>OU896714.1:29563626-30763626 GCA_918026855.4 Phaedon cochleariae | reverse complement strand
AAAATGTAATCAATCATAAACATAACTCCCAACGGAAAACTCAAAATATTATCAAAGGATTGAAAGAAATTGTTTATCGCCTTTCCTGGCTGAACTGTTCATGAATCGATTTGAAGCGAATGCAAAAGAAAAATTCGAGTATTTCCCTAGGGTTTGGATCACATATGTCGATGATACTTTTGCTATTTTTGATACGAAAACCACAGATATAGATAACTTTATTTCAAAATTGAATAACTGCTTCCCCTCTATCAAATTCACTAATGAATGCGAAAATCACAATCACAATCATAACACACATATTACTAACCTCAAATTAGTTAATCAAGTTGATAACATTAGAAAACTAGACGCATATGAAAGCTTAGAGATATTTAAGAATAGTAATAGAGTAATGAATAAGGATAATGGACCTATTCCATATAGCCCTCTGTATAGTCTAGTAATATAAAAATTTGGATTAACATGTGAACTCAACCATGACAAACATCAACTTGACGGTTAGTATTTTTCACAGTTGGGTGAACATATACCTAGTATATAAGCAGCACACTAGAATAGGATATTTAGTTTTAATCTTCTCCTGAAGATGCTAACATAGTTAGCGAAACACGTGTCGAGGCGTTAAAAAAATCGCTTTGGTTAGTGGTAAAACAGTGTAGTGTATTATCGTGCCAAAGGTTCCAGTCTTCGATATATAGTTAACACAATTTGAGACATAGAAATGTTAGTTGCTCTCGTAGTTATTTCAAAGGGCTACTAGTTTGTTCAACGATTTAGTTTTTCAATCTTCCATTCTCATGAACATTTTTTAACTCTCTGTCTCTATAATCATTCAATACGTTTTACGATTGATTCCTTATTGAGCTCCAAAAGGTCGATCAAACTGAGATCTGCATAACCATGTTCGTGAAACCCCCATTTCAATTCATGAAATCAGAAGAAATTCAAATTACGCCATACTACAATAATTATATTTTTCATCATTCCATTTAAAAAAATGCGTTCGATTTTCTGGATTTTTTTGGTGCACCCTGTATATGCAGCATGCAGCAATGATTCCTCGTTAGAGACCCTGTTGTCTAGTTTACCACATCAGGTATTCTTCTAGTAAGCATCTACACATTATATAATTTAGATAATAAATCATAACTTTCTAGTGATCGAGACAGAGTCAACAATATTGGAGTGGTGGTTGAAGGTCACTGAGGAAGAAATGTGCTAATATACATATCAATGCACTTTAAAGAAATGCGTTCGGTGTTCTGAATTTTTCTTGTGTATGCGGCAATAATTTCTCGTTTTACAGTGTGGCCAAGATAAAGTTGAATGGGAAAAAAGTTGCAAATTCCCAGGGTCATACCAACGGCCTTAGACATTTTAAAAATTGATTTTTACTTTTCAGTTATATCGAAAAAAGTGAATTTTTGAAAAATCCATTTCATTTTCCTTATCATTAGACGCAGTTAAACTGCAAATACTTTTCCATAGCAACTTTTGATGAAATATAACGTGGTGATATTGATTTTTCTATGCGATATTTCGTATTCATAGAACCATCATAAACTACTGTATTTTTTAATACGGTCCTGATTATTTGTTCACAGGTTCTATTTGCTTTTTTTATTCTGAATTCAAATACAGTGTGTCCCAAATTCGATCCTCACCATTGGGATCTCAGTAACTATGAGAGATAGAGAAACGGTTAAATTAGCAAAGTAGTAGCCAATCTAATGTTGAATCAGGATCTATCAAGAAATCTAGGCTAGCTTCAGTCATTCTTGAGTTATTTGAGAAAAAATGAAATCTTGTATTTTTGTTTTGTTCGAATAACTCGGAAACTATTGATTTTATGAAAAAATGATTTCAACATTCTCATAGCACTTTTTGGTGTTCTTTTCAATGGTTTTGTCAGTTTTCCATCAAAATGTCAAAGGACCCCGCACCGCATCAATGGGAAATTGGCTTTCGGTGAATTTACTCGAATTTTTGATATATTGTAGAACTCGTGGTGCTGATCAGATGTCTCCATTGCACCAACACTCTAAAATCGACAGTTAAGATTATATAGGGTGATAAAGTTGACTTTTCCAAAATTTTAGATAGAAATTGTGAAGACACCTTTCGAAATTTCAAAACCAAATCAACTGTGCATTGATTGTTCGAATGACCGATACGAATCTACTATGAAGTATAATAATACCTACACGTACTAACAATATACAGGGTGGGTCGGAATATAGCGAATAATTCAGTGGTTTTCGGAAAAGTGGGCGGTGGAATTTCATTTAAAATCTGTAGTATACAAATATCATCCCAAATTCGTGATATTAGCATTTCCTAATCAGACATCTTATATACAAGATGTTTTATTTTTGATAGAGTCACATCCATGTTAGGTACTTATTATTGGCATCCTTATTATGACTTACAACTTGAACAACCTATTGGGAAACTCGTTTATTCCATGATGAATGTACACTCTGCAAATACGTGGAATATACGGAGTGGATGAAAAATCAATATTCTTTGCTGATAACTTCTCAAGAATGATCACGCCAATAATTATGGTAACGAAGAAAAAGTAAGGGACAGTGGTATCGAAGCATTCAATAAATACCCCAAAAATGCTTAGAAACGTCTAGAAGCAACTTAAAGAAGAGGATATCGTTTAGAGATTAATGGTTTTAATTTTGAACATTTGCTATGAATGATATTTTTTGCAATTTATTTCTGTTCGTTTTGTCAAAGTAATTCGTGTAAGAATCCATTAACATTAAACAATTTGAAGCGCTGCATTGAACAATTTAGGATTTTATTTTTAATTCTCAGTATTAAATAAATATTCCATCAATGTTCGACACTGAATGATCAGAAATCAGTTGATGCTATTTCCTCTTTGGAATTTCGAAAAAACATTGAATATGGCTGAAACTAGGTCGAAACACATTCAAACCACTTTGAGTAATACATGGTGGAATTCACAATAATCTACCAGAATCTGTGAACACATAATCAGGACCATATTTGAAAAAATTTGATGATGGTTCTATAAATACGAAACTTTTCGTAGAAAACTCAATATCACCACTGAATCTCATCAAAAGTTGTTATGGAAAACTATTTCCAGTTTTTCTGTATCTCTAATAATAATGAGAAGAAAAATAGATTTTCCAAAAATTTTCTTTTTTTTTATCTGAAAAACTAAAAACATTTTTGAAAATTTCGAAATCCCCATGCTGTGCAACCTTATCTTGGTCACAATGTGACCCCGCCTAGTTTACCTTCGTTATTGAATGATGTTTCTAGCATCATAGGTCTCGAGCAATCAGACTCTAACGCACTATCGCCCCACCCTGTATAATAGAGAACAAACACACATAAATATATAGGTATTCATAAGGACCAAATCCCAAAATGGACGAAATATTTTGCAGCGTGGATTATTATTTGATTGGCCTATATTTCAAGTATTTTCGATTGTTTAACTGGTCACATAAAGCCAAACCTTGCAAAATTTCAGTTAGTTTTGAGAGGGCCAACAATATTTGCCAACATAAAATTCTAGGTCAAACTGTCAAATTTGAGTTGTATGTACTGTGCATTTTAGATTTGTAAAATCGCACGATTTTGACCATTAAATTGAAGTAATTGGTTTGTATTTGTGTCGTTTTGCAGCGAGTATTTGTATGATGCCTATGCTGATCGTGGGGATAGCATCCCTCTCAACAGGTAAGTTTGCTATATTTGTGCATGGTGGCTGCAGGCAGTGTAGTTTTAATTTATGTAGAATAATTGGTTTGCTGAATGGTTCGTGTGAATATGGATTATTCAAAACTGAACATGACTCTAATTAGATTTTGTTTGGTGTATCATGGGGACGAGATTTTTTTCTAATTTGGTTGGCTGTCATTGTACCCCGGGTATTTTGTGATCGACTACTGAAAATAGTTAAACGAAAAAGTGGATAGCGCAATAGGATATTGGATTCACGTATGACAATCACCTTATTATCGATATCTCGGTAGGCTTTTTACCAAATAACGAATTTCTCGAATCAGTGGAGGAATCATGAAATTGTACTATGGGATTAGATTTGCATTGAAAATAGCTCCTTCAAATTGATATTCACAAGTAGAAGAAAAAAAGATAATATTTCTCTGATGAAATAACCTAGAATATAAAAATGTTGCGTTTATTTACAGCAGAGGTGGCAAACGTGGTGGTAAAAAGAAGAAAGGAAAGAAATCCGATGATAGGCCACAGAATATGGGGGGAGAAGTTGTAGCACGTGAATATACCGCTGCATCTCATCCTTCTGACTCTAGATACGCAGACATGGCTCCAAAGTAAGTTGATTGTCTTCATGTGAGTGGCTTGAAGGAACAGTGATGTGAACTTACTTCGCCTAACAAACTAACAAGTAATGTTAGAGAACTGTCTTTGTTGCTAAAAAATTATTTTTCTTACAAGTTTGGCACTTATAATTCGTTTAGTTATGTATATGGTGGTTTCGAAATATAAACCAATTATCGCTCCATCTGATTTTGAATACGCTCATTCAATTGTTTTATATACAGTGCCAGTTTGACGAAACAATTGAGGAATGAGTCACCAGAGGTTATTCACACCATTAAAGGACCTTATAAGTTTCAATTCAGTTTGTGAATTTTAGTTGATGACAATACTCATACTAACAAACATACATCAATATTTATACTTCACTGAAAATAAACTATTCAACAGAAAGAAAAATGTAAAGAGAGAGTCAGTCAGAAGAAGAATAAATTGAAAATAGAAAAAAAATTTGGAATAAACTCATATTTAAACTCTCTAAAAAAAAGAAGATGAACTTTTGAATTTTAACTATCAACTTATAAACGCTTAATACACAATTAATATGATCATAAAAGCTTGTCGCGAAGATCAATATTTTATTACATTGAAATTTAAAAAATTGAAACTCAGAGATTTACTTGTGTAAATAAACTAGTACTAAGGTAATTATGTAAAATCTGCTGAGTTTATATTTTTGAAATGTTTGATGACGCCCATCTCGCCAAATTACACAAGTCAAAGTTGATCAATCAATGTGACAAACTTCAATAGTGTGCCATATTGGATTTAGAGTGATGTCACATTATTTCTAATTATTCTTGGCAAGCCCTTTCATTTGATACACATATTGCGGAAGTGCATAAATAATAACTATTCCGCTATCTTGGATGGTCTGCCATATTGTATTTAGAATAACGTCACATCATTTCTCGGGTTTTTCTCAACGAGCCCTTTCATTTGATACCCATATTCTAGAAGTAGATTAAAAATAACTATTCCGTCATGTTGGATGGTCCGCCATATTGGATTCAGAATGACGTCACATTATTTTTTGAGTTGCTCTCAAGAACCCTTTCATTTGATACCCATAGAAGTAGATTAAAAATAACTTTTCCGCCATCTTTAATGGTCCGCCATATTTTATTCAGAATGACGTCACAACAATTTTCTAGTTACTTCCAACAAGCCCTTTCATTTGAAATTCATGTTGTAGAAGTGCATTAAAAATAACTTTTTCGCCATATTGGATTTAGGATGACGTCACAACGAGCCCTTCCATTTGATACCCATATTGTAGAAGTGCAATAAAAATAACTATTCCATCTTGGATGGTCCGCCATATTAGATTTAAAATTGTTGTTCTGAAAAAACTACATACAAACTTACATACTTACATACACACATTGCAAGTTGAATAAAAATTTAATAATGATAGTAATGAAAAACAGAAATGTATTGTTATCTACCTAATTCACTTTGTTTTCATACTTGTTTGTTTCATAATGTTCTTTATAAACGAATAATAATCGATATATCTCTGATTGAAACGTCATGAGATTTTTTGGTTGAAATGTATCAAGATTCGTATTTGTTTTTCATGAAATATTAGAAAATTCAGCTTAATGGAGTTGATCTACAAGCATTTATAGAAAATTTCCACAAGTTACGTCACCATCACTATTGATTTGAAAATTCTTTCAAACTGATTAGAATACAAATATTTAAACTTCTGAAAATTCACTCGAATATTAATTTGTGATACAACAATAGCTCAATTAAGTGAAGCAAAGAATATAATATATATATTTGGGATGAAAAATACTTCGTTGAAAATGAATCGACATTTGCACTAGTTCGTACTTTTCTCCCCCTCCCGCCTAACACACAATGTCCAAAGTTGGGGACTTTCTGTATGTTCCTACTTATGTAAGATCAACCCTTCAACTTGAAATGATAATCTAGTCAGCACCATTTATTTCCGAATTTGGAGATTTTTCAGTTTTCGTTTCTCGGCCTAATACGACAACTGTACCTACTGCCTAATCAAATTACCACAATATTTGTGTTCTAGAATAAAAGTGAATAAGTGCAAAAAAATGGATTATTAAAAGGAATGCTCACGTGGGAATGAAAAAAGGTGGATTACATCATGATATTAAAAATTGAATCAACAAAATTGGGATTCACTTTTGTTATGCCAGGGGAACCCAACAAACCCCAAATAGAAATGATCATGGTGGAAACCACAAGAAAGACCACCACAAGGTGCACATCAGCAAAACTTCGAAATGGGAGAACGTGTCTATGCTTATCTTGTTACGTGTTCGACGGAAGTCACATGACCATGCCGGAAAAAATAAAGACATTTGTCACAAGTCAACAATTAAGACAAGTGGCATGAGACATCCTGACAATAACTAACAGAACCAGTAGACTAATCCATCGAATACCTAACAAAAGGACAAGTCTGTATCCATGTTGAAAGTGTGGTTTGAATTAAGGATATGATTTGCAAAAGAACTTTTCGAATTTTACTCACATTGTACTAAATGTGGATTTCTTGATTTTTTATTAATGTTGACGTGTTTATTCACTCGGGTTTGAATTCTCCTACCACTTTGACCGATATAGTGGGCGTTACAATTAAAGCTAGAAAAAGACACTTTATAGACACCTGATATATGTAAAAGGGGGACTTTATCTTTATTATTCACCAGAGACTTGGAAATAGAATCAGTGGTATAATATTGAAGTATTTATGTCATGTGACTTCCGTCGAGTACGTAACAAGATAACAGGAAATTACACGTTTGCCCCTTTTAAAGTTTAACTGATGTGCACCTTGTGATGGTCTTTCTTCTGGTTTCCACCATTATCATTTCTATTTGGAGTTTGTTGGGATCCCCTGGCATGATGTAATCAACCTTTCAATTATCAAATTTTTCGCACTAAATCACTTTTATTCCAGGACACAAATAATGTAGTAATTTGATTCGGCTGTGGATGAACATATACAGGGTGTTTCAGTTTTTTGTAGCAGGACTTTAACAGCTTGAAGAAGACATTTTTTGTGATGAAAATCTCCTACAAACATATATGCGTGGGAGCTTCGTTTCCGATTTACAGGGTGTCAAAGTTTCAGATTTTTTTTTTGAATTTCCTCCTACAATTTTCTGAAATTTGGTACACCTAATACACTTCAAAAACTCAATATTTGAGGCTATTGAGCGTTTTTGAATACCTACAGGGTGATAGACTTTCAGGGGTCGTACCCAATTTAACCCTGTAGAACTTTTTTGCGTGCCGCCTCTGCTTTCAATGGGACATAGATTCAGATTGTCTCTGCAATTTGGAAACTTTTTGCCCCCATGTATGTTTTTCGAAAACTGTATGGATTTCGAGATAAATAAAAGTGGAATCCGAACCACTTCTAAGGATACTGATAAAATTAGAACTGCCGTTCACGAGATTAAATTATTAAAACCTCATTAAAACTCAACACCTCAACCGTCAGAAGCGACAGTCTAGCGATGTATAGCGCCTAGACCGTGTGTCATACAGTCCCTGATATCGAAAGTTCAACCAGTTTCAGTTATACAGGGTGTCCTAGAATTTTCTACAATACAATTTCAGATTTTGCAATCCAGTTAGAGAAGTTTTTTTAAAATAAAAACATTTTTTCTTTGTTTTTCCTAGTTCCAATTATAATGGTGTTCAAAAAATTCAATCTAATTTTGCAACTGTATTTCATTTGGTATGGAAGCTTTCGGTCATTCATTTTCCAATAAAATGTTTGAGAAATGTCAAATAAGTGTGTTTGAGAAATAACGGTTTTATTACAAGTAATTTATTTTTGGCATTTATCTCGAGATCCATACAGTTTTCGAAAAATTTACATAGGGGCAAAAAGTTTCCAAATTGAAAGGACAATCTGAATCTGTCCCATGTCCAATGTCCCATTGAAAGCAGAGACGGCACGCAAAAAAGTTCTACAGGGTTAAATTGGGTACGACCCCTAAAAGTCTATCACCCTGTAGGTATTCAAGGACGCTCAATAGCCTCAAATTTTAAGTTTTCCAAGTGTATTAGGTGTACCAAATTTCAATCAATTATTCCGAAAATTGTAGGGGAAAATTCAAAAAACAAAAAAAATCTGAAACTTTGACACCCTGTGAATCGGAAACGAAGTTTCCACGCATATATGTTTGTATGAGATTTTCATCTTAGAAAAATGTCTTCTTCAAGCTGTTAAAGTCCTGCTACAAAAAACTGAAACACTCTGTATATGTCCGAAACATGTACCAAGTAATTTTGATCTGTTGACCATATTAAAATGTCGATGAATTCGAGTATTATTGAGTAGTTCTTAACATAAATGTTGAGAAACATTTCAGTAGGCTAGAAACGACCTCAATACTATTTGTTTTCCAATTATTGTCCTTTTTCCTATTTAAATTTTTTCAGGTTTGATCCTAATGAGCATTACCAGTCAACACACTTTTGACAAAAGCTATATTGTGTAGGAGTTGCTAATATGAAGTGTTCTGCTAACTTGCTCTGTGTCTGTCTGAATTGAATTTAAGTAAATGTATGTGTATTTGTTGACTATTCGCTGTAGCGATCATTGAACGTAGTTTCGGCTTTCTTGGTATTAACTGAAATCCTCCCAATTAGAAATGACACCTGAAGGATTTCCAAAATTTTGTAGAAATTACAATTCGGTCACGTGTCCAAAGCACGCCTACACACTGTGAAGTGAGCATCCTATTATAATTGGAATATAACTCGACTTGAGACACAACAAATATTTTGATAACATAGGTAGGTATACTTCCAATCGATTGCCCTGAAGCTGCAAATGAATCATACTTCATTCAGGTTCTACTCAAAACTGTTGATATTTCTATAACAACATAAATTGGTGATATTTGTTATACATATTCTTCTATATCGTCCATGAGTCACGATTTCGCAAAGTTTTAAACTGATAACTGAAATTAATAATGACAATCATCTGCACTGTATACTATACAATGCACTGTATACTATAGTGTATACGTTTGTTAGCTAAATGATATTGACATCATTCAGATAAGTGCAATTCGAAAGTTTTCAGTCAACTTATTGAATCGACTTTGAATTGCATATTTTCACCTTCATATTTTCTTTTACTTATATCAGGTATATGTTCTTGTTCAACCATTGTCGAGCAGTTGTTATTGTCTTGCGTATTGTATTTGTTTGTCTGCCTTGCTCTAAGGTTTCATTACATTGCTCTTAGGAATTGGGAAGAATTTCCGAATGGAGGCCCCCCTCAGTACCAAAGGGCACCGACAGAATATGAACGACCTCCACCCTACTACTATCCTGGAACAGCGTAAGTATATATTCATATAATTGAACTGATATTTTTTTTCATACTCAAATAACTAAAATGGCATTCAGCGTACGGATATGTACCACGCTAAATGATCGATTGAACACGGATTGACCGATCTGTGATTTATTCAGAAAATTGAACACGTTTCCATGGCAACACAATTTCTTGAACACATTACCATGGCAACATAATTTTCAAACACACCTTCAGTCGTCCTATCCAGTCTGTTAATTGTAGGAACTGTCAACTGTCATTTTCGAATTTTGTTGCAATCGGTGACAATCAGAATTATTCAAACAATTTCTGTTTGTATCAGAATTCTTCATTAAAATGTATGCGAATTATAGACGAAAGTGGAATCGAAGAGAATGTTTCAGGTAGGTACATGCATATTTTCAAGAACTCTGTGTGAAAATAAAGCTCTCATCTTTGAGGACAATTTAATCTATGGTGAGCATGACAATAAACGTACAACACAATATTTATGTGAGCAAAAATTATGCAAAGTTATCTGCATTCCTAAAACGCACATCAGAATATGGGTACAAACCTGAGGAATCGAAAACTTTTGACACCACAGCAAATCGAAGTTTTTTCTACTAACGTCAGATGAAATCTTATTCACAAACGTTGGAAAACATGCCATTTTGCATGCTCAGCTCAGCGTTCAGAGCCTCTTGCTACACATTTTTTGTCATATTTTCGAACCATTATTTGTTTAATGAAGTGAACTCTTTTAGACCGCGAAGATAGTCGCAACTGCGAAAGTTTATTTCGAATTGCAGAGCACCTGCATTTCTGGAAAGCGATAAGTTCCTCGAAGGATTTTCACTGACGTTTCCCAATCACAAAAAAACTCGGAACTCGAATAGGTTTTCATACAAAATAATTCACACATTTTTATCATCTTCTGTTCGGGCATCACTTCGCGCTGCCGCCGGTGTTTAAACGCTCCCGACTATCATTGAACCTGTCTGAATGATCATGAATACGTCAATAATCTAGTGACCATCCAATGAAAATCAATCATCGAAATGTGTTGGACAAAGTACCAATTTGTAAAGCAGAAAACGGTCATCATTTCAGTAACGTAATCATCCTCGTTTAAGTCAATTCAATATTTGTATACCGTCCATCATATGAAATTCGAAGAAACAAAAATTTTGCATTCAGAAAAAAAAATTAACAAAAAGACTGTTTTTAAAGATGGTTGAAATTGATATTGAGAAATACACTATGAATAAGAAAACAGATATTCTTATTTATTATATTTTGTTCATGATGATATTCAAAATGACTCTAACTCATAAGATATTCAACAACAATCTGATTCAATAATTTAATTTCTTCCGGTATATAAATTGAAGAATGGAAGTAACAAAGGTGCTAAGTGCCAAAAATGAAGTTTCGAGATATTTAAGAAAAAAGTAATAGAAACGTCTATATGTGTTTTTTTCGTTCATTATTATCAAACATCGTATAAAAGGTCAACGGAAAACCAATTTTAACTAACACCGATATCTGTTATGAAACACAGCTGAAAATAAAAATAAAAATAGAAACGAGGTAAGTGCCACATTTTTTTTAACAAAATAGGATCTGGAAGTATTGCTGATATAATTTGGAGTATTTCAAATTTGAAAATAAGGATACAGGCAATAGTCAAACTGACATTACTCTCAATAATAACAAAAATGACAAAAGAACGGGGTGTCTAATAATTCGACAATACAGCAATTCACTCTGGTACTTGCCCCCGTCGATGACAAATAACCGTTGTCGCTTACCGCTGGCTCTATCTAATTGTTGTTGTCACTTACAGCTTTTGTCAGGTCATAAAGCATGTCGTTCAACACCGTTCTTAGGCAATATCTCAATTCATGAAATTATGGCACTTAGCACCTTTGTTATAGTTGCCGTCAACAGTATAAGATAATGAAAAAATTGTGAGAAAAACGCATAGTTTTTTCTTCTCCATCTCTACCCCATAGTGTTGGGGGCAAGTGGTGCAAGAATTTGAAATATCTAGCTAATGTTCAATATCGAATGTGAATTTACTAATTCTCTTCGTTTGGAAATTTGAGTAAATTAGAGATAAGTTCCAGATACTTCATTGAAGAAATATATGCAGAGTTATGAAGAATTTGAAATATCTAGCTAATGTTCAATATCGAATGTGAATTTATTAATTCTCTTCGTTTGGATATACGAGTAGGTAAATTAGAGATCAGTTATCTATATATACTTCATTGAAGAGATATATGCAAAGTAATGATTCTATTATTCACCATTCATCAAAAATATATTCAACAAAAATTACCTTAACAAATAAAAAAGTTTGAACATTCGCGTATATACAATTCATTCAATAGATACTTAATGCATTCTTCGATCACGACTGTCAGAAATTCTGATATTTATACTTTATACAGATAATATGAATATAATCTAGAGAAGGAAATTCGCGAATAAGTGCATATAAATATACGCCTACATGCCGTTGCATGAAAATGTATTCAAATTTCCTATTAATCAGCATTTAGCATGCGATGGTTTTTTTTTTCGAAATTTTTTTTGGTACTTACGTATTTTTGTCTGAAAAACACGAATTTGATAATGAAAATGTGAACAAACCATTATTCATTAAGATATTTCACTATAAAGTTACAAATTTCACCTTCTTTTCCGCCTGTCTTCTGGATTGAATTTAAAACAATTTACCCTTCTTTTTTCATCATTGGACAATTTATATATATCACAATGTGAGACACATTTTTTTTTGTTATTGAGTCAACTAGAAATATGATTTTCTTGTGATTTATCCATATTTAGTGAAAAGAAGGAAGGATATCATTTGAAATAATGGCGTGTGTAATGTCATTCAGAAGCACTCTGTTGACATTTGACATCTCGTATCTGGTTTGACTATTAATTAAATGGCCGTCATCTGGTATGCTTGTTCACTGAATATGAGTGATAAAGTCGCCATAAAAATCATATTTCCTGTTGAATTTTCTGTATAAAAATGTGTCATTGAAGTACATCATGAGTATATAAAGTGTCCAATGACAAAATAAGAAGAGCAAGTACCTATAAATGCATCCAACACAAGGGGAAAAAGGAGTTAAAATTTCGAACTTTTCTTTGAAATATCTTCGATAAATAGTGGTTTGTTCACATTTGCATTGTCAAATTCGTGTTTTTCAGACAAAAATACGTAAGTACCAAAAAAAATTTTCGAAAAAAAACCATCGTATGCTAAATGCAGTTTTACCAACTAAACTTTATTAGAAAATAATTGCAATGGAACTATTGAATTATTGGAATGTCCACATTTTGTTCGCATTATTCCACCTATCGCCCCCACGTAACACTTGACGCGGCAGATGCAAAGACCCGCGCGGCAAGGATGTATGTTTTTTTTCGATGCAGGGTCGGACGTGATAATAATCACACTTTTATGCGGTCCGCGAAGCTAATATAGCGAATTTGTCTTCGACCGGACAGTTGTTTACTTAATCTATTATTTAAGAATATCAATATTTATAAAAATATGAAAACATTCCTACAGGTCTTGGGAATTACATGATGGGTCGGATGACTCTAATGACAATAATGATTTTCAAGCTGAATATATCTAATTGCGTGAGTGAGCAGCTTTTTCGATAAATACACCCAATACTTACAATAAGTTGAATACAGTGAAGACGTAAAAAGTCTTCAACTTTTGAACAGAACAAGCTAGTGAAGCAGGTAAAATTCAGGTCAAAATACCTTTGAATTAAATTGTTTGTGGTCACGTGGCCTATGGTATCAAGTGGGCACCATCAACTTTTTTTACAAATGTAGAGAAGGATCACGTGGTATCTACCTTGTTTTGAAGGCTTTCCGATTCTCTATCCAACACCGTTTCTTTCGTGCAACTCGGCCAAGAGTTTTATTGACAAGCGTTTGAAATTTACTTCGGATACTGTAAATAACGTTAGGATTGAATTCCAAAACGATTTTCTCGTGTCAATAAGTGAACGATGAACATTTCTAGCATTCTTGAGTACTTCACAATAATTGTTACTTGAAATTGCATTGCAATTAAAAGTTATTTTCAGGTTTTTTATCAATTAATATTAATATTTGAAGCAAATTCCAAAACCTTGTCATTTTGCAACCGCATGGCCGATTTGGTCAATTGGCCGATTTGACCACTTGACACAAGGCCACGTGACCACAACCATTTTCATGTCAAAGAGTTGAAAGAGAAGTTGAAGGGGGGAAGGAATTTTCACGCCCTCACTGTATAATACAGTGCTCTTCAGCTAATATTCTAACAATGGCTGGATACTCCGAAAGGTTGAGTCAGATATTGAATCAACTTATTGATAACATTCATACTTAGCTAGACAATCTGCACGCATCACAATATTTCTTCGCATATGTACTAATCCGACCCTGGTGGTCGGCATGGGAGTGCTAATCGACCATTTTTTGCGTCTTTTTTTATTTATCTTATATGTCTGACGGCAACTATACTTCCACTCTTCAATTATATGACTTTTATATTTTTCCAAACTCATTATCATTCCAATTTATACCTTTTAACCTACCTTTTTAACTCGCATTGCAAGTAAGTTCTTGTTTTTGTTGAATTTACTTGTAACAAAATGTTTCATATACCATTTTGTTTCAGCCTTGAAGAAGAAAATGAAAATTTTTGAAAGCTTGGCATAGCAATAAAGTAGTTTGCTTGTAGCCCAATTGACTGACCTCCCCGATATTTCCTATTATATCAGAAAATAATTAATTTGTGTTTATTTAACGAATTCTGTGAGAAAGCATTCAGCGATGGCGTTGATACTATGTTAGATTCGTGTACACACTTTCTGAATCTTTCACGGTTCACTTTGTACCCTATGCAACCCTCATCTCTCATTCCCTTCGAACATATCGCCTCTTGTCTGCCTCCAGTAATAAGTTGGCAGGTTTGAATGTTCAATCCAGTCGTGATCTAGAATTATATACAGGAGGATAAGACAGAATAAGATCTTCGTTTTCGGATTCCTCACCTCATTTTGAGATACTCTGAGATACAGGGTATTAAAAGTACAAAAAAAAGGTTTATATTAATTCATTCGGAACCCCTTTAGAAAAACAAATGAAACTCGCTATACTATTCCAGATAAGTGTAATCACATGGAGTTTGTATTTTTGAATTTCGTTAAGCAGTGGTATAGTTATGGTCGTATGTCGCCACATTTCCCTTCGTCTCTTTCTCAGACAGATGAAATGTCAAATTGGCGTGTGATATCAATTAGACTTATTGATACTCAACCTAAAAGTAATAACATTCCACATGCTTCAATGTCAAGTTTCCTGAGATATTTACAAGAAACTAAAGATATGTTTTCAGCTAATATGTAGTAGGAACCCCATTTGATGTGTACCATAATCGCATGATGCTGATCTTTCACAAGATATATCGATGTAACTATTTTCAACATCCTGAACATTTTTCAATATTGAGAAAATCGGAAACATAGTGAGTCAGCAGTAGATCCACAAACTTCTTATTATGTACTTCTCACTCTACACTTCATTTCAAGTTGAACAGTTTATATTGAGATAATATGTCTTGAAGTGCAACATGTTTGAGATACTAGTTGTTGAATATGTGAACAAAATTGTGCATTATATATTTTTTCTAGAACACTCAGGTATGTAAAAGATTAAATAAGGTGAACTATTTAAAGTCGAATAATATTATACGTGGGATTTTCATTCTCACTGAACTGTTCACCTTGAAATGTGGAATAAAAAGTGATAAGAAGTTTGTCGATCTATTTCTGACTCACTCGTATTGTTCCAATTTCCTCAACATTGAAAAAATGTTCAGGTGGTTCAGAAATGTTTCGATATCTCGTAAAAGATCAGCATTATGCGATATGGTACGCAGCAAATGGCTTAAAATTACCTCAAGACGTATCTTTAATTTTTCGCAAATATCTCAGGAAGCTCTACATTTAGGCATGTCGTGGCATGTCATTACTTTAAGGTACAGTACCTACCAATAAGTCTTATCTGATATTTTACATCAATTTGATATTTCATATGTCTGAGAAAAAATATGAAGGAAAATATGACTACAAACGTAACTACGCCACTGGTCGACAAAGTTTGAAAATAAAAACTGTATGTAATCACCTTGATATATCTGCAAGGGATTTGATGAAATTAATCTAAACATTAATTTTTTTCGTACCCTTGACACCCTGTATTTTGTATATCGCATTTCAGGACATACATTTATAGGAACTCTTACCTCAAAATGAAATAAGGAATCCGTATACATAGTTTGTCCATTTTATTCTGACTCACCCTAATATATTTTTCTTCCACATGAAGTTTTGTACGTGAATAGGTCACAACCCTAACCCCTCGCCTCGTTTTCTGATTTAGAAATAATAATCATCAGTTCTTTCAACTTTTGGGCCACCCTGTCTCTGATTTTGTCTGACCTCGTCATTCGATGACGTATTCAACAGTGGCGGCTCCTCAGAGAAGGCAACGGATTTTGAGCCTCCTCAAGAATTACCATACATCGAATGGTTCGATATACTTGTATAAAATATCACATCGAAATAACTTACGTTCGTTTTATCAGTTTTATTTCCTGATGTCAAGTAGAATTTGAGAATTTGGCAGCAATGCTATCACTTGAAAGTATTGAGAATATAATACAATGCAGCCTCCGAACAATGAAATTCGCCAGAATCGCGATTCGCGAGGGAGCACGTGTGACTGAGATGTTCATAAGTATATGGTGTTTGCACTAATGCGCTTTTGTTTTGTCCAAACTTGACGGTATTGAACAGTTGAAAATAGCAATATTGCTCGCTATATCTCATTCTAATAGATGTCGCTGTACGAATTCTCTTTCAAATGGAAATAGAAACTCAATCATCAGAGTATCATTAAACACTACACCATTTCTGTATTTTTTGTCGTAAGTATTAGTGATTGTTGTTATTTGGTCCGATGGTTATTGAAAATATGACGATATCAGCGCCTCTTACGGATTTTCTATGAACAAGAACCTTATAAGTGTCGTCAGTTTTTTTTTCGTAGAATTTCACATTCACAATTTCCATTCAGCCTCCCCTGTTGAAAGGAGCACGAGCTGCCACTGGTATTCAATGCTATAATACAGGGCGTCTATAAATCATCGTAGCATCATTGTGACAGTTCAACTGTTTTATTGATTTGCCGCTTTCCACTTATGGAGATCGTACTACATATAATACATTCGGTCGCTTCAATGTCTGTTAACAACATAAGCAGAGAGCAGCACATTGAAAAATACTATTTCAACGGCCACCACGATGCTACGATCATTTATAGACACCCTGTATAATATTGATTCGTATTTACTTCATAATCTGTGATTTTCAGTGACCAGTAATGAGATTGTTAGACTGCTTCTAACAAAAACAAGAAAAAGCTGAATATGTACAGACTGACTTGGACGAGATCTATATCATCACTATACTTGATGCACTGAATGGAATATTGCAATTTTAATGTGAAGCGAGCACAACATGATTTAGTGATGAATGATTGTTTTCAGATTTATTTACTAGTTTCAGTAATCATTTAGAATTCTTTTCTTTTCTAAACCAAGATTGTCAATTTTGCTCAAACCTAGCAAAACCAATCAAACTTCATAGTTTATATAATATTAATATGGTTATTGTGATATTTTTAGATTTTATCAATATTTCTGTAGTCCTTCGGTATATTAGTCTAGATGGAAACTGCCTTACAGACTCATGTAATCAATACTACTTCATTGATGGATGACTGATCGCAGTTTCTAATATAATCGAACAATATATGTGGTGTTTAGACGTATTAAACACTTCTGACATGGCTAGTCAGTGAACAAATATAATATTCTGTTGTGCAATCACTTTTGAGATTATATTACCATGAAATTAAACTGATCACCATGGGCGTCGCCACTGCAGCCTTGCCTATCACCTATCTTCTGGCACATCAATTGAAGAAATACAGAGTGGGGCATCTCATACGACGCATAAAACTTTTTATATATCTATAGTTGAGAGATTTCATATAACGAAGATCTTCTGTTTAAATAGTTTACGAATAACTTGATGACATAAACTTACTAAAACTTTTTATAAATAGACAACTTTGTGCGTGATGTCTCACCCTGTATATTGAATTTATACGTGTAATCGAAAATTCACTTCGTCACACAAAAATGGTACACGCAATTGTAAAACAATAACTGAACATAATTTGAACTGGGATCCGAAGTTTTCAGTAGGTATCTTAGTACCTATTGTAACACGTATGTGGTTGTAATGGTTGCATTCTTGAAATATATGTCCAATATAAGAGAGTTTTCGATTGCCGACCGGTCGCGACCACTTGGACCACACTTCGACCACAGGGTTTTGATTGATGACCATATTGACCGAACTTCAAATGGTTACGTTTTTTATGGAAGACCAAGGCCGACCGATCCAAGACCACTACATCCGGTCTTTTTGATGGTCGATGCGGTTCAAAGATATAAAGTATAATCTCAAAACAGCAAATTACTATAAAACTGGGAAAGGGCATCTGCAGGCTTCAAAATTCAGTGACTTGAACTGCTTATATTTCAACAAAAGTAGCATTACATCTTCGCATGATTCACTTGAGTGCATTAGTACTGATATATTCAGTTCAAAATTATTATTTCATTCAATAAAATCTGTTTCGAGGAATCAAATGATTCATATATGTATATGATTCCTAATATATCTGGTTTATGAGATGGCAGGTAACATGTTATTTTCAGTATATTATCAACTGATCAGTGAAGATTACGGTTTTGAAGGTTTTTGCATACAAGTGACCGGTCGAAACGATTCGTATTTGTCATTGTGATTAGTCACGACACTAACGACCAGTCGGTCAAGCCGGTCGACAACCAAAAACTCTACCTTTTATGATGTTCAATGTTTTCAATTTATTTCTGAGATACTACATTTTAGTAACGGGTAGGTTCAGCAGATGCAAGAAGCATGTCGCGGTTGGATGGTGTTAGCGTTTATATTGCAGAAGTTACTAGAAGTGTCAAAAAGTTATTCAGATAAGTTGTTTGAAATCAAAATATAGGCTGGTATCTCAAATTAGTGGGCCAAGGATTTCAAATTTGCTATCGGAGCCTAATAGTTGATTCTAAACAACTTTGTTTGATAACTCTTTGAAAAATTCTCATCTGAAAATTTGATCTTTCATAAATATTCCAAGACGATCATCATCCACACTTTTATCAATCAATTTCCAAGAAAATGTATTTCAAACAACTAGAGAAGAATTAGTCCAGGGAATTGAAGAGGCTTCAAAGAATCAAACTTTCTTCCACAAATGATCGAATCACTCATAATTCTATGTTAGAAATCTATTGATGCTGTTAGATTATGTTCAAATAACTGCTGTAATTCCGATTTTACCTGAGAACACTTCAGTAATGTAATTAATGATTCATCAGTTTTTGCAAAAAACACGAGAACTGAGAAAAACATGTGAACAAATAACATACAACAGACAGAAAAACGAACAAACAGGTATCTTATATTTTCAATCCTACTATTTATTGTTTCAGTTAGACAAGTTAAACTTGTTTTGATGGATATCAATTTCTCAAGATTGCACATCACAATTGTTTTAAATTCGTATCAATTGAATATGTTTCAATTATATATCGTCGTTGTGTGAAAAACTAATCATAATTTTGGGTGTTTCCTGTTTGCTCCGCTGATAACCATAACCGCATTCTTTGGTTGTCAATGAAGTAAACACATTACCCTGAAGTAATATTTCTGACCCCCCTATCAAATCTTCCGGCGACGCCCATGCTGATTACTTGATTGCCAGAATGTTGACATAAAGACATTTTTGAGATTTATGAAGAATAATCTCGAAATAAGCAGTGGATGAATTATGTATTTGGAATCTGTAGATTGATGAATCATAAAATATTTTTGAATAGTAGGTATCTATGTAATCATAATCTTCATAAGAATGGATCTATTACTATTTTAATGCCACCATATCTCTATTGTTTGTAAAATTTAAGTTGAATTGACTTTTTTATGGTTGGTTCGTTTGGGCGATAATTTCATAGTAGAAGTAGGCGTTGGAGTAGCTACCCATGGATGTATGTTTTATGGAAATTGACTATTTTTGGAACCTTGCCCTGCTCAGTAGAAAATTGGTTGAATAATTCTTGTTATAATCATATTTGGAGTTTTCAAGTTGTTTTGTTTCGTTAAAATGTTTAAGAAATGCATTGGCATGAATAAGAAAGATAATTTTCATATATGTATGTTATATCATTCAAATAATAATAATGATGATAGTAATAATGTAATTGCATTTTTATAATTGGTATCCATTTCAATTCTCGCTAGTGTGAAAACGTTGTTTAATCTTTCTATTTTTTATTTGCAAAACGGCTCATGGTGTGTGGTAGTTTTGTTCGTTATCTGCCTGTCATGGACATTCTATGATATTCAGGAGATGAACGTATGTAGATAATTGTACGTTTTCACGCCAATGAGTATATGTTGTATAATTGGGCACAAAAATATATGAAATGTCTGATACAACCCTCGTATTCCAAATATCATGTTTCATTCCAGATGTTAAAATTCTGTGTTCAAATATAATTTGTGCTCAATTTTTTTATATGATGAATTGAAGCCAAATTTTGCCATAATATCTACTGTATTTAATATACCTATTTAATATCACTAGTATGGAATAATTTGATTCCGATGTTTTTAATAAAATTTTGAATAGTATGATTCAATTGTTCATGTTTTATTCAAATAACCCGACAGTCTTATCTCTTGTTTATATTCAATTTGACCGGAAGTGCATTCCATTTTTTCAGTTATATTCTTATGACAATTACGACCATATTCAGTGTCATTCATAAAGTCGGCATCATATGGAAACATTTTTTAATAATAATTTATTCAGAAATTCGACTTGGGCGTTAAGTTTTTGTTCTAAAAATACGAAAAATTTACTGATCGGCCGGGGTCACATGACTTTCGCTACATGTCAAGAGTTACATGTTTCCAAATTGATCGCTGAAAAAAGACTTATTTGTTTCAATTTCAAGAAAGTTTAATGAGGACAATTTTTTTATCCAATTCAACATATTATATGTGTCGAATTTCATTCCAAAACAATTTTTAGTTTTTGATATTTTTTCAATTTCTACGAAATGTCTGTGATATTAAAAAAAATAAAACCGACAAAACTATTCCATTCTAGTAGTTTTATCATGCTACTAACTTTCAATCACTAATTATCGACAGAAATAGGTTTTTATTCAGAAAATAAGAATCCCTGCTTCAAATTTCTGTTGTGTTTGATGCAAAGTTGATGTACAGTCGCATTCAAAAAAAAGCGTACAAGTATATTACAGAGAGAAATTAACGTCATCCTATTCTGCATAAAACGGGCTATCGGGAATGATTGTTCACCAAATGTTGAAAGTAAAGTTGTCATAGGATCTCGAAAACACAAAGCATTGGCTGAGCCAGTTTTACACAACTAGAACTAGGATCCCGAAATCATCTCTTTTTAATACTTGTTGTACGCTTTTTTATTGAATACGGCTGTACATATCGCCTATCATTTCAGGGGCGAAATTTATTTGAATTGATTTTTTCAGTACTAAAATGATGTCAAAGTCATCTTTCAAAATATCATCGAACTACTTTACGTATCCAACCAGAGTTTAGGAACAGTTTTGTCGAAGTAACAATTAGAAGAAATCAAAAAATATCAAGAACTAAAAGTTGCAATAGAACGTTCAGATTCGAGACAAATGTGTTGAACTGGAATAATAACAACTTTTCTCAGTTAAGTTTTTCAAAATTGGGATAATTGAGCCTATTTTCAGCGACTAATTAAAGAAATATATATCTTTCGACATGTAGCGAAAGTCACGTGACTCCGACTGAGTAGGCCATTTTTCAACCTCTTTGAAGCAAAACTTAACGCTCAAGTCGACTTTCAAAATAAATCGTTATTAAAAGTTTTTCCCATATGATGCCATAAATAAATGAATAAATAATAATAAATAATAACTTTATGAGTGACAAGTATATATCACCTTTCCTAAATCTGCACATTTAATTGATATTGAATGGAAAATTACTTTTTGTATTCCCCTCGTAATGAAAGATTTTGTGCTATGTATAATGAAATAATGGCATCTGAGTAACAATAATTCGATTTCAAAGTTTTCACACAATAATATTTATGCACACCAACTATTTTTATAATTTTCGTTTTTCTCAATTCTTCAACACATATTTTTTTAATGCTACCAAAGAATATTTTGGAGTTGGTCAGAAACTCCCATACATATTGACATACAAAACAGTAAAACATAAATTTCTGTTTCTTATTTACTTTTAATGGAGATAAAATCCATGTGCTATACATATACTTATATTTGTATTCACCTTCTCAACTTCATATCAGCAATACTATTGAATTTTTTTTATGGGTCTAGAATTAATATTGAAATGAATAAAATACATCAACTTCTCCACAGAAAACGCCATTTGACGATGACGTGAGTCATTTTGACATCGTCAAAGAAGGATGCACCTTTTTTATCACTGTTCCTGTTCTTCAAAATCATACTTCATCTAGTATGTGCCTAGCACGATTCACTGTTGCGTTCCAATTAACAGTGCTGCTCCTTAAGTGGCGCATGGAGTTATTAACAAAGCCTGCACAGAACATACAGAAAGAAATGATGATGCTGTGGTTGTGAGCATCCGAGCAGAAGTAGGACGGAGTATGTAGGTGGGTGTGGAAAACTACCAGCTGAGCGTGAGAGTGGGCCAATGCTGCTTAATGGGTCTCCTCTAACGGGGGTTAACGAGGTATCTGGCCAATGCTATTTAGTGGGCCTCCTTTAACGGGGGTTAACGAGGTATCTGGCCAATGCTACTTACCAAGGTAACACGAAACTCTATGCGATATCTCTAAGTAGTTATCTTCAGGATCAAAATGCGAAATCCTCCTGCGAGGTGCCAACGATCACTATAGGCTGTCACCATTAGAAATACTCTCTGGAGTCGTCCGAAAGAAATCGCAGAGGTCCCTCCTCAGATTTGAAATATTCGTCATTATTGCGAATCCTTGAGGTTATCTATAACAGGAACTGAATAAGCATTTCTTTCTGCGAGCACCCAAGGATATCCTGGACGTAACAAGAACGAGCATTTCCTATTGCGAGCTCCTAAAGTAATCACAAATATAACCTGATAATTATTGAATATTTTACTACAAGTCTGCTACAAAAATATTGAGTTGTTTTTTCATTCGCCTTCATGAATTATCGTATACAGAGGCAATATCTCGCATATTTAGAAATTAAAAACATTAAAAGACTGCCTTGAATGGCATTAACTAACCTACCTAATGACTCATTAAAATAAGTCATTCAACATAAAAAGTTTTACAAGGCCTAAAACCAAAAATGCAAATATCAGATATCGACTTTTGTCAGTCACGAGGTATGTCAAAAAAATAAATTTTGTTCAAGTGTAAATAAAGTACCGTTTTTATTTTCGATAATATCGAAAATTATTATCATATAAAAAAGTTGACTAGAATTGAAAACTACAATCAAATATCTGATAACATCAATTCACGATGAGAATCATGTATTATTATTTCTTACAATAACTTCTGCATGATCGATTCATATGGCAAACAATTATTTTAATAATATTGCGGAAAAAGCGAGGAAAAAAGCATCCGTCATTGAAAGTTCTTCAAAGTCTAAAATCAATATTGCAGATATCAATGTTTTGAGTCATATGTCAAAAAACCCAAATTTCTGTAGATCATAATCACGACTTTATTGAAATGTTCTTATATGATGATCCTATAATAATCCCATATTATGATTATCCTCAAATATGGAAAAAATCTTGGAACATACATTTCAGGTTTTCAAGGAATATGAATTCTTTCATCGTTTTTTCTTTCGTATGATTGGGAAAATTCTCAATGACCATACAGTTTTATCTGGAACATATAGCTTGATTGCCCAGCATTGGCCTTTTCGAAAATTGAGTAACCGAAGTTGTTGTATTTCCCGGCAACACCAAAGTCAATAAAACGATGAATAAGGGTCAATACTTATTCGCTTCACTGGCAAAGTGACTACAAGAATGTGAAAGGCCAACAGAGTTTTGCCGCTGAAGTCATTCCCTCAGCAAAGAAAGCATTGAGCCAATAATATACCTTCCCGGTAGTTCATTGTTTGTTGGGTGAAGAGGCTATATGCCACTCGAAATTATTCGAATGTTATCAGTTTTCTGTCTTATCCCTTCCCCTTCGAAAGGGGCGGGATCAACCTGAAGAATTCGTGGAAATCTGGAATCGTATGTTTATCGAGCGGCACGTCGAGGACACCGAACATCCCTCGATGTTCAACATGAGACACATCTCATAATTTTAGGCTCATGTTAGGCTAATTTATTACCCCATTCCCGAGTTTTTTGCTCCTCTCTATCATAGAAAAATCTGTGGCTTTGCTAGCTCCGGCGGAACTCAGCAAAGCCAATTTGTAAAAACAATATTTTTTGATGATCTGATATAGTGAAAATGTAGTGCTCATTTTAGGCTAATTCATTACCCTATGTCAAATATTCTTGCTCCTCTCTATCATAGAAAAATCTGTGGCTTTGCTAGCTTCGGCCGAACTCAGCAGAGCCATTTTTGAAAACATTGATTTTTCACCGATTCAATATATTAATTGAGATTAAATGGCTTATTTTAGGCGATTTCATATGGCAAAGTGTTACTATTAATTGTAAACTCGATAACCCATTTTGGAATTTTTTGCTACATATTTTTAAAAAGAAACGTATGGCTTTGCTGGCTTCAAGATATATTGAAAGGCAATTTCAGGCTAATTAATTACCCTATTTTCGAATTTTTTGCCCAACGTTTCGAACAATAAAAAAACACGAAACGATTCGTTATTCACTAAAATGGGATGGTTATTGAGCTTACAATAAATACTAACACTTTGCCTTATGAAATCGCCATAAAATATGCTTTTGACAGAAATGCATGATGTATAGTGAATAACGCATATATCGACGAATCGTTTCTTCGTGTTTTGTTTTGGTTCGAAACGTTGAGCACAAAATTCAAAAATAGGGTAATCAATTAGCCTAAATTACCTTTCAATATCGATATATCAAATCGGTGAAAATAGTTATTTATTATACAAGGGAAAAAAGTAGTAGATTTTAGCTCCAGGTTGTGTTGTCTCCCGACGCGTAGCGGAGGGAGACAAAAAACCGTGAGCTAAAATCTAATATTTTTCCCGTGTATAATACACAATTTTTTTCTGTGACAGAAGGAAGGACGAATCAATATTGAGAAGATATTACATTATTTCGAAATCTGAAAATTATCGACGTGAAATTTCAAGTTTTTAACAGTAGGGACACCTGCGTTTTATAGACATCTTTATCATTCTTTTGAAGTAATCAAATATCTGATGTCACTTCTGTCAGTTCAATTCTGTGATTTGATTTTGAAAAATTGCGAATTCAGTAGTTGTTTAGTAATATACGAAACCGCGAAGTCGAATGGAAGATAAAAGGACTTGCAGTTCTTTCTCGGAGACGGTATTATTGACTCATTTTTCGGAACTATAGCACAACAAAAGCCATTAACAGAGTATATATATGTGATATATATCCGGGAAAAAAGTACTCACTTTTTTCCCACGGGAAAAAAGTAATTTATGAAAAGTGACATTTTATAACCTGTCAACTGAGATGAAATGCCAAACTTTTTTTCCCGTCACAGAAAAAACATATTATTTTTAAAAATGACTGCTGAGTTCGCCCGAAGACAGCAAAAGCCACAGGTTTGTTTAAAAAAATATGCAGCGAAAAAACCCAAAATGGAATAGTTATCGAGCTTACATCAATACTAACACTTTGTCTCGAACAATCGTCATAAAATATGCTTTTGATAGATGCGTATAATGTATACTGAATAACCACGAATCGTTTCGTCTTTTTTGCTTGAAACGTTGAGCAGAAAATTCAAAACTAGGATAATAAATAAGCCTAAAATTAGCAATTCGATCTCAATATATCAGATCGGTGAAAATTCAATATTTCCAAAAATGGCTCTGCTGAGTTCGTCCGAAGCTAGCAAAGCCAGCGATTTTTCTATATATAGAGAGGAGCAGAACAATTGGTAATGGGGTAATAAATCAGCTTGAAATGAGCACAACATTTCCACCATATCAGATCATCAAAAAATATTGGCTTTGCTGAGTTCGGCCGAAGCTAGCAAAGCCACAGATTTTTCTATGATGAAGAGGAGCAAAAAATTCGGGAATGATGTAAAAAATCAGTCTGAAATGAGCCTGAAATTATGAGATGTGTCTCATGTTGAAAATCGAAAGTGGCTTTGCTAGCTTCTTTGGTATTTTAGATACACTTCCTCAGGCAATGAATCCCAGAGCTTTGCCGTTCTATACAGACAAACGAGATTTGATAAAGTGCTGTTCGACATATTTCGAGGTTGAAAACGACACGATGTGCTGTCTGGGCTTGTCAAAGTTCGTCTGATTGATATTGCTTGTGATGGAATGATATCAGAGATTTTTGAAGAATATTTCCCTTGGAAGTATCTATATGACCTTTCTACAGTTTTGAATGTTTTGGTGCTAAACCCCATATGTGGAAACAGGATTCTAGAACAGGCATCTGTGCTTTGTAGATCATGAGAAGTTGTTGAGGTGTAAAGCATCTTTTCGCAAGAAACGAAAATCCAAGTTTTTGTGGAGCAGATTTTGCGCCAATGGATCTGTCCTGATGGTTATGATCATCCTTAGAAAGAGTTTTGCTGATGATTGAAATACCGGGGACTTGGTAGGAATGGTGGCATCAGACATATCAGGCACTAGCTGACCTGGCGAACTTTGTTTTGCATTAAACATTATTTATAAAAAATATTTTTTCAGTTAAATATGTATCAACACACTTTTTCTATTTTATTTTCTACTCCTATTCAGTTTGGCTATCCATGAAAGCGTGTTTCAGTAGTTTTTCAAACTTCTATATATTATTTTCTAGATCCCTTTGAGTATTGGAAAGCAAAAAACGCATACCTACCTGCCACCAGAAAGATTTCATCTCGGATTCTATCTATAGATGAATTTCATATTATTATTATTATCTAGGACATTTATCTGTGAATGAGTGAATCAGTAATTCATCCATTTTTTTCAAAATAATATGGAAAATGTAAAATGTCTTATAAATCTTGGAGTACCTATACTTTCTCGCTTTCCTCACCTATTCTGATTCCAATTCTGCAAATGTTCATTCTCCCTAAACCAACGATGCTGCATTGATTATGGTATTTTTGGATGGATGGAACTAACCGTCTGAGACATTTTTTTCTCTTGCATACCCCTCCAAAGACTGTGACGGTGATTCGTTCTTCCTATCTTCTTTTCACAGTTTTGACTCAGTTTGATCTCAACTCTTCTATACATTATTTTCTAGATTCTTTGAATTCATTGGAAAGCAAAAAACGCATACCTAACCAAACATCAAAAGGATTTCATCTCGGATTCCATCTATATATATTCCATTTAATTATTATTATCTAGGACTTTCCTCTGTGGAATGAGTAGATCCCATTCATTTTTCTCAAAATAATATGGAAAACGTGAAATGTCTTATAAAAATCTTGAAGTACTTACGTTCATTTCACCTATTCTATAGAAATGGCGGTATGACGAAGCAACTGTTGGCTCAACTTTGCATAAAAAAATTAGTCTATATGTAGTAGAATTCACCCTGATCCATTAAATAATGTCATCATGTTCCGGATATCTATTTATTTGTTGGACTATAGGTAGGTACTAAAAATATCGTTTATAACATTCCAGCACTTCCCTGTGTTCGAAGAATTAGAAAAAATCAACTGAGTAGATATAACACAATTGCTCTGTTGATTCCATGATACCTATATCAAGTATAAGTCTGGTTGGTTTAATGAACGAAATATAAATAGGTTCGTATTATGAAATGACAAATTGGATCGCAGAATATTTCGTGAAAATAATAAATATCATACTTCATCATAGGACCATTGACTATCAATAGAAGGCATTTGAACTTTATGGGAGGAGCTTATTTTTGTTAAGTGCCGCGCCCACAGGGAAAATTCTTCTTCACGGTGCCTCGATCCGCTCCCAATTTCCCATGCGAAAACCAAATAAGATTTCAGTAAATAAAAATTAAATATATTATTTTGGAATTGTCAAGGTATAAACACTATAAACAATTTAGAAATGGAAGAATGTGAGCACCTTTTAAAGTATCCCATTATCGGTCTTGTAGAAACATGGATTTCTTCACCGGAACCCAAGTTACCGCAAATATTATCAAATTATAACATGTACCATAGTCAAGCTATAAAAGACAAACAGAAGGGAAGGGGTAGTGGGGGTATCTTACTGCTAGTATCAAAAAAAATTGTAGGCTTAAGTAATGCAAATATAATTGAAATAAGTAATATGTGGATCTTTGTAAGATTTTGTATAGATAATATATATATTATTTTAGGACTTATATATTTGAAGCCTGGGTTGGATGATCACATCTGTATCGAATTATTTGAAGAAACCATTAGAGACATAATTGCTGAATACCCTGATGATTATATAGCTATATGTGGTGATTTCAATGCCAGGATAGGTCGTCTGAATGGATTCGAGGATCGACACCACCAAAATTTTGACTTCCCTTTAGAAGCCCGTGGCTCAATGGATAAGGTAATAAATGCACGAGGAACGTTACTTGTTGAAGCCCTAGAAAACCTAAGTTTCTATGTACTGAATGGCAGGCACCAAGATCACGAGGGTAACTATACATATGTCGGGCCGAGTGGCAATAGTGTGGTCGATTTAATCTGGGCAAACTTCAGTAGTCAAGAGCTTATTTCAAACTTCTTTATAAACAAAAACCTAATTTCTGACCATTTGGCTTGTGTATTGACCTTAGAAATCAACTTTCAGCAGACTAAAGCTATTCCATCCTCAAAAAGCTATACCAAGACTATAGTAAGATGGGATCCTTCAAAATCAAACTCATATAGAAATATAATTACTAATTATGGCCTCAATTCTCAATTAGATTCAACAGAAGATTTAGATACTCAATTACATGAAGCAATCACATTAACACTACAATTTTTAGGCATGGAAAAAAAGCAAACCTTTAATGCTAACATCATCTCAAAATGTAAACCTTGGTTCGATCAATCCTGTAGGGAAGCCAAAAAACTTTTGAATAAAGCTAAGAAAAATTTAAGTAGATCAAATTTTGAAAAAGCCACTGTCTTGGAATACAGAATAACTAAAAAAGAATATAAACAAATGTTGAGAAGTAAAAAATATCAATATGAGAAAGGTATAAGATTAAAGCTGGAATCTATAAATAACCCTAACGAATTCTGGAAATACATTAACCTCAATAAGAGTAAAAATATTAGAGGCGGTATCGACCCGAACACTATGATGAATTATTATAAAAAATTATATAGACGTACCCCAGACATTACAACTCAATACCTAGACGCTCTGCACCCTTACCTAGATACGGCATTTTCCAACGCAGAAATTTTTCTGACTCTAAACATAGCAAAAAATAACAAAGCCCCAGGGGAAGATAACATCAGTAACGAATTTTACAAAAATCTACCCCTGGACTGGATAATGCGCTTAAAACATCTTTTCAATAAAATTTTCTCAGAGGAAGAGATACCACCCTCTTGGACTAACATAAAAATGATTCATTTTCATAAAAAAGGACCAAAAGATGACCCAAATAACTACCGTAATATAGCTTTAATGAATCACAAAACAAAATTGCTCACACAACTCATTAACAATAGACTCACAAACTTTGTTGAAAACCTCGAACTATTACCAGAGTGTCAGGCAGGATTCCGCAAATCCAGAAGCTGTGATGACAACATTTTTGTTTTGTCAACGATAATAAATAACTACTTACGTCTCCCAAACAGAAAACTGTTCGCGCTTTTTGTAGATTTTAGAAAATCATTCGACACGCTGGAATACAGCGTGCTGTGGGGAAAATTGTTTGCTAATGGTATAAGCGCAAAGATTGTTAGAATTCTGAAATTATTGTATAGCTCAGCGACTCTGTCTATTGAACAAGATGGTAAAATGTCGGAAAAAATCAAGATCACCAAAGGGGTTCTACAAGGAGATACTCTTAGTCCGTTAATTTTCTCATTATTCATCTCTGATATTAGCCAATACTTTAGAGAACATGGTGCCAAAGGAGTAACTCTAGATGATGGCGAAAATATAAACATGCTATTATATGCTGATGACTTGGTACTTTTTGCAGAATCCCAGATAGAACTAAAAAGAAACTTGAAAATTCTTGAGTCATATTGTGATAATCTGAAACTTGAGGTCAATTCATCAAAAACAAAAATAGTCATATTTCGTAGGAGCCCAAATATTGGCTATCAACCCCAATTCATATATAAAAATACTGCAATAGATCTGTCAAACACGTACGAATACTTAGGTGTCACCTTTACTTTCAACGGCTTATTCCTGAATAACTTTAAGCAACGAGAACAAAAAGCCAGATTCTCCCAAGGGGTGGTTTTGAAAACTATTAATTGCTCTAAAATATCCTCTCTTGAAAATATAAAAACTTTGTATAACAATGTTGTAATTCCTACTTCCACATATGCTAGTAGTATATGGGGACTCCGTTACCTGGAACAAACCGAGAAGATACAAAATAATTTCTGGAGAAATCTTCTATTCTTGCAAAAAAGTACAGGGGCACATATAATCAGAACAGAAACTAAATCATGTAGAATAGGATATCACATAATAAAACAAGCCATAGAGTTTCTGCTAAGAATAAAAAACAAAGATTCTAAAAGATATGTGCACCGAGCGCTTCGTCATCTAATTCAACTGCAAGAGTCAGGGAACAATAATCTGAAATACAACTGGGCTGACCATCTGCACCGTTGTCTTATTACCTACTGTGATTTAGATTTGAACATTAACGATATCAATCGAACCACGAAACAAACCATACTAACCTGTTACCTAAACAAAAATACCCGAGAAGATCAAAATAAAATACTGCTCAGTATAATTCATCACCCTAACTATAAATTCCTTCTACAGAATGAATGTGATAATACTAATTACTTATGCTACTCAGGCCCACTACATATTAAGAGAATTGTAGCTCAGCTTCGAACAGCCAACACTGAAAAGCTATTTATATATGTTAATAACAACTCATATAAAATAGAAACAAATGCCATCTGTTCAATTTGTAATTGCTTATTACCAGAAACTCTCGAACACATACTGCTGATCTGCCCGATGTATGCAAATCTAAGAAGCAACATGATCGAACCTAGAGGACATTCAGACGACTTAGACTCGATACTATCATCAACAGATTTCTCCGTACTCACCAAACTGTACCAATTCCTGAGCGGAGCGATGAAACTTAGAGCATTCATAGTTAATGAATAGGATCAATATTGATGCGAAACTGGATGTGATCATCCAACCGTTGTTGAGGGGTGTTCCCTATTTTGTCACCAATCAGGCAGGTAAATACTTATTATGACTTGATTTCCATCTATTTTATTTCATTTTATTTTTCTGTCTCTCTATTGTACTTAATAATATGACCACTCATTCCCATGCCACCGCCCTTGTTCATGTATTGTATATATGAATGAACAATAAATATATTATTATTATTATTATTATTAAATAAAAATTATTTTTGGAGAGTACTACATCTGATCTGTGCATCTTATCGAGTAATTTTTCCATTTTTGATTCCATAACGTGGAAAAAAATTCACAAAATCGGTCAAAAACGCACTACTTTACAGGTGTTTATAAATTGGTCTATGTGAAAAAATGGAAATCCATTCGATAAGATGCATCGATTACACCTTTGACTACCCAGTTAAAAAAAATTGAGCCTCTAGCATGATCCATAACCATAGGGGATTTTGGGAGCGGTACCTCGTTTATTGGCGGAGGCGCTGCGGAATATCCAATTAGGGAATAGTTGCTGACGTGCGTGCTGACGTGCGTGCTGACGTGCGTGCTGACGTGCAAACGTCCCCGACCAGTTACCAGTAGTATGCGTCTGTTTTCTGTTTCTGACATGTCAAGTTCGACTGTTGGACATTTTTCACGAGTAAATGAGCAAGATGAGCCGTTTTAAAAAAAATTGCGACCTAACATCAACATCCTATAGTAAACAGTCTTGTCACGTTCACGTAATATTTCCGTAAAACTGAGAGAACACAATTTATGTTAATAATTCATGTCAGGTTCATGTCAAAGAGATGTGAAGAATTGCCTTTCTGTCAAAATGGTAATTTTTTATCCCAAATTTACGTATAATATCTCCTTAAAAATGAGAGAACACAATTTATGATAATGATTTATGTCAATAGGGCAGTTACCTGTCAAGAAAACATTTTTTTTATTATGTTCTGCTTTACTTCTTGTTCCGTTTGTGACGCGACGGGACGCGATTCCGTGCGAACTGTCTTTCCTACGTACTCCGCGCTATGTTCGAATATACGACGTTTCGGAAACGTCCAAAGCTAAGTGAAAATTTGATATTTTCCTATATACCTTTATTTCTCTTCTCCAAACTTTTTTCATCTCCAAACTTTTTGCAATACAATAAATTGTCACTGACAAACTAGTGAATTTTTCTTTTAGGCTCTCTGATTGGAAAATTCTTTAAACGCAGTGACATTTTGGGGCAAATCATCTGATTAGTCCTCACTACACGTATGTTGAAATGATATTCATATTTTTATATCAAAGAAACGAGAAGAGAGAATACCAAAAAATCTGGGGTAATCACTTAATTATCCTTATGAAAATGAAAAAATGCCCCCGCTCATGTTTTTTGTTTCAAAAAGGCATGTCAAAATAATTTTGAACACTTGCTGTGATTTTTAGTTCATTTCTTGATTCGCATCAAAGATATTTCAGTTGAAATTCAAACATTAAATGTTGCTGTTTTTGTTGTTATAATAATAATAAATATCATATTGTATTTGCTATCGTTGTTGTTCCTTATAGGATGACACGCAATTTTCGATGACAATATACACCCCCTAGGGGGTGCGATTTGAAAATTAAAAGTGGGGGAACGCTGCGAGAGAACTGTCATTTCATTAGGAAGGCACTTCAATGCCATTCAATGCAGTTTTTGAGTTTTTCAATTATCTTGTCAAATAAGCGAGATATTGCTTGTATACGCGACAACTTGGAACATCCGGTATATATTTTTTATGATCAGAAAAAATTAGAGATTCCGGAAAAAATATAAAAAACAAGGTTTTCCATTTACAAAAATCAATTTGGGGTTTGTCTCGCTTCTAGAGATCACCTGTGCTGTAACAGCAGGGGTCGTGTGGTGTATAGCTGAGGAGGTGGCCAGGAACCCAATCAGCACCAGACATCTTGAAGACGTACATTTTACGACTTACTTACGTCTTTACGTCCAGGGACGTATAAAGTACGTCTTTGAGATGTAAATCCATGTACATCTTAAAGACGTACACGAATTCACGTCTTTAAGACGTACATTTTAGGTCGTATATCCACGTCGTTCCTCCCATGTCGTATAAAAGACGTCTCAAAGACGTACATTCCAGTACGTCAATTCGACTTATAGAACAATAATGTAAGTTATTTTCTGAAGAAAAACAAAATGTAATCTCTTCACGTTTTTCATTTTCAATTGTTCATTTTCATTTTCGACAAAAGGAATTATAATCTCTGATCCCGAAATCCTTCAGATGCCAATTTTGAATCAGATCAGACCATAATCAGAAAACCATTTGCCACATCGTCCGCCATATTGGATCCGCCATTCTGTTTTTTCCATTCAATAATAATATCACAACGAATTGTCACCGGAATAATATTTACTTGCCAAATTTCAAATCAATCGGACGATTTAAAGTGAGAAGTGAGTCAAATTTAACTTGCACGTTTTGATTATAAACAGACACAAGGACATGTTGAACTAAGGAAAGTAGCTTGTTATGTGATATATAGAACAAACAAAGTAACAGAAGAAGTGAATATGGTATAATCATCGATGTCAAGCAACAAAGAGCGCGGTTAGTAGTTGAATGGGCGACCGCTTGTGTCTACCGATTGATGAAGTCGTTTATTTCCCTTTTTTTTTGCTCGTCTGCACTTGTTGCTAACTTCAGTGCACAGATGAAAATCAACTGAAACTATGTGATTTTTCCGTAATTTGAAAGATCAATTTGAGGTCATGGACCAAAAACACCTAAAAAAGACGTCTTAAAGACGTACATATTAGTGGAAAATGTACGTTTTAAAGACGTCTTAAAGACGTCTCTTGGGCGTAATATGTACGTCTTTAAGACGTACTTATGTCCCGACATGTTACGTCTTAAAGACGCCTTTAAGAGGTACCTACTTTGGCTGATTGGGAAATAACTCACACCCAGTCTAGCGAATTGAATTCATTGTTATACTTCAGTTGGTGGGTAATTTATGGCAGTAAACCGATTTGAGGATTCACATTCATTATAAAATTTTGAATCTGAAAAGAGTTACACACAAATATATAGCATTGAACTTCAATCACATGCAACTTTAGTAACCATGTGTTATAAAAACCATTCATCATTTGATTTATCAATAAATATATATTTCAACATTTCAATTCACCTAAAAGAGTGACCAAACGCAAAATTACATTGGTTTAGAAACGCAATATTTAAGTTTTGGTTTTATTTGAGAGTTATTCATTCTATAGATACAAAATTTTGGTGATTGTCGTCTCAGAATCCCAGGAACAATAAATGCCTATAAAAATGTCCGAAATTAAAAAAAAAGTCACCTGGTCCGTGAAGAAGATAAGTTCTCGAATCACTTTGTCACTCGAGCAAAAAGGGATGGGGCCCCATTTGTGCACCATTCTAGACCTTACCTCTGTCGAATATATGCAACTAATAATGCTCAGCCAGTTATTGTTTGTGGCCTAGATTTGAATCACCAACTCCCAGCTTTCCAACACATGCCCCAGGTGGAACCACTGAGTGATTGAACATCCATTCTTTTTTACCAACCTTGGATTGAACTGAGATGTTTATAAGGCATCTTAGATTGAACCAATGAACTATATTCTGATATTCATTATGAAACTATGAATAATGAAGACTATACGATATGCATTTGTAGTATTTGTACCTACATATAAAAATAAATAACAATTACATAGACAAGCATAACAACTTTTATTGATTATTGCGAATATTGTGATACTGGTAGCAAGTGCATATGGTTTCAGCACACAGTACACACCCTATGAAATTTCTGATGAGAGCTGTGGAGACCCCATTGCATTTTTTCTCGATAAAAAAATATCGTAAATATAGGATGGGCCTTTCAATTCAATTCAACTGCAATGGATATAAATATTATAAATCTTTAGGAATTTACACTTTTCAGTTATTACCGACAGCTCATCAATTCTGTTGTTTTAACGTCGTACAGTCATATATAGAACACTGAGAACAGCGACCTATGAAGGATTTACTCTATTTTCCTGAAGCATTAGTCCTAACAACACGAGTACGTCCCAGGGACGTCCTTCATTTTCTACGAGGACGTCCCTGGGATATCCTGTGTCGGGACATGGTACATACTAGGGACGTCCCAAGGACATCCGCTTTTCACAAAAAGAGGCATCCTAGGGATGTCCTTCTGGTACGTCCCTGGTATGTACCAAGTACGAAGAAAGTATATCCCTAGGACGTCCCAAGGATATCCCAGGGACATCCCTTCGACAAAAGAAAAAAAAATGTAGGTCGAGTACGGTTCGAACCCGGGACCATTGGCTTATCAGGCACGCATCTTACTCCATTGGCTATTGAGCCTCCTGAAGATTTATGTACTAAACAGATTTATAAACAGGACTTAACTACAGAAACCTGAATAAATACAACTTTGTAAGGATTTGGGTATAATTATTATATCATTCTTGGGTGTTTAAAAATGAGGGGCATTATGCATGTACGATTTCTGTTTGCGAAAAATGGTAATTTCTTAAGAAGTTCTCAAACTTTATTCTTTTTTTCCATTAGGATTATTTTCCGGAAGAAAAACAAACATTTTCAAAAAAATGCAACCTAATACTTTGATGAAATTCAATGACTCTGATGTGAATGGATATCAGATATTCCAGGGACACGAATAGGATAACCTAGGGATGTACCGGGCGGGATGTCCACTGGACAATCACTGCGCGACATCCCCTGGATGCCCCAATCATGTTTCGTCGATCTCTACAAGAAAAATCACATTTTCCGTTCTAATTTTCGATCGAGAAACTGACTTTTTCCGAAGGCAAGTACTTTTCGTCCCCGGGCACTAACTTTTCGTCCGCTGCAGGGTTGCCAGTTCTACTGTATTTTCAATAGATCTTCTGATTTGCATATTGATGATCGAAACATTTCATAATATACTGAAAAATATTTTTGACACTTATTAATTATGTACTATTATTGATCTTTAGTTGATCACATACACTTGTAAATTGCATGATATTTCGGCACGCTCTGTTTAAATTAATTTAACAAAATAAGTTATAAATGTAGAGTGTGTGTCCAGTTTTTGATGCTTTCGCGTGATATCTCATCTGTCGTGATAGAACCTTGCGGTTTTCGCGGTCCTGTGCCACTTTTTTGTGAAACTCAAGATCGCCTAATCAGATTTTGCATAACTGTTTCGGTTCATGAGATACAGGGTGATTTTGAGAATTCATACTTTATTGGACCCCCTTTATATCTACGAAGTTTCTCAGCAAAAATGTCGAATCAAAATCTCATATATCCTATAGAGAATTTTACGCAGAATCCAGTGGAGCACTCAACATTTTTTTCGGGGTATGGTTTCGGAGATACGACTCAAACTTATAATTTCTTAAACACAACACCCTGTATTTTATGAGCTCATAAAATTAATCATTTTTCTCTCTTCAAAATGCTATATAATATATGGATATAAAATTTTGGAAAATGCTCCAAAATCACTAAAACATTGAATTTCAATAGTGGGCTATGGATTTTTTATATAAAAAAGTTCCAATTCAAGGAATATTTCTTCTGATTGTTCCATAAAGCCATAAAGATCACAAAAACAATAGCAACACTAATTAACTAAGATAACACAAAAAATAGGTACCTGATAGCAACAAATAAATTGTAATAAAAAGTTCATAATGTAGAATGAACACCAGATTGAATATTTACAAAAACAATTGATTTCCGGAATTTTCCAATAACTTATTCATTGAATTGTTCAAATTGATGTCAATTTTCTATGACACACAATTGACACAGTTTCTTAGTACGTCTCAATGCAGTAAGAGACACAACAATCTTGAAGAACTTCGTACAACAACATAGGCAGTTTTCTAGGAATTACAAAGAGATCCATTAATGATTTTGAATGCATTAAGACATATTGAGAAAGTGTGTGAGGGAAAATGGACATCAATTTGAACAATTCAATGTATAATAAGTTACTGATTAAATTCGAAATTCAATTGTCTTAGAATATTTATTCAGGTTGTTTTATATTTCAATGCTATTTTAACTAAATTCAACTGGTACTATACATTCTTTCGCAGATGATACTGTTATCTTTTACTCTGCGAAAGATTGGTGTGAATCAAAAAACAAAGTTATCATTGATTTTCCTATTATTAAAGAATGGTTTGATCAGAATTTATCAACAATTAATTTTGAAAAAACAAAATATATGACATTTACTTCCTATAAAAATTCCTAACCAAATTTAGGCACTATCAAGATAAATGGAGAAATTGAAATTCAGGAAACTGACTGTATCAGAATACCTTGGTATAAGATGGACAATAATCTGAAATGGGATCATCATAATTGATTATGTCACTAAAAAAATAAGATGCCTTGTTCCTAAATTCAAACATTTGAAAAACTTATTGAATATTCGAAATTTAGAAATGATATGCAATGCTTTAGTTCAATCTCAATTAGTTTATGGGATATTAGGATGGGGTGAAGTGACGCAGATATATTTGAGGAAATTGGAAATTGCACAAAAATGGATTTTGAAAATTATTTATGGAAAAGATTATTTGTTTCCAACTGAACTCTTATATAAGAAATCTTAGAAAATGGATATAAATCAACTCTATATAAACTGCTCCACATTTGAAGTGAGACAAGCGAATATTTTGTTTGTTTTCGAACCGTCATAACTTTGGACGGGATCAACCGATTTTCGATTTTTTTGGGGATTCGAATTGCTCAGTCAATTGGGTATATTATAATTTTCTTACGTTCCTCCACCTTTTCAGAATCATGACCTACAGGATGATATCTGAAAGTGTGATAATTTTCGAAAAGTTTGAGGTCACCCCGTTAGTAGGATAATTTTTGAAATTTTTTTCTGACTGCAAAAACATGAAGCCTCATGTGTTTTCTTGAAATGGTTTCGAATTCATCAAGATCCATACAGGATGTTTTGAGATATGCAATTTTGAACAACATATGGCCTCTCGAATTGTTTGAATAACTGTAATTCATTGGTTAACCCCTCGGTATAGTCTCATGTTGTCTGGGTATTGTTTTTATGGTGGAGTGTTCCCAAAAGGATGGACCTATGATGCCACAGAGGCACTGCGAGTACTGGATGACAAAAAATTGTGAATCCTTCTCTTGAATTACTTCAAATTGTAATTTTCTGGGAAGGTATCCACAGAAGATGGATTCCAAAGTGACGATGTGCTACAAAAAAATCACTGTAACAGGATGTTCTAGATGTTTAACTTCTGACTGAATAAGGGCGTGATATTTCCAAACATGCGAACAGTACTCTATCGAGAGATGGTCTTATTTGAGCTTTGTGATGAGTCAATAGCTGCTGCGGTGTAAAGTATCTTCTTCTTGACGAGAAAGAAAAATCTCAGCTTCTGTGAAACTGCTTTATACAGGGTGTTCCCTAACTACGGTTCCTAACAACAGGGGGTGATTTGTTGGGTCATTTCAAGAAGAAAAGTTTCAATGAACATATGTCCGGAGTTGCTTCGTTTCTGTGATACAGGGCGTTGAAATTAAAGAAAACAAATGATAATAATTATAAAATATCATGAATATTCTGGAACCGATTTGGTTGAAATTTGGTACTTTTATTTGTCAAATTTTCTAAAATTTAAGCACATCAAGTGTCGATTAAATTTTTGGCGGAAATAATGGAAAACTCATTTCTCCAATGCAGGTGTTCATGATATGCAATACTATGGCTTTGATTTTTTTTCTCGAAAACGAAGCTGAATATAAAGGAAATGCAAGAGACCAAAAAGTTGTATTTTGAGTTGCTCAATTTAGACAAAATGAAAATTTGCCAAAAAAAGTCAGTGGCGTACTTTTTTTTTACAATATTGTTGGCTGTGATGCCCACTGAGACGCCACTGGCCCCAATAATTTCAATCTAAATAGGGCTAAATAGGCGCCTTATTAGTTCGAATGAAAGTATCAAATTTCAACCAAATCGGTTCAAGGATATTCAAGATATTTTAAAATTACCTTTTTTTTTCTTTAATTTCAACGCCTTGTATCTCAGAAACGAAGCAACTCCGGACATATGCTAATAAGAACTTTTCTTCCTAAAATCACCTAACAAATCACCACCTGCAGTTAGGAACCGTAGTTAGGAAACACCCTGTATAGCGATATTCGCGACATACTCATGCCAAGACAAACTGTTAGTTCGTAGTTAGGAATTAAATAAATGTGGAGTGATTATTTCATGAAAAAAATTTTGTTTTTTATTGTTGCTCCAGTAGTATAGTGGAATTTTGTTTCTTTTAGAAATGTTAGATTTTTCATCATCATCATCATCATTCCAAAACAACAACGACATTGAATGTTTCTGGCTATAAATACAATATTTTGTAGAATATTACATAAATCTGCATAATTGTGACTGGGACAATAGTCAGAGCTCGATAAAGCTCATCAGGATGTATTTTTCAGAGGATAAAAATAATGAGAATTGATGAACATACCACGAAGAGAATACATATCATATGTACCACAATATTTTTCAATAAAGAGGAATCAACAACGGAAGTTTTGATGTCACTTATCAATATTTTGTTACACCACCCTTGGCTGCTACGAGAGCCCTAACTCTTCTCGGCATGGTGTATATTGAAACTCTTGATGTGGAGAAATACTGTCCAATGTCTTCAACATTTAATCCAAAATCTCTCATTCTGAGAACCATTTGTGATTGTTCTTTAGCTAGTCGTAGCATATTTTATTACAATAATCAAAAGTATGACAACTTCTGATTACTTCCCAGACAACATGAGATTATACCGAGTGGTTAACCAATGAATTAGAGTTATTCAAACCATTCAAGAGGCCATATGTTGTTCAAAATTGCATATCTCAAAACATCCTGTATGGATCTTGATGAATTCGAAACCATTTCAAGAAAACACATCAGGCTTCAAACAAAATATTCGCTTGTCTCACTTCAAATGTGGAGCAGTTTAGTATACAATTCAGTTCAAAAAACATATCTACGACATAAGAAATAAAAATAATATAACATTGAAATATACAACAAACAAGTCAATTGGACGTAGAAATTATGAATTTTTAGTTCCTTACCTATATAATAAAATTCCAAATGATATTATAAAAACACAATCACTACAATCCTATACAATAAAAATAAAAAAATGGATATTAAACTCCCCTAAAAACTATTTCATCTCTTTGATTAACAATCAATAATATCTCTTAGTTATTAGCTGGGAATACGTAATTATACGGCAGTATCGGTTTTAGAAGTTGAAACGGGAAAAGCACTTGACCAGCTTGCTTTTCTTTTATAGGGGTTCTTTACGAGTTGGAATTGTGGATGAAAAACTCAAAGTTTGCCCATGGAACACGTGATTCATTTATTCGTTGTATAATACGTGATCTAAAAAGGTTTACAGAATTAAGTAAATATTTCACAAACAAAGTGTTTTTCTACTCTTACCTAAAGCACCAGGCCAAATCGATACAATATCAGTATGAACAGCTAAATTATTGCACAATTGTCGAGCCAAAGGCTGCCAGAGACCAGTTCATACGCCGAAAGTTAGAATTAAAAGAATTTTATTCTGGTAGCAATATCAAAAAAAACAGCGCAAAAACGGCCAGAGGCCCACTCAAGTGGAAATAATTGAAAAACGGTACCAGTAGCGACACCTTGCGGAGTTATGCGCTAGTATATATTTTGGGAATTGACCCATTAGCCAGATTACTGTAAAAATACAGCGAGGTCGAGGCAAGTGCGTTAATAATTCTTTGCATAGCTAAGTGGTGGCGTGAGCGGGTAAGTATCAGTACAGAAAATGAAAGTGAAAACAATAAAATAATTACAAATTATTACCAAATGATTTCGAGAGATGATATCGAACTGCATAGGTTTCCAAGGGCAAGAAAAAATCAACCAAATGTTAATATTCGATAGGATACATAAATATGATGAGGGAGTTCCACGGAGGTCTTGTTTCATCTTCGCCCCCCAAGCCTTTCGACGACATCACGGAGGACGGAAAGCTTCTGCGGAAACGTAGGGCTTCAGGTGACTGATGTGGAAAATCCCTCTTTCTTTGTTATCATCGTCCAAGGCAGAGAGAACGTAAGTACAGTAACTAACCGTTTTCTTGATTTTATAAGGACCTTCAAACAACAAGAGAAATTTTTTTGTTTCTGCATTGAGTGCCGAAGACATGGGGTTTGCCCGCAGCAGCACTAAGTCTCCTGGGTTGAACTGCTTGTAGGGGCGGTTGGGGTAGTTCACCGCTCTTCTGGAAGCCCTGCTCTCTAAACTTTCCCTGGCCAGGACAAGCTTCTGGTCCCACGAAAGAAGGTCAAGACCATCAATAGGGGTCCGTAATTTGGGAGGCAGTAGTTGCAACTTGTCCTTACCAAAATGCAGTTCCTGAGCTGAAAACCCTGTACTTTCATGAATCACGGAGTTGAGTACTGATTGGAAACGCTTTACTTCGAAAGCCCAGCGAGTATGATGGCCCTGACAGTATGCTCGGAACAAACGTCCCAGTTCACGCATGATTCTTTCCGAACTGTTTGCCTGAGGGTGCCGAACAGAGCTGAAAACTAGCACAACCCCTAAACTGTTGAGGGTAGCTTTCCATGAGGAAGCAGTGAATTGGGTCCCATGATCAGACAGAATCCTCTTAGGACGGCCATAGTTGGGGAAATAGTCCAAGGTTAGTCGATTTAGGATTGCCTTGGTAGTGGCCTTTTTCAAAGGATAGAGGACAACTAGCTTGGTGAACACGTCAAGTATGACCAACAAGAAGGTGGCCCCAGCCCTACTCCTGGGAAGGGGTCCATACAGGTCCAAAGCTACCAAATCACCCTTGGCTACTGGTACGATGGGGTTTATCGGGGGTTTAGGCAAAATTGAAAATTTGGTTTTTTGGCACACATCACAGGATTTCAGGAATTTCTTGATATCCCTATACATATTTGACCAATACACCTCGTCCTTTAGGGCACACCAGGTTTTGTAAACCCCAAAATGCAAAATTGCTTCATGATAGGCTAAACAAAAATCCGGTATCAGGACCTTGGGGACACAAAGCAAATAGGCTTCCTCGTCTGTTCGACGGATATACAAAACTCCATTCCACAATGCAAACTTTGCTTGCAGGTGATGACTATTCGCCAAGTTTGCTATAACATCTCCCCATTTAGGATCTGCCTCCTGAATTTTTTTTATCCCTTTTAGTTTTTGTTGAAAAGTGTCAGATAACTTCAAGTGGAGTAAGTGGAAACACTTTGCCAGTGGCGTAGCTGGACGGGCACACGAAAATCGAGAGAGGGCGTCTGCGACGATATTTTGGACGCCCGGAACGTATTTGAGCTCGAAATCGAATTCTTGCAAGGCCAAAGCCCACCTGGTGATGCGAGGTGATAATAATCTACAAGAATTTAGATAGGTGAGAGCGCGGTTATCGGTGTGCAAAGTGAAACGTCGGCCTAAAAGATAAATGCGCCATCTTTTCAAGGCAAAAACGGCACTCAGGACTTCTTTCTCATTACTGGTATACCTGGTCTCCCGAGGCAACAGCAGACGACTGGCCCAGGCCACCACTCTCCTCTCCGAGTTGACAAACTGAAAGAGATGGGCCCCAAGACCAATATCACTAGCATCTACCTGAACATGCCAATCTAGGTCTTTATTGGGGTGATACAAAAGTGTGGCTTGATTCAGGGCATTTTTTATATCTTGAAAAGCTCTTTGTTGCTCCCTTCCCCAACGCCAACCTTCTTTTTTACGCAGGAGAACGTTCAATGGTTCTGCTAAGGCCGAGAATCTGGGACAAAAAGACCTATCAAAGTTGCACAACCCCAAGAAGCGTTGCAGTTGCTTAACATTTTGGGGAGGTGAATAATCGGAAACGGCTTGGACGCGACTTGGGTCCGGTTTGATACCCTCATGGTTCAAGATGTAACCAAGAAAAGGCATTTCTGATCTAAAAAAATGACATTTTTTCAGGCGTAAGGTAAAGCCTGCTTCTGCAAGCCTTGAAAACACCCTCTGAAGATGGTCTAAATGTTCATCAAACGTTTTGGACACTACCAACAAGTCATCCACGTAGCTGGACATAAAGGACTGAAATTCCGGACCAAAAATGGTGTCAATACAGCGTGTGAAGGCAGCCACTGCCGTACATAAACCAAACGGTAGAACTCGGAATTGGTAAGTTTTTGTACCAACCATAAAACCTGTATATTTTTTAGAGTGAGCGCTCAAGGGGATCTGGTAGTAGCTAGAGCACAAATCTAGAGAGGACATGAATTTCACCCCATTTGAGGTAATTGTCCGGAGGATTTCTTCGATAGGAGTGGGAAGCTCATAATCCCTCTCCATTAAGGAATTCAGCTTACGTGCATCCAAACAGATGCGAACAGACTGGTCCCTTTTTACAGTGGTCATCAAGGGTGAAATAAATGGAGTGACCGCTCGTTCTATCACCCCTTGTTTTTCCATTTGTGCGATGGCTTGGTAGACGGCTCCCCTATGGGCAATGGGGATGGGGTAAGGTTTCACAAAAAATCCCCCAGTATTATTGATCAGTTTTATGTCATGCTCATATTCATTTGTCAAACCGGGAGTTTCTGAGAATATGTTTTTATTTTTTTCAAGGAGGGATTCAAAAGCCATCTTCTCTGTTCCAGCTAGAGAACAGTTATTGATAATTTCCTGAAAAGGGGAAGAATTTAACTGATCGTTTTCGCCAATGGTCCGTAAAAAACAGATTTTTTTTTCAGATAACAAGTTGATTTGGGGAGCCTCCGGTGCTTGGAAATCATGTGGCATATTAAGGGTTGGTATATTGATAGTTTTATTACTCCAAACTACTTGAATAGTGTTAGTAGACAAGTCAATTTTTGCCTTCATGGATTTTAGAAAATCAACCCCTATTATCACCGGGTAAATCAGATCAGGTATTATCAGAAATTCAAAACAAAAATCATAAATATTGTTCAATCTCATTGTTAGTAGTGACTGTACCTCAATTCGTCTCTGCTTAGAACGAAAAGCCCCTGTTACTCGGACGCCAGTACAGGGGAAAAAAGGGGTGTCTGGACAGACATTTAAAATTTGGGACCAAACCTCTCCAGAAATACAGGAAATCTGGCTCCCACTGTCTATTAGAGCCGGAAATTTGAACCCATGAAAATTTGCCTCAATTATTGGAGATTGTTGGTCCGATTTTGAATGTTCATATTCACATTCGTCCTGAAAGAAATCATTAGGTAAGGCCCTACTGAGTACACCTTCCACAATAGGGCTGGAATGTGGAAAGTGATTTAGTTTTCCGAAACCAACGTTTCAGACTCAAGTTCCAAGTTTGCAACATTTTTACTAACATATTTTCCGGGACTTGGTTTTTGATAAAATTTTTCTTTTTTAGCAAACTGGTCTTCAGATGACGTAAACCTAACCCTACTTGTTGAGGGGGGAGGATAGTAGAAATCAGCGTGACGAAGCCTCTCCAACGCCTCCTCAGCTGACTGTACCCCAATCAAACTACTTCTAACATTTGGGGGAAAATGTTTGCCAATTTTGGCAACTAAAATTGCTTCGGGAAATGGCTGATGTTCTAGGTATCTAGCCATTGCCATAAATTTATTGAAGTGGTCTACAAATGAATCACCCTCTGTGTATGGACCCTTTTCGATTTTCATTTTAACTTCAAATTGCTTGTCTTCATGCCAGAATTGCTTCAAGAATTTTTGTTTGAAATTGTCATAATTTGAAAAACTTTCAAGCCACGCATCAGCCCACAACTTAGCTTTATTTTTGAATAAGTTTCCTATTATTGCCACTAATTGTTTGTATGTCATGCTACTGGTATCAAGTATTGTTTCGATTTTATTCAAAAATTCGATTGGATGTATAGAATCATCATTATAAAAAACTGGCAGCTCAGGCATTTTCATATTACAATAGTTTTGAGAATTATCAGACCTAATCACATAATTTTGATTATTCAATCTAGAACTACTATTATCAGAATTTATGTTCACATTTTGCATGGATAAAATCACTTGTGTGACAATTCGGGCAATATCTTCCTGGCTGATTGCTGGCTGCATTGGAGTTGATGGGTTATGTAAGTTGGGGTTGTACACAGGGGGTGGTTGGGCATAAATTGGTTGCCCAAAAGGCGGTTGCCTGAACGACTGCTGCCTATTTGGAAGCCGACCAAAAAAAGGCTGGCCTGCAGGAGTCTGGCCCGAGAAGGGTGGCTGCTCAGCAAAAGGTTGAGCAGAAGGGGGCCGGCTAGCCGATGGTTGACCAGTCGCAGAATTTGAGGGGAAAAATAGATTTGGGTTGATCCTACCTTGATCATTTGCCGGTGTACCATTCCTATTAATATTTTCCCTAGGTGTTGGGATTCTGTTTACATTATCTCCTGGTTCTTCCAGAATGAAATCGTTTGCCAAATGTCTAGGTAGGTTCAGCGTCTCTCTTCTTCGCAAATTATACCCTTCGTTTGGGGTATTTGTTTTAGGTCCAGGTGTTTGGGACTTCCCATTTCCATTTTCCATTTTAGTGGCAAAACACACAATTTTTCTCCACAATACTCGCAGCACGGATGGGCGCCAGATGAAACGGGAAAAGCACTTGACCAGCTTGCTTTTCTTTTATAGGGGTTCTTTACGAGTTGGAATTGTGGATGAAAAACTCAAAGTTTGCCCATGGAACACGTGATTCATTTATTCGTTGTATAATACGTGATCTAAAAAGGTTTACAGAATTAAGTAAATATTTCACAAACAAAGTGTTTTTCTACTCTTACCTAAAGCACCAGGCCAAATCGATACAATATCAGTATGAACAGCTAAATTATTGCACAATTGTCGAGCCAAAGGCTGCCAGAGACCAGTTCATACGCCGAAAGTTAGAATTAAAAGAATTTTATTCTGGTAGCAATATCAAAAAAAACAGCGCAAAAACGGCCAGAGGCCCACTCAAGTGGAAATAATTGAAAAACGGTACCAGTAGCGACACCTTGCGGAGTTATGCGCTAGTATATATTTTGGGAATTGACCCATTAGCCAGATTACTGTAAAAATACAGCGAGGTCGAGGCAAGTGCGTTAATAATTCTTTGCATAGCTAAGTGGTGGCGTGAGCGGGTAAGTATCAGTACAGAAAATGAAAGTGAAAACAATAAAATAATTACAAATTATTACCAAATGATTTCGAGAGATGATATCGAACTGCATAGGTTTCCAAGGGCAAGAAAAAATCAACCAAATGTTAATATTCGATAGGATACATAAATATGATGAGGGAGTTCCACGGAGGTCTTGTTTCAAAGTATATTTTATATTCATACACACTGATGAACATCTTGTATCAATATCTTGTTTTACATAACAACATAACAACTACTATATTAATTACTATAACAACGACAATACTACGACAACACCTCTTGTTTTTGTCTCTGTAGATAATACAGGAATCGACTGCGACTTATACAGTAGTCATATTGTACTAGGTGTACAGAAATGATATACCTTGAATATTGTTATTTTCAACAATATCATTAGAAAAATCGAAATAATAATTGTGAAAAATGCTCAGTACACTATATATTATGAATTAAATATTTGTATCATTTCTTAATGAGACAATTTTTCCCTTGTGATAATTCAATATTGTTAAATATTAATTGACCTATGTGCATTTGTTTTTTTCATCCTTACTACAAGGTTAACTTCGTAAGGTTTTTCCCAGTTTATTCAAAATACCTATCTGTATATTCCAATGTATATTTGGTAAACGTATTTGAATGAACTTATATTATTATTATTATTATTATTATTATTATTAGGTGCTTATTCTATATTATGAACCTGTTATTACTATTTATTTGTTGCTATTAGGTACCTGCTTTTTGTGTTTTCTTAGTTAACTAGTGTTGGGATTGTTTTTGTCCTTCTCATGGAAGATTCAAATGAAATATTCCTTCAATTGGAATTTTGTTTGAAATGAAAAATCCATGGCCCACTATGAAAATTCAATATTTTAGTGATTTTGGACTATTTTTGGAAATCTACCCCGAAAAAAAAATTTAGTGCGCCACTGGATTCTGCGCAAAATGTTCTATGGGATAAGATTTCAATTCGACATAGGCACTAATTATACAATAAACCAAAAAAGGACAGTACTCTATCTGATTCAGATCAAATTCAATTTTTTATATACATTTGTTAAGAAAGTTTGTTTCTTAAGTTTTATTTCGTTTTGTTTTGTATTCTTGTTGTTCTTTTTACTATTTGTTATTCCTGTTTTTTATATAGGTACTCAAATTTAATAAGTACCCATATGTTACTGTGTTTTGTGAGTATTTTTGAACTGAGAATTAGGAAAAGGTATTATGATTATTTTGTATGAGAATGTTTGTTTTGTTTGTTTCTATTTTGTTGGAGGTATGTTACATTTCTGTTTACTAAAAGTACATAATGTTTTGAGGTCATAGGTTTATTTCATTATCCTGTCTTGGAATTCGCATATCATAAAAGAAGATCTTAAATAGAAGTAATGAAATATGCCGAATTTCTGATGAGTATATTTACTGATGGAATAAAAATCGCACTGGCAACCGTGGTCCGCGCGGAGAGTGAGTTGACAACAACTGTCATTTGTTGATGTCAAATTGATTATCCATGAAATCCGATAGATTTCACGTGTGTATAGGACCGTCATGTGAATATGTGTTTGATGTTGACGAAAAAATTTGATGTAATTCGCAGACTCGACTATAATAGACATTGTTTCGTCCTTTGGTTCATAAATAACTATTTTCAGAGGAAATCGATAGATTTATTTTCACTTGTGGTGTTTTCGTTATCAGATATATTATTTTAGTGACTTTAGAGACAGCGACGATAATGTGGGAAAATCAACAAAACGAAACATACACAAGATGTAAAATGGAATCATCAGTCTATGGTTGGATGTTTGCGATGCTGCCTGATCCCATTAATTTTTTTCTGATCGAAGTACGATCCATTGAGACTTCATCTCGGGATATTTCCAGCATGTCTCCTCAATTTATTTTCTCTTTAGAACTTCGTTAACATTGAATCAAGTAGAAAAAAAACAACTGTGTGTTGATAACTGTTTAATAGAATCATTTTTAACGAAGGACCTTCAATACTTTATACTCAGTATAAATGAAATAGGTTGGAACTCAGTAGCTTCAAGCAATTATAAAACCTATTTGAATTTTTATGCTAGATCAATTTGAGGCTGCTAACAATTATTCCTAATTTCCCTGAATCTTCCTCATATGTTAAATGATTTCTTTGTTCTTCCTATTATTTGGGACATTTTTCAAATATTCTTCCAACTCTTTGATATTGTAGAACACCACGAAACCTTTAGGTGAAAGTCCTTCGAAGACCGAATATACCGACGGTTTGAGGTTGACAAAGAACAAGGGTTGATTTCTGGAAGTGAAATCATTTGTTAACATATCTATCACTCTAGCTGCCGAGTAATCAGCTCCATAAATGTGCGTACAATCAATCACAACCGGTATTCCTTGTCGTTTGCTGTATTTTAGGACAAGATTCCTGACATAGTCGACTGAGGGAAAGATCAAACAGCGATCGGGTGTCAGCATAAGGTATTCTACACCATCTGGAGTCTGAAAATCAATTATAAATAAGTACATCTAACCAATACAAGGATCAACAGCATGGGGATCTCGGTAACCATAAGAGTTATACAGTGGTCAATGGACAAACAGTTGCACATACAAGTAAGGATTTGGAAAATGTTGTTTATTTCTGGAGATATTCGAAAAAAACGAAAGTTGGCGATTGGGTTTTTCTACCCTATATTGTGGTACATATCATGGTGGAATTATATTATGGTGTGCTAGGACGTATCTTCGTACACGCCACTGCGAGTAAAACAATCAAATAAACAATTAATAAAAATGTGTCTTTTCTTCTTCCTCACATCTCTGGCATGTTGGATACTCTACTATACCCATTGTCGAGAGGTGCCTGCTGAGTATGCAGTGACCGGTCGGGACTCCAATTTGGAGTTTGACTCTTTGTCGCTGTTGGCTCAGCAGCCACTTCGTTCTCTATTTGTGAGGGGTTGTTATCAAGTCTTCTGCTTGCCTGCACCCTACACAGTCCCTCCAGCTCTCTTTGACTTTTTTCCACATCCACTCGTTCAGTACGGATGAAACTTGGCTTCTTGTGATGCCTAATGCAGGTTCCGGGCCATGAAATGGTGTCTCGGCACCGAGCATGGCGAGTTCGTCGCCTTGAATACCCCTATGTCCCGTGACCCAACATCACTGTTACCTCCTTATTTCTTGCAAGTTCTACAAGGGCATCTCCGCACTCCTGCACTAGAGCTTATCTAGTTCTGGGGGAGCATACTGCCTTAAGTGCTGCCTGACTATCGGAACATATATAAATTCTCTGTTCCGGTCCCTCTAACGCTTATTTCAGCGTTGCTACCTCCTGGATAGCGAATACTTGTGCCTGAAATACCCAAGGATACTTCTCGAGAGAAATATAATTGAATGCCGTATCTTTTCAATGTCGTCCTGTATAACATTTCTAATGGTGCCAATGGATTGTTCGCATTATACTATATAAATGAACTTCCGAAAATGCCCAATATTCCTCACCTTAAAGCACTCACAAAATAAAAACGAAATCGATTATTTTTCAATTTCCCCCTGTATCTCTGAAACGAATGGAGATATCAAAATTCCGAATGCGCCATTTTGGGTTTCTTCAAAATCGAACCCGTAACATGTATATCGGTTTTTCGATAACTCCTTTAGTTATTGAGATAGCTCGTGAAAACGCCCAATTTTGCCCACCCTGTACTTTCCTTGTGCCAGAGATTATACACACCAGCCAAGACTACTATGTCGTCTCCTTATCCAAGGGCTCTATGTCTACTGTGATTGAGTAACCTATCAGTAGCCCGTCCATAACCGGAAAGGAACCAGAAACAGTTTCACATATACTGTGCAGAAGCAAGGAATTGGACAGCAAAAGACAGACGAGTTTTGGGCAACTAGTCGGCGAACCAGAAGTATTTAACTCACATCCAGTGAAGGTTTTGTGAATAATTGTTAAAGGTACAGAGATAATGGAGTGGGCACAATGAAAACTACTAAATAATAGGTAAGGTACAATGGGCCACTAGGTTTGAGTGTCGTCGGTCAGACGAGCTGGCAAGCGGGGTGGATTGTTTATAGTGGGTATCCCCTGGAAAGATCCAGGGGACTCCCACACTATCATGTGATGTCCATAAAGGATTTCAACCACCTCGACAAACTATGTTTTTCTATATTTTTATCCAGATAATTCAATTCATGTATGATTAAGAATCCCGTAGGCCGCTCTGTGATTTTATCATTATGACAGCGATAAAACTGTAGCCATCTTAACTTTGCCCTAAGTTTTCCTGACGAAGCGGAATCTAACATTTGAAACCATGACTACCAGAATCGATGTGAACGATTCTTCATGGCGTTTTTGTAAATACTTCCTAATCTTGCGTTGTCAGAAAAGTATACAGGGTGTTTCGAAATTCGACCGACAACGCTTCACAGGAGGTAGCTCTCGTGATTTGGTGAATAATGAGGTAGGAACATAAGGGTCCCACGTGATTAGTTATCGAGTTACAGGGTGTTGAAGTTGGGAAATAAAAATAATTTATTCGCAATAACTCAAAAACGGCTGATCTTTTTTCATTCAAACTCGAAAAGTGAATCAATATTGAGGAACTTCAATTCCAGACAAAAAATTCATAATCAACAATTCATCCAGTGGCGCCGTTAAGGGATATGATTCATTGATTTTGCAAAAAAAAATGTGTTGTGATATGAATTTTCGAAATTTCATGTGGTATTATTGAAGGCCATTTGATTTTGATTGAAAAAGGCTCACTTGATTGAACTCGATAAAACCCACCATTTCCGAGAAAAAACGAAAAATGTGATTAGTCTTCAAATTTTTTTACTCAAAATCGTTCAACATGAAATAACAAAAATATCAACCCAAAATTATAGTAACTGTTCGAAGTTCTGGCCATTGACTTGTTGACACATTGTGCAACGTCTTCTCATCGCAAAACGCGTATTTGAAAATATCTCACGGTTAGTATTTATGATTTCCGTTGCAGCCTGTATTCTTGCAATAAGTTCCTCCTCAGTTTCTACAATGGTGTCGTACACTAAGGATTTCACATGACCCCAAAGAAAAAAATCGATCGGATTCAGATCTGGTGACCTAGGGGGCCATACGTGAGGACCACCACGTCCAATCCATTGGTCACCAAATCTTTCACTGAGTAAAGCTCTTGCACTTCTGTCAAAATGTGCAGGCGCACCATCATGTTGGAACCACATGTTCCTTCTGATGACCAGCGGCACATTTTCCAACAATTCTGGAAGAACTTCTTGTAGGAAACGTCTGTAAATTGATCCATTTAATTTATTGGGTAAAATATATGGACCAATCAGACAATTTCCGACAATACCGGCCCATAAATTGATGGAAAATTTGGTCTGGAACCCACGTTGACGAATTTCGTGTGGATTCACGTCATTCCATACGTGACTGTTCCTTGTATTGAAAATTCCTTCTCTGGTGAATTTCGCTTCGTCAGTGTATAGAACATACTCAGGGAAATTTACGTCTTCACGACACATTTCGTTGAACCAATTGCAAAATTCCACTCTCGTGGGATAGTCTCTCGGTTCCAATGCTTGTACTCTGGTGAGTTTATATGGCTATGTAGCATTTGTTCTCGCAGTACTCTCCACACAATGGAATTGCTCACATTCAATGCTCGACCTATGGTTCTGGTACTCAACGATGGCCTCTCCGAAACCTCGTTCAATATTTCTTCCTCTAATCTAACTGTTCTTGTGGTTCTACGCCTTCCTGCATTATTTCTTCGGACACTTAATCTGCCTGTTTCACGAATTCTCCTTTCTATTGTTTTAGATGTATGACAAACTGACATTTATCATACAGGGCGTGGAAAGAAATTCTGAATTGAGAAAAACCCAATCACGAATCTGCGATTGAAGGTCTATAAAAATAACAAGTTTCCATCGTTCAAGTTTGAACCCCTTGATTGGGTATGAAAATATTGAAAAGGAATATTCTCAGATATATTATAAACATGAAAAAATGGATACATTTGAATAAATACATTGAGAATTCGCATTCTCTATGTGATGAAATTATTAATCCTTTCTCGGCATATTCAACAGAAAACAACTACTTTCCTGGCTATATGCCACGACGAACATTGAATTATATCAATTGAACATACACGATAAGAATTTGAGCATAAAATGAATATCGTCTGAAATTGAGAATTGACATTCTCTTCCAGAATCGGATGAATACTATGATGAATATAACGATATAAAAAATATATTACTTACCAAATTGGTATGAAAATTGGAATGTATGGGAGAAATATACTAGTATACATACTCTGTTCTTGTTGAGTCGTGAATTTATCAAAAATCATCCGTATCCATGATGTTTGGGATATATGCACATCTCTTTCACATAGGTTAGATGATTTTGATTCGAATAAAATTCATTTCGAGTTTCAAACTCTCCTCAGTAACCTGAAGTCCAGTCATTCCTTCAGCCATTCTTCATTTAATACACAATTTTCACATTTCTATAATAATATAACTAAAACTATAGTGGAACTGACATCTATCTGAGAATGAAAATTTGTTGACTTATCTCCAGTCATGTGGGTGGCAATTGTTTTAGATGTATGACAAACTGACATTTATCATACAGGGCGTGGAAAGAAATTCTGAATTGAGAAAAACCCAATCACGAATCTGCGATTGAAGGTCTATAAAAATAACAAGTTTCCATCGTTCAAGTTTGAACCCCTTGATTGGGTATGAAAGTATTGAAAAGGAATATTCTCAGATATATTATAAACATGAAAAAATGGATACATTTGAATAAATACATTGAGAATTCGCATTCTCTATGTGATGAAATTATTAATCCTTTCTCGGCATATTCAACAGAAAACAACTACTTTCCTGGCTATATGCCACGACGAACATTGAATTATATCAATTGAACATACACGATAAGAATTTGAGCATAAAATGAATATCGTCTGAAATTGAGAATTGACATTCTCTTCCAGAATCGGATGAATACTATGATGAATATAACGATATAAAAAATATATTACTTACCAAATTGGTATGAAAATTGGAATGTATGGGAGAAATATACTAGTATACATACTCTGTTCTTGTTGAGTCGTGAATTTATCAAAAATCATCCGTATCCATGATGTTTGGGATATATGCACATCTCTTTCACATAGGTTAGATGATTTTGATTCGAATAAAATTCATTTCGAGTTTCAAACTCTCCTCAGTAACCTGAAGTCCAGTCATTCCTTCAGCCATTCTTCATTTAATACACAATTTTCACATTTCTATAATAATATAACTAAAACTATAGTGGAACTGACATCTATCTGAGAATGAAAATTTGTTGACTTATCTCCAGTCATGTGGGTGGCAATTGTTTTAGATGTATGACAAACTGACATTTATCATACAGGGCGTGGAAAGAAATTCTGAATTGAGAAAAACCCAATCACGAATCTGCGATTGAAGGTCTATAAAAATAACAAGTTTCCATCGTTCAAGTTTGAACCCCTTGATTGGGTATGAAAGTATTGAAAAGGAATATTCTCAGATATATTATAAACATGTTTATAATATATCTGAGAATATTCCTTTTCAATACTTTCATAGCCAATCAAGGGGTTCAAACTTGAACGATGGAAACTTGTTATTTTTATAGACCTTCAATCGCAGATTCGTGATTGGGTTTTTCTCAATTCAGAATTTCTTTCCACGCCCTGTATGATAAATGTCAGTTTGTCATACATCTAAAACAATTGCCACCCACATGACTGGAGATAAGTCAACAAATTTTCATTCTCAGATAGATGTCAGTTCCACTATAGTTTTAGTTATATTATTATAGAAATGTGAAAATTGTGTATTAAATGAAGAATGGCTGAAGGAATGACTGGACTTCAGGTTACTGAGGAGAGTTTGAAACTCGAAATGAATTTTATTCGAATCAAAATCATCTAACCTATGTGAAAGAGATGTGCATATATCCCAAACATCATGGATACGGATGATTTTTGATAAATTCACGACTCAACAAGAACAGAGTATGTATACTAGTATATTTCTCCCATACATTCCAATTTTCATACCAATTTGGTAAGTAATATATTTTTTATATCGTTATATTCATCATAGTATTCATCCGATTCTGGAAGAGAATGTCAATTCTCAATTTCAGACGATATTCATTTTATGCTCAAATTCTTATCGTGTATGTTCAATTGATATAATTCAATGTTCGTCGTGGCATATAGCCAGGAAAGTAGTTGTTTTCTGTTGAATATGCCGAGAAAGGATTAATAATTTCATCACATAGAGAATGCGAATTCTCAATGTATTTATTCAAATGTATCCATTTTTTCATGTTTATAATATATCTGAGAATATTCCTTTTCAATATTCTCCTTTCTATGCTGGCAAAAGTAGAATGGTGAGGTACTCTACGATTAGGAAATCTTTCTTCGTATAGACGTAATGCCATTCTACCGTTTCTTCTCGCTTCTCCATATAATAATAACATATCAGTCATTTCTTCGTTGGTAAAATCCATAACCAGTAGAAAAATCCAAGAATTTGAAACGAAATGTTATGTCTTTATGATCTTTGCAAATAAAACTCAGTTTAATTTGAGACAGCTTTTGACATCTATCAAAATGAATGAATAAATAAATATTGATCAAGTGTTTCCCTATAATTGTGAAAATGACTACTAGAAGGAGAAATGCGATCCTAAAATGAGGAGTTTAAGGATCATGTGATGTCAGTGGTAAAAAATTTCACAAGAGTACAGGCATTGGAAGACTATTATGTGAGAATAAAATATTAGAATTGCTTCAGCTAAATGTGTGGTGGACTCGCTAGTTTCCCTGAGTATCATACACCGATGAAGCAAAATTCAGAAATTCACCACGGCAGGAATTTTCAATGGAAACAGTCACATATAAAATAAAAAGAACTGACATGAAATTTTCCATCTAGATCTAGACCAAATTTTCCTTCTGGATCTAGACCAAATTTTCAATCAATTTGTCTGCTGGTATTCTGAAAATTACCTTGTTAGTTCATACATTCTACCTAATGCAATAAATGGATCAATCTACAGGAGATCCTACAAAAAGTTCTTCCAGAACCATTGGAAAATGTTCCGCTAAATATCAGCAGGAACATGTGGTTTCAACATGATGATGCCGGTGCCTATTTTGACAGAGGTGCAAGAGCGTTACTAAGTGACCATTTTGGAGAAAATGGATTGGACATGTACCATACTTGAGGTCCAAAGTATGGCCCCCTAGGTCACCTGATCTGAATCCGATTGATTTTTTGTTGGATAAATAAAAAAATCCTAGTTATAAGACATCATCGTTGAAACGTTGAAACTGAAAAGGAATTCGTAGCAGGAAACGAGGCTGCAACGGAACTTATAACTAAGCATAAACTATTTCCTTGGATGCGTTTTGCGATGAGCAGACGTTGCACAATGTGTCAACAAGTCAATGGCCAGAACTTCGAACAGTTACTATAATTTTGGGTTGATATTTTTGTTGTTTCATGTTGAACGATTTTGAGTAAAAAAATTTGAGGACTAATCACATTTTTCGTTTTTTCTCGGAAATGGTGGGTTCTATCGAGTTCAATCAAGTGAGCCTTTTTCAATCAAAATTAAATGGCCTTCAATAATACCACATGAAATTTCGAAAATTCATATCACAACACATTTTTTTTTTGCAAAATCAATAAATCATATCCCTTAACGTCGCCACTGGATGAATTGTTGATTATGAATTTTTTGTCTGGAATTGAAGTTCCTCAATATTGATTCACTTTTCGAGTTTGAATGAAAAAAGATCAGCCGTTTTTGAGTTATTGCGAATAAATTATTTTTATTTCCCAACTTCAACACCCTGTAACTCGATAACTAATCACGTGGGACCCTTATGTTCCTACCTCATTATTCACCAAATCACGAGAGCTACCTCCTGTTAAGCGTTGTCGGTCGAATTTCGAGACACCCTGTATAATCTTTGCCGCGATTTGGAGAGTCTTCGAGTGAAAAAATTGGAAAACCCATCAACAAAAGTGACATTGAATTGTCTTACCGAATTTTGTGGAATTAGTATATCGCTACTTCGAAGATGGGAACCAGCTCCTCAGAAGTCGATACTTGTGCGGGGTTAGGAAGAGCGGAACCTACAGCTTATAGTGGGATTCGAACCACTTATAGTGCTTCAAGGTATTGCCAGGATTACAATCAAGAATCACACGGCTATCTAGCGCTTAAACAACTCGGACACGATGATCCGGATTACACTCGGTCATTTTTTTCAGTGTTGAAGTTAACTTGAGATTCATAACTCGAGTTTTGTCACCTTTAGAAAATTTAAATAATAAAAAAAAACTGAATCACCCGTCCTAGAACGAGTAATTTTTTCGAAGGTGACTTTTGTCGTTCGATTGTCAGGCAACAAAATTCTCATTGAAATGTCAAGTTAACTTCGTCAAGAAGCTCTCGTGTATAAGTGAAAAAAAAAATACTTCTTGAAATTTTTGAAGAATAATATCCGTATTGAATGAGTATTCCATTGTTGTAGTTATTGCATTCGTTTCTTTTACACTAAAATGGAGGAAAGTGAGTTCATAAACGAAGAAAAGTTCAATATGCATTCCTGCCACACAGATGTTTACAGGGTGGACCTCATTTCGTTGTCCCACTATTCCAATGTCTGAAACGGTTATAAAAATTTGGTTAAATGAGACAAAAGGTGCACATTTTGGGGTATCTGAAGATTATGTGAAGAAATCAAAGATATCATGAGCCGTACTCGAGAAAATTGACTGAAAACAAAATTGACGATGTTCGTTTTCGGGCGCAGCTCTTTCATTTCTGGAAATAGACAAAAACTACACAGTCATGTTTTCTTTCATTCTATATGTTAATTGATCTGGTGCAATCAGATTTTTGATACAACGTTTCGTTCATCCAGGGCCACCCTCATCTTGTCAGAGATAACAATGGTGGGACAACGAAGTGTGGGCCACCCTGTTTATTCGAACAAATGCTCAGAGCGAAAACAACCTGGCAAGTCCAAAACCTTCAGCTGAAGAATAATAATACTTACCTAGTTTCACAATCAGTCACTAAAAACCCAGAAAGGTCGACCAGAAAAAGTTCGTCTGTGACGACAAAATCATAATTCCACAACCGTTCGCCAATACCTGTGGGAGCGATTCCCAAAAAAAGAGGATTGTATACACCTTTGACAGCATGGTCACCAGACCTAACACCCTTATACTCATTTGTAGGGCCATATTATCAAAATTGAGGTAAACAAAGAAAAATTCGAAGGCACAGTACGATCATCATTTGATAGAATTACTAATGTTGATTCGTGTTTTCACAGTGAGACGGGCAAAACTGAAAGTTATCTGTTTGAACATATATATGCTATATCACTTTATATTCACAATCTGATAATAATTTGTGCCTTCTCAGTTCTTATTATCTAAGTTTCTGTTAGATATATAAAAATTAAATTTTGTTAAAAAGTTGTATTCAACCTTTTCCAGAATAAAAAGAAAGAAGGAAAGGTATGATAGTCATTTCCCACGAGATTGAAGTTGATAGCAAGAGCCGTAGTCGAATGCTGCAAATCATATAAGTGGGAAATTAGCATTCCGTGCGAGTTATACACTATACTTTTCTACAACTATATCAGATAACAGCAAAATTGATTTCTTTGGCTCTTATCCATCTGATTTTCTCAAGTAAGTAATGCTCGCATCTATTAGACAGATATTATGTCATTGCTTGACATTTAACATTCCATAGTGGATGAGATTTTGAGAAATAATAATACAATGAAGTCATTGTGATATCAGATACGGAAATTGAATTGATGATATACAAAGTACCTCATTGATGTATCGAACACAGTCAAACAAAAGCAATTTTGTGTTATAGCCATAGAAAAAACATATTGATGTGTGGAACGCCGCGTTGCATTCACATTATGAAATGCAGTGTCATTCAAATAGTGGAGGTGCTTTTTTCAGTGCCATATAAAAAAACAAAGCTGATTATGATCCCTTCGGAACGAAACGATGTACTGAAATTTTGTGAACACCATTTTGTAGAATTGAAAAAGTGCCAATAACCAAATCGCCAAATTCCCTTTTTTTTTCGATCGTGCCAATTTTTGCCAATTTGACTTTCTGTGTAACTCGCTTATGGTTACCGAGATCATCCTTATCTTGGGCACACTGTATTATATTTGTATAAAAAAAATATCTTGATGATTTATGATATTTTCTTGCTGCAATTCTGTAGTATAGTTGATATTGGTTACCACCAATCAGAAGCGTGGCAGTTAAAATGTGTTATACACGGGGCGATATACAACTTATTCGACAAATTTCAACCACATTTATACAGCGTAACATGGGAAGTCATTTACAAAAAAGAAATTGAACCCATTAAAACGGGGATAAAATATAAAATTCAATACACTTTCATTTCTACAAAAGCTGTTCGAAATGGGCTTCATTGGCTTCAACGCAAGCTTGGTCTCTTCCAATACATCAATGTCGGCGTATCCAATGACGACAAACACTCTTGAAAGTTTTCATTGTTCATTTAGTTTTCTGTTGGACTTTTTTCTCCTAATGTAACACTGTATATTATTGGTTCAAATTCGTCGGATAAATTGTGAAACACCATGTATAGGGGAAATCTGGGTGACTTTGGACGCTTATTAACAGCCAGCCCTAGAAATAATAATGTAAAAAAAACATATGGAACTGTAATTTGTGTCTTCGTGACTTTGAGTACACTAGTCTCCAGCGAACATGTCGCGGTTGGACGGTAAGAGCGCTCTTATTACAGCGGTGATCAAGGCAGCTGACACCGTCCATGTCCGACATTATCTCTGAAGACGAGTGTATACCTAACTAAGACCATACTTTTGATAACTTGTTAGTATGCCCATTGACTCGTGCAATATATTTCAAAGTCAACAGAAAATATTCTGGGTAAAGTATAGAGAAATTGTCATTTTCAGCCCAAACAAAAATTGGCACAGTCACTATCAACAGATCAAATTAAAAATAATAATAAGAATACAAAATATAGCATCTACACTGCCCTGCAAAAAAATGACCACTGAAAATTCACTCCAATTTTGAAATTTGCTTTATCCTAAAATAAATCCGAATACATGTGCATGACTTTATTGGTGATTGTTCAAATTATAGGTTTGTTCATCAGTAACGAGGATGTGGTATGATAAAGGACCCCGCACCACTCTTACGGGTTTTTGGGTCCCGGTCAAATCGGCTGGAATTATAGCACAGTTGAGAGAATATTACATATACTTAAAGTATGTTGTAATTTGTGATATCCTGATCAAAAGCTCTTATGGGCCCAACTCAATCATAATATATGACTAGTTTTCGAGCAACAGCGATTCAAAAGTTGTATTGTGTGTCTTTAAGGGTGGTAGAACAGACATATTTTTCGAAGTGAATTTGTGGCCTATGAGCTTCGAAAAACGACTTGTTGATAGAATTTCAACCTTAATAATAAGTTTGTTTGAAGAATAATTCGATCAACCGAAATATTGATAACAGGATGATGTGTAATATCTTGACAATTAATTTTGTTTTGTAATAATCATGAATTTTCGAATATCAAATGAAAAAAACAGAATATTGAGAATTGCAGTTCATTGAATAAATGGAGAAATCGTGTGTATACTATACAGGGCGGTATTGCACAGACGTATCAGTTACTTGAATTTCATGAATCTCAATTGATCTGACTAAATGATATGCAAAACTTACTTCTTCAAGATTGATTTATTAATTGTTTTTTCATCTAATACCCTTGCTGATTCAGAATTGTCCCACATGGTGTGTACATCCACAAGGTTTTCACTTCAGGAGATTGCTAATAATAATATCATTACGAAAAACTTGAATAGTTATTCTGAATCTAACTTCCTCACAGGCCAGGCCATCTTTCAGCATGCTATTTGATAGGCTTGCTTTTGCAACAACATGAGATATATAAAGTATATTTTCACTTAGGTTATTGGGGCCTCCATGAAATGGAACAAATGTTTACGTGCGATACCGCCCTGTATACTCGCTTTCATCATTTATTCAATGAACTTCAATTCTCAACACGGATAGTGTGTTTTTCCTATTTGATATACGAAAATTCATGATTATTACAAATCATAATCAATTGTCAAGATATTAGGCATCACCCTGTTATCAATATTTCAGTTGATCGAATTATTCTTCAAACAAACTTATTATCAAGGTTGAAATTCTATCAACAAGTCGTTTTTTGAAGCTCATAGGGCAAAATCAGATCTCGATCACCAAAGTAGCATTTCGCGCTCTAGATACAAAAATAACTATTTCAGGCGTGTCGTATACGGCAATAATGTTCAGCTTTAGACCTAGTTGTCTAGTTTACATTCGTTCTTGATTCACATGTCATATATAGGACTTGAGCCATTATTATTACTCCACCCTTTATATTAAGAAAGAGGCAAAATCAAGCGAAACAATAATACATGTCGGTTCTACTAACCTTGACTTCACGTCTCACTACCATGATCTAGTAGATATTTAAAAATTAAAATATGTCAGCGCACCCATTCTCAGTGCCTTTTGCTGCAGGGTAGTGTAGACAGTGTATTTCGCAAAGTGTATTTTTTATTATAGGTATGGATAGGGGGTATACTTACTTTCAAATTTTCGAAACTCAGTTTTGGTCTTGCAGCATGGTAGAGTATGAATAGAATATTGATACCAACGCCTACTAGGATTCCGATCTCCAACCTCAGTATAAGGCAAGCAATAAACGTCGCGCAGAACACAACAAAACAGCTTTCTGAAATGATGAAAGTATATGAGAGGACATTCCTCCAGATTTTTGGGATGTTTTCTCCTCGTATCTTCACGAATAAAAATATAGTATCATTACAAAATATACTTCTGGCAAGAACAAATCAGATGATTTGCCCTAAAATGTCACTGAGCTCGAAATTTGATTAAGAGGGACCTAAAAACGAAATTCAATCTATACAGTCATCAGTGTGACACCTTGTTTTGAAGAAGTGTGAAGAAGAAGATTGATTGAATTAAATATCACTATATTGTTTTCGGACGTTTCGGTATGAATCTGCTCCCGCTTCCAATAAAAATGGATTTCTTCTTTTTTTACTTCTCTGTGACAAGATTTAGTTATCAGAAAAATATATAAGTTATAGGGTGTTTCTCTGATTGATCTCGAATTTTTCATTATTTTCATACTTAGATTTATCCTTCCTTCACAACATGTTCATTGAAAAATAATACTTATATTTTTATTTACAGAAACGAAGAGAGAAACTCCCAATAATCTGAAAAAATGAATTATCCACCTCCTCAAAAAACCTACATAGAGACAGTATATTTGAATGAAAATAAATCGCAGTAATGAATGTATCTGTATGCGTGAATTCAGAAAAAAAATCATGAAGTACTATACCGGGTGATCCGCAACCGGTTTACCCTCCTGTATCTTCGTTATTATTTCGAATGAATATTTCAAATTTGATACATCGTTTCGATTGCAAGAATGTATGATTTTGCTAGTATCAGACAGTCCTGTATCTTCGTTATTATTTCGAATGAATATTTCAAATTTGGTACAAACTTTCGATTGCAAGAGTGTGATTTTGCTAGTATCAGACAAAATATGACACTTCCAGTTTGATCCGAAGTGCATCCAATTTTTTTTCATTTCAAATACTAAGTATGATTTTTCTGAATATTACGATTCAGTATGGAATTACCTTTCTAACAATACATCATAAAACTATTTTCAATCAACAAACTAGTCAAATAATCGAGATTTCACAAAATAGTATACTTTTTGTATTCCCCTCGTAACGGATTTTTTTCATGAAACTGTGCTAGGGATAATGAAACAATAGCATATGAGAAACAATGATTCGATGTCAGAATTCTCACACAATAATTTTCATTCACACTATAGGTGACTATTTTTCACGATTTCATATAAAATCGAATCGATGTACCGGGTTCCGGGTCACCTGGTATAGGAATTTTGGATTCAATTATTATCAACTCATAGTTTTTGACTTCAATTATTGATGATTCATCAACAACTATTGAGTTTTGTTCGGGTAACGATGAAGAAAATATTATTAAGTCAAGGCTTGAGCTTGAACTTCGATGGCTGGAATTTGAGCCTCATCATTAGGATCTCGTAAACCATAAGAGATACAGGGTGAGTCTAATCATGGCAAAGTTGCGCAATTTCATTCCTAATAAAGTGCTGTTTCGAAATCTGAAAAATTCCAAATACTTCCCGAATATTCGCGATATCATTTTTATTTTTTTTTACTCTATTTGAATAGATGTGACAAAACAAATTTGAATTCTAATTGCAACTTTTTCTGTTCTGTCTACAAGATGGTGTTATCAGATTTTCAAACCGACGTTCTGTATTTGAGCTGCCATCATCAACTTTGTTATTTTAATACGGCCCTGTATTTTCCATTGTAGATTTTGAGAGCTTTCAATCTTTCAAAACCAACGGTGTATCGTACTCATGCGAACATTTCTTATGAATTGCATTTTGCATAAAAACCCATGTGTTGAAGAGACATATGATATCCTAACTAGCGAAACTAATTTCATAAAGGCTGTAAGAATGGCTATAAAGCACATCTTATAGAAACGTGGAAACCTTAAAATGTGGCTATACACCGCTATACAATGTCTTTATAAACAAAAGGGCCCCAGTCTATACAGCAGTTCAGTTCTTTCAGGACAAACTTTAGTGAACTACACAACCGTTATAAGCACTTCTTTTGAATTCTGAATGAATAGTAGTCACCAGTCACAAGTCGTTATTGATCAATACCAACTAGATTCGAGTGACACTTTCTTGTAGAACTAAAAAGTGGCAATGAGAATAATATGTAATTTATTTTGTTACATCTATTCAAATGACGTCATAAGAAAATGAAATCGGAAATATTCGTTTTTTTTTCAAAAAGTACCTACCCATTCGGAGTTTTTTCAAATTTCGAAACGACATTTTGTGAGCATAATATTGCACAACTTCGCCATAATTTAATCGACCCTGTATCTCTCACGGTTTACGAGATACCAATGATGAGGACGAATTCCAGCCACCCTGTACAATTGAAAGCATATAGAGAAAATCAGATGAGAACAGAGATTGTAGAAAGTTGTATGAGCATGAGCGTTTACTATCATTTATATTGATGAGTCGTTGAGTTAAAATGATGACATGAAGGATTTCGTTGTTGAATTTAACTTTGTTTTCTTTCATAGGCCCCAGAAGGTAAAACACAAGAATCTCGATCATGCTCTACAGCAAATTAGATTAGGTATGTTATACTATAGTAGATTAGAACCACTCTTCTGTTCTTCACAATTTTCTTTCGCTGAAGATGGACGTATATTTACGCTCGAAACATGTATGATTTTTATGATGTCTGAGTTATATCATTCACTATTAAAATTTTGGAGATGACTTGGGGTTTTGATCACTGGCAACTGTACATGACCACTTTGAAGTGTACGATGGGCTTCTATACCACAAATTGTTATTAACTATTTGGTTCAGAAGGTTTCAAGGACTCAAATTCCAGGGGCACTACATGCTAATCAAATTGAGATAAGTTATTCTATTTAATTTTTTTTAGAAATAATCATTTATGTAAGAAGTTTAGGTATTCTTCATCATGTGATCGATTATAGATCTTCAGCCATGTTTTATTTTTCTCCTGTCATATAGTCTCAACCCACAACTCAATATTCTGTTATCGACTAATACTGTGCAACATATCGGCCGCTCAGTATTCAACCTGTCAATAACTCCTCTAAACAAAAGTGGACCATAACAGAGTAAATGTTGATAATTTATGAATTACCAATATCTAAAACGATCTCCATGAATTTATTAGTAATTATTTGATTTATTTTCGCTGATTACCTACCTTCACAGAAAGTAATAGGTAGTTAAAGTTTATTCAAAAACAATTGCAGAATCTCGTGCCGCACCTGCAGTCACTTCACAGGGAACTTCAAACACGCCGACGCCGCACAGTGCGGGATATTCTGCAACTGATATTGGATATACTTTACCTACCTATTCAAAAATATCTGATGAACAGCATGAAAGTAAGAAATAAATGATTTGCTTGAATGTAATGCAGATTTAAAGAAACAAGAGGATATAGATGTCTCCAACTATCAGCAGTTTACGCATGGAGGAATCAAACTTGAATTCGTAAGATCCAAAAAACAAGGCAAGTATAGGCACCAAACATCAATTAAATAAACAACAACCATCATAAATTATTATTTTTAGGTTCAACTGCAATGTTGAGAAACATCCTAACTCGCAGTCATTTTTGAGGTAGAAGATGTAGGTATAACTCACTTTTTGATTTCCACATAGGTTTGACCACTTTGAATTCAACCATGAAGACAACAGCAGCAATGATAACAGCTCCCAACACCGCACTCGGGATGTAATAAAAATATGGAGTGAAGAATAAAAGAGATGTAATTACGAGAATGCCGGTATATAACCCTCCTAAGGGGGTTCGCACACCACTTGCATTGTTCACAGCACCTCTTGCCAAGGCCCCCGTTCCCGGATATCCTTGCACAAATGAGTTACCTATGTTACATAGGCCCATCGCGATAAGTTCTTGAGTTGCGTCGACTGTTTTACCATTTGCTGAAAAATGAATATTCTTTTCTACATTTGACAAGAAATTTATAATTTTTGAGTTGGATTCATGCAACATATCACCTAATTCAAGTCAACTTCATTCGATTGGAAAACATTTTGATTGTTCATGGTTGGTATCACACGATAACCCATTCTACTCAAGAAGTTCTGTTCCTTGAGAGCTCATACGGGGTGTTTCTGAAGTACGTGTAGAAAATTCAGAAGTGGCGATATAAGAAAAACAGTTCGTATAAATATATTTCCGAAAGTTATTCGTTTCTGAGATACAGAGTGTCAAAGTTGAATTATTATTTTTGAAAATAATTGTGACATTCGAATGAAGTTCGGTATCTAGGGGAACTCTTCAATGACAATATCAAGTTTTATGATAGTTTTTCTCTTTCGTGGCGCCACCCCCACCTACATGTCTTTTGAGTCTTTTGAAAAGTCATAACTTTTTTGTGCGTACTGTTATTATCATTAGTATTGAATTGTAATAACACCCGATTCCTATTTGAGAATGAAATTGAAAAATATAATTTTCCTTACTTGATAATTCAATTTTGAATTCCACTTTCTTGTCATTACAAATTACTGCATTGATTATTTCAAATCCCATAATAACTCGAAAACAGTAGCTCGCAGCGACCTTCACCAAGAATATATTTTTTACACAAAAGTGTTCTAGTAATCTATTGTTCTACCATGAAACGTGATACAGGTACGTACAAAAAGTTATGACTTTTCAAAAGACATGTATGTGGCGCCACCCCCACGAAAGAGACGAACTAACAAAACATTTGATATTGTCATCGAAAAATACCCCGAGATAGCAAACTTCATTCGAATATCATAATCATTTTGAAATTTATTAACAAAAAAACAGAAATAAGAATTCAACTTTGACACTCTGTATCTCTGAAACGAATAACTTTCGGACATATATTTATACGAACTTTTCTTTTTATTTTGACGTCAGCAACATGCTCCTGAATTTTCTACACGTACTTGAGGAATCCCCTGTATAAGTTAGGTGATAAGTTTCAATCTTCTTCTGGAGATACTAACATATAGTAAGCATATTCTGAAGATACTGACATATTTAGCGAAACACGTGTCGAGGCGTTTAAAAAACAGTGTTCGAATGCGAGTATTGAATATTCCTCCGGTTCCTTGCAGGAAAGAGAATAAGGACATATTATGACCTCTCGCTCAGTGTTGTTGCATTGCCGTGGCGGTATTTTCAAAAATATCATTTCTGCATGAGGAGATTACTTTGTCCAAGAATCTTAGCCTAATAAACAGGGTGTTTCTAAAGTCAGTGTCAGAATTTCAGGGGCTTATTTTTCAAGTCCGCCAACTACTCTTCGTTATATCGATCTACAGAAAGCGTTTAAAGCGTCGAGTTTCTTTTTTTTTTTTAATAATTTCAGGTAGAGATTGCAGCTGCACGAAAACGAAATGTTACGGTTTCAAAAATGAAAAAAAAACATAGCTTAATTTTGAAATTGAAATAAATATAGCTTCGAGCTTCAACGTTCAAGGAATTGCTTGATTGAAGAGAGTTTCCTTATGGAAGAATATTGAATTCTAGGTGAGGTAAAAATATATAAGGTGACTAATATAGTTTCTTCAGGGTATATTGAAAATGTTCACATTCCATACATATCTGGTAGAATTTGGCAACCAGGTGAGACAATATACAGTTTTTCGCCGAGGTGCATATTAATATTTTTTGTCGACCTCAAACACTTATATTCACATCACGATTCTATTCACACGTGAAATCAATCGGATTTCGTGAATAAATGATTTGACAATAGCAAATGATAGTTGTTGTCAACTTAATTCTCCGCGCGGACCAGGGTTGCCAGTTCGATTTTTATTCCATCAGTAAATACCTTGTCAAAAATTCAGTAGATTTCAATAGATCTATTTAAGATATGTACTTTTAGTGAACAGAAAAATAAAATATTTCAAACAAGATAGGAACAAACAGACATTCTCATGAAAAAATAACCATATTCCTAATTGTCAATTCGGAATACTCAAAAATACCTCAAAATACAGTTACATAAGTACATATAAGATTTGAGTATATATGAAACAGGAACGAATAGTGAAAATGAACAACAAAAATAAAAAACAAATCAAGACGGCACGAACTGTTATAACAGCGGTATATGTATAACAAATACATATACATATCATCAGTACCAATATGTATAATCATTACCTTTTTTGTAAAATTAATTTAAACAAAGCACACCAAAATATCATGCAATTTACAAGTGTCAAAATATTTTTCAGTAGGTTATGAAAAGTTTTAATAGATTAGTAGATTAATATGCAAATCAGGAGATCTACTGAAAAATCAGTAGAATTGGCAATCCTGCAGCGGACAAAGAGTCTTTGCGGACGAAAAGTTAGTGTGTGCTGACGAAAAGTACTTGCCTTCGGGGATATTCGATTTTTCGTTCGGATAGAACGTGAAATAATATGATATCATGGACGTATAAACAAAGATTTGTAGAGGTCAACGAAAAAAGTATGTACAGTCGTATTCAATAAAAAAGCGTACAAGTATCAAAAAGAAAGGATTTCGGGATTCTAGTTCTAGTTGTGTGAAACTGGCTCAGCCAATGCTTTGTGTTTTCAAGATCCTATGACAACTTTACTGTCAACATTTGGTGAACAATCATTCCCGATAGCCCGTTTTATGCAGAATAGGATGACGTTAATTTCTCTCTGTAATATACTTGTATGCTTTTTTTTTTGAATGCGACTGTACGTTACACGTTAGAAAACGCATTTTGTGTAACTCTCTCTGTTTTTTGCGATATCTTGCTTCGCTTCTTCCGCAAAATCCTATCGTTACACAAAATGAAGGGTTTCCTTAAGTAACCTGTGACAATCTATTCCAACGACTATTTCTCACCAAATTACGACTATTTTTCACTCACCAAAAGCCTTGCAAACTGCTATATCTTCCATAAGACCCACTAGTGGTACAATGATGATCCCACTTCCTAAATTGGACACCATCTCGAAGAACGAAAAGGATTCCATTGTGCCATTTTGAACTTTTTGGAACCCAAAGGAAGGTATCCTGAACGCAGGCAATCCCTCAGGAACATTTCCGATGACTCTGAATGGTGGTTCGCCTATCGAGCAGTAAATGAAACCTATGTAGCCACATATTAGTACCAAGATAGCGTTACGGCCTGTTCCGATGAACCATGTGATTTTGTTGAAAATCGTTTGATAGAGTTTTGGCTTCACTTCATCTTCGACCTTGAGCTTTGTCGAACCGATAACCTAAAAAAATATAGTTCAATACTCAGATGAGTATAACATTTCATCGTTCATTGAGCCATATTATTTTCAAAATGTTCGACTTAATTGATTTAATATCTTAAATTATTCGTGTTCGTATTTTTTATATTTGTAAAATTGAGATCCAATATATTGAGCAGGTATTTGCAGAAATAGTGACTCTCCTTGCAGTGAAAGATGAAATTGGGATTTATTATTAGACAAATTAATGTCATTCAAGTACTTTTACCTGGGCCGCTTGATGCAAATTTGACAAAAACGTATTTTTAATAATGAAGATGATGGAAAACCCTAATTACGAGTGACAACGGAAAATGAAAAAAACTCCACCGCTCCGCGTGAGAGTCGAACTCACAACGAGTTATATGCACAACGCTCTGCCAATTGAGCTAACGGGATATTTGTCGATCAATCGGCAGGAAGGTCGAGTTCTCATCAGGCGGCAGAATCCCTCCAAATGCCAAAGTCCCTCGAAATCATGCACTATATGAAGCATCGCTGGCAGGATGATACTATACAGTCTCAATTTTTTCCTGTTCGTCCTATGGCATTGTCTTCCTTGTATACAGAAATGTCCGCAAGCACACTATACATAGAAGTGAGTGATCATTCTTGTTGGTTACTCGACCGAACAGATACATATAATAATGAAGATGATGGAAAACCCTAATTTCGAGTGACAACGGAAAATGAAAAAACTCCACCGCCCCGCGTGAGAGTCAAACTCACAACCTCCAATCCAAGATTTGGAGAGATTCCGCCGCCTTGGTGTGTGATGAGAACTCGACCTTCCTGCCGATTGATCGACGGATGTCCCGTTTTCCTTTGCCATATTCCATGTGAGGGAGTGTCCATGATCTGCTTCTGTTCCGACCCACTGGTTTGCTCCGTTGAGTCGGTAAGCAGTTCTCATGGCATGGTGTTGTATGAGCAGGTGTAGAGGCGGCAGATCTAACAGAGCTCTGGTTGGCGTCGTGTGGCGTCGTTCTAAGAGCACCTGTTATTCCCAGGCAAACCAGTCTCTGGACTCAATCCAGTTCTCTTATGGTCTTACCCTTATTTGTACTGGTTCAACATACAATAATGGACCCGTACGTAAGTACTGGGCGAATTACTGGCGTGTATATTCAGTGGAGGGTCTTAGGTGTAAGACCCCATGTTTTTTCAAAGGCTCGTCTGCATGCCCAGAAGCAGCATACAGCCTTCTTACTGCGGTTTGCAATGTGCTCATTGCAAGTGAGCTTGGAGTCTATTGGAGACACTTTCTGAAAGAAATATCTCAGGAAGTGTTCCTTTTTTGCGTTTCTTAGGGAATAATACCGAGTTCGCCTTTTCTGGATTGACTCTCAATCCACTGGTGGAACACCACTGTTCCACTCTATCGAGAGCTTCCATAATTGGGTTCCCTATCCGGTTCAACGATTGGTCTTGGGCCATTATTACCAAGTCATCTGCATATGCTTACGCATATAGCCCTGACTCATTCAAATTCATGAGGAGCTCGTCCACTACCAGGCACCATAGCAGTGGTGATAACACCCCTCCTTGAGGACATCCTCTTGATACCTTGGCAGCAACTGACCTCTCCCACATAATTCTGCTCTCACCACTTGCTGCGATAGCATGGCCCTTATCCACCTGGTCAAAGTTTGATGGACCCCGCGGCATGTCGATTCAAATGACGTATTGTCAAATGCTCCTTCTATATCTGAGAAGACTTCCATGGCTGAGCGTCCACTGGCTAGCACTCCTTCTATATTATGGACAAGATCGTGAAAAGCCGCATCTATGGACTTTCCAGTCATATTGTTGTGCGTGCAGCGGGTTTATCTGCAGTAGCAAATCTCTGATGTATAGATCTATCAGCCTCTCCAGTGTTTTCATGAGGAAAGACGTGAGGCTGATATGTCTATACGCTTTGACATGGGAATAATCTGTTTTCCCTGGTTTCGGGATTAATACGATCCTAACCGATCTCCATTTCACTGGAATGTGGCCCAGAACCAGACAAGACGGAAATATCTTCAGAATCAGGAAAATGATAGTATCCAGTCCCTCTTGTAGGAGGGCTGGCAATATTCCATCTTCCCCTGGTGGTTTAAATGGTGCGAATGTCTTCACAGCCCATCTCACCTTCTCGCATGTAACGACCTTTGACGCCGTTTGATAGTCCATGTGAGTTCTTCACACTGGGCTCGTCCTGGAAGATGGTTCGTTGGATATTTCTGAATCCGGAAAGTGTGGGAAGATGAGGTGCTGCAATGTTTCTTCTGCCGTTGTGGTTTCTCGACCATCTCGCAGAGACAGCACGCCAACTCCTCTTCCCGGTTCTTTGGAGAGAACTTTGCATATTCCTGCTGCTGAAGGAATTGTGTTTATTCCTTCGCAGTAGGCTCGCCAACTATCTCTCTGTGCTTACCGAATGGCTTTTTTGTACGCTTTCTGGGCAGACTTATATTCTTCCCAGTTTTGCGCTATGTTGGTGCGTTTCGCTCTGTTTAGAAGCTTCCTTGTGAGCCTACGGTGGTTTTCTATTCCTGAATTCCACCATGGCGTTCTGGCGTTGGTACCTCTGTCTTTAAGTGGACAGCTGTTTTTCTACGAGGAGGTGATGGCCTTGTTGTCAATTCCTATATTGAATTTCAATATACAATATACATGGAGTAGTATAGGTGTTGCAGGTTTGCAATATATTTGTGGTGCTGTAAACAATCCTTGAAGTAATTTGCTTATGTTGGGCATAGCTGGGCCATTGATAATTATATTTACTATGAATCCACAGTGACCTTAGGGTATGTTTTGGATATAATAGTTCCAAATTTGCAGACATCATTCGAAACATGGGGAGAATTTGGGGTTGAAACTTCTTGATTCGAACAATAGCTTCCTTGAGGCTGCAGCTATAAGCATGATGGTTCATTCCATATTATAAATGATCATAGATTAACACACCTCTATGATATGGTTGATGCTGGACAATATCTCTTGGTCTTCATTTGGATCTGCACAAGTTGGGAAAACAACCTCCAAACATAGCGTCAATTGACAGTCATATGCCCGAGATCACCTTTCGCCAACGTAATATAAGGAAGATTTTATTGGGTCTCAACACCAACAAAGCTTGTGGCTCCGACGGAATCCTACCGCTTGTTCTCAAGAAATGTGCTCTCGAACTAACACCTGTTCTCTGTAAGTTGTTCAACTACTGTTACAAATAGGGGACATTCCCGTCCAACTGGAAAATTGCAAGAGTACAACCAGTTCCTAAAAAAGGCAAAAAGACCCTACCTAGCAACTACAGACCGATCGTACTGCTATCTATTATTTCAAAGATCATGGAGAAAGCTATCAACATCGAGCTCATGAAATACCTGGAACATTCAGGTATTATATCAACGATAGGAAATATAGCTTCGGTCATCAGAGATCAACTGGTGACCTGCTCGCTTACGTCTCACATATATGGCAGCAATCCTTCGAAATATATGGTGAAACCTTAGCCATGGTACTTGAAATCTTCAAGGCATTCGATCGAGTCTGGCACCACGGACTCCTCGCCAAGCTTCCATCTTATGGCTTGCCTCCCTAGCTATGTTCTCTGCTAGCTAGTTTTCTCTCAAACAGGTCTCTTCATGTAGTGGTCGACGGAGTTTCATCTGACTCTCTTATTATGAATGCTGGTGTTCCGCAAGGATCAATTCTAGCACTTTTTCTACTCTATATCACCGATTTGTTGGAACCAACTTCATGTCCAGTACACAGCTTCGTGGATGATAGTACCCTCCATACCGCCTTCCCTTCCAATACCAGCCAGGCAAATCAGAAACGAACGAGGGAGAAAAGTTGACAACATAAATATGGACTTGACAACAATTCTCGAATGGGGATCCAATAACTTCATTTCAATGCAAACAAAACACAAGCATGCCTTCTTTCTAGAAAAGCCGATCTCACTGTGCCCAACATAAGCTTGTCAGGAGTAACCATACCTAGAGTCACTGGATGGTATTAGTTTTATAAGAGTTCGGATACAGAAATGACAACGGTTAGGGTTTTTGAATGTTTAGATTTATAAAGTTACACACCTTGCAACGTGACAAGAGCACCATAGTCGTCCCGCGCTTTTTCATTCAAAAATTCTTTGAATTTGACAATTAATTTTATAAACGTCAGAATTGAAATAAAATTTCATAATTATAATACTTTCGAGATGAAAGCAGCTATGGAAATAACTTGATGTGTAATAAATTGTGCCAATTCTGAAACAAATGGATATCATTTATTCGATTTTCCAAATCAAATATCATGTATTCGCTTATGGAAGGAAGATATGGAGGCCTGGGTGGAAAATCAATTTGAAGACGAGCGAAATTTGTGAGGTACCTACTCATTGAAATTCACTTCTTAAACATCATCTGATTAGAATGAATCTATATTTTAGGCCCATTTTCAAACAGAAGATTTCAAAATCTGATTGAGAGAATCTGCTGTATCATCAATTTACAAAGCAGGCGATTTCAAGAACAAAATTCTATTATTATCATCACACCAAATACAGAACAAAATAATCATGGAAAAAGGGGAAATGATCGCAAAATTACATTATGAAATTGAAAATTTGAAAACGAAACTCAGAAAAGCAAGTAAACTACAACGTGATATATTATTGAATGGCGTTTTTGGTGCCGACCGAATTCAACATTCAACAGTATGAGAAGTAGATAGATATTTATGTATCAAGGGAATTATTATAAAGGCCTTAATTACGCTGGAGGTATCGTTTTGGAGATATTTTCTATATTGATCCATGTTACTTAGCTCCTAGGGCGCTAAGTGAAGTTGCTGAGAACTTTACAAAACCAAGTATTTGGTAGGTCTCGTCAAAATAAATTACTTTTTTCCTATGAAATCTTTATCAAACCATGATTTGTTCTCTGTATTTCAACACCCTGTATCTCCGAAATGAAGCATTTCCGGACACAAGCTTGTATAGACTTAATTTCTTAAAATTGTCTCAGAAATACTTCACTGGAGTACAGTTTCACATACAATAAGGAATTATAGCTATAAGTTTATCCATATGTATATATTCTCTAATACCTATTAAAATGTTGTTACATGCATTTTTTTCATTTATATAATAGTTGCTCTTCTAGAAGTGTATCACTATGAATTGAAGTGGGTGTTTGTACCCTATTTCCATTGTCCATCTACGACTATGATTGATTTGACAGAAAATATAACCTTTAAAATCGTATCTGACAATCAGGCGCTACTAGGGAAATTGAAAAGACAAAGAGCAGAATATATGTCTTATTCTTTTATTCACTTAAACCATTGTATTATAGAAAATAGAGAAGGACAAAAGTTCAGCTGTGTCCGAACTCTTATCAAACTAATACCATTCAGTAACTCTAACCATACCTACATCCATTTCGATGCTTGGTATTACTATCTGCAATAACCTTTCTTGGGAAAATCACGTGAGATCAATTGCTAAAAGTGCATCCCAAAAACTTGGTTTTCATGTTTCGACCTGTCCTGGAATACTAGCTGTTCCCATATTTGGAGTGCAGCACCCAAACATACCCTGAAAGTGTTGGATTCTGCCAAAAAAAGGGCAATTCGTCGTCTCGTGGGTGATGCCTCGCTCACAAACTCACTCACTTCTTTGGAACACCTTATAGACTGTTGGCCCGCGACACAGGGTTTATCGATGTTCTAAGTCGGTATGCCATTTGAAGGACCCACTCACTTAGTCCATGTTAACAGGAAGGAGTGCCTTGGAGAGTCGCAACCCAGTCCTTGCTCTGGCCCTGACCTTACCTTTCGGTTGGAAAAATGTTCAAAATTTTGTTTAAGAAGAAGCTCGGCAATGAAGTGCAATGATCTTATCTCACGAAAATTGGGGCGCTTGCCGGTTTGCATACGCCTAGGTCAGTCCCCAAGGGCGGCATACGAACCGGAAGTGGCAATTTTTCAGTGTTATAGTCGATGATCTAAGAATGTATGCCCTTTGGCGAAATAATGAATTCGGACCCATCGATCAATTTCCCGACATTTGCATACGATTCCGGAGAGGGGAGCTCGATTTATTCGAACATCATTTGACTGGATATCCTCCAAATAATCGATATTCGAAGAAATGTTCAAATTCTGACCATGGTTAGTGAACCACACAGTATACATGAGATGATGGTTTGCATACAATTCGCACGTTCCGTACAGGGTGGTTCGCCATAAATATCTCCCATTGTAACTTAGTTGTTTCTGAGCCGATTTTAAAATTCCAAAAACCTATCAAAATGATTTTCCTAAGAGATTGTTATTACAAAATTCACAGGTTGTTCATAAAAAATGAACTATGGGTTAGTTTTGTTTTGTTTAACTAGAACACTACATTTTGTTTCACTATCGCGTTGAGATTATCATGACGAATACAGCTCTACAGCATCTAGCGATATTATTTACACACAGGCTTATGGCGATCATGCGTCAAATTGTGACAGAAATATGAATCCCGGGTTTGAAGTATTTTCTTTTTTTTGCTGAATCAATTTTCATATCTGAACAATGATTTGCTGCGTCAGCCGGGTAGAGTGTAGCACGTAATGATTTAGGCATTCAATAATGTTATTCTCTTTTATCGGAGATTCGATATTTAAATATCTCAAACACCATTTACTTGTATATTGCATAATATTTCAGATTTATTCACTTCTTACCACCTCGCCTACCAGTGAAAAACAAAAATGTAGATTGAAGTTCAGGATACAGACCCCACACTATACCCAAAACATTCAACAAATCAAATGAACATTCTTTATGTATTTTTTGAACGCCAGTATTATGATGAGCAGTCCCATAAGCCCCAGGGAAGAATTTCAATTCGATTTATTGTGAGTTTCGATCATGAGCAATAATCCACCCCTCTTCTCCCTGTACGATCCCTCTTGAGTATTTTGTCGTAAATTTTTTTCATCATTTTTTCAATGCCCTGTTTTTCAAAATAAAATCACACAAAAAAATTTCTTGGTACTAAACCTCTCACACATGTAATTTTGTTGAGCTGTAAATTTCTGACGAATATATATAAATATATCTGCAATTTGCGTCATCGAATACCCCCATCACTCCCAGGAAGTTAATCTTCTACCCGGTTTCATGTGAAGTGAGATTATGAGACTTCCAGATTATCTAGATCGCTTTCGGTGCACCTCTGGCCTGCAGTGCGGGGCGCCGCGCCGGACCGAGGCACGCGCGCGGGTTTGCCCGATTATTACAACGTATGCTCACATTGAATTCGTATGCAAATAGCATCTAGTTATACAGAATATCCTAGTTTATCGGTCCAGAGATTTGCATACGAACTTAAATCATCGATTATTTGAAAGATGTCTAGTCAATTGATGTTCGAATAAGTCGAGCTCCCCTCTCCGGAATCGTATGCAAATGTCGGGAAACTGATTAATGGGTCCCAATTCATTGTTTCGCCAAAGGGCATACATTCTTATATCATCGACTATAACACTGAAAAATTGCCACTTCCGGTTCGTATGCCGCCCTTGGGGACTGACCTAGGCGTATGCAAACCGGCAAGCGCCCCAATTTTCGTGAGATAAGATCATTGCACTTCATTGTCGAGCTTCTTCTCAAATGAAATTTTGAAATTTTTTCGAACCGAAATATGAGGTCAGGGCCGGGGCAAGGACTGGGTAGCGACTCTCCGAGGCATTCCTTCCTGTTAACTTGGACTAAGTGAGTGGGTCCCTTAAATGGCATACCGACTTAGAACATCGATAAACCCTGTGTCGCGGGCCAACAGTCTATTAGGAAAGTTGTCGATCTGGCTCTATTTCATGTATATTTTCATGAGCGATGTTCTTCTGAAATATCAACAATTGTTCTTCCCTTGGCAGTCCCCGTGAGATTAACCCGTCGAGTTGAGGCTTCGCACCCCTTCGTGGTCACATCGGAGATCTGCAGAATATCTCTTTCCAAAGACTTGTTCACCCAACGAACAGCAAGACTCTGGAACACATTGCCAAGGAAGGTGTTTCCCGAGGCATATAACCTCCAGAAATTCAAAAAGAATACAAATTCATACCCTATTTTCCTTCGTTCTCACGATATTCTCTGAAGTCTTTCAGTGTTTAGATTGCTTATTATCGCCATTGCGAATATATCAGCTACCTTCTAATAGTAGGAGAGCCGGCTGCAAATTTCGACCGTCATCTGATAACGAGAATATCGTTTTATCATCGAAAGGCACCTAAGCGAAATTCGCACTGGGTTTCGATTTGATAGCGAGATACGAATTATGCCATTCGATATAAAATCTATCGTTTGTGAAGTTTTTACATTTGCCATGGATTTCCATGAAGTAATGGACGGGTCAATTGAAAGAAAAAATTGTTGTCGTGGATGTTACATGCCATTTTCTCATAAGGTGAATCGCCTACTATTCTTGGTCCACCCCATTAGTTCATACCCATGAAATCTTGTCGACCCTTAAATTATAAGAGAAATATTCGAATTCAGTGAAATTGTATCTATAGTCTCCCGTACTATATTTATTCTCTTCGCACTGCTTGGAGTACAATCTTCGCGCTTTGGTCTTTCTTTGTTATACCAAATACCCATGTGTCGGACGAAGACTGAGCACTATTAGTACGTCTCATATAGTACCATTTTCTTGTGCTACGTCAATACCTCTCAGTACTGCCAATCTTATTTTAAATATTCAAACGATGAAGATGTTTTCATGAATAAGTTTCATCAATCCAAATGTTCCCGATATTCGTAATGAAGATGGCAATTCCGAAGATCATTCTAGAAGGCTCCAGTGCCAAAAATTTTCTATGATAAAACGCCACGTTTCTATTTCGAAATTTCGCCAATTTTGAGGATTTTGGAGATTGCACTGAAACCGTGAGTATTCTTCACTTCAGGAAAAGAAACACCATTTTTCTATCATGCCGGTACATTTTAGTTCCACGAATCATCACATTCGAGATCACATTGCATAGGCACCTAGTTACATCACGTCTGAAGAGAATAACCCTTCAGATTTTAGAAGATTGGATTCCACATAATAAGTTGAATTGTAAACCCTCAAATATTCGGAGGTAATATATCTTTTTTTCTTTGAAAATGCTCTTTCGTTCATCTCGAGTCGGCATTTTGAAATCACTTTGTCGTTTTATATTCCTAGGGTCCTCGTAATAGGAGAACTAGTCCCATATGTGGATTTATCGCTAAAGATATTTTGATTCACCATCTATCGAAGTCCATTGAAGCCCAGAATAGGTTGATAGTATTGGAAGATGGTATTGGATGCTGTATGTAGCAAAAAAAAGATGCTTGTTAGCAGCTGACACCTGGTAAGAGGATATTTGTCCAATTTTTTTTATCAAGACCGATCACTGGGGAGCCGAACGGAACCAACAACAAAGTTGAGAATAGTTTACATAATACAACGAGAATAGTTTACATAATACAACGCCTTTAGGGGTTGACTCCAAAGTTGACTACCTACTTATATATAAATATTTCTTGTGAACCGCATATAGCCATATGGAGGGGGTTATTTGAATCATACACTTTCTTGTTCTCGTAATTCAAACACTACTCCAATATTCAGAGACGAAATTCAGTCAGGATTATCGATATATTATAATATACGATTATTGATATATCATCATGTTCCATAATAATTATTTATTACTACTAAATTATTATTATTAAATTATTGAAATCTGGTATCTATATGTCATTCATCTGCATTATCGTCCCGTTTTGATAAATTTTCTTGGTAACACAGAGTGAGAGTAGAATTGAAACGGGTGGCGCCCTATTATTTTCTATATCTTTAATTTTTTTGTGCTTATTATGGTTGTGTACCCACACCATCTCTACTGAGCTTACCGGCTATCACTCTGGCCAAGAATTAGGTACCTCATTCGATCTCTCAATTACACTTTCTTCATAAATATTTGGGTAATATATTTAATGTAATTTTATTGAAGAACACCCGTTACATGGAGTGGTAAACTCCCGCGTTTTTCGATTGAAATGACGACCCTGCTTTTGAGTAGTGTCACGAAAAATCAACCCTAGTCAGTGATCGAGTAAGAACAGTCGAGTTTCCGAACAGAGGTAGGTGATTCGGTTTAGGCATCGAATATCAACTTTCAGAAGTTGATATTCGATGGTTTAGGTAAGCGAACGTTCAGGTTAGGGATCCGATCAACCCGAGTAAGTTTCCGAAAACGCCTCATGTCAGGTTGAGCAGGTAGTGCGTTTGTAGGTTTATAGCTTGGGGAATATAGGATCTGAGTGGGCTATATAGGCGCACTAGCACTACTGATGGAACTGTTTCTTTCATGCAACAGAAGATTCTTTCCGAAATAGAAGTCGGTATTCTTCCAAAAGGTTAGCCACTGATAACGTCTGAAAGGTGATTCACCTGCCTGCAAGGCTCAACGTCCAATGAGATTTCAACCATAAAAGTGCGACTGTATTCCAAGGTCATAGCAATAATTCTGATTGGAGTCATTATATCTTTCACCCAGTTTGGGTGTTGTCAAAAGTGAAGTCATCAAAGAAATTGGAATAGGAAACGAAAAAATAAACAAATCGGAAAGGAAGATTTCATTTTCATTGAAAAATATGTTGTGGAAGATATTGAACCTTAAAGTTCGCCTGAAACATTTATAAATCACAGAAATCATCAATGGCTTCTGCAAAATGACCGAACGTCCAATAATAGTTGAAAGATCTATATTTTGGCGAACAGTTTTTCAATTTCGAATGATTTGCTTTGTGCATGTGATTATCGTCTCATTATTTCTTATTTAGAACTCCATTGTATTTATCGCCCCAATTTCGAAAACACCCTTTGTATCATGCGAGAGCTAGTCACAGCAGACACTATTATATAATGAAGATAGACGCTAGTAGGTTTTGTCATGGTTTTCATTGTTACCATTATGATGTTATAACATGGTATGACATTTTCATTATAATGAAAATTTCATACTAGTAATTTTCGACCCATTAGATGCATTATTTAGACTTTGTTACTATGGTAACCATCAAATGTTTTGGTGATTTTTCAATCAACATAATAATTTGGACATATAGAATCAACAAGTGGCCTTTTTGTGGCACATGACAGCTATCATATAAGCAGAGAGAATTGAATAGTTATTTATTATACAAGGGAAAAAATACCGTGAGCCTAAAATCTAATCATTTTGAAATCTGAAAATTATCGACGTGAAATTTTAAGTTTTTAACTAGGGACACCTGCGTTGTAGGCATCTTTATCATTCTTTTGAAGTAATCAAATATCTGATCTCACTTCTGTCAGTCTGATTCTGTGATTTGATTTCAAAAAATTGCGAATTTAGTGGTTGTTTAGTGATATACGTAACCGCGAAGTCGAATGGAAGACGATATTATTGACTCATTTTTCGGAACTATAGCACAACAAAAGCCATCAACAGTGTATATATATATATATGTGATATACAGGGTGATTCAAAAGTAAGCGGCATCTTTCCAGGGGCATATTCCTTGGATGAAAATGAAGCAAAAAGTTCCTATTAATAAGGGTCCGAAAATGATTCCTAAGGGAGCTACGCCCCATTGAATAGGACACCTCGATAGACGATTTTTTCTCTATAACCTTGAAATCCCCCACAATAAATTTTTGAAAACTGGTATACGGCATAAACATTCGATGAATAAGACTCTGGATTCAAGATTTCAAATTTTTTTTGGGGTGTCACATGCGGGGAAGGGTAAGTGTAAAAACATCCCTTCTTCTTTTGATATTCAAGTTATTGTGATTTACGCAAATCATAAAGTTTTAGAATTCGATTTTCTCCTAAATGGTACGCTCTGTCGGAATGAACTATTTAGAAGAACCTTTTTTACGTGAAAAACTCTACAATTTAATAATTTTAAAACGAATTCACAATACCCTGAATATCAAAAGAAGAAGGGATGTTTTTACACTTACCCTCCCCCACATGTGACGCCCCTGAATAAACAATTTTCCAATTTTGAATTCAGAGTCTCATTAACCATCAAATGTGTATGCCATACACCAATTTTCGAGGATTTATTGTGAAGGATTTTGAAGTTATAGATGAAAAATCGTTTTTGAGATGTCCTATTCTAAGCAGGGGCGTAACACCCTTAGGAAGCATTTTCGAACCCTTATTAATAGGAACTTTTTGCCTCATTTTTATGCAAGGAATACACCCCTGAAAGGATGCCGCTTACTTTTGAATCACCCTGTATATCCGGGAAAAAATTACTCACTTTTTCCCCACAGGAAAAAAGTAATTTATGAAAAGTGACATTTTACAACCTGCCAATAGAGATGAAATGCCAAACTTTTTTCCCGTCACAGAAAAAATATTTTTGACTATTCCACTCTTGATCTCGAGAACCAATCAGAATCGACCATTTTCACGGTTTCTTCTGTATTCCAGCGATATTTTTTGTTCATTAAATTTTATCGGACTTGCTCTACCAATACAGAAGCCGAATTGACCAACACGTGACCAACAAACCTCGTTTATCAGCGATAAAATTTTGACATCGTGTCTGGTCAAGATTGCTTTGGATCCAAATCTGTGATAATAACCTTAGTTCCTACTTTATTTTATTTACTTATAATTCGCGTTAGTGAGATATTTTGTACGAAAGGCGAGACAATTTTATTCTGGCTGGACGTTTCATGTGTAATTTAAAAAGTTTTGCATATTTGTTGACGGTCTGACACAACAATAATAGAATTCAAATTCCTTTTTAAAGTAATCTTCTTCAATTACTTAAGTTATTGTGACTGACTGAAATAATTACTAGCTGATGTAGCGCAACTGTTAGGGTTGTTGCGCGAGGATACGAAGGTCGGTGGTTCAAGCCCTCGGCGACAGGTAACTTTCTTTTTTTTATTATTTCATGTCACATACATTCAATTTATTTTGTTCGAATTGGATAGCAATTGTATAGACTCATTTGAGAGAAACCATCTCCAAGATAATAAAAAAAATACTGTTTATCAAAATTGTACATTACACTTTGTGAATAACTATAAGTAGGTAGTTATAATTTCTAAAAAAGTAAATTCTGTATTTCATTACTATCATTATGTTCTTCTTCGCAGTTCGAGTTGGAATATACTTTAATCATGTTTCCTATTTCTTATATATATCGTCTCATTCAATCATGAAATAGTCATACGAATACAACTCGTGATACTATTTTTCCTAGAAATATTCGTCGATTGACATACTCCAGCTTACTGCTCTAATTTCGCTCATGACGTTGATCCAAAACTACTCGCCTACGGCTCGTAGTTTTGATAACAATGTCATTCACGAAATTACTAGGCAACAAGCTGTCGTAACAATCACCGAATATTTCCGGAATAGTAATTTTCCTAACAAGTGCGGAAAGTGATTCTTTCCCGCACGTGACTGCCGTTGACACGAACGACGCGAAGCGGAGTTCGGGCAAGCAGTCGAGTGCGGGAAAGACACTTTCCGCATGAGTTAGGAATAATATTTTTTCTACAAGCGTAGGAAATTGATTGAATCGTTCAATTAATTATTCAAGCAAATAGGAACAACTAACAAGAGATACATATTCTCTATCTATTAATTATTAGTAATAGCTATCGTGAACTTACAGTTTGACGCATTATGTTGGTTCATTGCGGAAGCCAGCAGGCCCATTAGGAGTTTGGTCTCTAGGTTCCAGACACTTCTATGAAATGAGCCAAAAATACCTATTCTTCATTCGGTTTTTTCATTTCTTTATTGTTGCACCATTCAATAAAACGCGTGTATAGCTGCTCATACCTTTCTTAAGACTTCGTTGGTGATAACGCATCTGTATCAAATTCCTATAGCTAGAAGTTTTTGATCACATTGTGGCATTTCCACTGAATCGAAAATGACAGTAACGCTGTGTCTGTCACTTCGACAATAATTTCAAACTTATTTGAGGTTTGATTGGCATGACAAATTGACGTTTCCCGTCAGATCAATCCAAATCTATAGTGTGATTTTTATAATAATCAATTTTTATTTCTCAATATTTCTTAATTTTTACAATAAATAGTGCAATTTGATGGATGATTCTGAACATACATACTTAATACTGCAACAAACAAACTTAAACTTTTATATTCGATCACCAACCACTTATATTATACTAGCGATTTTATCATATCTTTGTTTTCCCGCCCTAGTGCGGGAAAAAATTTCCCGCACTAGTGTGGGAAAATTTTCCTGCACTGTTGCGGGAAAATGACACTTCCCAAACTGGATTGCGTGCGGGTATAGGGTGAATCACGCACGCTTGTAGAAAAAAATATTATCACTTGTGGTATTATATATGACAATATTTTTAGTTTCTAGTAAGGTGATAATCCTCAAAAAATGCATGAACCCAAACAATTTCCGGCAATAATTGATTCCCTAGGGGGATTTTGAGTGATAATGATACTAATAAAAATATTTATCATGATACATATGAATACTAATGGTGAAAATTTAATATTCTCAGCTCCTGCGTCTTCGGAGTTTTAAAATTTGTGGATTCCAATTATTTCTTGTGAAAATCACAAAACTCAAATGAAAAAACTTTTTGCGATATTAAACTTGGAATCAATCCTGTGATAATTACATATGGGCGGGCTCCTGTTGAACTATTAACAAATAACATTACACGAATCATAAAGTTCGAAATCGAGCAATTTCTCGACTATTATACATGGGTACCTACTCAACTTACCCTCATGACTAACAGTAAGAAAATACACGAAAATCCCATGACAGCATCCCATAAATTCGTATTGTGTATTTCCGAAATTATGCTCTTCCATGCAGTTATGAATGTGTCTCCAGAAGCTGTGATTCCCAGAATATCCTTCATTTGAGAGGTAACGATTATTAAAGATACTGCTGATGTGAACCCTGATGATACAGGTCCAGAAACAAAATCGATGATGAATCCTGGAGGTGAAAAATGAGTGAAAATTAGTTTTTGTAGGTATACAAAATATTGGAAACGAGAGATTCTATATATAATGTTTCGTTACATTTTTCTCGTACGTGTTAAATCAGCTCATGAATTGCGGCTTTTAAATGCGAAAGGGATAATTTTTCGTTTTTTTTCAATACAGATCTGTCGAAACCAAAGCAGAATGTCCCAAGGTTTGTAGATATACCAGGTATTGTTTGGATATAGAAATAAATTCAGGGAAATTACCGCATTAGTGATTTCTCTCAATTTCACCCTTATCAGTTTTTCACATTATTACTTTTTTCTGATATTCTTATAACAAGGGTTCGCCAGGTCGAATAAAAATAGTGTAATTCTTCATTCAATCGAAGAGTTTGCCATATTCGCTATCTTGAAATCGCCGGCGACTTACTTGTACGAGACAAACAGAAAGAAAATCTACAAATAGAAACAAATGTTCCACAGTGACGTCCAAAACCATGCTACCAGCGCCACCATTTGTTTCAGAAGCCGAACTAATTTGACTATTGACAAGCGTAGTGATAATTTCATAATATAATTAGGCATTGACTCATCGATCAGTATAATTTCTGGGGAATACATAGCACAAGATCGATGACATTGATAAATCCTTTCTAATATGTAACTGTATCACGACAAAAAAGGATTTTGTAAGATCAATAACTTAGTAGGTAGCATTAAAATGGGACACTGAGGCCATGTCGAAAAAAAGAATGAAACGGCGTGCTATGCACTTATTTTCACCCTAGTGGTATAATATATCATTATTAACCGCAAGTAATAAAAGAAAACTTGAAATCACTAGCCTGACCACAAATAAAAAGGGACAGCCTAACAGTGACAGACGCCTCTACTAGCTCAGTAAAATGGTAACGATGAAGATCCTCTAGTGGAAAAAATTCAATTAGTAGGTTTCTCTGCGTTTTTTAATGTTTTTGGGGGGTGCTGAATCTCAAGTTCACAAACAAAATTTCCTGATGCGTTCCGTGATTTTCGCAAAAAACAGCGAAAGTTTCGCACTTTTTTAAGTTTTTTACCCGTAACTTCTTCATATCAATGATCTGTTGGGAGTAACAACTTGCCCCATCCACAGTTTTGCAGATGATAGTACCCTCCATACTGCGTTCTCTTCCAGAATTCCCATTTCTTCCCAGGAAACTAAGAACTCACGGCGCAGGCAGGTCAATGCTGTCAATGAAGACCTTGCTGAAATCACAGCCTGGGGAACCAACAACCTAGTCGAATTCAACGCCACCAAAACTCAAGCCTGTATTTTCTCTAGGAAGGTGGAACTCAGTATGCCCGACATTTTAATGTCTGGCACCACCATCCTCACCAAGCCCACCATATCTATGCTCGGTATTTCCATCAGCAACACTCTTTCATGGGATAATCATGTCAGATCCATCGCAAAAGCTGCTTCACGAAAACTGGGATTCTTGTTCCGTGCGAAAAGCTACTCTACACCTCAACAGCTTCTTATGATCTACAAAGCGCAGATACGGCCTGTTCTAGAATACTGTTTCCACATATGGGGTTCAGCACCAAAACATACGCTGATGCTCTTAGATTCCATCCAGAGAAGAGCCATCCGCCTGGTGGGTGACGCCACACTCACTCACTCCTTGACATCATTGGAACACCGTAGGAAGGTCGGCGACCTTTCACTTTTCTACCGATACTTCCACGGGAAATGTTCCTCGGAAATCTCTGCTATCATTCCTTCACTAGCAATACCAGTCAGACGAACTAGACAAGCCCAGTCAGTACATCCTTTCGTTGTCAACCTCGAAAGATGTCGAACAGCACTTTATCAAAACTCCATCATCCATAAAACGGCTAGGCTCTGGAATTCATTGCCTGAGGAAGTATTCTCAACAACATATAATCTCCAGAAGTTCAAGAAAAATTTCAATACCTACCTCCTATCCCTATCCTCCTTAGGAACGCACGATGTTTTCTGAACATTATAGGGATTCCCTTTCGTGCGCTCCAAGCAATAAAAAAAAACTCGTAGACTATACATTTTAGCGAAAATACCACTCTGTAAAAAGTTGTAGCAGATCAAACTTTCTATATATAACTGTTCTTGCTCATGAAAGTAGGACTAACAGGTGAGGAGCAAGTTAATAATATACCAAATTTGCAAAAAATAGTGTTCTGCGTCGGTTCTCGTAGGTAATTCATAATCTACGCATTTCTAGAAGTGACAAATCACACTGCCTGATGTGGAAGAGGCCTGGTTATGTGAGTTATTGCTTTTTTCAGCGTGTACCTCGATTCTTGATTTGCAAAAGTAGATAGAGGATAGACGATTAAGGTACTCTGGAGTGAACACGATCTGCTTCACCTGCATCATCACGATCTCCAGAATCGGATCCTTCAGGATACCAACCCTCAAACAATGATTTAGCGATGATTGCATTGTAGAATGTGAGAATTACCCTCATCTAATCGTTTTATATAACCTTAGACTTCTGATGTAACCTAGGATTTCCTTGATGGTTACATTTTCCACCTTAGCAGGCCTGAGGTTAACCTGTTCTAGGTGAGTCAGACATTGGCAAACTATAGTACATTAGATAAATTAATCTTGCTTCTGGATGTAGGATTGATTAGCCAGTAAGGAGCTAGTGCAAGTAAAGTACTGATCAAATTTGCGTACTCAGCAAAAAATATCATTCTTGGTCGTTTTTTCGTAGATAATTATTCATAATCTGAGTACTTATGTCTCGAGAAAACACAACAGGCACATATTGAAAGAGAATATAATTTCCTATAGAGCTGATGTGAAGTTCGTTGATATGTGAGGTGAACGTATGTTACAGCACTTGGGCGTTGAGACGTATGCTGGTCGTAGTTGCCACACTCGTTTATTCTTTTCACTCGTTTGATTTGTCTAATTTACCATTCACCAATACTTTCGAAAGCTCTGAAACGAACAGGGTGTGCCTAGAAGGTCTTTACAAAAACTCACCTCAGTACAAAGATACAATTTTCGAATCGATTTTGCTTCATAACTTCAAAACTGCTCATGAGATTTTATTCAAATTTGGTGCGTTGACTATCATTCCATGGGTGTAGAACTCGATTTTTTTTGTGGATAAACATCTCTGAAACTTTTACGCCAATGGAAAGAGAGGGGTTTGGATATGAAATTTGAATATCGTAACTTGTTTACTACAAAAAAAGACCTCCAAATAAAATTCGATCACTCATGGTTTCGACAAAATTTGAATTCTAGTAATTCAAAGCATCAGATTGACGATTGACAGATATTTCATGGAAACTCTTCAAAATCAGATGACTTGCCCCAAAATAATACTGCGTTTAGAGAATTTTCCTATCAGAGAGCCTAAAGGGAAAATTCACTAGCTATTCAGTGACAATTTGTATTGCAAGAGGTTTGGAGAAGAGAAATGAAGATATATAGGGAAAATATCGAATTTTCACTCAGCTTTGGACGTTTTGGGAACGAATCTGATCTCGTTTTCAACATAAAAAATGAATATTTGTATAGGAAATTCGATAGAACATGGTATTCACTACTGAAATCTAAAAATAAAAATGATAAATTCTAGATTAATTAATGGAAACATCCTGTAACTCATTTGATTGCCAACGTCACCAATTGACACTGAGAACTGAGAAGTGTCAAGACGAACACGAATTTGCTATACAAATATTCATTTTTTATGTTGAAAACGGGAGCAGATTCGTTTCCGAAACGTCCAAAGCTAAGTGAAGGTTTGATATTTCTTCCCCTAATAACATACTTATGTCCCATGGATATCCTTAGGACGTCCTGTCGGGAATTTCAGGACGTCCATAGGACGTTCGAATTTGGTACCGTGGACATCCATTGGACGTCTGTGAGACGCACAAATGTCCGACTTGGGGACCAACTAGGGACGTCCTTGAGGGACGTCCCTGGGACAACTATCGAATACCTAAATCCTACAGTTTTCCTCATCAAGCACTACAGAGGACGTCCTTAGGACATCCATAGGACAACCTATCAGCAACGCTGAGGGATATCAATTGGATGTCCATTGGATGTCCCAGGGACGTACGAATTATTCTTGAATTTGAATTTATTGTCTAGGTCCCTTTAGGACCAGATCTTGCATAACTGATTAGGACATCTAGTTGAGTTGATGGTCCGTAGAAGGTCCCAAAAAGTTTCCCAAGGATGTCCAATGGACTTACGTGAAGGACATTGACGAGGAGTACTTATAGCCTACGAGCAATCATTCGTCGGCGAGGTGTAAATTAACGTCCTCGCAGGGACAACATATTGAAAGTACCGACTAGGACGTCCATAGGACGTTATTTCTAGGACATTGAAAGAGTACAGTTTATGTACCAATTGGGACATCCGACGGACATTCGAAGGACGTCCCTAAGGGACATTTCGATTGTTATACGATCCTGGAAATAATAAGGGCGCCTTTGCAGCAGGATCATTTCATGGTTGTCTAGGAGGGACATTCCCATACAGCACATGACATCCATTGGACGTCCATTTTAGGTTCATTTCAATTCCAAACGTCCATGGACATTGAATGGACATCCAATGTACGTACAAACATGGATTATCATTAGATGCTTCAAATTGAATGTACAGTGGGCGTCCACTCAATGTCCAATCACGCATGTACGTAGAATGTACATTCATTGTACTTATAAAGATGGATGTACAATGTATGTTTCAAAATTACCGTCCGTTGGACATCCATTTTATGTCAACTCAAGGACTGAAACACTCGTGGAAGTTTGATCAACATCCATTGTACGTACAGAGACGAACGTACATTGGATGATTCAAATTAAACTTACATTGGATGTCCATTTATGGCCATTCTGAGTTCAAGCGTTAATGGATGAAGAATGAACATTATATTTATATGTATATAAATAATTGTTCAAAGTAAATGTCTGCATGAAATCATTTTGAATCTGGAGGTTTATGGACGTTAAATGAACGTACATTGTACGTTCAGAGATGGACGTGAGACTATTGATTTTTCATCCACGTGGAGGGGAGGCAGAAGGTCAGATCGGTCGGTAGAGTAGCGGTAGCGTCTGCTTTGATTCTGATGCCATTTTCAGTTGGTAAATGACCGTGAACATGAAATGTTGTGTTTGTGATGAATTGTAGAATGCAGAATATTCAGAACCAGATCATTCAAAGTAGGTATGAGAGCATGCATGTTCGAATGTGACTTCATATATTATCTAATATAGTTATAAATCTTATGCTTTATCATCCTACAGGTTGTTATTCATTTTTAATGGGCGGTTTGATAGAAAAAGTACCTGAGTATATAGCAATAATGTGAATAAGGCTTCATTCACCAGTCAGAGTTAAGCTGAACAGGATTTGAGGTATAGACAATCGATTTCTACCTATATAGCAACATATAATATTTCTCTTTTACTACAGGAACAAGAATTTGAAATGGACTGAAGAAGACATGAATCAACAATGTATTTATATATATGCAATCGACACCAAATATATATCTCAATAGAAGAAGCTATATTTGATACCTACTGATTTTTCATCATTTGATTCCTAAAGATGAGCATCCATTATACACCCACATGTAAACATCCAATGTACTTCCGAAGTGGTGTCCTCAAGACATCCAATGGACTTTCATTGGACGTTTAACGTCCAATTTGGTACGTCCAATGGATGCTCAGACCTGTACATCCATTGTGAGTCCAAATATGAACTTCCACTGTACATCCACATGAAGACATCCACAGTACGTCCAAAGTGGTGTCATCAGGACATCCAGTGGACGTCCATAGGATGTTAAACGTCCACTCGAGTACTTCCATTGGACGTCCTTACGATCCGACGTGGACGTACATTGTACGTACATTGGACAAACATGTGCTGTGTGGGTTATAATAAGATCTGAAGTCATGCCAGTATATGTACTAGTCGGGACATCCGATGGATGTCCCTAAAGAAACGTTTAAAATCATTTCCCATCAGGGACATGCAAAGGACATCCTTGCATGGGCATTCTACAATATGTACCACGTGGGATATCTAAGGGATACCATTTCTAGGACATTTGAAATGATGTACCAGCTGGGACATTCCGTGGACGTCATTGCTCGGACATTGCATGAGATGTACGGAATGGGACGTCCCAAGGACACTTATTTTTTGTTCGGGACATTCGGACGTGAATTGTACCAAACAGGGACGTCCCTAGGTCGTTGTGTGCTATTAGGGTCTATTATATACCTCTATTTCTCTTCTCTAAACCTCTCTCAATACAAATTGTCAGTGACAATCTAGTGAATTCTTCTTTTATGCTCTCTGATAGGAAAATTCTTTAAACGCAGTGGAGTGGTGTAGTTCATAGATGAAAACCCAACATTTATTAAAATGATCAATGATCAATCGTAACGGAACATGTTTTGGGCTTAATTAAGCCCATCATCAGCCAATAAAAAGTATCATAGTTATGGAAATGAGAAAAGTAGACATACAAATAGTATAGTTAATAATAGGGCAAACAGGAAAATATGCTCCAAGATTGTCATGATTTATCAAGGTTATCTTTGTCAGTTTTCGAGAAATTAACATTATAGGCAGAAAGGAAAGAATTATTGGTCCGAAAAAATTGTTCTTTCGCCAGAGTGAATTGAACTTTCTTGATGCCTAGAAAGAAACTAACCGGGTTATCTAGAATTCAGGTTAGAATACTCCATACGAATTATCTTCCATAAACATGGAAAACTTCGATATAGGTCGATAATTTCTGTCTAAAAATCAGTTGACAAGGAACACGCGTTTTCTGAAAAGTTATCAAAGCAAAGGCTACTTTTATTAAAACTCTGAACTTAACGGAATAACATAAATCTACCATATATGCAATTATCTCTGCCCCATTTGTTATCGTATGAGTCAGAAAGAGACGCACCAGGCGTTTTTTGAAATCACACGTTCGATTTTAGAGTAGAGAGATGGAACATCATCACAAAAAATTGCACGTGAAGCGGGCACTTCAGATGCTTGTATATTTCAAGTTCGACCTCAGAGCCTATAAAACGTGAACGATTGAATAAATTTTCAATCTCCATAACTCACCTAACCCGAAGAACCCCATCAGTAATTGCACTATTCCTGATAGGAACGATAATAAAATCACATGTTCTGGACCTCTTCCTGCGACAGCCTGGGCCGTCAAGAAGGCGTTGGTGGCAGAAGGGCCGAAGGGAACGTCTTTGCAGCTACCGAAGACAATGTAGATGAAGGAGCCTATGAAAGAGCTGTACAGACCGTACTCTGGTGGTAGGCCGACGATGCTGTGAAACGCTAACCCCTAAAATAAATCATGATATTGAATATTTTCCTTATTACCCACGACCAAATGTATTTCGTGGAATTCCTGACTACTCAACACATTACCATATAGTTTGCCTAATGGGGAAGACCACTGAGGAAAGAAATCCGTGCAAACCTCTTTCAATCAACGAATCATGATTTACATTTTATGTACAATCAATATTATGAGTTGAAGTTGAAGGAAATCGAATCTATATCGTTTTGAAATCAGCATATTTCATTCGATATTTCAAACAGCCAAATATGATGGTGGAGTCGTGACGTATTAGTCCCGAACTGTAGCTATCTCTCTCTGATACCTCGTCATTCTGCAGTGTTGCAGTGTAATTGGTCAGTTCAAGGACAATAGGCGTGTTGGGACTGAGACGTCGCACCAGTCACACCAATGAATTGATGAAATTTCAAATGGCGCAGGAATTGCGTGTTCTGAAATGGACATATACTAATTTATCTTTTTCATCGTCTTAGCATGAATGAAGAAATTCAAAATTAATTCACTGGTAGTTTTTCAGTATAGAGTTTACGATAATGTCGTTTCAAACAATCAGTGGTCTTCCCCATCGAATTGTTCATTTGGAAAATGTGAAACATACAATAGGAGTTATTTTACAAATATGTCTGTAACTCGAACTGAGTGGAAACTTGATTCTTTTCCGCAAGTGATATTTATTTCACAAGGTGTCTCTGAAAGGTCTGTAAAAAATCTCACCACATATTCCTGAGGTCCAAATAAGCTGATTTCAAGTAACTCACTTGAGTCCGAAATTGTCACATTTTTGCTAAAACCGTGTCCCTGCTAATTCACACAAATGTAGTGGCATTTCGCTATATTATATCATACCAAGTATAATTAACGTCTTTGCAACTATTGTACAGTGTATTGTGGTCCCGCAATTGTGTTACTGCAATAAATCGAGTGTTCTGAAGTGGTGTTTCGTCTCATTGGTATAGTGTATACGATACCATGCTACAGTCTGCTCTTGGAGTTAGAGCTCAATTAACTCCTGGTCCTTTATTCGATGAAATAAAAATCTAATTTTTCAAACTGTGTATGAATATTTTTGAAAGTATTATTTCAATAATTGGTAACCAAGGGTTTTTCGGGATGCGAAATCCGAATACGCATACCGTCAACTGTGGCCATTAGAGGGCGCTCACAAATGCACTTCTCATGGTTTGGAATGGCCATAACATTTTTCTCAGTATAGTTTTTGATATTTTTTGGTGGATAAATGTTTTCCTGAATATTTTCGAGCAAAAAAGGTGCTTATGTAAATATTCACTAAATCGAGCCGTTTTCGAGATGTTTCGGTTTTTAGTGTTCGAATACCTGAATATTTTTATCATTTTGAATGAAAAATGTTATCTGTTATCTTCATCGATGTAATTTGGTCAGTGAATGAGCAGTGCAAAGATAGATTCTTCAAAATACTTTATTGGAGTGAGCTTGCCGATTTTTATTTTTTAAATTTACCACCCTGTATTTTGGAAACGGAGCAATTTCGAACTGGGTTAAGTTGCTTCAATTCGGCTCAGTTTTGAACTCAGAACTATGTTCTAAGATTTTGTACAGTCCTTTCAGGGACCCCCTGTGTAATAAATTCGATACTGAGTGTATGTGTGAATTTATTTTGACAAAGAAGGAAGTATTTTTATTTACATTCAATCATCCAGAAGTATGCCATTTCATGTTGGGAAAATCCAGAATTCCTTGAAATATACGGATTCACAAAATATTGCCTCGATAAAAGTTGCCAAATAGCAGAGATATTATCACTTGAACATTTCATACAACATAAAAAAATCATTACGGTCCTGGCCGCACGAATCTCTGTTCGGTGATTACCAATGATGGTAAGATTGATATATATGCCTGATGTAATAATATATAGGGTGTAACATCCGAGAAAATTGTCAAGGACGTCAAACGTGAATCAATCTGTGTATTCCACGTTCCACATTTGAAAGGGAAAATTGATATTGGAAATCGACCAGTCTCAGAATATTCCTCAGAAATAGATAGTTTGGTTGGAAATTACTTGGTTTCGTACATCGAAAGCATCATTCTCTTTCTATGAATTTTCGTTAGGTCTATCCACATCACTGAGTGGGAATATAAGTATTATTTCAATATACTTATTGTAGTAAGGACGAATCAGATGCCTAAAAATGTCACAGCATCTAGAATTCTACTACTTGAAACCTAAAGTCTGGAGGAAAAAAAATATCAATCTATAGTCAGTGAAACCCTGTTTGAAAGATCTAGAATTTTACGTACTACATGTACAGGGTGACTGGAATTGGAGGCTCATCTTTGGGATCTCATAAACCTCAAGAGATACATACAGGGTCGGTTGAATTATGGGAAAGTTGCACAATTTCAAGGTTAACAAGATGCCGTTTTGTAATTTCAAAAATTCTGAATACTTCCAAAGATTCTTGGAACAAACCAAATATTCGCGATTTCATTTCACCTTTTTCACGACTCTATTTGAATAAAGATCTAATGAAAAAAAAACCATTCTCATGGCTTCTTTTTCTGTTCTATAAGGTGATGATATCAGATTTTAAAAACGACGTTCCGAACTTCGTTTTTCAATACGGCCCTTGATTTCTCATTATAGATTTTGAGATATTTCAATCTCCTAATGAAAAAGAAAACAACAGAAGTAATCTTCATATCACAGAGTGACATATTTGTGTATGGACCAGGTGCTCTAATGGCAAATACCGCACCAGTGCCAGAGCTATAGGAATAAGACGAGGAAAATGTTAGGTTAGTGTTAGTGAGCATATCAACAATAATATGAGATATTATTTAGGCCTGTTCGTTTGTATTGCTAGTTGTCTCTGTTCATGCCATGATGTAAACAAAGAAAGTCATAGAAAAAAATCAGGTTTAGCAGGTTGAGCAAGCACAAACGAAGAGGCGTTTTAATCCTCTCCATAACACAATGTTTTTCGCTTGATAATCAAATGAAGGTAAACAATATCGTTGTTTGAGACAAAAAACTATTGCTTGACGTGATTATTCAAAAACAAGTTATCCATCCCAAGAATAACGATTGAAATACAGATCCAGCATCTATTTGAATCTTGAGGGCTTCGGCTTCCCTGATCGAAACAAAAATACTTAACTGAGATGTTTATCATTCCAATACTTGACTATAATAAGGTGTATTTATATCTTCAGCATGGGTATGAAATGCCAAATGTGCCGAAATCAGAAACAAATCAGGTATGCGTCTCAACCCAAATAACCAACCGTACGAATGTTGTTTATTCTTGATGACGTCCAGTACATCCTTTTTAGTTCCTAGGAGCTAAAATTCAACTTCAGCTCCTAGGAACTAAATATGTTGCCTAGCAACATACCTATTTTTGTGTCAGTAATAGAAACGTCAATTTAAGAGCTGATTTTGGTATCAAAATGGACGACTTTTGTGTCGGTTGCAGAAAAAATTATTTTTTTCTTGTTATACTTGTAAGGACGATTTTCAAATTGTGAAGGTATGATATTGAATATTTTTGGCGCAATATAACGAAATGATTTTTGTATTGATGTGAAGGATGTGTTACCAACGATGTATCGCACTTTTATATTGATATTATTATTAATATGCATATTGATCGCATTCTCCTTAAAGCTTAAAGATTCATGTGTTAGAAGGAGACACAGACTAGATTTTCAATAGGATCAAAAACAATAGTACATTGTTTCATTAGGATCGAATAAAGTGACACTTTGTTTGACACAAGTCAAACTGAGTCACTTTTGATCTGCATGAAACATCCGGCACGTTTTTAGCTCCTAGGATTTAAACTCCAACTTCAGCTCACAAAGACACTAAAAATGTTGCCTAGCTACCACATACTAATCATTTTATTGTGTCAGTCAGAGAAACGTCAACTTCAAGAGCTGATTTTGAAACAAAAATGGAGGACTATTGAGCACACTTTTTTCCGAAAAAGTGCGATACACATTGATTCCAGGATTAGAAGCTTTGCAAATCCGTCATAAGAAATCCAGGGTCGTATTTATAAAAACAAAGTAGATAATGGTAGCCCATCTAGTAGAACAAAAAAAGTAACAATTAGAATGTGTAATTTGTTTTGTTCCATCTATATATTCGAATAGAGTCATAAAAAATAACAATGAAATCGTATCGAAGTATGCAAGTTTTTAAAATTTCAAAACAGCATTTTGTTAGTCATAAAAATGCGCAACTCTGCCATGCTTTAACCGACCCTGTATCTTTTACGGTTCACGAGAATTCCAGCCACCCTATTGTATTGAAATGACACCAAGATTCTTATTCATAGCGAAGAGGGAGAAAACAAAAATTCTAAAAAAATTTCTACCCTGGATCACCCTACAGTAAGAGTAAGAGTAAGATAGATCGTGATATCCTCTATCTCATGCAATATCCGTGCTATGAAAGTTTTCCACGATCGATGAAAAATATGAATATAATCAACTTTTTTACTTCTGCTGATTTTGCACTATTGTTATTCAAATGGCTATGAAGTCGAGCGAATACCAGAGCAGATACCTAAGAGAATGTGGAATTCTCACCTGTGGAATCAATGTGAGTCCTACAGTAATGCCAGCAATAAAATCACCAACAACACACGAAGCATTGTATCTCGGCAACCAGTCGAGTATAGGTATCCTCCTGTACAGTATTTTCTTGGTACAGGCGCTTTTCAACTTCTTCTTCGTCCATGGTAGTAATTGCTTTATCGATTCGGTCGAGGATGTATCCTTGGAGCCATCGAGCACTATAAGAAAAGTATGATTCAGCAAATAATATATATAGATAACACAAATCTTGAAATCAATTTATAGTAAGAGAACATTTTTGGGATCAAGTTTTTATATTATGAATGTTCTAAAAAGTGAATTAATTTTCCCTTATAACACCACGGGAGCTCCAATTATTACCGATTTTTTTTCTCGAGAACACGAATTTTCTATGATTTTCTATACATTCGTGTCTGAGAAACCATTTCCATGTCTTAATTGAAGCAAGGCAAGAGTGGTATTCGGTAAGAAAATTTACACTGAAATTTTAAAGAATACTATATAGGATAAGATGACGCTGAAAAAAATTCTACAAAATTCTGACTTTAGTTACACGAAATATCAATAAGGCAACTGGTGGTATTTGAAACCATTATTCTTTACTAAACTTATTTCACTAAAGTTGGTTGAAATATATTTTCCCAAAAGGAACTCGACAGTATGTAATATCTATGTATATGATATATGTCCATAACATTGTTAGGTTGAATAATACAGAATGATATTATTTTAGTTATACAAAATAACAACAAATATGTTGCTGGTAGCTCAATTTCTCAGTTTTTCACAAATTGGTTTTACTAAAGCTGGTAGAAATATATTTTCTACACAAGAAACTCGAAGTACGATTTGATATCAATGGAATTTGCTCACGTTTTATCATTAGGTTAAATTAGTTGAAAGTTATTCATGGTACTTGTGTGTTATGTTGAAAATAAGTTACGCGAGACATATTTATATATAAATTCTCAAGTTACTCAGGAAACATAACACAAGCGTGGCATACAAGTTCTATTCAACAAGTGGAAGACATTGTTTTTTCATGAGATAACAATCAATAAGTTCTGTGATCAAATAAAAGCTACCTGCGTCTCAGTACCCTTTAAATGTCAGAATTACTTGACAGTGACATTTTTACATTTTGGTTAAAGTAGGTTGTTTGTTAGGTTGCCACTGCATAATACATTGTTAGCAAATGTTCAAATACATTTTGACACTTACTCTGACTCAGAAAAAGGAAACTTTTTTGAAAAAAAATAAAACGTATAGAAAATGGAGGAAACCGATTAAAGTTACGTTCCTGAGGATATCCCTACAGAAGCGGAAGAAGCAGCGATGCAGATTTTGACAGAAAAGTCCCGAGGTGCTCACGACAAGGAGTGTTGAGTCTTGGATGAATTCACAGAAGATAAAAAGTATCGATGAAAGCGTTCTATTGGCTCATTTTTTACATTTGCAAAAAAATTGGCCCCATCGTCGTTATGGACCAAATACTCGATGCTTCGCTCGACTATTCACCTCTATAAATCGACACTTCAAAATATGGTAAACTAACGAGCTTTTTGAAAGCAAATCTCAGGGATACAAACCAAAGAAGTCCGAGACATTAGAACGACCTGAAATAGAGAACGAAGCTCCCGATGACGAGGACTTGTTGATGAAAGTGGCTTTGATAATGGGGATTAGCGTTGCTTGTAAAAGCGATGAATTGGTCAATTTGAAAAAAGAAAATATTCAAGACAAAGAAATATATTTTCATGTAGTTTTACCAGACACTAGAACCAAGAAATCTAGGAGTTTCACCATACTTGAAGAAGGATTTCCAGTCCCCAATACATGTCTTTGAGACCAACGAATACTAGTTCTAACCTCTTTTTTGTTTTTTACAAAAATGGGAGGTGTACCAGCCAGTGTGTGGGAATGAATACGTTGTCGAAGATACCAGCGCTTTGCCTGAGAAGGTCTTCGACGACTCTTTTGGCCAATGCAGGGGCTAACATAACCACTTTGAAGCGTCACGGAGGATGGAAGTCCCCGACGGTAGCAGAAGGATACCTAGAAGAATGTGTGCATAACAAAATACAAATTGCAGGAAAAGTACAAGGTTCTAATGTCTCGGCGTTTTTTAGCACTATCAGCAGCTGTACCGATATGGTAGCATCTGGTTCCAATGAACCAACGAATTTTACAATTCCTTCAAATTCGAATAAACCATTAGCGTTTACCTTTAATTTCAATATCAATGTAAATCCTGCTTGTAATAGTAATGAATAAATAGAATACTACTTTAAATATGAACGTGAGTAATAATCCATAACTCACTAGTGAGTCATGGATTATAACATTGGTGTGTCATTCAATAGTTTACTTGTCTGAAATGACATTATAATAATGACAGTCATAACTATCATGTGTTGGATGAAATATGAGTAAACGACTGTAGTTACATAAAATAATAGAAAATACGTCGATAGTAGCCCAATCTCTCAGTTTCTAACAAATTTTTTCAGCTAAAGTTGGTAGAAATATATTCATAAGGGACTTATAGAATGAATTCGACGTATTCCGAAGTTGAATGTGAATGTCATTTCACCTATAAACGTCAAACATTTATAATGTAATTTCATGCTGCTTTCTTCAAGGACTAAAAAACATTCCGGAATTTTGTTTAGTTGCTATGGTTACGATACAATATACAGGCTCTTAATTGGTCGAAAATGTTAGGTGTGAAATTCTCAATCGAATGGTCTATCGGATCGCAGCGCCCAGGGAAGTTCACGTGGAAGATGAAAGAAGATTGTCGAAGGATCTCGCAAAGTTATAAAAATGTAAGAACTATCTTAGGTCAGATATACATAGCGACAGTTAGCCCAGTGAAAGAGGTATTAGTTAGAGAGTGAGTGAAAATTGATGAATAAAGTGGAGCTGTTTTTTGAGGGGAGACGTAATTATTGTGATTCTGTATCTCGTATTGTAGTGTTTCTGTTTAAATAAAGCGATTGTTCGTGAAAAACCGAACCTGGACTTCATCGTATCAGTGGTGTCAGCAGTGAGGATTTTCTGGGACATTTAAACGACAAAGTATATCATAATTAATTGAAGATATTTCGACAATAGCTCAAATTATGAAGATTTAACCCAAATTAGCTAGATGAAATATGAGTTACAGATCTTTAAGTTCTGTGGTTACATGGTGTTCTTTTCCAAAATTTCAAAATTGTTTGTTTTCGTTCCTTTGAAACTATTCGACATAATATTTTTATATTCGATAGTAAGTTTAGATACTATACAACCTACAAAAATATGTTGAATGAATGTTTCTGGCTATCACCAAAGGCGTACGACAGGGGCAAGTGACTAGTTGATACTTCCCAAATTTTACGCCACTGGCGGAATTTCCATTAGATAATAAAATGAACAAAAATGGCAGATAACGAGAGAAAAACAAGTTCTTTCCTGGCTTTATACCACGCGAAACATCCTTCCGAAATCTATAATAAAATCGCAAGTGTTTGTAACGTAAAATTTTACCTTTTACACTGCACCTGGTAGCTTTTCGTCGGCGGCATATGGGTGAGGGTTGATACCTTTGCTAATCCTCAGATGTATCAATAGTCAAATCTTTCAACTAGATAATATGTGGAATTTATAAGAATATATATATATTTCTGTAATTTTATTCTGGACGCCACTGATTATTTTAGAACATAGATAGAATGTCTAGGATAAAATCAGAAACCTGTAGGTTGACTTCAGAGAGAGATATCAGTAAAAACATGGAAACTTCAACAATACATACAAATTTTAATTTAATGATGAAAATGTTTTTCATGAAATACATTAGCAATATATTATTATATACATTCGTAGAAAATTATGGATACTTTTCAATTCTTGATTTTATCAGATATTATATTTATAATTTTTATTGACATTTTGTTCAATTCCCTATGAGTGAACCCATTTTGAAAAAGATTGTTACTGGACTATAATTGGCTTTATGATATTGATTATACCCTGAAAATTCATTTGAACATACTGTGTGTTGAAATGTGAAAAGTTATAACTCCATAATGATTGATATGTGAATATGTAAAAATTATGTAAAATTAATAGTCAATGGACTTAATACTGAAAAAACCTGAGTTATCCAATATGCAGGTATCTGCTAGATGTCGACTGTAACTGAACATGGAAGATGGTCACAAGACGGCGACATTGAAGGGCAGCTTCAAAATTGGTGGCTGGAGGATTCAAGCATGCATCTCAAGCTCGAGATGACTTAGAAACCTGCGTCTACTGGAGGGGCTCCTTGAGGTTGGAGAAAATGAACCATGGACGGGTGGCCTTCATAACTCCAACATGAAACCCTCTTTTGGATCGAGGGTTTTAACAAAAAAACCTGGATGAACATCGGGGAACAGAAACGTGGCGATGAAGGTTCGGTCGGCATGAGGGTCACGTGGTCGAAGTCGGGACATCTGGGTCTCTTATACTGCATTTGGGCAACTCGGTTAGGCCCCATAAAGGTGAGCAGAATAAATAGTGCCAGCTAGTTCGCGTGCTGCTGCTGCTGCTGCAAGGACAACCACCTTGGGAGAAGGATCATGGCCAACTCCGAAAGGTCTTCGCCGGAAAGCGGAAATCGAAATCGATACGACCTTGACATTCAGATTGATTTCATATTTAATTTGTTTCAGGATACCCACAACTCATGGGACACAAGGAGAGGCAGCGTGGTATACAGTGTGTTCAACTAGACACACCTCTTTGAACTATGTTACAAAATATACAATAAAAGTGTCTGACTTCTATAGTGTTTCCTTTGAGAGTTTTATCTGGAATCATAGTAGAAGATCACGTAGAAAAGTAACGTTTTGATGTAGGCTAGTTATATTAGAAAATAAAAACGTTACATGTTTCTTTCCTAAACGCCGAGCTGCGCCTAAGTGGTTCAGGAACGCGTGACTACCTGCAGACCGGTTTCGAGCTGTTGGCTCTCATCAGTGCAGGGCTATCCCAGATAGTTTCTATACCGCTATCTGATGAGAACCTGCTCCAACAGAAACGCATCTCAGCATTTATATCCCACGAGCCGTTCAACGTTCGCGAAATGAATGCGAACGCCAAACTTCACCTGGTAAGGAGAGGAACAATATTCTATTTAAGATGAAATAGGCTTTTTCCTAGTTGATCATTTTTAGAGATATTTCAAGTTAAAGATGGAGCTGCACAGGTATTTTGATTTAGATGTGTATTATTTATGTAGATATCAATGTAATGCATTCATTGATAAAAAAAGAAACATAACAGACAATACAGGGTTATTTACATTTTTGAATATAATGAATAATAAAACAGCCTGTGACAGCTCCTTTCAGTTATATCATTATGTTCTCCTCTGTTAATGGAAATTGAACTTCTTATTCGATTAATGAATGCAATTCAATGATCCAAAACATCGACAATACATAATTAATACACATCAAAATCAAAATAATTGGTGCATTCTTATATTTAACTTGAAATATCTTGAAAAATAATGAGTAAATTGCTATAAAAAAGGCTAAGATATTTCCGTAGAGAATATTGGAAAATTGAAAAATAGTGATGGACTTGCAATTCCGCCAGTGACGTAGAATTTGGGAAGGATCAACCAGTCACTTTCCTCTGTCGGGCGCCTCTGGTTGAAGCCAGAAACAATCATTCAACATAAATTATTAGAGTGTTCAGTACTCACACTTCCTGCCGAAGATGAAAATGATACGTCGAATAGTTTGGGAGTACTGGACACAAACACTTTCAAAATTTTTGAAAAAACACCCAGTAACTCAGATAAAAGACACATTTTATATAGATGATTTGGGTTCAATCTTCATATTTTGAGCTCAGGATTCTATGGTTGAAATATTTCGAATTGATTATGATACATCCTGTATTATGGTGAATACGACGACTACATTGGACGACACAGTGGAGGACGTTTTGAACTTTATGCAGAATCAGATTGCGAAATCATGAAAATGTCATCAAATAGATGAATTAGAAAGAGAAAAGCTTTGTCGAGAAGTGAATCTAGAAGAAGGAAAGCTTCGTCGAGAAGGAAAGTTAGAACATGAAAAGCATCGTCAAGAAGATGAGAAACGTCGCCAGGAAGACTCCCAGAGAATTCTAGGACACAGAGAAAAGATTAAAAATATATTGAAACACAACGAAGATATTTTCTAAGATATTTGAAACAAGTACAACGTTGAACAGAATTTCAAACCGAAGAGGTAAAGGGATATGTTGAGAAAATCGACGAAGAATTAAGGGAGGAAATGAAAGACATGAAAAGGAACATCGGAAACGGAATAGCTCTACTCAAGGTTCAAGATCGACGTGACAGGATTGCCACATCGAATGCTTTCGTGGAACCACCGACGTTGGAATGACAGTCATTATATGGTCCATGTATCATAACAGTTTGAAGCTGCAGCTACAGCTAATAGATAAAATAAGGAGGCAAACGCTACAACACTCATAGCAGCCTTAAGAGAGCAAACTTTGGGTGAGCTGCATACAGTCCCTCATGAACAACAAAACCAATATGGAGATTTAGTCTCTGCACTAGAACGCGGGCATGATAATCAACATCGTGAACAGTTATACCGGGCAAAGATAAATACTCGTGTACAAAAATCTGGCGAGAGTCTCTAGGAATTCGAGGCAGATGTGCGAAAACTGATCTAGCTAACCTGTCTGAGTGCACCAGACTTGAAGGAACAAATGATATTGCAGCTATTTATTCATGGGCTGAAATACATTGGAAATCAGGGAGACCTAGGGTGACACAGAAGTAGTGTTTGAGATCCACCATTCAATTGGTATCGTATGACATGTATTTCTTATCACGTTATCAGATCGCGAAATTTCGCGTGAATTACCAGACAGATTCCCATTTTTCAAACATTTTGCTTAGGATAGTGACTGACACCGGTACGGTTCGAAAAAATACAATGTTTCCAGATGCATACGTCATTTCGTTATTAGATGACGGTCAAAATTTGCAGCTGGCTCTTGAACCAAATGAAGATCTATTAATTGAAGGACGAAGAAAATGTTCCTGAGAAGTAGAGAAGCTTTGACATCCAGACAGCAATTGGAAATATACGTAGTGGAATTTTCGGAAATAAATGGTTTCGAGCTGATATATGGATATGAACTATTGTTTAATCCTCGATGTCATCTCCAAAACAGTTTAATTCAATAATCCCATTAAAGGGCTAGGTCTATTAACTTCGATAGGGTTTTGAATTGACTCGGCCGTAAATTGATGGAAATCCATGGCAAATGTAAAAACTTCACAAACGACAAGAAGAAAATTTTGTGGAAATTTTATCGTTTGTGAAGTTTTTACATTCGATAAGGTTGCCTCATAGTATAGTATATTAGGGTGAGGGGATGCGCGGAGAAAAGACTAATATGTGACGTCACTGTTTTCCAGCCGTCTGAATATAGATTTCGTTTTGTGTCACTGTCAAATAGTTTGAAAAAAATTTTGAATTTGAATTCGAAAGATTCGCGAATTCTAGACTTTAGTTGAAAACATGTTATTTCACCATATCAATATTAGGATTATTAATGATGTTTTTATAGGCTTTTTATTGCTTTTTACATCACCTCCACAAATATGATACAAGGTCAATGGGGTTTCTCCTCATTTCATGATTGTATCACAATAATAATCTATAGATACTTTCAACTATTTTATAGCTAATTTCCATAATACTCAAGATTGAGTTGAGTATCTCCATCATATCAGAATATATTGGTGACAAGAAGACTGAAGATACCTTTGAAAGAGGGTGAGAGGCTGTATAATATGGTGTGAATTATTCAAAGCTGGTCACATCATAATACAGCATGTGTGGGGTCAAGAGTGGATATAGAACAAACAAATGTTATAAAAAGCCTGTGTTTATAATAATCATCTGCTCTTGGGCAGCCTCCACATGATATTGAATTAATTTCGAAGAGAAATAATGAACTGTGGAAATGTGAAATTTCCTGTGAGGCATCAGGCATGTCATGGTTTTTTAAACACATTTTATAGGGACTCTGATTTATATTGACACGTAGGAAGGTGCACTTTTGATTTATCACACACAGGTAGAAAATTAATGGAATTTTAGGAATAAAAACTTGGAATAATATGTGATCTGCATATAACTCAGAAGTGGCGAGAAGAAAAAACAAAATCATTTCAAGAGTTCTGCCATCCACTTATCAAAAGAAGGAAATTGACCCCTTTAAACAAATGAAACGAATAGTACCTATACATGCAGGATCAAGTAGTAAGGATGGAAATCAATGGGAAAATCATTCTCCTTTCATATAATTCGAGTTCATTTTGCAGGTATATCACTCTCTTTCGTTCTGTGTTTGAAAGCACAACTGCTCCTCTTCTTTAATTTTTTTTCTTCTTTCAGTGTTTTCTGTTTATTTCAAATCCACATCAACATATTTGTTAAGCAATTATTGAAAAATAAACCAGACAGCAAATTTCTCAAAGAATCATCTGGGCATATGAATTTGAACTTTCGATGATCCATGTTGCAAATATGTTTTGGAATTCCTTCAGAGAAGGGATGCATTGAAGAAATGACTATTCACTATCCTCAGGGGAATTACTGCATGGTACTCAAGATCACTAGTGAGTTTATCGAATATCAACATACATATCATGAAGTCTATATACTTGCTACTTTATTTTTACATGTGGAAAAACTCTTGGAAAATGAGCAATCACCTTTTTTTCCGAAGAATTTCACAAATGAATTTGTTCAGCATGGAGTCAAATATGAATCCAAAGCTCTTCTAAATTATTCATTGAAAATAACTTTGAATTTCCAATCATGCAAACAAATCCATTTGTGTCCCAATATTTTCCATGGTTAGAATTTTCCTCATATGTAATTATTTTTCAGGATGGAAGACACACGTATTATGGATAAATTCAGTTGGGAAGGATGGCCCTAAAATGTCCCCAATGAACTTGAAAGATAAAATTTTTTTGTATTATTCTTCTTTCTCCAAAACTAACATGGAAATTTTGGTTGATTTGATGAAACATTTTGTTTTAATCTTATAAGGAAGATATCTCCAAAATATTTCCATCATGTTGCACTTTTATTGCATCAATCAAATGGAATGGATTGTGATAATGACTACTAAATTGATTTATTTCCTTATTATTTTTTCTTCCAATTTTGAACGATAATATTCTCCCAATTGATACTGAAATGAAACCATTGAATAGGAATCATTCAATTCATTCAGTAGGAAATCCTCTTTCGTTAAATGTTTCTTCTTTCTAAGGAATGGTGGCCTTATCAATTTCAAGAAATTTTTCTTCACATTCCTTGTCAGTCAGCATGCCCTTATCCACCATGATTCCATCATTTGGTTCAGACTTCCGAATGAAATGTTCATTAAAAATTGCTTTATCAGTAGCTCAACCTCCAAATCCTTGAATGCCAAAAGAAATCAGACCTGATGAAGTGATGTTGCAATAAGAATTTGATCATGTCTTCCTAGATTTATGTTTCCACAGTATTCTGTACTTGCTGCATGTTTTGGGAAAATAGTAAAATATCTCGTAAATAGAGAAAAATATTGGAAAATTTCAAATGTATCAAAATTCACTCGATTGCACAGTGCTAAATTTGTTCGTTTTGTTTATCACCTCCGCCATTTTCATTTTGCCGCTCGACAAAAGAAGACAGGGTAAAAAGTGACGTCAGGCCAGAAAAAATATGAGGCAACTAAGATGGCTACAAGGACTTGTGGTAATTTTAGAGGCAACCTTATAGAGTTAAATAGCCTTGATCAAAGGGTACATATTTCAGACAGCTTGATGTTATTCTCACATCAAACTGTCGTGGATATGATTTCGAGTATTATTCAGTAGTCACTATACTCACTTCACTTAACTTTGAGAAACCATACACCATTACCAAAGATTAGTGAATATGTCTCCACAAACCCCACAACTTGGGTTCTCAAATGAAATAGTTCCGAAAGGCCCAATGAGAAATGGAAAGCAATGGAGAAGAGTACGTAAATAGAGTACAACACGGTACAAAACTATATCATCAATACGACGATGAAAGACCTTAGTTAAAATAATATAACAAATATACCTATTGCAGGTATTCACGGACTGGGAAAGTCAAGTTCGCAGAAATTATGTGTTTCCTTATAATTATTACTATCATTCCTTCGAAAAGTTCCGACATCCGGCCCCTTTTCGTGTCAAATGATAAACTGTATCCTTGAGAATAATAGCCATCATTATAATCTGGTTGATGAGAACATACTGATACAATAATGATAACAGGAATTGTTTATACCATGTTAACTAGGAAAATGAGATCGATTAAGATATTCATATTCTTAGTTTGTTGACACGTAGGTAGCTCGTCTTGTTTTTGTGATGACAGTTTGTTTATGAACCTATAAACTTCATAAGGATTGAATTCCTACAGAAGGAGCCCAAATTAGGGAGTTCTAACTCCTCTAAAATTGTCCATGATTCCAGTTATAAAAGATGTCTATTGATTTCCATGGAAAAAATTTGTCACTCCCATACTATTTATAATCAACACCGGGTCTTTTATCGATAACTTGATCCCCCCTATGATTAGGAAATCGAACTCTACCAAGACTGTCAATATTTATGTTTGGAGAAGTAATTTTGACAGTTGAACTAACTTAATATGTTCATTGCATTAAACCCTAACACCTTTAAGTTCGCAATTCAAATTTCAACTACCCTACTTTCAACACATTATTTTGAGTTCTTTTCATTGCGAATACTTCGGTGAAATGTTATAAGAAGTCGGTTGAGATTTGACAGTTATGGAATGAAAAATCAATACTTGACAATGATTATTCGAATCGGTATTTGCGTTATAGTTCATAACCAAAATTGCTCAATGATTTTTTGAACTTATTCAAATATGATTCCTTCCCAACCCTCAACCACTGAGGTGAATTATTTTCCTTTAACTACAAAGATGGAGTCTCACATACTCTTACTATGAATTAGGTTTCATCGAGGTATGGAAATTGAAATGATTGCAATCTGAGTGCAACACAACTATAACTTTTTAGACCTGATCTTGAATCGAAAACATTCACTTGTTGAAAGAAGTCAGAGAATTTAAAAATCAAGGAACACATTTTTGGGAAAATTATTCGAGGAAGTGGTTCTTTTACCCCCTTAGTTCGAAACGGGTAGCACATATTTTTTACGAACATCCATGACAAATTCACTTCCTGCATTGAGTGACTAGTGCCAACTCATTTTGTCTTCCTGTGTTACCTGATGGATGAACATACGCAGCCGAACCGTTTATTTTCAAGGTCATTTCCTCATCAGATATGAGAATAGTCAGTTACACTTAGATCGCTGTCAATTTTGTCAAACCAACCAATCACAAGTTCTGCAAAGCCATTATCAAAGGGACTGATCATTTGTCGGCAAGTCCAGGTATGGAAAGCAATCCTATTCTGTTTTTATCCAATAAAATTCATAATTAGTGAGAAGTGAAAATAATGAAAAAGTTACGTACTCACTGACGTAGAGTCTGCGAGTCTCCGGATCTACTTCAACTGCTAATAAAAAATTATGCAATTAGGGCAGGCGGCTGCGCTTACGTGCACGGTTAGACTGACCTGAGGTCAGAAGGTACTAGAGGCGGTCGAGTGGGGAATTAAAAGAATCGGGGTGGGGTCAAGAGTTGTGTCGCTGCCTCCACCTCAGTGGCTAAGGGTGAATTAGCAATAAAGTAACTCCTGTTTTCTGTTGGTGACTACAATTAGTCTAGAGTGTTTTTGAAATGATTTATTTTATCGTAGAGTTGGAATTGTTGCAATTTGGTGTCGAAATCTAGATTGCGCTAAAGTTGATGCACGAATTTTTTCAATTTGGTCAATGATACTTGATGAAAAAGTTTGTTGCAACGGGTTCGATTCTTATCCATAGAGGCGAAGTAAGTCGCCCAGTTAGAAATCAAGCAGTTGAAGTTGCAGTTTTGTGTCACTCGCAGATGGACAATAACCAATCGATCAAAGCGGTCTCTTTAGCTCCTGTTATATCCAGTTCAAGTGTTCATAGAATTTCCAGAAACTATAAGTTTCATCAATTCAGTGGTCTAAGTGGAAATAGTGGTTCCAGATATTGTTATATCTGGCATACTGTGTTCCGCCTTGCTAGAGAGAATGCAGGCTTCAGTTTTGGTGGTGTAGAATTGAATTAGGTTGTTGGTTCACCAGGCTGTAGTTTTAGCAAATCCTCATTGACAGCGTTAACCTGCTATTGTCGTAAGTTCTCAGTTTCCTTGAAAAAAATAGGAATGCTGGAAGAGAACGCAGTATGCAGAGTACTATCATCTGCAAAGCTGCGGATAGCGATAAGTGTCCTGCAGACGAATGTACTGGGTGGGCTAAATTGGGCACTTTTATAGGGAAAGTCCTATTCCCATAAAAGTAAAACAAAAACTGATGTTGGTGCCTGTTAATCAATTCACATGACAAACTCAGAGGTGAGAACCGCATATCGATATCTATCTTTATTTCACAGTTATAAGGTGTTTTTCGAAAATGTGAATTTTTGAAAAGTGACTAAAACCCTTTTTTTAGCAAAAATTCTTCGTTTTCATGAAAATATCTCCAAAGCATCGAGTTCTGCATGAAAATTGACCCTTAGGCACTAAAAATCCGTCACCATACACCTAGTCGCAAAATAAAACTTTTTCTTCAAGAAGAACAACTTATATTCTTGAACTAGATAAAGGAAGGCCGATTTCAGTGGCTCAAGAACAATTTCCATCACAAACTTAATGCTTCGCAGTTATTTTCATGAGAACAGACAATTTTTGCCAAAAAAAATCTGTAGCCACTATTAAAAAATGCCCATTTTCGAAGAACACCTTGTAACTCCGAAACGAAGACAGATATCGATATGTGGATTTTACCATTGTGTTCTTCATGAGAATCGACCCTCAGACACCGACATCAGTTTTCTTTCATCTGGATCGAGAATATAGGAGTTTCCCTTTAGAAGTGTCCAATTTGGCCCATCCTGTACATTTACGTCGAATGGCGAAGTGAATGACACAGTTGTCGACATTAGAGTTATATAAATGTTTATATAATCAGCGAATGTCACACGTAGACTTCTCAGGAATCAAATATTTGACCAGAATTTTGGGACCATCTATTGAGAATCATTGGAAGGCACGATTGACCCTTCGGAAATTTTATGAAGTAGCAATTCAATAGAAAAGGAAAAACTTTTCAACATGATGGTGCATCCCCCTCATTTTGTGATTTTCAAATGATAATTTCCAACAAGAAGAAGAAATCGCGAGTGTATGCTACGCAAATTCGTGTAAGTGGTTCTTACTCCCTCAATTCGACATAGGTAGCACAGATTTCTCAGAAACATCCATCATAGATTTCCTTCCTGCAGTGAGCGCCTAATTATTTTGTCTTCCTGTGTAACCTGATCGATGAACAGAGGAAGCAGAACTGTTCCTTCTTCTTGTTGTCTCTTTAACGTCGGCCTTCTTCTGCTACTGAGACTATTGGATAGTATACACTTTAATAACCTGATCAATATATTCAGATTTGAATTCCCTACTTCGTACCTGCCCAGACAGCACTGGATATTCATAGAATATTCTCTAAATATGCTAAAAAGGAGGAGTATATTCCGAATATTCATCGATTATTCCTAGAATATATACATGCCTCTGGAACATCTAAAAGGAATATTGTCACAACTAAAGGGGTGTGGTTTCCACCATGTCACACTTTAAGGGTTGGTGTTTTACTACCATGTCTCGATAAAAGGGTTGTTTCCACCATGTCACAACATACAGGTTGTGTTCCCACCATGTCATGATATAGTAGAGTGGTTAACCCATCCATATCGATTAATATAGGGGTAATATGCTTGGCTTAATATTTTGCGAGAGGTAATATTCAAATAGGCACTAATAGTTTAGGGGTAGCTGAAAGTATGAGGATATATTCAAACATAACGATATTTATTGCAGCATGAAACATTATGGGTAAAGTGATTATAAATATGAATAAACAACAATGAATATAAAGACCTTATAACAACTTACATTATAACGACTATCACGACGAGCTCTTGTCAAGTCAAGAGTAGCCCCAGACCAGACTAACTTCGGAACCCTCAGATCCAATATTTATATACATCATTTCATTAGAAATGCACGTTTCTCATGAGAGTTCCTTGGTCAGTTTTTATAATTCAATGTCAACGGATGATTTGATTTACTTTATGTTTATGAAACCCTCATGGTTCGAAATTACTGATATACCGTATGTTCTACTCGTGACATGACCCCTCTCTCCGAGAAAACTGGACCCCAGTTTTGAAATTACTACCTAACTAAAAATATCGAGGAGAACATATACCTAAGATTCAAAAATGACAAAAAAAAACAATATATCTTGAAAATTGAGGTCACACATTCAAAAGTTCAGTGTCTACAATGCACACTCACACTTTAACTTAGTCCGGCACTGGCTATATTCAACTAAAGCATTTTAATCAGACTCTTCTCGGTGGGACTTCTGGCAGCTCGGGGGTAGGGAATGACGATTGGGCATGGCATCCTCCAATCGTCATGGGGATACCGGCAGGATCCTTTTGGGCTCGAAGGTATCCTTGTCCTGGGCATTGGGATGAGATTTCCTATGTCATTCGAGGTAGTTGGCAGCTGAACGAAGGGAACTCCTGTTTTCTTGGGGTAGCGAATGACGACTGATGGGCATCCTTCAATCGTCGTGGGAATTTTGGCGGGATCCTTTTTGGGCTCGAAAGGTATCCTCGTTCTGGGTATAAGGGTGAAATCTTTCGGGATAAAAGATTTCTTCAAGGTAGGTAACAGCTGAGCCAGAGTAGATGCTGGCTGTTGGCAGTTGCTGTGATGACCGCAAAACATCTTGGTCCATTCGTCTCGAAGTCGTCTCAATGAAGCTAGTTGACTGTCCATAGGAGGCAACGACGAATTCCCGTCATATGAGAGGTTGGGCAGGCTATTCACAACTTGTGGCAACTCGTGGCACTCCTACGTTTCTCCTCTCCGTTCTTGGGCTACCCAGCAGCTACCTTCGAATCATGTTGAATAGTCAAACGGTCCTTGGTTTGTCCATGTTTGGCCATTTGACTGCGTGGCTGCGCCCCCCTGGGTGTCTGATTCGATTATGCGTGCTGTTTTCCCGTGCTCAGTGTGGGTGCATTGTTTTGTGTGGTTTCGTTGAAACATGTGAAAAAGAGAATATTTCCAGTAGATAACTATTCACAACAGTTATACGAATAACTTGAAGTGTTTCGCACAATAAGTGAAAACTATTATATATAATTCAATAAATGTTTAACCTATGCTGGGATCCGCTGTCTACCTCTTTCAAAAATCATGAATTTCCTATTTTATTTGTTCTAGTATACCATCAGTATAGTTCTAGAGTTGATTATTACTTATTAATTATGGATGTTATTGGGAAAACTCATTTTCATTCAATTTCTTAAGATAATCATTATTTCATTTTGTATTAAAAACATATCAACATGCTTTCTCGAGTTTCCCAAAGCATGATTCATCATTAAACCTATGACTAAAATAAACAATATTATACTAACTAGAACAAAGTAACGTGAACGAAGTGTCAAGTTCATGATTATATTATCATCATAATAAAGAGTTTGTTTTCACTAATGAGCAAAAGTTATCATTCATTTCAGGGAAATTTGAACGTCGTCTTCCATTTCGAAAAAAAAAATGTATTGCAAATATAGTTTCTTAATTAAAAAACAAAAGAAATAGTTGATTGAATGAATGACGACACAAGAAAAATTATGAGTTATCTACATATCTACTTAAATATTTATATTTGTGCCAAATTATGAAAAATTTCTCGATTGGTTCCCATTCCATCCAATGAGTCAATGAATTCGAATGCATTTTCTGTAGTGAGTAATATATCTCGAGATCGAGATTAAAGTGAATTGATGCCAATATTGCCAATTGAAAATCATTTTCGTAAATAGATAAATTGAAATTATGGTTAAAAAATAATTAGAGTCATGTGAACAAACCAACGTGCCTTCTCGTTGAAAAATTTCATAAAAAAAATTACCTATTTGATAAATATATTATCGAAAATGTCACCATGTTATTTCATACTTACATATTGATCATTTTTGACATTCCAGGTCCAAACCGTAAGATTTAAAAGGATATTCATCTGACAACTCATTATTGGCAGCTTGAATAAACTGATGAACCGTCCGAGAATTGGTACTTTCATGTACTTTGAGCAATATTTTGACTCAAGGTACCTTGAGATTATTTTGTGTTTAATATGAAATATTATCAGAACTTTATTCGATTTATTTATTTATCTTTGGTGTAACCGGTTACACAATGAATTGGCGTTTATTCAATTAAAAAAAATATAGCAATTCCCCTATTCACCATGTTTCGATGAATTCAAGTAGTAAGATAGTTTATTATAAGAAAATTGAAAAATATGTTGTAATATTTCATCACTAATACATTATTGAACTGATTGAAAATACTCCTTCTAAATACCGCATGCTCATTCCTCCAATTTTGTTAGAACTAGACCGTACATTTCTTTGTTCAACAACTCGCAAATATTTTCCATTTTCGGAAAATCATCCCCGGGGGTAAATATCATTATAATCATCTTCATAATTCATAAATATACATAATCATCATATACGAGCTCATTATTCCACATTAAATCATCATTTCATGTCCTATCAATTCGAGGACAAAATATATTCAGTAAGGTTAATCCTTCATGCCTTAGTGTGGCACATCTTCCAGGATTCCCTCCTATTTTCTGTTATAGTGCACACTTTCAACTATAACACTTCGTACTTTTTAGAATATCAACCAAACAGCTACTTCTCTGGATGTGGTTTGGCTAGGACCACGAGAAAATCTGACTAGGGTGACGATTATTCTGTACGGAAACGGTTTCCACTTGAAACCAAGTAACAATCTCTTCATTGAGAGTTTACATACACATCAATATTCTTGAGCTCAATTAATTCATTCCATATCATATTTCCATAACATAATAATATCATATTTGCGTATACTTCATTTTGGGAGGAGTGATAAAAAATGTTAAAGATACCAACGTTTAAGAGTATTTTCAATATTTGAAAGGTCATATATATACTGACTAAGATATTTTGAATCGAAACATTCTCAACTATTACTTGAATTATAAATTATTTGCATTCGCACTAATATTGAAATTTATTATGAATTATATCGGGCACGATGATTTGTTATTGTTTTGATTTCGTATTGTTATAAGACTATAGACACGTTGTGAATGACTTATATTATATATTATATTGACTGGCATTGGCATTGCATTTCTTGAATGATTTTTCAACTATGAAAAAAAAATATTTGGAATTATCTTGATTTGCGAAAAAAAAACTGACAAGAATAATATATAGGAAGAATTTTTTCCGAAATTCAGATAGAAAATTACGAATAGAGAAAAAAAATAACAAAGTTCAGAGATAAGCTCCAAACTTTGTGAGTCTGGTCCGGTGCTTTATATCATTGTCTTATATAGACATGGAATGATTGTTATTCAACTTTTCAAGCTTAATGGTATTCAAAATATTGAAAAAATTTTGGATTTCAAATTTAAATGACTTTTTTACTTTGTTATCACCAATAATTCATGCTGCTATACTTAATTACTTTCAAATAACCCTTTCTACTAGTGCCTTTGTATGAAATATAAAATTGAAATTAATCGATGAATGCAAAAAAAAATTGATGAGTCCATTATGAGGAATGAGACTCAAGGAAAGAAGCCTAGGCGCCTCCACCATGTCACGACAGAAGAGTTGTGTTTCAACACAAGAGTTGTATAGGAGGGTTGGTGGCTCCACCATGTCACAACAAATGGGTTGTTCCCACCATGTCATGATATAGTAGAGTGGTTAACCCATCCATATCGATTAATATAGGGGTAATATGCTTGGCTTAATATTTTGCGAGAGGTAATATTCAAATAGGCACTAATAGTTTAGGGGTAGCTGAAAGTATGAGGATATATTCAAACATAACGATATTTATTGCAGCATGAAACATTATGGGTAAAGTGATTATAAATATGAATAAACAACAATGAATATAAAGACCTTATAACAACTTACATTATAACGACTATCACGACGAGCTCTTGTCAAGTCAAGAGTAGCCCCAGACCAGACTAACTTCGGAACCCTCAGATCCAATATTTATATACATCATTTCATTAGAAATGCACGTTTCTCATGAGAGTTCCTTGGTCAGTTTTTATAATTCAATGTCAACGGATGATTTGATTTACTTTATGTTTATGAAACCCTCATGGTTCGAAATTACTGATATACCGTATGTTCTACTCGTGACAATATTCCAAAGTGAATAGTCGGACATGTTCAGGGAATATTCAGGTATGAATCTTCCAGGAATATTCCCAACTGAATATTCTCTGTTGTATATTCATGAAATATACCCAACTGAATATTCTGTGGGGTATATTCATGAAATATACCCAACTGAATATTCTGTGCGGTATATTCATGAAATATTCTCAACTGAATATTCTGTGGTGTATATTCATGAAATATTCCATGGATATTCAGTATGTTTCTCAACACATAAATACCTACCATTTATTATTTCAGAGATGTGAGTATCGAACATCAATTAGATGTAAGGAGATTTTGAAACAAAAACTGTTTATGATCCGATTTCGAACAATGCTCTCACAAGAACTTGATATGTATAAAATTATTCAATTCGATTACTGGCCTAGTGGTCAAGGCGTTGCTCTGATAGTCTTGAGGTCACGAGTTCGATCCCTACTTGGGTCACTTTTTTTATTTTAGAATATGTTTATTGGAATATTCCAGGAACATTCAACATAGAATATTCTTTTGGGTATATTCTATGATTATCTGAGGAATTCCCATTCGCATATTTAGAGAATATTCCACAGATATTCCGGAATATTCCAGATTATTTCTAGAATATTCCAATATTCCGAAAGGAATATGATAGGGAGATTCATGGAATATCTGGTGCTGTCTGGGTGTGAGGCACATCTACTCAAAATAAATCGATCTAAATCATGTGCTCTTTTGTTCTGTAATGAAACTGATAGAACATCCCTGATTGAATCTTGTGTGTTACGTATAGGCGATGATGTTATTCCATTCAAGAATAGCACAAAAAATATATGGTTGATAATCGATTATAAACTTTGATTCAAAGAACATGTCAAGCATATGCTGAAGGAATGCTATTCTAATTTTAAAATAATTTACCATCTTAGGCACTCTCTTGAACAAGATATCAAAAACTCATCAAATGCTCTGTGAGTCATTGGTGTTATCCCTGCTCAATCACTGCGATACTGTCTACGGACCCTGCTTAGATGTTGTTGATATGAAACGCGTTCAAAAAATTGAACGATTAAACGAACTTACCTAAGTGAAGTTCAATCGTGATTATATGAAGCGTCCAGCCTGAAGATATCACATTCTGTAGTACGCCCTGTCGATACTGCTACGCACAATATTTAAAGATTCTCGCTCTCCCTTTCTCCTGTTCTCTATCCCTAGGATACCGTTATTCCCATTTCTCATTGTTTTAAAGTTTTGTCATCGTAACCTATGTATGGGGTATTTATATTTGCTAAGGGGATGGTGGGAGGTGATATCTTCAGGCTGGACGCTTCATATAATCACGATTGAACTTCACTTAGGTAAGTTCGTTTAATCGTTCAATTATATTTCACGTCTAGCCTTCGATATCACATTCTGTAGTTGTTTAAAGACAGGTTACGATGAGTAGGTACTGCCATGTACATACTGCTTCCTCATTTTAGGAAGATTCCTACCTTTTTATTGATCAAATGTTATTCAACATATAACATAGTCGAAGAAAAACAAACAACATCAATTCTGTCGACTGAAAAAAATTGGACCACTTTAGGAATGATGTATGGTTTCCATGATATATAACATATAGTGTCTACCATACCAAAGCAGGTGATATTCTATCAAAGGAAACGAGTGCTCATGGATACATGTTACAATATTCACCTTTGAAACATATCAATTTGGTTCAATGAATGAACTGAAAATAATTTGTTAGATTTTTCAGCTTCTGAGTATGAAACTGAATGAATGCTGAAGTTCCTTCCATGGACTTTTGGCTAGTGGTTCTAACAATTATCGTTGCAACTTATCAACGTTTGGGAATTAAAATACCATCCAGCCGTTCGCTGAATGATGTCCAGGCTCACGCCTGTTCTTTTTTTTGTATTTTCTTTCTTTGCTACAAAAGTCGACCCATGTCTCGTCGTCGAATGAGGAATTTCTCCATGTCTATGCCTGACAATGTTCACCTACCCATCTATCTACCCGAAGTCTGCGTAGATATACAATTTTGTGACTTTTTTTTTTATGGTTGATAAAGGGACATTCCCTATAGGATCACTTCGAATAGGCCTTGTTTCTTCCTAGTAATATTTCACCACTATTGCAGCGTATAATTTCTGGTTTTTCTTAAAAAATGGTATCCTCAAGTGAAGTGTATTTCTTCGATAGCCGGTGTTTTCACTCTGTCAGGTATACAGATTCGCAACTCCCTCGGAGACTATTTCATGTTCTCGATTATAATCAGTGAGGGAGTTTGCATTATTTGACCTGTGGTCAGAAAAAGCAGAGTGATTAGTTTGAAAAAAAAAATTATTTCTAGCCTGATGTTCTCGCTTGTTCTAAAAGTACTTCAGAACATCCGATGAAGTCGTGTATCTTGGTGAATATTGTCTGAGCTTAGCTACAATTCTCAAGAATCTTCCACTTCTTTCATCTTCTTCGATAGGCAAAATAATGAAAGGACTAATCGGTGGGCGCTGAAGGTTGAAAATTTCCGGTTTCCTTGAACAACCAATTCTTGAAGAAACTTCATACAATCATGTGCCTTACCTTCGAACGGCAGTAACTTCTATTTTAGGCAAAATTGCAACCAGAGTTAATACCTAGAAATATATTGGCTTATCGTAGATTCTGACAAAGAGCAAAGCGCAGTATTTATGGCGCTTGGTGGAAAGCTTTTCAGTAGTAATGCTTGTCTGATGGTCTGTCATTCTCCAGTATATGCTTGAAAGTGAATGAATGCATTGTGTTGTGAGGAGAAGGTAACAATTCATGTTTCGGTTTGAATATTACCGGCGCCATCCGACGTCAATTTCAGCAACAAGGGATAGGTACCATGCATGGCTGAGTCGGCGGTACTACTAATATCCCCTCCGCCTTGTCTTGTATGATATCCTTGATTATATATACTAGTTGAATACTCAAAATACTCAATGATGATATTCTGAACAGTTCTTAGGATCACAAAAAAGAGGAAATGCATGAAACATCATATCACTCCTAGGGAGTGTGATAGCATTAACTGCCACTTCTTCAGGATATCTATGCCATGATACACACTTTGTGCATTTGAAGTTGTTTCTCGTCGTAAATTATTCTGATAACTACCGCTGTTTTTTTTTCTATGCGTATGAAGCTAAATTTCACTCCGTTTTGGGTGGAAGTTCGCGAGATTCCTGGTCAGCCTGCCAATTATTATCCTTGGAATCTATATATGAGGCTGACAGGCTTATAACCAGTTTTTTTTTTTTCAATTGGCTCAGCTGTAGTATCTGATGACACTCTTCATAAGATTGATATTCGAAAGAGCTTTGGTGTTATCTGTTCTCATTAAAATATTGCAATTTCTATGTGAATGGCGAAACATCTAATACCGTGAGATATTGCAAGCAAGGGTCCACTATCCATGGGTTCGTCCCCCATTCGAGTGAACCCCTCCAACCGGTCAGTGAAACATCTGTGAATATTTCGAGATCAAAATATCATCTATTGAAGTTGCTTTATACTATACAAATGTTATCTAGCCAACAGTTAAGATCAGATCATAAGAGTGGCCGTAGGCGCATATGAGCAACAAAATCGTTGGTGTTCAAGAGAGCCAAATATTTTCCTCTCTCTAGAGTTTTATAGGAGTACAGCCAGACACCAATGAACCAACAAATTGTGCGAATTCTCGAAACTCGCATGATTCTTGATTTCGAGTAATTTATGAAATTCACAATGTTTTCTTTTTGCTCATCTAGAAGCGTGATTTGTATTGAGTTGCTATTGAAAACAAATCCATATAATTTGCCCGATTTATTGGCTCTTATAGAATACTGTTCTGTTGATTCAAGATGAAGCCAAGCTTTATTTGCAATTATTCAAGTGTTACCATAACAATGGCTCTGCTGTGGTTGTAGTTTTTGCCAAAAATAATGAAATCATCTTGGTAGTTCAGCATCATATACTTTTTCTCCTAATATTTTTAATAACTGGTTTCATTAATTTTGAAAAGGAATATGGAGCTGATGATAATCCAAGCGGATGACATGTAAATTCATATAGATTTGATTATCAAGAGGAAATTGCAAATATTTTCTGTTACTTGTGTATTGTAATCAAGTGATTTGCGTCCTCTAAATCTATAAATGCCAAGTAACAATTTTGTGAAATTGATTTCGAAACCGTTTGAATGTTTTCCAGCTTGAAATTGGGTGCCTCAATGAAGTCATTGAGAGGCTTCGAGTTCGAAATGAAACGTTTCTTTCCATTTGACTTGTCGGCTAGAAAGATTCTAGATAAGAACAGATTTTTTGATTTTTCTATGCCTTTGACCACCGCACCTTGCGAGAGTAACAATTTTATTGTTTCCTCATCAATCTAGTATCACTCAGTGAGAAGGATGTGGTGAGCGACTTCGTTTGAGAAGGCAATTTGATGAAGAGTGATCTGTAACCATCCACCCAAGACAGTTTGATTCGAGATAAAATTCAACCATTCATCAAAGAATAGTTTGAGCCGGCCGGCTGAACTATATTACGACTTACCGATACCATTGAGTATTCACACTTCAAGGCCGATACTATTATGTTTTATTCGTATAATTCCTGTCTTGTCGTGAGGTGTGCCCTTCAATTTGGTTCAACTCCCTCCATGTGTCCATGTGTTTGTTTGTGGACGGCGAACCGGGCGAAATCTGCAGAAGAGTTTTGTTTAAGCATCTTATGACGCCTTCCCCCATTTTTATCGCAAATGTTCTTCATTGCCCTACAAGGTGTTGAAAATCTAGAATTCATCACCTTAAAATTCTAGCTGTTTGGCTATTTTAACCTTTTCTTCCAAATCAGCTGCGAATAAGAATTCAGGAATGGGTTGTTTTCTCTGCCATTTCCTTGGCTTTTATGTTGAGATCATAGGTTACCAGTTCATGCCTCACTTTTGTAATATTGAAAAATAAATTCGTGAGAATACGGCCTGCATCGCATAATTGAGATAATAAGGTTTCTCTTATGTTTTAGGCATGTTGTCATTATTTTCCAGGATCACATTTAGACCCCTACCTATTTCAGCTAGACCTGAATCCAACTGATTCTGATGATCAGCATGAAAGTTATTTTTCGTGTGGTTTGGTTTAGATATAGCATTGCTATAATCCCCTACATTCATTGGTGGGGTATACAAGGCTGATATATGAAGGCATTCTAATTCTGGATTCAACCTTATTATTCCATTCATTACCTTGCAGCCTGTGCACAATAATACTCCATCTTGAGCTTATCGCATCATGAAGGGTGAATCTCTGTTCCGAATCAGTGTGCGAAAAAGCGACCCCGTATAGTGAGAACGTCATCCTGCAATTTTGGCAGATGACCGTCATTATCTATCAGAAATATTGGCCCTTTAGCCATACTTTACCTTCACTATCTGGTTCTCCTTCCCCCCTCAGATGTAGTCCCGACTTGTTCAAAGTTCGGCTACCACCTACAGCTGTCATTTTAGCCCTCCGCCCCGCACGGGGGTCGGCCGGTGCAACTAGAATCTGTCCCTTTCGCCTGTGATGATTCCGGATCGCGCAGATCTCGGCAATCATCTAAGTGCCTGAGGGAACATCACTGAATGCCTTATCACTCACATGTGAACAGCTTCAAAAACGGGAGGTTGACCGACCATGCCTGTTCGAGACACGCGAACGGCTTCGATTTTGGCTCGAACTCGAACTAGCGAACTAGTAGAACCAAGAACCTGAATTCGATAAGTCGAGGACCATGGGAACTAGAGAACGAGAGGATGACCGACCATGCCTGCTCGAGGCACGCGAACGGCTCCTGTCTCGACGATTTCGTTTTCGCAATTTCTCTCCCAGTTTATATGTTCGTTTGAACAAGTCCTTGTTTGATACATCCTCTTCGGATTCATCATTAGATGATGAATGTCTTCTTTTCTCCATCCCCAATGCTAAAAGAGAGAGCTACTGTGGAAAAGAGAATTAATTCATACTTACTTTTCCAGCGACGTTTAAGTGACATGTGCGCGCAACGAGCACAACAAGACGAATGAGAAATGGGAATAACGGTATCCTAGGGATAGAGAACAGGAGAAAGGGAGAGCGAGAATCTTTAAATATTGTGCGTAGCAGTATCGACAGGGCGTACTACAGAATGTGATATCGAAGGCTGGACGTGAAATATAATTAAGAATTATTGCTTAGGACTCATTTTTGGTATCAGCAGACGAAACAGTAGGGAAACTTGCGTTGTAGGCATCTGTATCATTCTTTTGAAGTAATCAAATATCTGATGTCACTTCTGTCAGTCTAATTCTTTGATTTGATTTCAAAAAATTGCGAATTTAGTGATTGTTTAGTAATATACGTAACCGCGAAGTCGAATGGAAGATAAAAGGACTTGCAGTTCTTTCTCGGAGACGGTATTATTGACTCATTTTTCGGAACTATAGCACAACAAAAGCTATCAACAGTGTATATGTATGTGATATATATCCGGAAAAAAAGTACTCACTTCTTTCCGACGGGGAAAAAGTGACATTTTATAACCTGCCAACAGAAATGAAATGCCAAACTTTTTTCACGTCACAGAAAAAAATCTCTTTCAGAAGTGATATTCATAACTTGAATATTCGTCACTTCAGTCTCATTACTGTGCCTAGACATAGGAAAGAAATTTATAAAAGAAGTTTCTCTTACAACATAGCCCATCTTATTAATGCTCTTCGTGTCACAGATTTCACTCGTTCGCTCAAATCATTTGAAAGTATGGTAACGAAACAACTGCTTCAACTCCAGAATTTCTGATCGATTTTTGGTGTCAATATATGAGACTGAATCGTTTCTATTCATTTTTAGTAATCCTCCTGCTGTGCATACTTGTCTCTTTCTTTCTTTTCCCTCTTCTTTTCCTCTCTTACTCTTCTTTTTCACTCTTCATATACTATAATAATGCTCTGAGGTTCTTTAGCCGTTAGATTTATAGTTTCTCGTTAGGTTTAGGTCTGGCAAGAATGGAAGAACAATTCCAATCAACTTGGTAGAATGTAACTGAACTCTGGCCATTTATTCGCCACATTAAGTATGCTCAACCTACAACCTCATACTAGTCATGGATATTTGGGGAATAATAGACGTATTATTATTATTATCATTATTATTATTATTTACCGACGCCGGTGAGCACACTACCCCCAATGCACGAATCCGTTTTGCCTAAACATAGAGATCAATCAGAGCGATTTTGTCAATGGTGGTGAATTCAATTTACTGATATTGACGGTGAATTCGAATAACGATTTTTTTTACATCATAGTAAATGATAGCCAATACCCTTAATTGGCGCAGAATCAAGTAAACTGAAAATTTTCGACCGAGAGCTTCGCTCACGGCCGATCCTGGAAGAAAAAACATAGTGAAATATTCCTTCGGCATCAGAAAGGAGACTACTTTTTTTGAATATTCTAACCCTACTTGGCCTAAATGAACCTTCTTCCTGAAAAGTATATTTTTCGGAGATGCACTTGAGAAATCAGAAATAAAAAGAAGCCGATCGTCAAAGGAATTGAACCCGGATCACCGGCGTGGAATTCGAAAGCACAACAACTAATCTACGGAGGTACTTGAAAATTGTAGTATGAATAAAGAACCAATACGATGAATTGATCTTCATCATACAGATCGTGGAAAGGAATTATAGACTTTTGTCAACACACAGACGCTACTTTTGGATTGTTCTGATTGGTCTATAAGAATTACATATACATATATGTTTGGGCAAAACAGATTCGTGCACCCCCAACCAGAAATTCTGCTGAATCCTCTGATGTTCCAACCAGAGGATCTTCAACGAGACCAACATCCATGGCCTCGGGACCGCCGGCTTAACGTCCCCTCCGCGGGATGGCTTATCTCATCATCCATACCATACCTAGTGCTTATTGATATGGTAGCTGTAGCTATGATATGTAATTTTGCTACAGATGTGCGGGCTTATATGCGGCGTTTCCTTGAATGGTCACCCATCCAAATACTAACCGCGCCTTACACTGCTTCACTTCAGATATCGAACGTCTGATCTACCTGATTCACCTCCTCTGACTGTTTTTTATGAGATTATTTGAAATCGCGAGTGTATTCAACGCAAATTCCTGCAAGTGGTTTTTACTCAAATCAATCCTATTCAGTTTTTGTCCAATAAAACTCATGATTATTGAGGAGTGAGAATGATAAGAAGTTACGTACTCACTTGATTGATCTCTTTGGACTGTTTTTCATGAGGTCATTTGATATCGCAAGTGTATGTCACGCAGATGACACACTAGACGTGCTGAGTTAAAAAAATTTGATGTTCCAAAAGTATTTCAAAACAGATCGTATCATTGTTTGCAAGTTAACGGAGGTCACTTTGGAGGGTATATTGAATAAAACTTTTGTTTTGTCTCAGCAAGGAAGAGATAGGTGGATATGTAGGAAATAAAAAGCTCTCAATGAATTATAACGCGAATGTCGATATGTCAATTATTTTCAAGTATTGACTCCATTCAATATTGAATATTTAACCGATTTCCACAAGAGATGCACTGGTGTATTCTCGATAGAAAGAGGTTTGTGATATATTGGGAGTTGGGTCAATTCATCTGAAATTTTGGAGCTGAAGTTGTAGCTTAGTAAATCGTTAAAAATGAAGATCCTCTCGTGGAAAAACTGTAAGTAATCGGTTCCTCTGCGGTTCAATAGGTTTTTGGGGGTGATGAATCCGAATCTAGAGTATGCAGAAAACATTTTTTGACATTCGCATAGAACAGCTGAATTTCCGAATTATTTTAATTTTTTGCCTGTAACTCGAAAAACGATACATTTTAGCAGAAATACCACCCTATTAAAAGTTGAAGTAGATGCAATTTCCTATATATAATTGTTCGACTTTTGCGTATCTACCAAAAAATAGTGTTCTTCGTCTATTTTCGTAGATAATTCATAATCTACGCATTTCTTGTAGAAACAAATTTATACTGCCTGATGTGGAGATGTGAGATCTGCACCGACTAGGTAGAATACTGTTTTTCACACCTGCCACTCGTTATTCGTTAGCAGAAGTGAAAAAACAAGTTTTTATCATATACCACCAGATAGAAGATGAGAGTACCCTGGAGCGAATCTGATCTGGTCTGATCCACCTGCACCATCACCATCCCCAGAACCGGACCTTTCAGGGTACCAGTCCTCATCAAACGACGATGTAGCGACGATTAGATTGTATATTGTAGGGACTACCCTCATCCAATGGTAATCTATAATCCCAGATTTCTGTTGAGACCTAGAGTCAGCCATTGGCGGACTAGTACATTACATATATTCCTCTTGTTTGTGGATGTAGGACTAGCAAGTGACGAGCTAGAGCAAAGCGTACTCTGCAAATAATAGCGTTCTTGGTCGGTTTTTCGCAGATAATTCATAATCTATGTCGAGAAAACACATTATGCTCAAATTGAGAGAGCATCGAATTTCCTATAGAGCTATTGTGGAGTTCGTTAACACGTGTTAACATGTGTCTTTCATTTCACAACGAGAGAGAATAATTCACCTCAAATACAAATTCAACTCTGATCGAAGATCCAAGCTAAGGTTATTTTGTCATCGCCCCAGGCCACGTCAAACCATATCTCATAAGAAATGCCCGTTAAGCTTGTACTGCATACACGAGGCGAATGACGAAACATTGATAAACCCAAGCCATTCTTGATTTGTCTATTCATTATTCACCTATATTTTTAAAAGTTCTGGAATGTATAAATCAATTATCAACAAATATAGAGTCTTAGGAAACCAGAGCTAAAGCCCCCCGCCCTCTGAGGTGTTATTAAAAAAATGGGCCTAGCAGAGACTTGATGAACTTGCTGCATCTGTCACAACGTGACGGAATTCCACGGAACAGATACTCTGCTCATGCATGTGATGTTCTAGTTTGCTGAAGGCTGAATCACCTGAAACAGGTTCACCTAATGCCTGCTCTGAGGTGAAAAATTTAACCCTTGGTTTCCTCAGAGGGTTAAGATTATAGAAGACGATTGAGATGAAGGTAATTCTTACGATCTACAATCTAATCGTCGCTACGTTGTAGTTTGACGGGGACTGGTACCCTGAAAGGTTCAGTTCTGAGGATGGTAATGAGGTGGATCATATCAGATTCGCTCCAGGGTACCTCAATCCTTTATCTGGGGGTATATGAGAAAAACTTTTATATATGCTAACAAAATAGCAAGAGGCAGGCATTTTACCTGAAGGTTGATGTGAATATACTCAGTAATAAGTACTGCGACAAGAACCAGTTTTTCCGATTGCACTGAGAACACTGATTGTTTTTCCTTTTTTCGTTTTCTAACTCCAGTATTATTGGAGTGGTTACTCGATTCATCGATTTTTGAAGGAAAAAAGTTCTCATATGGATTTCACTTCCATCTGGACTGACCTAAGTGAGCTCTCATTAGGCTCTGTTTCTCCTGGTTACTGGTTACACTTGGTTCACCTATATATATATATATATTTTTTATCGCTTGGAGCGCACGAAAGGGAATCCCTATAATGTTCAAAGAACATCGTGCGTTCCTAGGGAGGATAGGGACAGGAGGTAGGTATTGGAATTTTTTTTGAACTTTTGGAGATTATATGTTGTTGGGAATACTTCCACAGGCAATGAATTCCAGAGCCTAGTCGTTCTATGGATGAAGGAGTCTTGATAAAGTGCTGTTCGACATCTTTCGAGGTTGACAACGAAAGGATGTGCTGACTGGGCTTGTCTAGTTCGTCTGATTGGTATTGCTTAGTGAATGGTTGGATGGGTTCTCATTTGACCAGTACAATTATTTCTCTCTAGAGATCTGGTCATCTTGTTGTAAAAAATGTTTTGACAATTTCTGTGATGTCATACATGCCTCGTTTTGTAATTCATGTCATATGTCAACTTCGGTATTTTTGCTTTAATCTTCAGCACCGTCTGTTCAGTCATTCATCAAGCTCTTCAACACGACAGTATGCATTTAGTCATATTGGATGCTCAAGAAATGTAACGAAATGTAATCCACAATTCATCTCACTTTGAGAAACAAATTTTGATATGTTTGTACCAAAATTAACAATGATGTTCACACTACCTGATACAACCAAAGATATTTTCATGAAGAATTTCCTGTCAACCTTACGAGTGAGTATCCTCACTTTCACTAATTCCATATTTTGAATCAATCAACGGCTATTTCTCTTCAAAAGCTGAGATCTAATTACTCACACGCAGATATGCACTGATGATGGCTTCATAGCCCAAAGCTCTCTGCTATGCAATTTTTGATGAACTATTTCACACGAAATTCAAGATTTGAACAATTATATGTATTGCAAGTACTTCAGCCTAGGATGAAGGCATATCCGCACATAGAAACCGATCCTGATCCTTCATTCTATACACCTTCACCTGAACTGCCCTCAAATTCAAAGCCATCCGTGTACCAGATCGACTCATTCTTCCCCTCGTAGGGATGACAATGTTTGGGGTTTTGTTGAAGTTCAGAGTCATCAAGGTACTGTCCTTTTTCATCATGAGGATGGGACAGCTTTCCTTTGCATTATTCCATAATTATGTGGATGTGTCCATGATCTGTTTGTTTGCAGCGTTGAGTCGGTCAGCAGTTCTCATAACTTTATGTTGTGTGAACAGGTGTAGAGGCGGCAGACCTAACAGAGCTTCAAGAGCTCTCATAGGCGCCTTCCTCAGAGCACCTGTTATTTCCAGGCAGGTGTTCTTTTCGTACCCAGGACAAAGAAGATAGGTCGTATTGGTGGATGAATTGACCTGTATCTCAGTAAGAGCCAATATGTCTGGCTTTTCAATTTGAAGGTGTCGATGGACATCGTTGATGTCTTACTTAGATCTCGGATGTTACATCAGTCGATGGTGAACCCCCTCTAGCACCTCTCGCCCGGAAATCCGAATGGAGAGGTATTTCACTTCCGGATAATTTTACTTGAGGAGAACTCATCATCGCTTATTCTGTATAGAGAAGGGAGGTTGGCGTGAGAGCAAAAGAAAATTGGGTTGGGTTTCATCCCAGATAACACAATGATGTCCACAGAATATCTAATGGACCTCCATGTCTGGACATCATGGACATCCATTGGATATGCATTGGATGACATGATGAATTTTTGTACATTCCCTGAATTTCTGAAAACAATTTCTGAAATGACATCATACAATTAGTTAAAGAATATTTTGCACCAATTGTCCAATGATACCTTTATTTCGAAAATCCAAACATTCACGGGAGATTTTCTGTCGTTCTACAAACTTATTCCAAATTACCTTACATCGAAATGAAAAAATGCAACAGATAATTGATTGACGAGGCAGACAAGAACGACATACAGTTATTGATTAAGAGTTACCATGAATGCAAATCAAACCAGTAAATATGAACGACACTCTATACGAATGACAATGAATATCAGTCCAACAGCGTCAAAACCTTTTGAAATAATTCATTCATAGATACATCCACCTTGAAACAGTCAGAATTTCAACTATTGTTGATAGCTCATCAAAATTTACGCTCTGGCATATTATTCAAAATCGTTTGTGGCACTGAAATTGTTGGTCCTTTTATAATTTTTTTTTCACATCATGGTACCCTCAAACAAATAGTTCAACAACTTCGTCGTAATCGAAATCTCACACAAAATCGACAGCCACTTTTGTATTTCAAATCCCCCACAATCCAATGGAATCGTCGAAAGATTCAACTTGACGTTGATTGAACATTTTCGGATTTTGAATAACAAAGGATTCTTGAAAACTCCAATCTGAAAGAAACTCATTCTGTACTATCCATAGCAAGATTCAAACCCATTGATATAATAAATGGATATATATTACAGATAACAATCATTTCAATATGGAGATTGATCAGATATTGGTAAAAGATTATATCAATCTTCATAGAAAAAAATTTGGATTTTTCAATTCCAGAATTAGTTCAGACCTCATCACACTCAAAACCAAGAGTATTCAAGAACTCAATTTTAACCGAGTCAGACACGAAATATTTCAATCAAAAGAGGAAACCTCCATGAAAAAACATATCACGAATAAATTCAACATCTACCCAATTGACAACAGTCAATATTGACTCGAGAACAGCTTCGAAATTAGCACAAGAAAAAATACTCATGGACAATTTGAAACGCCCACTGGAACAGACATTGAATACTATTAGAAAATAAAAACATTTCGTCTCTGTATTTCAGAATTCCGGGGATCATCGACCTCCAGGAACAAATTCAACCTCAAAAAGTAGAGAATATTCCAGGTATTATTCCAGTAAAACCCGGAATAGCCAGAGTCGAACAATTCAAACAAACTATATAATGATAATATGAATCCGATAATCTCTAAAATCGGAAAGTTCAGATCAACATCTCAAACTCTTACCAATGAAAAATATTCTCTTGATATGTCGAACTATCTGAAAATGAAAAATTGATTTCTCACCAGAAACAAATCAAAAACAAATCGGTTCAAATATTGAAAAACCATATTCCCTATTCCTGGATGTCATAGATATATTCAATAATTCAATTCAGGATCAATCATAATGAGCAATTGATTACTTCAAAATTGAACCAAATAGCATTGATAGTCGAAAGTGCGAATTCAATGATAATGAATACGTACTGAATAATTAACTCCATTCTTCATGACATTGCATTGAGAATTCCATTACATTTGAAACAAATAGCTATTTATGTATTGAGGGAATTATGAGGGCCTCAATTACCGATGGCAAAGTTTGCGTCCCGAGGGCCTCTGGCCCGAGGTACAGCAATTGCCAGAGGTTATTAAGGCTCTATAATTCCCGTGGTACATAGATAATTTTATTTCTGACTGATTTCATTCATTAGATACCTTCCCGATTGGAAGTTAGACATGTTTTTCCGTATAGTTTCAATGTCATCAGAACGTCAGATGATGATCTTGACTACCGCGAATAGGAGATTCCTTATTGCTACGTTATTGCGTGGTTGTTGCTATGCATTTCTTATTTGATTTTAGCTAGAGGGAATTATAGCATCTGACATATGACCCTCATTATAGATATCGTAACTATGACGATATAAGCTTATATAATGTCACTGTCAGAAATAAAACAAGTTATGCATTTGAGCATTATTTCAATGAATGAACTTTTTACCGAATCAGAGAAATTGAATTAACAAACTGATTCTGAACAATTACCATTCGCAGTAACATTCAATGAAAGACTCATTAAAATCGATAGATATTCACTTGACAATGAAATCACATATTCGCATTCTTAATACTCCAATAACGTTTTCTTTCGAACTCGAAATATATCACTCTTATACAACACCAGTTTGAGGCATTCATTGTAAAAAAATGAATTTTCGATTATAACGAGATGTGCTTTGCATTCCTGAGTGATAATTGCAACGGAATCCTTCCTTGGTGGTACATTTGCAACAAACAAGAACTACAAGATGTCAAAGAAGGCCCCTGCGAAATCATATTGCTGAATATCAAAAACATCTCCTTATGACGCCAGACTCGAGCCCACTTGACCATCAGCTCACTATCCACCTCGATTGGATTATTTCCATACGGATTAGCCACGAACCTCAAATGCCAGAGATAAGCAGGAGTTCGGAAACCTATTATTGGCACGTGCCTCATCGAAATTCCTATGGGCGTTAATTTACCATCGATCAGTTCACCATAACCAACGAACAACAATATTCAAAACCAAATCAGCCAATGATGTTCCCCAATTCAGACACTGTCATCACGATTTCACTAAAAACAAATATCGACATCGAGCTAGAAGACCTCCGATTAGACGAACTACGAAAAAAACCACATACGAATTGAGAATACTTTTAAAGCTTGATTGAAAAAAATAAGATAATTATAAATACATACAATGTTCATAGAATGAACAACAATGGTAGATTCAGGGAGAAAAACAACTACTTTCCTGGCTGATGTCACGCAGAACATTGAATTACATCCTCCCGAAATCTATGCATCGACTCGTATAAACGAATACTGATACAAGTGATTCTTTTCTGAATGCCTATTGATTTTGATTTAGCCAGGCTACGCTAGACACCTACAGACCGGTTTCGAGCTTCTCGCCTCTCATCAGTGTAGAGTAGTTTCCAGCTAGCAGTCCTTAGACCGCCGACTAAGCGTAGCTTAGCCAAACAAAAATCAAGTCGGCATTATATTCTTTCAGAAGCGTCCTCAATAGACAATATGAAAGAAACGCCATCTGAGTAGAAAAGAAGGAGAGAAACACTTCATAACTGAAATTCCCATACGGGAGTGGCTGGTTGCCGTAATTTTGTAGTTGAAAACTTTTTCATTAATTCCAGGAGAAACTTATTCTCCTCAAAAACCTTTACAAGGCTTGAAAACCGTGAATATGAATTATTAGATATCGAACTTCTGCAGTCGTATACGAGGTATGTCAAAAAATAATTTTACTCGAGTAACGTACCTTTCGAGGTATCTTTATTTCCGACAATATCAAAAATCATTATGAAATAAAGTGAACTAGAATTATTGAAAACAACGATCAAATATCTGATCATATCTACGATGAAAATCAGGTTTTCTTAATACGATTTCTGATGGATTCATATGAAAACCTTTTGAATCATTAATTTCATAGAACAAAATCATTTTTCATAACAAGTTTTGTAAGGCCTGAAACCGAGAATGCAAATATCAGACATTATTTTTATCTGTCGTATGTCAACAAATTGTAAAAGATAGGAAATCCCGATCTTCTTCGTACTTACAGATGTACTCAGATATTTGAACATAGTTTTCAATTGTTGTAAAGAATTTTCAATAACAATTTTTGATATTATTAAAATCGAATATTTTTTGAATATCATTATGTTTATGCAAATGTTTTCATCGATTGCATTATCCTCCTAAGCCTCTATAATATATAGAGTGTTGTGAGAAAATGCTCATCCAATCTTGTGTTGAACTACTTCTCAGATAGGTTTCGACTGAGTTCAATTTCGAAAAAAAGCTTTCAGATGACGCAAATGATGTCACAGGAACATACTTTGAACCAAAGTATTATTTTTAAATATCTATTAGGAAATTAGTCATTCAGTTTCAATGGGACCGTTTGTATTGCTGAACTTGGCAAAGGCTAATTTTTTCCCCATAGTTGTTTCTGTTCATGGCATGATGTGAACAGAGAAAATTATAGAAAAAAATCAAGTTCAGCAGGTACAGTTGAATCATTTCACGATTGCAGTTTTTGATATGGGAGTGTTTGAAATGATAATTACTAGACGTTTCGGTTCTGGATGATGGACCCAGGGCCCCCTCCGAGGGCTAAGCCTCCCGCGGGGTTTCGCGGTATAGTATAGGTACGGCACTAATGAAGATGTTCTGAAATCAGTTCTCAACTCAACTTGTTAAATGTTGAATATCTCTTTTATATAATTTGTCATATCCGTGTACAATAAATAAAGGTTTGAATGAATACATTACCTCAGAGTCATTTCCACACATTGTTCATAGAATGAACAACAATGGTAGATTTCGGGAGAAAAACAACTACTTTCCTGCCACGGAAAACATTGGATTTCATCCTCCCGAAATCTATGCATCGACTCGTATACACTCCCGAAATCTATATATGCATCGACTTGTATAAACGAATACTGATACAAGTGATTCTTTCTGAAATGCCTATTGACTTCGATTTAGCCAGGCCACGCCAGCCAGGAAAGTAGTGGTTTTTCTCCCGAAATCTACCATTGTTGTTCGTTTTATGAACATATTGTGTGGAAATGACTTTGAGTTTTTTGTATTTATTTAACATTTCATTCCACTCTGAACATTGCGGCTATTTAGTAGTTGAAATTACGCCAGTCGGGCAACCAGCCACTCTCGTATGGGAATTTCAGTTTCGGAGTGTTTCTTTCCTTCTATTACTCAGATGGCGTTGTTTTCATATTGTCTATGAAAGACGCCTCTGGGGGAATATAATGCCGACTTGATTTTTGTTTGGCTAGGCTACGCTTAGTCGGCGGTCTGAGGACTGCTGGCTGGAGACTGCTCTGCACTGATGAGAGTCAAAGAGCTCGAAACCGGTCTGTAGGTGTCAAGTGTGGCCTGGCTAAATCGAAATCAATAGGCATCCAGAAAAGAATCACTTGTACCAGTATTCGTTTATACGAGTCGATGCATAGATTCCGGGAGGATGTAATTCAATTTTCTGCGTGGCGTTGGCGAGGAAAGTAGTTGTTTTTCTCCCGAAATCTACCATTTTTGTTCATTTTATGAACATTTTGTGGAAATGACTTCGAGCTTTTTGTATTTATTCAAAATTTCATTCCACTTTGAGCATTATGGCTATTTCGTAGTTGAAATTAAGGTTTTATAGAAAGCTACTTCGAACTATCGAAAATATTATTCATGCGAATATTAGAATATCACAGTCGAATGTGAATTGCAATTCCTAATTGATGACATTAAAAAAATGAGCTAATTAGTGAAATACAAGTTTACGACTTCAAAAGAACTAAGTAATGATATGTCCTAGGGCTAAAACAATCAGATTAGGTAAGTAGCAGTCGTATTCTTCGAGGCGAATTTCATTTATTTTTTCAGGTCAATGTATTGATTCATGAATTTTAGCACATCAATTTACTTTCGAAGTTTGCCTGATTATTTGCATGTTTTAAAGTTACGCCCTGGGCGAAGCACTAGTCACAGGTGTGATATTTTGGTGAAGGCCTGTCGGACTTCAAATTCTGTGAACATATTCGGTGTCCCAAATTCGAGGGGTATCATTGGGCTCTCGGTAACCATAAGTACCATAACAGATACCAAAGTCGGTTAAATTAGTTGCATATGCTATTCATTATGATACTGATCAACATGTCGCCTCAGAAGTTTGGAAATTCCGAATACTTCCGAAAAAACGAATATCGGCGATTTCGTTTCTATTTTTTCCTAAGTTTATTTGAAATGACATAACACAATCAGTTCTATATTAGCATTGCCACTTTTTTCGCTCTATCGAATGGTATCAATAGATTTGTGATGGGACGTTTTGTCTTCAAGAAGGCATCATCAACTTCGTGTTTTTGAATAGTCAGAAACATGTCTGTTCCTGAACAATTATAATTCCAATTCTGAATCTGATGACATAGTATACTTCACAATTAACCGTTATTTCGGAGCAAAAAATCATCATCAGTGTTATTTGATGATTGATGAAGGTATTCTATAGAGAAGAAAGAATGATTGCATGAATGTCATATTGATTCTGCTCTATCTCTAGTAGGAAAATCAGTAAAAAATAATTTCTCACAATTAGGAACTTCTACTAGAAGAATGAAATGAATATGACATTTTCGTGGCCATTTTTCCTTCCCTACAAACTTCCGTCATAAGATTTTTGATACGTAGTTCCTATTTCTCGTAACTATCATCAAATGAAATTGGTGATGATTTTCAGGTTCGAAACGTTATAAAATTGTGAAGTGGATTCAGAATTGGAATGAGAGTTTTTCAGGACGGAACATGTTTCATCCATCATTTGAAAAAACAAAGTTGATGGTGGTTCTTTGAAGACGAAACGTCGGATCACAAATCTATTAATATCATTTGAAAGAGGGGAAGAAGTGGCAATGATGATAATTATGAAACTTATTTCCTCATATCACTTCAAATATCTTCGGAAGTATTCGGAATTACAAAACTGTTGGAGCAACATTTTGATCAGCATTTAATTGCGCAACTTTGCCCTGATTGAATCAATTTTATATCTGTTATGGTTACCGAGATCTCTATGAGACCCTGCTTATTTGGGACACCTTGTTTAATTGATATGTTCCCAAATGAATATATTATTATGCGGAACATAAAATCTGAACGCCGTGGCCTTCTTTCCATCGCGATATTAGTTTCAGTGAACTCTAATGTTGGCATCATCCAACAATATGCTAATTCACTAATATTAGAATATTAATTCCTTTAGATTTTTTGCGAGTTTCTATCCTTGTATCTATGTATAGAAATATGAGTATAAAGTCTTCGTAGAATATCCCACAATCAATTCTATTTTATTATTTCTCAAAGTACTAACCCTATAACTAGTTCACTGTCGCAAACCGTTTTTCCCTCAGAGTTCTGTACCTTTTTGAAATACTTATTGAAATCCACGATATTTTATAACATGAAACACGCGGCAAAACGCGTGACGTCATCATCCGAGAATACCAATCGAGATACCAATATAAGAATCGACTTCCGTATCAATTATCTATTTCTGATAGACAAGTGCAAGAATATTTCTGATTGTCATTTCAATCGGAAAATGGAATGAATTTTCTGGATTGAATGCTTACTGTAGATAACAGAAAACACAACACAAAACTGAAGAATCTGATAAAATGAGCAGGATTATCTTCGAATAATCGCATCTTGACTAGATAAAACAGGGTTTTGAATATGAAGGTGACAGCCGATATGTCTTCTTCTTCTTTTTGTATTTCTGGAAACTCATAGGCATTACACGATTGCCCGTGCCATAAAATAGTTTGGTATTGAATGAAATCTCCATCATTATTAGGAATACTAAGATATTTTTATTGGTATCGAAGCATCTGGTAAGTATATAAGTATTCAATAAGTGATTATCGAGGACCAGGTCGAAATTGTGTTCTGTGAATGTGAATACTATTGTCATTGTACATATTGAATCTCATAAGGTGATTACTAGTTACAAACTGGCAGCGTTGAAATATGTGGTCCTACTTCTCATGCGAATGCCAAAATTCGGTTCATGACGTCATCGAACCTGGCGTATTTGGAAGTCGCCGAATTTAATTATTGAAAGAAAATATCCGCGATGATTTCAAATGAGGAATGATTGCATCACATACTATTTATAGATGGATTGATCAATATAAAATAGGTTTGTGACGTAAATTCGACTAGTGTTCACACTCTATAGTGTTCACAACCCCAATCACTCTGTATTAATAAAATATCGACACTTCAAACCTGTACCTCCATGAAAAAGCTTATCAGATAATAATTCCTCCCATCGATTAGAGAATGAATGTTAACTGATATTAATCAATTCTGGGCCTATACTGATGCCTTTCTGCATCACGGGTGTGAATGTCGGTTTAGGGAAATCAAGTTGTTGCATTGAACATTTTTCCATTAAGTCAATTCCAAATGATTCTAGAAGATAATATATATAGTTATTCATTATACAAGGGAAAAAAGAAGTAGATTTCAGCTCCAGGTTGTGTTGTCTCCCGACGTGTAGCGGAGGGAGACAAAAAACCGTGAGCTGAAATCTAATATTTGTCCCGTGTATAATACACTATTTTTTTCTGTAAGAAGAAGCACGAATCAATATTGAGAATAAGATATTACATTACCTATATCAAAATCAGGAAATTATTGACACGAAATGTGAAGTTCTTAACAAGAATTACACCTGCGTTGCAGGCATCTTTATCATTCTTTTGATGTAATCAAATATCTGTCAGTCTAATTCTGTGATTTGATTATGAAAAATTGCGAACTTAGTGGTTGTTTAGTAATTTGAGTAACCGCGAAGTGGAATGAAAGATAAAAATACTTGCAGTTCTTTCTCGGAGACGGTCGTGTTATTGGCTAATTTTTCGGAACTGGCACAACAAAAGCCGTCAACAGTGTATATATGCAGGGTGATTCAGGTTTCGAGGTACAAACTGAAATGGGTGATAGATCTTATCATCTTGATCATAAAAGTTTGTATGCACGACCGGGCGTAAAGTAGCACTTTACCGCCAGGGTTTGCGGGCGTAAAGTGGCACTTTACCGCCCGCGGACTACTTCACCGCCCGGCGGTCGATAAAGTCATTGAGCTGGTGGTAGAGCTAATGTCACTGTCATATCGATAGAAATCTAGAATCCAATGGTTTCAATTAATGCAAAATGATTGGGAAAATAGATCTGAAATATACAGGAGTGCTCATTTGAATATTAAAGTTTTCCTCATATTTCTGTAATGCAAAATTATATGATCAAACCCAAAACTTAATTAACAATAACTTAATATTTATAATACAATCAGAACAGTTAGTTATGGATATATTTGGATTTGCTGTCTTCTGCTGTTGCAGGTAGCTGATTCCAACTGATTCCATATTACTAGAATTCTGAAAAGAAGTAATTCCATTATCTGGTAGTTGAGAGTAGTTAGCAATATCTTCAGATTGTCTACAATGGCTAGTAGAAGGCTCATCATTTGCTACGATTTTTTTAGCAATCTTCAGCTTATTTGCAACAGAATTTTCGATATAACCTTCCACCCATCATGTCTTTTAATGTTGATTATATCCTCACCTGCATCTGCTAACAAAGTTGCTGAAGAACGTCTGAAGCAGTGACCAGTATATTCTTTTGCATTAGGAAGACCTAGATAAGTTGCTATTCTAAATGGTATTTGACCGAATGTATTTTTTCCGATGACCTGTCTCGAACACTTGCCATTTTTATAATACAAAAAAAATCGCTTTTGATCATAATTCTGAACTCGCAAGGAAGAATATTATTATCTGTAAGTATCTAGATAACTTGGCGATTTCTGTTCTTTATCGATGACAGTAAATACTCGATCTATCTTCGATTAGGTTTCTCTTATAGTTATGAGTAAGAAATTCTCTAAATCTTGAATGTCATCTACTGTGATATTTGCCAATTCCTGTCTGCGACATGCTCCACAAATACCAAAAATCAGTGCTACCTACAACAAAGTTTCAAATTATCATACTTGACATTAAGGAAGCATGAAAATAGTACTTATACTTTCATCATCAGGTACGAATCGTCTGGTGCGTCACTCAAGAATAACTCTATTTCTTCTCTGCTTAGAATCTTCGATTTCTTTGGTTTATAACCGTCAGATTTTCTTTTCAAAAAAGCTATCAATCTTACATATTTACTAATATCTCTATTATCATGTACATTTGAAGTAGCTTCAACATGGAATAATATGACCACATGGAAGAGGGCTTACGAGATTTTGAATTTTCCAGAAAATAGGCAAGAAGCACATTTTCAGTGTAGTTCTTATTTTTTACATCATTTCTGTCGCACCAGCTTACGAATTCTTCGTATACTTTGTCGTATATTTTTTTTGATTTACTTGGCAATAAACTCGATTTTGCTTCCTCATCAGCTGCCTCACTAATTTCTGGTGGAGTACAATTCACACTTTCTTCATCACTAGAATTCATTCTGAAATCACTAATGAATTATGTATGATTACACAAATTGACAGTTAATATGGCTACTGGCCTATTAATTCCTATTTCGAAAAATTGACTGAGTTGCCATGGTAACGTTGATTCCATACTTATTGATTAATTGTATTTGCGATATGGATACAATACAGTCTCACTGCAACCGTGATGTATTTTTATTGTGCTTGAGGGGTGAAGAGATACCTACATGAGGTATCAAATATATATAGGTCGTGCATAAAATGTTGTATGTATTTCGGGCGTAACTAGCTTTTATGGACCTAGGCGTGTTAATAGCCCTCGCTGTCGCTCGGTCTACTTCTTACACGCTGCGGTCCATAAAAGCCTATTTTACGCCCTTGATACATAAATAACTATTATGAACATGGGTCCGATCTCGATCAGTAGCGGAGCTACAGAAGGTCAAAGTTTAATTATTTTTTTCTATGAATCAAAATATCTCGGTCAGTTTCGAAGACATCAATCTGAAATTTTATAGGGTCAATACTAACTATTCAGAAGACCATCATTTCACTAGTACGGTAAGTGGCCAGGTAGCCGTGCGGACAGAGTGTCTATATTCTAATTCGCATTCGCTTGCCGGTCGTGGGTTCGATCCCCGTCGACTGCAGAAATTTTTCTGATGGCCCAAGAAAGTGTTTGGGATCACACGTTAAAAGGTAAGGCCCCCGACATTCCTTGCTCGCACAAGACTTTCGAAGACTTTTGAGGGTTGCTCGTAAGGGGGCAACCGAATGACGGATAGAACAAATTTTAGAACAAAAAAAAAAAAAAAAAAATTGCACCTCACCTATTCCTAATCAATCATTAATTCGTATAATTTATTAGAGTGTTTGGTAGTAGCTTAAATATTGGTAATATTCCTTCAATTAACGATTTATTGGCAATATGTAACACGCAAGCGTTGACATGGTTTGGTGTATACTTCTCGTGAATCTGTTGTGTTCTCGGTTGTCACTCATTCTGTGAACTGTCAACTTTGACGCATTCATTACAATTTGAGAAAATATGCATCGATATGAAGTCGGATCACGAAATTATACCGGGTGATTTTTCAAGGTGGCTCACCCCTATAACTTTTTCTTCATTGAAAGTAGTAAAACAAAATCTCAGGGTTGTAAATGATATATCGTTTCACTGGTACTCCATGTAAACTCACTACCCTGAAAATGTTCCCTTCTAGGATGGAAAGATATCTTACTATTGTAGGAGAGAAGTTTTCATCAATATTCTCGTATACAGTTACTGCAATGGTGTCTGCTGTCCCAGCAGATAAATTTAGCATCATATATATTTCTTTATAACAAAATAAATTTAGCAGAAAACTTTTCGGACACCTGCAGAGACGGGTTTCTCAGAAATAAGTCAAGGACAATGCGGTAAAAGAGATACCTGTGGCCTGAAGATAAATTTCGGAAAGACCAAAGAATCAGTTAAGTTGAGCCGTCTATAGTAAGTGATATCGTTTCCGTCATATTCGTCAAATCGATAATTTCATAGGAGTCATTATGGTTTATTGGCGGCTGTTGCCTTTAGTGTATACTGTCTACATTCAATAATAATAAATAAGAATGAATTTGTGAGAACAGGAATTCATGATAACAGTATGAGTTTGGATGATTTTCAATCTTGTGAAAGTTGTATGATTCGGGCTATCTATAAGGACCATGCATAATATGAATATCAGTAATAACTCACGAAATTATTATCAATATGTGAAATTGAGATTCAACTTACTGTACAGCAACAGTTTGACCAGTTACTAGAGCAACAATTTATAAGTAATTATATGAAATTGTCAATCACCATCAAAGCCGTGGATCCCAAAAAGAAACACTTCAAAAGTTCAGAATAGCGATCACTAAACACACCAAAATTTTGAGGATTTGGAATAAAATGAACATTATCGCGAATGAAAACCGACGTCTTATCTCCGATGATATGCAGTAGTGAGCCTATAAAAATTCATTATAAATAGATAAATTGAAAAATTGGAGCGGGATGTGCATGTATTTTGAGGACAATATTAAGGTCTATTGGACAGTCGTATAGAGAGTATGAATATAATTACCTAATTGATAGCTCACTGACGTGTATGGATTTTTTCCACTACTAGCTCTAGAACATACCAATAAGTATGCCATCATCGACTCCTGATAAATCATTTTTCTCTACTACTCGTCAATATGGCAATTACACTCCTTCCAGATGATAATGAAAACAATTGACATCCTCTATCATTTCTGGAATGTTCTGAATCTGATTCTCATGTGGAGTGTTACTCATCTGACAGCTGTTTCCTTCTATATTTTTGATAACTTACTTAATTCATGAAATTCCGTTATTTGCAGTGAAAACATGTCTTTAGTGATTAGACCATGTACACATCGGTATCACTATACTTGAAAATTTCAGGTACCTACCTACAGCGAAGTGTACCTACATGAATAGCTTTTCACTTGAAAAACGAAAAACTATGAGTGAAACAAACAAATTGATGTGGAAGAATCACATTAGGAATCATTATGTGAGTAATGTTCAAAAGAAATGTATCAGAAGGATGATGATGTTCGAGAACAGAATGGAAAATTTCCTATAGTAGCAATAAGGTTATAGACTCAATCTGGTTATTTCATCAATGTCTTAGGGAGATTCTGCTGCAAACACAAATTATCATTAATATATATTTTATAGGTAGGTTACTACCTCCTTGAAAGTCGAGCTTCGGTTAGGCAGTCCCCTATTTCGTTAATAGTGTCTGCATAATACTGGTTGCCTATCCTAGCCCTTTATCATTATCAAGCTACAATATCAGAGACCTGAGAAGAATTTGATATATATTAATAAATGTAAGTTTGTTACCTCCATAATAATATGCCTATATCTAGATTTTTTGCATGATATCAGCTGATGAATTGTTTAAACCTCCTGCTTATATTACCTACATTTTGCATGCATAGTAGATACATTAAATCAGCCATGAGATTAATCGATTTTTGAGAAAATTCAGATGATTTGACTTGCAAAAATATCCAGTTCACAAGATTTCATTAAAAAACACACAAGGAATCGGGGCAGTGAATGAAATCAAAAACTTTTTATCCTGTAGTTCGATGAGCTGTATCCAGATATGCAGCAAAAATAATTTTTTTGCTGGAAATAGCCGGTCCCCAGCATTTCATTCTAGTCACAGAATTCTAGTCCGCAAATTATACACACCCCAATGCATATTCAATTTATTTATTTTTCAAGCAATCAATTAGATGGTGAGGAACATGTCATATTCCACTCAAGCACACTCAGGACCATTTTCGTAGTGAGCCAATCAGAATTTCACTAGAGTAAAGTGATTTCAAGATTGTATATAGGAATAATTATCTTCAGATATATGGTGTCCTATTGTTCAGGGTTCTCTTGGTCAAGATGCTGGGATATTAAGAATTTTTTCTATTGGAAAATAACTTGTATGTACGAATGGCAATAAAATTATATTTTTTAATGAAGTGTATATAATCATGAAAAATTATTTCAATTTATATTCTACTAGTTTGTTTTCTTCCGATACCCAGTTTATTGTTGTACAGTTGTTTTGGCAGACAAGACATCTTATTGAAGCCACTAACTTCACTAAATATGAGAAGATGTGTCTTTAATTGCCACAAATTAAACCACAGGAATATTCAATACCTACCAATATGTAACTTTTTGATTTAAATCATGTCAACATTTTAAATGAACCTTATTATTATTATTTATTATCATTCTATAATATCTGTTCAAATGCTCGTATCTTCCTCAGATGCTTCTTCATCTTCAGGTCGTGTTCCTTAAGGAAGGAATTCCTCTTCAGCATCATATTAAATTATAAAAATATTGATACCTATTTTGACCCTAGTTTCAATGTCCTGTATCATTCTGGAATGAATTTAATGACTTTTGACTTCGGAACAATTTCTAGAGGAACCAAAGTCAAGTTCTTGGTAATTTTTATACTGAAACTAATAGTTATAGTGAACTAGACACTGATGAGCTGATTGCTACGAAGTGTTTGTATAGGTACAAACTTGTTAAATATCATTTCATTTATATATACCTACCTTAAACAAACTTGAAACGGAACCTTCCTTCCAAAACCGTTTTCTATTCTTCATTGGCAAGAACAGTGAAATGAAATGTTGGAAACATACAGTATCATGTTCGCTCACTTCAAAAACTCCCTTTCCTGAAATGTCAATGCATTAAGTTTCAAATATTATGCGATTCAAGAAAGAAATTTCACCTTGGAATCCAATGAATATGGCATAAACCCATTGATGCCTCAGGATTTGAGGCTCAAATTCACAATTGGGGATTGGGGAAACCATGCATGTCTTGATAATTTTACACCTTTACCTCCTGGAGCGCGAAGTTTTCAGATGACATTGCAAAATAACACAATCGCACTCTCAAACCAATCAACAAACTTTAATAAAAAACCAATACTAGAAGAAATAATTAGCTATGATTGTAAATTTCAAGGATACGAATTCAAAGTTCAACACATCCACAAAGACGAAGTTATAAGTTGATGACAACTATCAGAAAATAATTTTATGATTAGGACATCTCAATCTCATGAAAGAATCTTCTCTTTCATCGCCTTCGTATCAAACATCACGTCAATGATGATGGCGAGCACGTCTGTGGTTGAGTACATATTGGAGAAAAATAGAAGAAGAGAATATCAACCTGATATGGTCTATTTTGACATAAACAAATGAGCTCTTTCAATATTCTCGTCCCCAGCGGCACTTGACAGACAAACATATTTCGATTCACTGAACAGACAATATTTTTTTATCTCCTGGCACTAGGTCGCCTACTAGGTTTTCATTTAGATCGACAATGGCCTGATGAACTAAAAGAAATTAAGTGAGATCGATATGCCACAACGACCTCTAGAAAAATTAAAAGTGACACAATATAAAATATGTCAAACTGACTACTGTTTATTCTATCTGATGAGGAATTGATTTATTTTAATGGTGATATCTCGAGAAGAGACAGCGGACTGTATTATGTTGGTTGAATATGTGGATTGCGCGAATGAATGTATAACACGGCGGCCTCTCAGATCTTACCTTGACACGTAATTCCTGGGCTATTGGGCTGCTGCGTGCTGTTGCTTTCCTCGGCCGGCCGGCTAAGATCAAAGGCTGTAGTATCTGGGTATTCTTGGTTTCTAGTAGCACTATTCCGTCTCCCCGATGATATGAAATTCGCGCTTCGCGCACTTCGCGAATTATCTTCCGGGTTTTTCGGTAGGTAGGTATTTTTAGGGTTTTTGGTAGGTAAAGGTAATAATTCGGATTGTTGATGAGGTCACTCACGTGGGAGTACACCTCAAAACGACACGATAGATAAGAGATTGTCAATTGTCTCTTTCGATTGTCTCCGTGAAAGTCGGAGTCAAAAAAGGCAGCATTGCCAGATTGTATTTAAAGTAAGATCTGAGGGTATAATCGCGAAAATAATAATTTCAGGTATTTAATGTCGAGATTAGGCAAATCATATATAACACACACAACATAAAGAGCGTAGGGACGCGACACTATCTAAGAATTCCAATTTGCCTGCCTACCTAGTTTAGAATACACAACAATAAAAAGAAAAAGAAGAAAAAAAAAGAAAGGAATCATAATTATTATCAAACATTGTTACTCACGTAAATGTTTTTTGAGTTTGTATTTGGAGACATTCACCGATGATGCAAAATGAGGTATATTCAAAATATGTCCATATTGAGAGATTAGATAGTAAAAAAAAAGTTTGAAATTTTGCTTGTTATGGAAAGGTATACGAATATCATTTTTTCGTCTAGTGTTTTAATTATGTATATCCGACCTAAAAGTGATTCTGTTATAAATATATTGTGGGATTTTGGTCTTCAATAATTTATAATAGGAACAAATTGTCTGTATTTTGCGTCTATTGAAAATGTTCAGCCAGCCTGCAACTTACAAGAAATCCTATGTCTTTTCTTTACACCATATATAAGACGAAGACATGAGTTCTGCACCTTTTGGATTCTTCAGGCATCGTAAGCATCCAAACAGGAAGAATATATCAATATATCACAATGGTTGAAGTGGGGAACACGAGAGAATCACAAAGCATTTTTTTGAGTTGTTGAGTACGGTGGCTAAAATGAGAGGCTATGAGATTCTTAGTAGTTAGACTGAAAGCTACAAAATGTAATTTTGCCAATAAGATTGAGAGTGGTTCAGCGCATCAAATGCCTCAGAAAAGTCGATGAGTATGAGTACACTGATTTCATTATTTTCATAGGCACATAGGATGATATCGATCACAGCAGTTAGTGCTGAAGCACATCGACTGTTCTAAGATTTCAGACAAAGTTGGTATAAAGCTTATGCCTCGCAACTGATCAAAACTAGAAGGAGATGATACTTTAGAACGAGTTATACATTCATTGAAAATGTGTGTTGAGAAGGCATTTATGCACTAGCATGCCGTAAAGTGCACTGTACCCCCGGTTTGCGGGCGTTAAGTTGCACTTTACCGCCCGCGAGCTCATTATGGCCCACGGGCCGTTAAGTGCACTTTACCGCCCGCTGTTCTCAGTTTCCTTATATCCACATATCAATTCATGAAAAACCAATCAGAGGTAGGTATACCGGGTGTCCCAGTATACCTGTTCCAATAGATTATCTCTGAGAATGAGACAGGCAGAAGAGTTTATTAAAAAACCATCGCCAATATTCACAGAATATCTACTGAGCCAAAAACGAAGTTCAACTAGAATACTAGTGGGACTTCTCACAGGGCATTGTAGGCTCAACAAACACATGAGTACGATAGGTCTGACTGAAGAACTGCTGTGCAGGTTCTGTCAGGAAGAAGAGGAAACAGCAGTACATATACTTTGCCACTGTGAGGGCTTGTCAAAACTAAGGTTCCTTACGCTGGGTGAGGAAAAACCAGAAGCCAAAAGATACACAGAGGATCTGAAAGCTAGCCTATGAAATCTCATAGAGAAGGCGGAGCTAGCCGAAGAATTATAATCGATTTTGAGGGCAGACACAATAGATCTGAAAAGATTATACGGTGTGGAGGCAGATATAGCCTGAAGGCCCCATTCTAAATCTAATCTAAATCTGATAGATTATCTCAGCCATTTAGAAAGATGAGAACTTGAAAATTACATGATCTACTACAATTCTACTGATTTGAAATTATTATCGAAGTCAAAATCAAGATTACAAAAATATCGTAGCATACTACAATTAGTTCAATTTGAAATTTCAATTGTCGTTTTCTCCATCAAATCAAATTTAAAATTTTGAGTAGGAATGAAAAATTGCAAAAAAATACAGGGTGCTATTTGAAATAAAAAAGTTGGAGTCACTTTCGGTCAAACCGGAAGTGACTTTCAATTTTTGTTTCCTTCAGTTGAAGCTTCCTTGAACGAATTGGGGATTATACAATTTTCGAATTTTCATTTTCCGAAATGGCTGAGATAATTCATTGGAACGGGTATACTTGGACACCCGGTATATACTGGGTATGCATATTGTGAAATTCTGAAGAATGAATCGCTTCTAGAGATCAAAAAGTTTTACTATTACGATAATTGCAATATTCGTACGATACGTTCTATATGTAAATCATCCATGAATATTACGCTTCTCTCGATTACTAAAATCATACGTAACAAATTGAATTCGGGGGAATATTAGTTTATCGAAATCCAAAGTCATTACTATTGAGTTAGAAAATCAACCACTAGTGAATAAAATTTTGTATGTATCACGTTCGTGAAATGCGTTTATGGCCTTCAGCGTCTAATGGCCCTCGACTAGCGTTATCGGGCCATTATTCACGCCACAGGCCATAAACGCCTACTTTACGCCCTTGATACATAAATAACTATTATGAAAGGACTACATAGTATAATTATTCGAATATTTAGACCGTCTTGACCATAAGCCTTCGATTTAATATTTTTCAAAACTTCAAGGACAAAATAAGAGTCCACAGGTCGAAAAATACTAATTCAGAAACAACCATGGATTTCAAATTGTTATTATAAAACAGTTTCGTTGAAGGAAGGCTGATCACCTTTATTAGCATTCAAGTGATGTATTTCTTATTAATAAATAAAACACCGATTGATCTTCATGTGTTTTATTCTTCTCCACCATCTATGTCTCAATCCCCATAACCTCTATTAGTCTATTCTGTCGATGTCACACATCTGACCAGTGACGTTGGTGTCGTCATCATCTATCATGAAATCATGGAACTACATCTGACATAGAACATTGATTGTACAAAGATACATTTCATGATACATCATCTCCCTTTTTCAAATTGGAATAACAAAAATAACACATTACATAATAAACAGATAATAAGTAATAAAATTTGGAAAATAACAATATAACATTTAAATATTACCTAACCTCACAATTCTAGTCTACTGGGACATTTTGAAACTCTTCCTGATCTGGTTACATAATTTTTTCTTTCTTGAATATTTTGATTCACTATAGGGTTGAAATCGTTTTCTTGTGAAAAATTATTATTTTGATTTTCTACAAGATTGTTATCATTTTCTGGTATACTACCCTCTTCCTTACCACAGAGCTCACCACTTTGATCATTATAATTACTCCAGTGATTATAGTTACTATCAATGCCTTCATCTTCTTTTCGCCTAATTCTGTTTCCCTCATATTCACTATTTTTAATTTTTGTCTCTAACTTAGATGGCCTTATATCTATATAGTTCCTTCTTTTAACTCTATTATCTTCATCCCTGATCATCACTGACCTGGGGGCACTATGATGGTCAATTATTTTGGCTGGTTTCCACTGATTATTAAAGCGATATACAATATTTTGATCTTGAGCATAGCTGTGTTCTTTTAGTCGTGACCCTTTATCATTATAACTTTTGATTTTGCTATGAATTTTGAAAATTTTCAACAATTTTAGGTTTCAGTAATTCTTCATGAATTGGTAGTTTGGTACGTGTATTTCGACTGAAAAGTAATTGAGATGGCGAGTAATTACTGCCTACCACAGGGGTGTTTCTATATTCAAGAAGCATTGTTTCACTATCAAGATTTGTTTCCGTTGATTTTTTGAGTATATTTTTACATATTCCTACTGCTTTTTCAGCCAGACCGTTGCTTCTTGGGTAGTATGGGCTGGACGTAATTAGTTTGAAATTCCATGCTGTTGCAAATTCTTGGAATTCTCGTGAATTGAATGGCATATTGTCAGACACTACCTTTGATGGTATTCCATGTATTGAAAAGATATTTTTTAGAATTTTGATAATATCACATGCTGTTTTTGTGTTTAGTTTGACCAGCTCTATCCATTTTGAGAAATAATCTACAAGTACTAGGTATGGTTTATTACTAAAATCTAGAACATCACACGCTACTTTTTGAAAAGGAAGTGTTGGCTGTTCTTGTATTATCATGGGGTCTCTCGTGTTTCTGGGCTGAAATTTTTCACATGTTCTGCATTTACTAATTGTATTCTCTATATCTGTATTCATTGATTTCCAGTAAAATAATGTTCTTGCTCTTGCTTTCGTTTTTGTTATGCCGAAATGTGATTCATGTAGATTATTAAGTATTTTATTTTGTAATGAATTTGGTACTATGATTCGATTTTCAAGGTATACTAAACCGTCTTCAACAAAAATATCATTTCGTTTATTATAGAAAAATTTTACAGTTTCATCAACTTTTGTTTTTGAACTTGGCCACCCCTTACTGTAATAGTACATAATTTTACTTAGCATGTTATCATTTTTACTTGCTATTTGAAACTGCAGTTTATATTCTTGGCTCATATTCACTGTGTGTACTACATCATAGAGGCAAGGGTCAGTTTCTGTGTTATCCGCTTTTGAGCAAGCCCTACTTAAAGCATCTGCCAAGAACATTAATTTGCCTGGTTTATACATGACTTCAATATTATATCTGAATAGTTTTAATCTAATTCTTTGTAGCCGATTTGAGGGTATTTTGTTTAGGTCCTTTTTCATGAGAGACACTAGAGGTAAATGGTCAGTATGAATGATAGTTTTACGTCCATAAATATATTGTGAAAATTTTTTACATGCGAAGAGGATTGCCAAGAATTCCTTTTCAATTTGACCAAAAAGTCTCGTTTCATTTTCTGACAGACTTTTAGATGCAAAACACACTGGCTGATTGTCTTGCAGTAAAACACATCCAATTCCATTTTTGCTGCTATCAGTTTGTATTATTAATTCCTTGTCCTCATCAAAATTCTTCAATATCGGGGGATGACTTATTATTCGTTTCAGTAAGTTAATGCACTCAGTGTGTGCAGGTAACCATTTGAAAATAATATTTTTTTTTAGTATTTCCCGTAAAGGATTTGAAATCTCTGCTAAATTTGGTATAAAATTTCTTAAATAATTCATTAGACCTAGAAACCTCTGTAAATCAGCTTTATTTGTTGGTAAATCATAATCTAAAATTGCTTTGATCCTATTCATATCTGGTTTAACCATCCCTTCTTTGAAAATGTGACCTAGATATTTTACTTCCGTGACACAACATTGAAATTTATTTTTATTAAATTTTATATCATTTTCTTCAGCTCTTTTCAACACCTTTTTTAATATTTGATTGTGTTGTTCTGTGGTTTCAGCAAAAATTAGTATGTCATCTATGTAAACAAACACATTTTCAATATCCCCAAATATTTGTTCATTGAATTTTTGAAAAATTTCTGCTGATATATTCAGGCCAAAAGGTAATCTCTTGAATGAAAAACATCCATACATAGTGCTAAAAGTGCATAGATCTTGACTTTTTGCATCCAATCTGATTTGAAAAAAAACATCTTTCAAGTCTAATACTGAGAAATATTTGGCATTTTTTAACTTACATGTTAGATCAGTAAGAGTAGGAATTGAATAATACTGCTTAACTATAGCTTCGTTAAGATCTTGTGGATTTAAACATATTCGAATATCCCCATTAGGTTTTTCAACAACTGCACAAGGATTCACCCACTCTGTTGGATGGGTACTTACTTTAATGATATCATATTTTATTAACCTTTCTATTTCATTTTTTAGCTTCTCTCTAAGTTTTATTGGAACCCTGTGTGGTGGCTTCGTGGTAGGAATTACATTTTCTTTTACACATATACTGTACTCCATTGGAAAACAACCTATACCTTTAAAAACATTATCATACTGTTTGAGCATAATCTCTCTTAAACCTTCTGCACTAACACTGCATACCTTATTTCTAGTTACAAGACCTAACCTCCTGATTGCACTCATGCCTAAAATTGGTACAGAATCTACTTTTGTTATTACGAATTTTTCACTCACTCTTCTATCCCCCAAATGAATATTCAACATAACTTCACCTAGTGTTTCTATTTTAAAACCTCCATATGCCATTAGTTTAACGTTATTTTTACTAATTTTGAAATTTACCTTATTTTCTTCTTCTATCTTTTTGTAAACATTCATTGGTATTATATTTACATCTGCCCCTGTATCTATTTTAAAGTCTATTTCTATCATTTCTACTAATAAATTTTGTTTCCAAAAATTAGTTTCATTTATGGAATCACAGTAGTATTCATCTTCAAACTGATCCCTAGCTTCATTTTCAACTCTCTGTACCTGATTTACATTTGAATTGCAAACAGAGGAGAAATGATTAAATTTGCTACATTTACTGCATTGTTTTCCCATAGCTGGACAATTCCGAAAGCTGTGACTATAACCACATCTATAACATTTGCTGTTGAAATTCTTACCACTTGTTCTTCCATTATCATCTGTTTTATTTTTATACCCTTCTCGATTATCTATACTAGAATTTTGTTTTCTTTCTTGATTACGTGTATATGTATGACCCTTTTCCTCTCTTCTGTGAATTACTCCTCTATTGTTGCCTTGACTCCATTTCTCTCCATACCTTTGTAGTTCCCCATTCTTTCCTATGTAATCCACCTCTCTTCCATGGATTTCTTTAGTCTGCTTTCTAGTGATTTCTGCTATTCGGAATGCTTCAATTGATTCTTCTAAAGTGACATTTCCAATTTTAATCAATCTGTCTTGAGTTTCTCTATCAGCACTGTGTAATACAATTTTATCCCTTAACATTTCTTCTGGTGCCTTGAACTCAGCATCTTTCACCAAAGATTTCACTTCTAACAGGAAGGAATCAAAAGTTTCATACTCCTTTTGTTTCCTCTCATAAAACAGGAACCTTGAGTGTAACACATTCTTCTTTGGATTGCAATATGCTTCAAATTTCTCAAGCACCTTTTTGATATTCGTTTTCTCAATCTCCTCTAATCTAAATGTGTTAAATAGGTCAATCGACTCAGCTCCAATGATGTTCAGTAAAATTGCCACCTGTCTTTCTCCAGATTCTTTATTCAGTCCTGAAGCTGTCATGTAAATGTTGAATCTCTGCTTGAACCTCGACCAGTTTTCACTCAAATTTCCATTTAATATCATTGGACTTGGTATTACCAGTCCTGCTACTGGAACAGGTGTATGTGTGGGCACTGTGGATGCCTGCGGTGCTATCATTTTCAGTTTCTCATTCGACTTTTTCCGTTGAAATATGACTTGCCTTCATTTGTTCATCCAACGAATAATCAATTTTTAGACCGACTGCGCCATGATGTATTTCTTATTAATAAATAAAACACCGATTGATCTTCATGTGTTTTATTCTTCTCCACCATCTATGTCTCAATCCCCATAACCTCTATTAGTCTATTCTGTCGATGTCACACATCTGACCAGTGACGTTGGTGTCGTCATCATCTATCATGAAATCATGGAACTACATCTGACATAGAACATTGATTGTACAAAGATACATTTCATGATACATCACAAGAAGAAACTATTGATTTCATTCACTCCTCGAAGAGGTACTGGAAGCTCATTATCTCTTGATTTGACTACACTGAACTTTTCAAGTGCTTTCCATCCCTCTTTTGAGCCGCAATGACAACATAAACTATCCAAGAGGAAGGAAAGATTATGGGTAAAAAAACCGGGAGAGTCAGACATATATACCGAGCTTCCTGGAAATGATACTATACTGAAAAATAGGTATAGTTTAATACATTAATTTATGGCCAAAATGCATACGGAGGGTGATATATCCCTCCAAAATTGATACAATTATAATGATAAAATTAAAACGGTGAAAACCACCAGATTAGAATTTTTTGTTTGAGTGTATGTTGTTGGAAAACAATTTTTTAAACCTAAACTCCTTCCTTCATTATATTGTTATAAAGGGTGGTTATTTCCAATATATGCGGTTCAACATTTCTAATACTGTTATGCAGGGTGGTTTTGGAGGGTGAGTCATGGTTTTTTGGAGACAACGACGTCTTTCCTTGTATTTTTTTTGTAAAAAAATAGGAGCATTACATGAAAAATAATCAAAATACGAATAATTCACCAGTTCTCTAGATTAATAATCTGGGCGTCAATTGAAACGTTAATCGTGAAATTTGGCATCAAGTTTGACTTCTCGTAATTTCTAAAATATTGAACGAATTTTGAATTGCCGCCCAGATTCTGAATGCCTTTTCCATCGTCTTTCGAACCGTTCCTTACAGCTTCTTCTAAATTGATCAGGACGTGATACAAGGTGAGACAAAGTTTCGTGCATTTTGAAAAGAATTTCTCCGCCCCCCCATTTTGTCGGAAGACCACGATGCTCATATTTTATTCAGGCATTTCATAAATAGCAACCATACCTCGGGACGTTTTCGAGTTTTTGCCAAAAACTACTGTGGTTTCCAAAAAAAATTTTTTTTTGCATTTTTTTAAATGGACTGATTACCTGTATCCTCAAAACGATGAATCAGTCTATTTATTGTCATGACTGACTCATTGAAAATGGTACTTAAATGAGTTTGGGTATATCCTAATCGTCATAACCTGAAATAATAATTATCTGTACTGAATTATAGTTTATATCACTATAGTGATCTTACCTAATGATATTTTCCATTTCGACCCGATTTGAACGAGGCATCTTTGAATTTTTTAGGACCTGAATTACACTGACGTTTTCATGAAAATTGGCAATTGATATAACCTCTATGCATACCTACATTGTTTCAACAATACCTTGTTAAAGAAACAAGGTATCGTTGTTTGTTTTTGTTGATGAGATATGTTGATTTACTGCTCACTAAGGTTGAAAACTTTTATCATAGACTGCGAAGTAATGAATTATTGATTGTTTTTGAGTAACCTGGTATACATATCTGCTCCAACGCTTTCCTGAAATGCATAAAAGTATCCATTTATGGAACTCCTCTAAAATTAGTCCATTTGAAATAAAATACAAAACATTTTTTTTTTTTTCGGAAACCACAATAGTTTTTGGCAAAACTCGGAAACGTCCCGAGGTATGGTTGCTATTTATGAAATGGCAGAATAAAATATGAGCATCGTGGTCTTCCGACAAAATGGGGGGGCGGAGAAATTTTTTTCAAAATGCACGAAACTTTGTTTCACCCTGTATCATGGGTCCTGATCAATTTAGAAGAAGCTGTAAGGAACGGTTCGAAAGACGATGAAAAAGGCATTCAGAATGTGGGCAACAATTCAAAATTCGTTCAATATTTTAGAAATTACGAGAAGTCAAACTTGATGCCAAATTTCACTATTAACGTTTCAATTGACGCCCAGTTTATTTAAAAAAAGCACCTGATAATTGACGCATTAAAGAAAATCCGCATAAACGGAATTTCTGGGTCAATAGTATTACCAAAATGTATCAGTAAACATTACGTTAAGTGTGAACGAAAATAACCTACCTCACGAATTCTTGCTGATGAATACCTAGTTTAGATAGTGAAAGGCACGGTGTGATAGCTATTTCTTTCAGTAATAAAATTCAACAATAGATTACGAAAAGTTTAAATTTTCGCTTTGGATTCAGACTAACCACATTTCAATTCCTATGAACATAAACAAAGCAATATAATTTCACTTCAATGCCAGCTCGTTGCGGAATAATTAAATATTGCAAAGTTGACATAACTGAAGATTGTCTGGTGGTATCGAATGAATTATGTAAAGGTGATCACATCGCGGACAGCCTTGGCCTCTCCTAACTTTTCTGATATCCGGTATTATTTTCAAATACTCGAGAGGAAGAAATACGACTATAAAAAAGTTACGCCTAGGTTAGGAAAACTGGTTGACAAATCATAAAGACACAACTTACATGAATAACGAATAAAAGTAAAATAAAACTTGAAATTTCAACACTCTGTAACTTGAACACAAAAGAGTTTTTGACATATGTTTATGGAAATCATTATCATTTTTTCATAAAAAAATTAAGCAATGTAAAAGCGATTAGTTGAAATATAATACAGGAGCGGTGAAAGAACCTACAGTCAGGCACAACTTCACCACATAAACGATTCAATGATGACAAACGGTAAGGGACAGGATCAATCCTTCATCATCAGCAAATTTATAAAAAGAAGATCTGTAGGAAGAAACAATGATTATGTTAGTTTTTGAGTATTGATTAAAAATCTGAATGTACCTACCATTATTGGTGGAAAATGATTACTTAAAAACATGAAAAAAACTATTTTCAAACGTCCATAGTGCGAGTGAGTAACTGTTAGAGAACTGACATGATCACAGCTCTATAAGAGCTTAGTTTTCGGAAATAATTTGATATGAATCAAATATTTAATTGAACCAACATGTGGGCCTGAATTTGAGAATAATAAGGTTAACTAATCACAAATGACAATTGACAAATGACAATTGACAAATGACAATTGACAAATGACAATTGACAACAATGACGCTGAGGACAGAACACAACATCAGAATGACACCAGTCAAGTCAAAACCAAGGAATCTTTCGATTCGAAGTGAGATAGAACACAGAACAAAATTGTAGTTAAAATAATAGGGAGTTGAATAATTCAAGACTATCGATTAGAGTTTGTTCATTGAGGCAGTTGAGGTTAGAGTTTTTGACAGCTCCATTAATTTCCAGGATTCCAAGGAGGTTAAGTTTTTTTTACCTTAGTCACAGATATGTGAAATTTATATGTTAGAATTGGGATCACAAGAGTGTTTGTCATTGATAATATGATTAGGAAAAACAGAATTGGACTATAAAAATCTTTTCAAAAATCATTTTCCATGATACGATTGTGTTCTGATACAGTGGTTCTGAACTTGCGACCTGTTTGACCAATGTAGCACACTTTACAATAATCATTTTTTCAATTTAATTCATAAACAGCAGATTTTTCTAGGATATCAATCTCATCTTTTGTATTGACAAAGGCAATATAATACATGATCATGGTACATGATGGAGATGTCTTACAAAAATATGACTTTTAGCTCAACTTTTGGTGGATACTGCATTTTCACTACATATATTATATATTTTTTCATGTTGAACGACCGTAGGCGCCTTTAAGGCCCCCCTTTTCTCATTTGTTTGTCTAGTCAGATTTCTGAAATTTGGAACATCTGATATGCTCACTAGAGGGCACCGTCTTACATTTTATGATTTTTGTTCATCTTCTAATGTTCCTAGAAATGACATCAACTTTCTTCAAATAGAACACCCTGTATTTCATTTCATAATCGGTTAGGGATTATTATAACGATTTCAACGCGTTTCTGAGTTTCCACATGCTCAAGGAGTGTGACAGTGAAAGAGGCATATCGAAACTCCGAACTCAAATATCTTCATAATCTATTGAAATAACCCAATCAGACCGGGCATCGTTCAATTCGTCATAATAAGATGAATAAAAATTCCTTAAATGTATGAAATCGTTCTCTAGTGAGCATATTCGATGTTTCAAGTTTCATGAATGAAGCTAAGAGAACAAAGGGGAAAAAAGGGTATACCATGAATCTATGTCATCTGGTATACATATATTCCGAATTACATCTCAATTGGTCAACGGCAAGTTGGTCAACAAAGTTGACCGAACAAACAGACAAGTAGGCAAGCTAATAAAAACGTGTTGAAAGATATGTTCGAAAAAGGGTGAATTGTTTTATTAGGATCAAAAGTGACACCTTGTTGACATGCTAATTTTGCATTTGCGAGGCGGAGCGTCTAGAGAAGCCGATCGAATGCAAAATTTGCAAGTCAAACAAAGTCGCTTCTGATCCGAATAAAAAATGCAATGTTTTCTGCAACTGAAAGAATTGACTAAAATAAATATAAGTAACCACCAATGTGGCTCACTTGACAGATTATTATAATACGTTCACTCTAATAATATGAGTAAGTAGATAGAAGCAAGACCTCAGACTACTTTGATACAATTTGTGTATTTACAGATCAGGTTTATTCAATTCTCGAGGATGTTCGAATCGTAGTTACAATATAAATACAACCACAGGGTCACTCATTCGTATTTTCTATTGAATCGATGAATCGATGAATTCGTTTGGACCAGCAGGTGTCAGCCCTAATAGCAAATACCGCGCTAGTGCCAGGAATATGAAAAAGAAGTGAAAAATGTTAGGTTTGTGAGCATATCAACATTTATGATAACGATTATTCATTTCTTTCTATATATTCCACTTTGTTTGGCTTGGTAATCAAATGAAGATGTACCTTATCGTTGTGTGAGACAAAAAAGTATTGGTGACCATGATTATCCAAAAACAAGTTATTCAATCAATCAGATCCCGAGAATAATAAATGAGATACATATCAAGCAAGTATGTGAATCTTGAAGGCTGTCCTGATCAAAAAGAAAAAAACACTCAAAATTAATATGGTGTGTTCATATCTTCAGCATGAGTATGAAATGATCGATGAATGTTACAGCTTCTTATTCTTGGTGACCTGTAGTACATCCTTTTAGTTCCTAGGAGCTGAAGTTCGACTTTAGCTCCTATAGGAACTGAATGTATTGCCTAGCGAAATACCTATTTTTGTGTCAGTAATCGGAACGTCAATCAAAGAGCCAATTTTGGTATCAAAATGGACGATTTTTGTGTCGGTTGCAGAAAAATAATAATTATTGCAAAAACCAATTTTGAGTATAATTCGATTTCGAACTGGGGCAACTTGTTGAGGTGTACTTTCGCGAATTAAATGATAATATAAATTAACTTACCTTGGAAATTATCACTTCCTAAATACCCATTAGTCCTATTGCGAGAGGAAAAATCACTGGAAGACACATCCACGGCTGGCTTATCGTAGGCCTCATTATCATATCCATGAGGTTTATGGGTGAGTGCAGGAATAGATAAACTGACTTTCTTCCTGCAAAAAATGATAGTGATCTGAGTAATTCGAATGAATATGTATAATCACCGACAGTGATCATCAATAAGTATGCACTTGCAAGAATACTTTCATCTAATTTTGCCTGATAGTTTTCAGTTGTAATCAAGGAATAAATTATATTAGATATTTAATATATCGTAGACTGAAAACCTTCGGCACGATCTAATCACAATACACCGTTCAAACACTAACCAGATCGATTTTTGTAACGCATTGACAAAATCCACTATTTGAGCATTTTCAGGGAAATATTTAAACTAAATATTCTATACATAAATATAAAAAGCTCAAAGTAATTTCCACACAATGTTCATGAAATGATAAACAATGGTAGACTGCTCTGCACTGATGAGAGTCAAAGAGCTCGAAACCGGTCTTCAGTTGTCTAGCGTGGCCTGGCCCAATCGAAATCAATAGGCAGTCAGGAAAGAATCACTTTTATCAGTGTTCGTTTATACGAGTCGGTGCATAGATTTCGGGAGGATGTAATTCTGCGTGGCATTAGCCAATAAAGTAGTTGTTTTCCTCCCGAAATCTACCGTCGTTGATCATTTTATGAACATTGTGTGGAAATGACTTTGAGCTTCCTGTATTTATTCAACTTTTCATCCCACTTTGAGCATTGTGGATATTTCGTACTTTGAATATGCTATTCTATAGAATGCTGCTTATGTAATAATAATAATAATCTTCTATGGTCGATAAGAATGATGCATGTATCATGAAATGATGAATTGAACGCTAACAGAAGAAACATCGAAGTGGGAAATAATTGAGATTGATCCACGCGAACTTGAACAATGTCGTATACATTTGGTTTCATAAACACTAAGTTGTCTTATAATAGGTATTCATAAAACTGCGACTACTTCTTGTAGAGATTAATGTTTGTTATACTTACTTAATGGTCAACATGACTTATTTTTCATTCGCATACAGTTCGATTATTATACTAATTACTATAATTACAAATAATAAAGAAGTACAAATGCATACAACATTCTTATAGGTACCTACTATACTAATGAGATTTTTTTTCCATAGTCCGAAGAATTGATTTTTTGTGTTAATAAACGCGAATAAAATTATCATATATTTGTGTTTTTTGTATTGTTTCAATAGAACTCTATCTTGGCATATAATTGATACAAATCAAGAGTTCCGGTTTCTTCGTGAAGCATTTGTGTTGTGTGAGTTCTAGGTTTTTTATAAGGTCGTGTCTAGAACCACGCGGATCTTGTTCTCAGAATTTCTTCATGCGGAATGCGCCATTAATTAAGGTATTGACAATAACGTTTCGCGTGGATATTTTCCTCTTGATTAATGATTCACGTTCATTCGGAGTGTAGCGTTCCCTTATTATGATTAGCTCACTAATTTCGCGTGGAGCAGTCCCTTATGATGAATCCACGCTAATTTCGCGTAGAAGGTATATAGAGGCATTTTTCAATTATTTTTTTCATAGTTATTTATTTTTGATACATTAATGTATGACAAGTTGACTTGCACTACAGTGTTGTCAACTCAGATTTCCGGAAGTCGCAGATTGGCCACCAAAAAAACACCAAGCCGAGTGGAATCGAAACAAAATGCGCCGCAGGCAAAAATTTCCGCAAATCTAGTGATTTCCTGATGATTTTAACTTCAGTTCAGATCACTAGATGACACCAGATGAAAAATTATTCATACCAACAATGACGTACTTAAGTTTATTATGTTACATATAAAACAAAGAATGAAAAACCTCATTTGCGATCGTACAAAAACAGCCAAAATCGGATATAACCGTTAGAAACTGATTTCAGTCAAAATTAGTTTTTCTATAAAAAATTTTCTCTTGTAGGTATTACATTTAGAAGAAAAAAGAAAAGAGGGAGGATCCCACCTTCACCCCTGCACTTGGAGGGTTATTATACCAGGTGTCAACGAATCTATTAGACAAGTCATAACTTCTAGACTATTAGGTGTAACAAAATGAGATTTGGTATAGGTGAATGGTGTGTGAAGAGGAGAGTTTTCACATATTTTTCACTTTCCGGTCGTTTCCGGTTTAACCGGAAATGGCTCCGGTTCTAAATTTTTAAATGGAACACCCTGTCTATTGTAACATTTTTGGATTTCTGAGGCAATTCTAGATCAGAATGTGACATTTTCGAAAGTTTTCATGCCTACTTAATTTTTTCGGAGTCACTTTAGAAATAAGATCTAGGTGGCCATGATCAGAAGTAAACTAATCTATAAGGACCTCAGGTGATATCAGAAGATTACAATCGCGAAGTTTTCGTGACAAGTATGTTTGATATGAATGAGACAAGGTGGCAAAATTACATTATCGTGTCTAACTAATATTTTTCAAATGGCGACCATTTTTTGACAAGCACTTTCCGAAAAAAGGATATTTTGACGAATCTAACGATACTAATTTATTTGCGATTGGATCAACAAATTTAAAAAATCAACAATAACTTCAGCGATGCACGTACATTTCTTTTAATCTCCAAATTTCTTAAAATTGTCACTATAGTAAATTTCCAAAGTGCATTTCTTCTTGTTCGAGACACATTTCAGCTCGTTCAATTGTTTCTCTCAACACGTTTCGTAACATTTGTGGCGTTATACTTCTAAATGCCTGTAGAATCCTTTCTTCTAAGATTTCGAGAGTGACTGGGGCTGTTGCATAGTAGACCCTTTCTTTGACATATCCCCATATATAGTTTACTTCCGATCATGGCCACCTAGATGTAGTTCAAAAAGTGAATGGAACAGTGAATCCATGAGTATTGAGCTCAAAATAGGAGCTATGAAGTGGTACAAGGATGGCTCCAGAACCGAAGATGGTACTGGAATAATAGGAATGAACGGATCCAGTACCAAGTATTTCGGTAGCCTTGGCGAATTTCCAGGCATATTCCAGGCGGACGTTCACGAAATAGGGATATGGAAAGTTCAATCTATAACAAAGCCATGAAAGACGAGGTATCATTATCATGTCCGATAAATAAGCAGCCATTGTAGCGGTTATAACCAGAGCTGATAGTTGGTTTGGGAATGAAGAAAGAAATTGAACGAGCTAGCCAACAGATATACAGTCACGCTCCTATGGGATCCGGAAGATTCCGGAGTAGAAAAAAATGAAGTAGCAGACAAATTTGCTAGGAAAGAAGCTCGAAAACTCTTCGTGGGGTCAAAACCCTTCTGCGGAATTACCAGCAGTACTGTATGAGAAGAAATTGTGGAAGAAGAAGTTAAACAAATATCAAGTATTTGGGAAGATCTTCAGGCAGCTTATGTAAAAAATCAACTTCGCATACGCACAAGGGCCTAACAGAGCACTGCCTGTTGGAAGGACATCTAAGGAAGCTGAGCTATGGAGAGGAAGACAAATGCAGGTTATGTTAGGAAGAGGAGGAAACAGCTTAAAATTTTTCTAAAATTGTTCTTATCCATACAACCCTCAAGAGTCTTCAAGAGACTTGTGCGAGCAAAGAAGGACGGGGGTCTTTCATAAAAATCTCTGCGGCCGTGATGGGAAACGAACCCACCTACCAGAACCTACAGAACCCAAGAGCAAGAAACGTCGAAGCACACATAATACAGCAGGAGGAGCTACCCTACCTGGAATCACCCCATATCCTGGAAATTCTTGAGGGATATAGGACTAGAGAAATTGCTATAGCAACAGAGAACAACCTCATCGTGTATAGCAAGAGAGGGGGGCACACTAGATCATAGAGGTCGCAGTGGCAATGGCATTTTGAACAAAAATATAACAATGAAAAAGGAAGAAACCATGTGGAATGACTGACATAATGAATGGGAAAAATTACAATCCCACTACGAAGGGGCGTTATGTAATATTTTGATAGACTGAAATGTTTCGAAAATATCACAGGTGTGAAAATAAAAACGACTTTGCAGCATTTCAATAGGTAAGTCTCTAATCTATTCTGATATTATAAAGAGGAAAGATGATTGTCTGTTTGTTTCTTTATTTGTTTGTTTGTTTGGTTGTTTGTTTGATTTGAATTGGCTTCAAAATTATCCTTGATGAACATGTGCTAACTGCGGAAGAATGCTTCATTCCTTCGGGTAATAGGACAACGGGAGGTAAGAATTGAACCGATATATTGGGTTGCAATTTCATATATTTCGATGATTTCATGGATGATTTAAAAATAATTGGCCGCGGTAGGTGACGCTGCTGTTGGTACGTCAAATACTAAACGGCTTGACCGACAAACAAAATACGAAAGATGATGAGAGAACGGGAAGCATATTTACGTTCCCTATACAGCTAGCGCGACAGGTCGCTCTCACGGCATAGGGATTGGAGTGCATACTGGGGCACTCCGTTTCCTAGCTGGTATGCGCGAAGGGCATCGGCGTTTCTGCGTTTTATTAGGCGTTTTCGGAAACTTACTCTGGGTTGTTGACTCGATCTGAACGGGTCACGTGATGGATCATTCGGATCACTTATCCTAATACTATAGTTTACGAACTTATCAGGTTACTATTTTATTGAGTTAGCTTTATACCTCTTCGAATAGAACTCCTTGATTTCTTACAGCTGTATGCAATTTTTTCAGTTTGCTATACGATATCAATATTTTCGGATCAATTTCTCCATATCTTTAAAAACATACCACTAAACTCTCAAAAGATACACGTTGTTATTGTTCTAGAAATGATGAATATTGCTTCTGCTCATGATGTTGGTGTATTTTCATCATCAAACTAATGCTATTCAACATAATTCACTTCTTGTTCAATTGATGAAATCAAATAATATCTGAAGTGACCTTAGAAATAAATGAATCGTGAGTAGTTCTGTGGTAGTAACTGTATGATCTAAGGTAGTAACTTTGGCTGACCCTGCTTTGGAGCAGGGTTGCGAAACATGAACCCGAGTTAGTGATCGAGTAAGTAACACCCAAGTTTCCGAACATGGGTATGTTACTCGGGTTAGGTACACGAACGCGCAGGTTAGGGATCGAGTCAACCCGAGTAGGTTTCCGAAAACGCCTATTGTTTATTGTCATCATCAGAACGCTGCGAGCAATTAGTTGCCGAATAATTCTCTAAGAATTCACTTCTTCATCACTGGAGGACTTTTACAAAGAAAAGTTGTTGCGTCATGCTAGCTTCAGAGAATTCAAAGACAACGAAAAAATCTCATCCAGCACTATTGCCTATTGTCACGAAGTTCAATAGGCAGATAAAGAAAATGGATAGCGAAGCATCGTTCTATGCTTTATTTCTAATGGTCCGACGATATATTTTGTTTATATTTTTTGTATAGTTGAATATTCCGCATGATTGAACTTCCGTTTTATTGTCAAATTGGGTCCTCTTCAAACTGAAAATCAGTGTGGAAAACAAAATCTGTGAATAGTCCTGACCCATGCATTACAGAGCAGTCGTTGGTCGTTGGCGTATAGCGCATATCAGATAGGAAACGGAGTGCTCCAGTATGCACTCCAATGCCTAGGCTGTGAGAGCGACCTATCGCGCTAGCTGTATAGGGAACGGAAATATGCGAACGGCATTAGGTGTAAGTATATAAGTACTACTTACTAGGTAGTAGCTATAGGTAAGCACAAAAAAAATATAAACTGTAGATAGCTAGTGAAGAATAAAATAGTTATATGTCTGAATTAATCACTGTTTTGCCAGTTTAGCATAGAAGGCCCCGTAATGACGGAGATAATGCAAAATTCCATGATGCGAACTTTGCATACAAAGTACCAGTGAAACGTGATATGATCGCGAAAGAAATCGAGGTGTGTTTCAAAGCATATCGGCCAATTCATGGGATATCTAAGAAAAAAGTTAAGGACTTGCAGAAGCAACTCAAACACTCTTAAACACTGGAAAAGACAAGCGATAAGCACATCTCCAAACACAAAAGATTAAGGAAGGACATTTTTCAAAGATTTCATAATCACATGAGAAGCTTGAAATTTAGAATATATATCATTATAGTGGCCAGGTAGCCGTGCGGACAGAGTGTCCATATTCTAATCCGCATTCGCTTGCCGGTCGTGGGTTCGAGTCCCGTCGACTGCAGAAATTTTTCTGATGGCCCAAGAAAGTGTTTGGGATCACACGTTAAGAGAAGGCCCCCGTCATTCCTTATTGCTCGCACAAGACTCTCGCCGAAGACTTCTGAGGGTTGCTCGTAAGGGGGCAACCGAATGACGGATTGAACAATTTTAGAACAACAATAGTATGAACGATTATAAGAAATCATATCCACATTCAAGATTTTGATTTCTAAGGAGGTGAATTGAAACTTTCATTACCAGCATGAACGATTGTTCATGCATTCTGTATTTTTATTATAGATTTATTGCCATTTGCAACAAAAAAATTCAGAAATTGTATGACTCTGAATATGTTCTGCAGACCTGGAGCAGATATTGATTTCGCAAAATTATTTCATCGATGATAACTTCGAGAAACTCGTTGTTTCCTTCAAAATGTGCATGTGTGACATTCCTTGTTCTTTTCCATATTAATAGTTTACGAATACTTAGAGTTGTTTGTTTTGATATTCATGGAATATATGAGAATATACTTTTTCTGTATACTTTGAATGATGTCATTATTTTAACATCAATAGTATAGAAGTAATCCGGTGTTTGGTTGATGAAATGGGTTTATTTCAAAACAAAGATATTATTGTGACATTCCTAGCTCTTTGCCTTCGCCCCTCAAAACTACTTTTTCTCTACAAGTAGTATCCAAGTATTATACAGAGTGATCATAAATGTATCCTGATTATCAATTGGATTTGCCTTGTTGCCATATACCTATGTGACCAAATCAAGAAATCTAAATTACATCAGTCATGATGTCTTGAAAGTCGTTGGAAATAGTACAATAACTTTCACAGATTCACTGTAAGATTGACTGTAGGTACCTAACAGTAATTTATATTAAAAAAATACAATGACATTCATGAAAACGAGAAAGTAGACGGATAAGTTTTTTGGATTCTTTCTTTATTTTGCAAAATAGGGCTGAACTAAATTTGGAACAAGGCTGTTGTAAACCGTGTGGCCATGAGAACTGGGCCACGCGTGTTACTTTTGAATCGTTCGAGATGAAATTTTGAAATTTGAAGGGTTCACATAACATTATAAATGCTTCTCGAATTACTTCCGGTGTCGCCAGAAATAACTTTTGATTATCACATTGTTGGATTCAGCAGATCATTTTACAAACAATTGTATAATTTTCGAAGCATCAACTTTTTATTTGATTTTTGGAATTGTACCCAGGTGACTGTTACTGTCATAATTTTTTTTTGTTTCAATTCCTTTTCAAGGAAAAAATTCAACTTCCACAACTATTTTGCCTATAATCGGCTGGCTCTACGAGTGACCATGAATGATTTTTCTAGAATAACTCTACTTTTTCAAAAGGAATGATGATGGGTCTGTGTAATTATTTCCCAAGAATATACTTCAACTAACTAATTGATACTACATTTATTTTGTCAACATCCGATTGATAGTTCTTTGGCAAATAATTCAAATGCTTTGCCAATCTATTATAGATAAACATGTTTTGTTGAAGAGTAGCTCGAAATATTTTGATGTTGACGACGGGGATGTGATAAGTGATGATGGTATCCAAATATTGAAGTTCATTCAATTTTTTATTAATTACTAAAAAGTCTATTTTCAAATTTTGATAATTGGCTATGACGTCTCTCTGTAAAAATCATCCAACTGTATGTGAAATGATCTCCTGAATCAAGAAATGGAAAAATATACAGGGTGTCCCTTCTGATAATCGAAAGTTAAGGTCATTTATGCTGAAACCGAAAGTAAGTCAGAATGTGTAATTGAATTGTTGGGGCCTGTGGCTGAGTTTGTCTATACGCTGAAATTTGCTAGATAGCCGTTCACGATGCGAAGGCACTGTCGGTTCGAATCCGGTTGTAATCCTGGCAGCACCTCGATGCCCTAGAAGTGGTTCGGATTACAGTATAAGCTGTAGGTCCCGTTCTTCCTAAACCCGCATATAAGTTTCGACTTCTAGGAAGTTGATTCCCAACCTCGAACTAGCGGTATAAAAATTTTAAAATTTCACAAATTAGTGAATGAGAAATAATATACACTCACCGGTAAAGAAAGCCGGCCACCAAAAAATTTGCACAAATTGTTCATCTTGTACACTGAGGAAAAGGTTTGTTATGATAAATAAATTGATTTGTTTGAGTATGCTTCGTTGAATATTAACGCCATCTTCTTGTCATCAATATACTACCATGTAATTTGTAAAAGAATCGTTGACCGATAACAAAGGATTCGTTAGAAGCTGATTCTTTCAATATTAACATATGTTTTTAGGAGTAACTTCCATGAGTTTGTCACAAACCTGTTCGTTATATCCAAACTTTATGGAATCTTACTCTCGAATTACCATTTATTAACTGGTAACAAATTCTCTCCACAGTTTAATTGCTTAGACAATGAGAAATTGTTCTCGAGAGAAACAAATTATTTGTTATAAAATTATTGACCTTTCCATGACGTAGTGATATTCTCTTCGGCGCATGCTCGAGGTTGGAATGCAGTAGGTAGTCGGAGTGAACATGTTAGACTGCAAAAGACGCTTGGAGTGGCCTTATGATCAAATATCAATTGCTAACACAAAAAATTGTGGTGTGTACTGTTGAATGTGAATTTGAGTTTCATCAGTTTGTGCTGGAGCATAGGTATTACACGTAGTGGCTGGTGAGTTTTTATCATATTTTTCTTCAATTTCTTAGACACAATAGCGAGTCTGCATGGTGAATAAATCATACTAGCATTTACTTTTCCATCAAGTGTTATTATTAATCGAATTCCTATGTATTTCTCATCGTCTGACTCTAATTCTTACCAATTTGATAACTTCTAGGCATGCTGATACATTCTCTCTAAAGCTTGTTCTATAGACTTCCAAGATGGAGGAAACACTGAGAGGGTGGGGTCTAGGAAATTTTGTTGGAAGATTCCGCAAGGTAAAATGGTTAATCTTCCTGTACATAGGATGATGATTGTACAGATCAATTGTGAGGAGATGACAAGTGCAAATTCATATAAGTGAATAGATTTATAAGAATGGATGCAAATCCACAAAATCCTTGATTGAAGAAACAAGGCTCAAATATGAAATTAATTAGATAGTAACCAATATTTGTTAATAGTTAACATGCCTGTGTTATTGTCAATCAGTATTCGACAACTGTTGAGATATCCATAAACATGCCAAAATTTTTGTATCTCATCCATTTTAATCCGTCCAAGTGCTTCGAAATTGATGCATCAGAAGAAAAATCATGACTTTTCGACCTAATGAACATCGTTGACCTTGGAAAACCTGATAGTTTATTATTTTCTTATACTTTACAATCATTTTGAATGATTCAATGCAATTTTAACATCCTTTCGTGCGCTCCAAGAGATGAAAAAATACCGTACTGATTATTGAATGGGACAAGATATATTATCTCTATCAAGAACTCTTTCATGTTACAGATCATTTATATCAATATAGTGGATGCTCGATACTCCTGGATTTCTGGTCTGATTTTAGCTATTTTTATTCAGATGTTTTGATATCAAAATATATGTGATGTGAGTATACTGTGAACTTTTGCTTGAATAAATTTGTTTTCAGAGACTTTATTATTTTTGTTAGGAAAAAACAATTGGAACCATCGATAATCGACTCAAAATATTAACTATCTATAACCAAACAATATTTTATATATTGACGAAGCATAACTTATCAATAAAAAAATGATTCCTTATGCTATAAGTAATGCTTCTTTATTGAAACAATGCCTCCTTTCTGTACAACACTGGAAAAGCTAAAATTAAAACGCAGTGTATTAAGTTTTGATATAGATAACTTAACATATAAGTGACAGTCGATTGCATTAAGAAAACGTTCATTGAATTGAAAGTAACGTTACATTATTATAAACAAATCTATTTTAATGCAAAATGCGGTATAGTGTCCACAAAGTGATATTTGTTAATATTTAATATATGTTTCATGAGATCAAAATCATTATAACTTAATATTAACCTGTATATTCGTTTGTAATTCTTTAAAATACCATTAGTTTGTGATGAAATCATGTTAGTTAGTCCATATTCAACAACGTCATTCGTTAACAATAAATAAAATTTCTTTATTGTGAATAAACTGTTCTCTCAGTGTAACTTTTTCAATCCTTGTCCGGTTATTGTGAAATTCCAATCAAATCGTAGATTTATGTTGCTGAATGTTAGTCTGAATATTAGTTTTCGTGAAGAGCTGATGACTTAATCATTATACAGGTGAAAACCAAAGTTATCATTTCACCTATTACGCAACGCGATTGAAGTATGATCCCTTCCCAACAAAATAGATCTCGATTCTCGGTAATATCTTATTTTTGAGAGAAGATACGAATGTTTTGAGGAAGTATAGCAATTTTCAACTCTTATTAACAATAAGCAGAACCTACATAAACTGATTGAATAACAACTAGAAGAATTAATTGAACTTATTTCTACCTCATTTTGTTAGCATTTAGCGGAAGAAAACTTGATTACAAACAACGAACAAAAAGCAGACCTGTAGTCAATAGCAAGTATGCCATCCTCGTTTTATATACAGCATTCAACCGTCGTGGCATCGAGCATATCTAATTTTTCAATAGTCTTGAAGAATGAATCGAGCCTCTGGTGTTCATCCCTTTGAATGTTCTCTGGGTTCTAAATTATTGTTTTTTCATACTTTCCTAAAACACTTGTATCTTTTCTCAAAAAGAAGATATTGATGTGAATCAAGAACCATCATGTTGAGAAGGGACAAAACAAGATTACACTTCAATTCAAAACATGATGAAGCAGAAGGTTGGAGAATGGTATTGAACTATTGTTAATGAAAATAAAAAAATCCATCATGAAACACTTGTATCCTCTCTTAAAAAGTGATTATCGAGATGAATCAAATATCATTATGTTGAGGAGAGATCACACTTCAATCCAAAACATGATGAAAGTTTAGCCACCCACCTTCTCCACAGGGCGTTAGGAAGTTGAGGGTGAAAAAGTAATTTTTCTTTTTCCCTGTATAATGATCCAGCCATCAGCTAATATTCCGAAACATGGAAATACGGTTTGGTAAAAATTTCACAAAATTCTGACGGGAATTAAACAAGTTACAGGGCAAATAATTTGGGTAATTTTTTTGGTGGCCGGTTTTTTTGCTTGTGAGTGTGTTATTAGAACCCTCCAAATTTCATGATTGTCTCCGTATAGCCAATTCTTTTATTAGTTTTTACCATTTGTGATGGGTTCGGAAAATCCTAGTTATGTCACTGAGTAGGCACATGTGTTTGTATAAAATTTGAAATTCCTACTAAATATCGGATCGAATATAAAGCTTCAGCCCGGCTCTGCATGGTTGGAATTTGTATTTAGAATTCGATGACTGATATTTCAGGGATTCATTGAATTGACATGCAAAGTGTCTCTATGGAGGCTATCCCAAATGGCATCAGGGTTAGGAAAAAGTATGTAAACTGTCGAATATTTCAGTAACCGTTCGTTAGATTTTTTTTAATTATTGCACTGGGTGATTTCAAAACTTGACGTATTCGAAAATGTTATCGACAATGCTGCCACGTTTCCAGATATATCGGAATTATTATCAACTTCCTTATTTTAAATAGGACACCCTGTATTTGATTGAATTCTCAGATTTTCCCTGTAGAGCTGATTTCATCGGTCTATCACACTTGATGGGGTCTACCGGAAATGAGGTACAGAGATATAGGGTGTGAAAAATTCAGTTTTTTCGATATTTGGAGTTTTTTTTTGTCTAAACTATTTATTGGTCGGAACGACGCTCATGTTCCGATCGTTACTTTTGATTCCCTATCTATACTGACATTCAATTAAAATAATTATAGTTTTGAAATATTGTTTTCTTCGAAATGATTTATTATAATGTATGGATATAATATCTTCAAAAATGCATCAAAATCACTGAAACATTGAATTTCAATAGTGTGCTATGGATTTTCCATATATAAAATCCGATTGAAGGAATATTTCTGTTGATTCTTCCATGAAGTCAACAAGAACAATACCAACACTAAGTCACAAACAAAACACAAAACTTTTGGGTACCTGATAGCAACAAATAAATAGTAATGAAATGTTCATAATTTAGAGTAAGCACTTGATTGAATATTCACTAAGACAATTGGATTTCGAATTTTTTCAATAACTTCTCAATTGAATTGTTCAAATTGATGTTTCCAGGAATAATTGCAAAGACATCCTATGATGATTTTGAATGCATTCAGATCTATCGAGAAAGTGTGTGAGGGAATAGACATCAATTCGAATAATTCAATGAAAGTTACTGAATAATTTCGAAATTCAATTTTTTCAGTAAATATTTGATCAGGTGCTTTTTCTACATTCTGAATATTTCATTACTATTCATTTTTTGTCAGTTGATTGGTGTTGGTATTGTTTTTTGTCCTCTTCAAGGAAAAATCAAAGGAAATATTCCTTCAATTGGAACTTTTTGTATTTGAAAAATCCATAGCCCAATATTAAAATTCAATGTTTTAGTGATTTTGAAGCATTTTCGAAAATTTTATATTCATGCATCATACATCATTCTGAAAGGTAAAAGAATAAGGAATCTAATGATCTAATAAAATTCAGGGTGTTCCATTCAAGAAATCATAAGTTAGAGTCGTATCTCCAAAATCCATACTCCGATAAGAATTCTTGAGGGCACCACTGGATTCTGCGCAACTCTCTATAGGATGGAATTTTATTTGGACATTTTTGTTGAGAAACTTCGTAGAGATTGAGGGGGTCTAAAAAGTGAAAATTTCCATAATCGCCCTGTATCTCATAAACGGAAACAGTTATGCAAAATCTGATAGGGACATCTTGAGTTTCACAAAAAAGTGGCACAGGACCGCAAGAACCGCAAGGATCTATCTCCAAAGACAACTGAGATATCACGCAAAAGGATCGAAAACGGGACACAATGTACCCAGTGAACAACTAAGAACGGCTGTCATATCTATCATTCTTCCAAGTTTGATAGTTAATATCTTCCTTTGGCGAACAGCTATCATGTTGCGGTTTCCGTTGGTCTGTTGAGATTTAGTTTCTCTACTACATCGTGTAATGATATGCATACCATTAGATTTATTCTATCTCAAACTCGTATCATTATTCGTTGCTGAGATATGGGCGACAGCCGTTATAGTTGTTCACCATGTACATGAATTCAAAGAAATCTAACAAACGGTTACCGATATACTCGCACCTCTTTCCATATTTTTCCTGAACAGTATAGGGTGCGATGAAATAAGATTCCACAGCTGGATTCATTTTTTTGTTAGATCAGGAAAGTTGTCTTATTCATCTTTTTTTTTAATACTGTCAGATTCAGGAGGATCAGGCAAAACGCCATACTGTGCACTCTTCCCAGAATTACATCATTATACTCGAAGGCAGGTAATTCCTACAGAAACAACGCGCTCATCCTTTTACTCCATTCAGATAGTTAACATCCGTTTTCTCATTGTATAATGATTATATAACTGATTATGATTATCTTTCTTGTGGAAATAGAAGTGAACGTGCAAAACTGCACTCAGTTTAATCGTCGATAAATTTTGAAACAATGGAAACATAAATTACTAATTCAACCATATTTTTACGATCAGCTGTTAATGATAACGAAACATATGGAATGCACATAAAATGAGTAATATCGAAAGTATTGAGTGATCTAAACAAGATGGAAGAAACAGACACAGTGGAAACGAAATTATATCTTTTATTCCTGCCAAAATCAGGGCTCTTGAGATTTTGAAAATATGAATAGAGGGGTTAAATTACTTGATTCCTACGAAAACAAAAAAAAAAACTTTTTTCCGGATGTATATATATATACATATATACCTATAGTATATATAATAGGAAATATCAGGGACTTCAGTCAATCGAACTACAAGCGAACTACTTTATTGCTATGCCAAGCGTTCGAAATTTTTTATTTTCTTCTTCATGGCTGAAACAATAAATCGATTATGAAACATTTTGCTACAAGTCAATCCAACAAAAACAAGAACTTACTTAGTTCAAAAAAATATTGATGATGTAGACATAAAAACTGATAGGACAGTGACAAAAATCATATAATTTATATACCGGAATAAATGAAATTATAAAATTAGATTGTTGTTGAATATCTTATAAGGTAGAGTCATTTTGAATATCATCATGAACGAAAGATAATAAATAATAATATATCTGACTGAGATTATCAATATCTGTTTTCTTAGGTTAGGTTAGGTTAGGTTCCATGTAAGTGGGGCGAACACCTCCCCTCCACTGCGACCCCAGATGGGTCTATTGTGGCTCACCCCTAGAGGTTACAGTTCACCGTACAATCCACATCTTTTTACAAAGTTCATGGTTGAATTGGGTGAGATTTGTCTGAAATCGATAGGTTCTAGGTTGGTAAAGCCAAATGTGTCGAACCTTAGTCTTTCTAAGCTAGAGCATGAGCATAATATGTGTTCAGCCGTTTCGTCTTCCACACAACAGAACCGACAGTCCGTTTGTTGGTTCAGACCCATCCTTCCCAGGTGGTATCTTAGACGACAGTGTCCCGTAAGCAGTCCAGTCAGAATTCGCAGGTTACCCCTGCTCCATTCTAGGATCTGCCTGGTTATTTTTTCCGATGGTTTAGGCAGGAACGCCTTCGAATGGGTTAATCCTGGTAATTCGGACCAGTACGTGAGTGTTTTTCCCTCCGCCCAGCCCGAGATAGTTGTTTTCGCCGCACTTGCGGTGACCCCAAAATATGGTTCTGGTCCTATGAACACAGATTCGGTTCCCTGTTTGGCGAGGATGTCGGCTTTCTCGTTACCCTCCACCCCCTGGTGTCCAGGCACCCACAGCAAAGTGACTCTGTTGTTAGCACCCAGGCTTTCTAGGGATTCAATGCAGCTCCATACAAGCTTGGAATTTATCTTGCTGGAGCTCAGTGCTTTAAGAGCAGCCTGACTGTCTGATACAATACTGATATTTTTGTTTACTAGAGGTTTATTCGACAACTCTCTAGCACACAATTCAATTGCGAATACCTCCGCCTGAAAGATTGTAGCATATTTGCCGAGATTGACGGAAATTTCCGTCTTCGGTTTTCTGCTGAACACACCGGCTCCCACTCCACGAGGGGTTTTCGAACCATCTGTGTACATTACGTGTTCGGTCTCTGGGAATCGGACTGATCCGCTTGCCCATTCGTCTCTCTTCGGGAAGAGGACTTTGAAAGACTTTTTCACGTGTGTCTGAGTGGCCAACATGTCGGAAACCATTCCTAGAGTTTGGTGATTTTTTGTTTCACACAGTATCCCGGAGTGGTCCAGCAGTCGCCCCCCTCTGATTTGATTTTCCAATGACAGGAATCTGTAGGAAACCATCCTGGCTTCCCTCTCCAAGACAATGTGGAGGGGAGTGAGGTTCAGGAGGTTTTCCATCGCTGCCGTTGGAGTAGAGGACATCGCCCCTGTAATGGCCAGGCACGCCAGCCGCTGGAGACCAGCAAGCTTTGCCCTGGCTGTTCCCTGCAGACCTTTGGTCCACCAGACTACCGAGCCATACGTGACCATTGGTTTTACCATTGTTTGGTAAATCCAGTAAATCTGTTTGGGGTTCATTCCCCATGATTTGCCGCATACCCTTCTGAGGTTCCAGAGGGAAAATCTGGCTTTGTTAATAGTTTTTGCCATATGGGCGTTCCAGGTGAGTCTTTTATCTAGGGTGACCCCTAGATATTTCACCTCCGTCGCAAACGGAATGCTCTCTCCATATAGGACAGGCTGACGAAGCTTATCTAGCTTTTGCCTTTTGGTAAAAGGGATAATTACAGTTTTCCGGGGGTTCACAGACATCTGCTCCCTCTCGCACCACCTGTACACAGTATTGAGGGCTTCTTGTAGGCCGTTTGAGATCGTCGCTTCAAATTTCCCTCTTACTATTAGGACGAGATCATCTGCATAGCATTGGAAATCCACCCCCTGCATGGAGAGATCGCTCAGCAGAGAGTCAACCAAAAATGACCACATTAGGGGGGAAAGTACCCCGCCCTGTGGACAACCTTTTGCCGCTCTAAACCTGATCGACCCTCCATGCAGTGATGATATGACGTACCGATTTCCAATCATGGTTTTGATCCAGTTGCATATTTGCCTGCTGATTCCTCTACCTTGCATTGCCATGTAGAGTGATTGTGGTAGGGCGTTATTGAACGCTCCTTCTATGTCTAGGAATGCTGCCAGCGCAATTTCCTTATGATCTAAGGAATGGCTGATCTTTCCTACAAGATTGTTCAGTGCTAAATCCGTTGATTTGCCTGTTTGGTAGGCATATTGATGGGGATTTAGGGGATGCTCCCTTAGATTCCCCTCTCTAATATGCCTGTCTAGAATTCTTTCTAGAGTTATTAATAGGAACGAGGTAAGGCTGATCGGTCGGAAGGATTTGGGTAGGAAATGATTCGCCGTACCCGATTTGTGTATATACACAACCCTCGCTGTTGACCAGCCTAACGGAATGTAGCTCCACGCCAAACTCGCTCTATATAATTTAACCAGGAGAGGTAGTAAAACTTCTCTGCCCTTTTGTTTTCTTATTCATAGTGTATTTCTGATTATGAATTTCAACCATCACTAAAAACAGTCTTTTTGTTAATTTTTTTTCTGAATACAAAATTTTTGTTTCTTTCATAATATGATGATCATTAGTGATGACATGTTCAGCGGCGAGTCCACAATTACTTCAAAGAAGTCTGCAATCACATTTATGGTCAGATATTCTAGATTTTAGAAAAAAAATTGCATTCAGTAGTTATAGTTTTCTGATTTCCTATCACAGAAAAAAAAGTGTATTGGGTATACACTGCAACAATATTAGATTCTAGCTCACTGTATTTTGTCTTCCTCTGCCACGTGTCGGGAGACAACACAACCTCGAGCTTGAATCTACTACTTCTCTCCCTTCTATATTGAATAACTATAAATGATTTGCCCTGATATCCCTTCCCCATGAAAACACATTTTACCCTCCCCAACACTGCACGCTAATGGCAAATGAAATTGTTCACTATGCCAAGTATAGGTACTTTATTTTTCTAACATGCAGTCACAATCAACATTTCAAGAAAATCGCATTATTAATGCTGAGATTTTGGGGTGTATCAATGAAAAACAGAATTTTGATTTTTTTACTGAAATTAGCTCTTGAGATTTTATTTATTATTTATTTATTTAGTCATTTATTCAGTGATTCAGCAATAATATACAGCAATAAAGTACAGTAATATGTATTTCATTTTTAACATAACATAATAAATATTAATGACTGAGACTGAAGAGGGCTATAGTTAGTTTCAATGTACATAAATGTACATTGATCCCAATCTTCCCTATAACCCTCGAAGAGGTGCACAGTTAGAACGTAAGATGATTACCTAGTATATTCTAATAATACTGGCACCAAGAACTACAAACTATAAACTAATACAAACATGGATATGACATTGAAACATATTTCAATTTTGAAGCAAACGAGCAGTAGGTACCTAAAATAATCATTCCTGATTGCAACCGAATATACTCAAATATTAAAATATAAGTGAAACTAAAATATAATTCTGAGAGAGAAATCAAAAGGTACCAAGTTTGGACATTGAAATTCGGTATGATATTATTATTAAGTAGCAGTACATTTTTCAAATTTTCCTTGAAATTCTTGAAATTCAATTCCATAAGATCAGAGGGTGAGCCATTAATCAATTTGCAAATCGTGTAAGAATAAGATCGTTGGAACATGGAGCTGGAGTGATGTGTGAATTACATTGACATTGTGTATATCTGCCCTGAAAGATATCCTGCGTGCTAGGTATATTGGTTCTCGGTTTTTAATAATTTTGTGAAATAAACATGCCAAGTGTAGAAACCTTCTATTTGTAATATTTTCAACTCCAAAAGTTTGCCAGACACCGAATGTCTTTTTCTAATGTTAAATATGAAACGGACGCATCGTTTCTGAACAGTTTGTAATCTTCTGCAATTTTCATCAACGTTATTTTGAAGATATAAATTGGGGGCTTGTTAGGGATGCTCATTCTGAATCTGAAGATAACGTTTCCTGAAATGAGCCCTAATACCATTTTCCCAAATAAGGGCCTTATTTACACCCATCAACATCACACACCAATTGGCGAATGAAAATGTTCAGCATGCAAAATACTCCATGGTTCACCAAGACCACCAAAATCTCAAGAAAATCGCATCATCATTAATAACTGAGATGTTAGGGTGTATTCATGAAAAGCAGGACACACTGTATAATAATTACTCCATTGTTGTAATTTCAAGTATTTGCAATGGAACAACACCTCAGGAAGTGGTCCCAGAGTTACTCATGCATGCAGAGGTATTTTGAATTTGTGATAAAACAAATGATCAGAGTGGATTGCTTTTTCCAAATAGGCGTTTATTCTCCACTTCTATTCAAATTTATGTCAAACACTTGTAGTTGCCTAGTCCGCCTTATGGATGATCCGGCCCTGTATCCAGGTATATTTCGTATGAGTCATGATTTTTTTTCTCAAATTTTCAGAAAAGAGTACCTACAGCGTGAGACATTTTTGTCCGACAAGATACCTATTGTGAAATTATTGGTGGTATGGCGCGTGCCTTGAACAATTGGCGGAGTCGTGGCTGATTTATTATATAGGGTGAGTCAAAAATGTAAACCGAGCTTCCTGGAGGTGATTGTACATTGAAAAATTGATACAGTTTGATGAATGAACTGATCCCAAAATGTATATTGCGGGAGATATATCCTTCTAAAGTTGATAAAATTGAAATAATTTTCCCGCATAACTTCTAAACGGTGGAAATCGCGAAATTGAGATTTCTTGTATAAAAGCCTATTGATAAAATGAATTTTCTGAAGACAACTTTTTTACTCGTATTGTTCCTGGTAGAAAAATTTAGATATTTCATAGAGCGGAAAAAATTACATGAAAACGATATTCCTATCGAAATACAAAAATTGTAACCGTTCGCGAGATATTTGAGATTTTGTAGTCACTTGATATCAGCAGATTAATTCATCAGTAACAATATTTAAGGAGGCCATGATCAATTTTGTACTTGACAGCGATATTCATGTCATTATGTGAGCATTGTTATTGTTAATTTCCTTGTTCAGGTTTTTTTGCATCGTAATATTGTTTCTGCGAGTTTCAACTGAGATTTCAAGAAATTACTGGTTATTCGTTTTCCGCTCGGCGCGTTCCGAATTCTGAAACATTTTGAATATTGTGCAAAGATTTCGTGAAAAAAAAATGTTTCAGAATGAAAAATGAAGATGGTTTCCAACCAAAAAGTTCTAAGCCTCCTGAAATATTATCACAAAAACTCAAATTTCTCGAAAACGGTTACAATGTGATTATTTTCCTTCTATCAGATGTTTCTATTTTTTCACCAGAAAGAATGAGAGGAGAATAGGTGTCCACAAAAAATCATGACCCACATACTTTTAACACCCTTTCTAACAATTTCAGAAATGTGAGAGTTTATCAGAAAAATGTATCTTATCAACATACATTGATGAAGAAGATATCAATCTGGTGGTTTTCAGCGTTTAGACGGTATACGGAAATATTATTTTAATTGAATCAATTCAGGAAGGACACATTTACCTTTATATATTTTTTGAGTCATTAAACTATAATTATTTTTCAATGTACTATCACCTTTAGAAAGCTTGGTACAATGTTTGACTCACCCTGTATATTTAAATGTTCTCACTCAATAAGCCTCAGCAATTTCTAGAAACAATTTTGGACCACTCTATGGTCTGTTTAGCAATTTTTGTCATACCATCGCCTTCAATTGAAAGGAAACTTTTTTTTTCTGAAGCCCTGAAATAATTTTCGGAATGCGATTAAATTATTGAATTCTCCGAAATGAGCAGAAAGTTGAAGCAACGTGGCTAGGTAATACTTCCAGTACCTTGGAATGGAAGTACGTACTTCTTCATACCACGACTCGCAGTTGCAGAAAATTGAATTTTCTTCAGCATGATTCATGTTACCGCGCAACATAGTTGATTTCGAAAAATCTGAAGTCAAGGGTGGAGATCAAAATGGTTAAAATGAGAGAACACTTACACATCGTTCACTTCATTCATCTTGTTCATCATAAATACAGGCACTTCAATTCACCTAAATACTTGTGGCACAGTGAATCACACGCTATAGTCTGGAAACTGATCGAAACGCGGAATTTCAATAACCAATTTTTTTCAATCACTCCATTACATTATAACGAACATATATTTAGCGATATTCTGTAATCTTTCACCGCAGTTGAATACTCGACATTATGTATGAAACTGAATTGAAATTCATGCCAACTACCATTTGTTATTATTATTTGCCTGTCAGGTGGAAGACTTTCTGCGAGGAGTGGGAGAATGACGGAATTCGCCAATTAATTTTGGATAATAAATTATAGAAGTACCTATTAGAGGACCACCTATTCAATATGTTGACCACGAGATTATCAGAAGGCGACTATTTTCGAAACAATTCATATTCAAATTATTCTCATCCATAATCATTTGGATGAATATTATCATCTGATCATTCGGTTGTTTTATCACAATAGACAAGGATTTCTCATTCACTACTATGCCCATAAAAAAACAATAGATCGTCGACATAAGAAATCGTTTCTCTCTACTACTGGTCAATAATAAAATTCATTCTCAATTTTTAACAGTTATACAGAGTTTTCAAACTTAAGTCTATGGCTAACTTAGTTATTATCGGAGCTACAAGGTCAGTTGAATGGGCAAATTGGTAGTATTTGTTCTGCTAATTACTATGACGAAATCGAAAGGAAAATCGAAAAAGCGAACACTTTTTTCAAATGTGTCACCCAGTATACAGTATTTTTATTCAATGCAGAATTCTATTGTGAACAGAAGCTGTTCCACAATGTTTCATCCTCAAATTTGAAATGACAACTATTGATCTTTTTTCTTATAGTGTAGCGGGACACAAGGTAAAAGTAATCAAAAAATTTTTTGGAAGTAGAAAGATATCAGACCCTCACTATCATATCTAGGAATAATTGAATCATTATAGAATCCAGCTTGACTACTTTTTTCTATGGTACCGAAAAAAGTTATAAACGAACAAACTCAAAAATAACAAAAAAAATCTACTTCGCATGAAAATGTATGAACCTTTGTAATTTGGAGACTACATAACTTAGATGCCTCAACTTTCCATCATTTTGTTGAGGATATTATGAAGATTCGATCCATGGTATATAAACTGGCAAAATTGAGTTTTTTGTATATAAAAATAAATTTTTTGTCACGCATTACATGAGTAATTTAGCATTAACACCCCTTCAATTGATAATAACTTTCTTTTTCACGATATGAATTTTAATTTTTTCCTTACATCTAAATAGACTGTAGTGTAACGAACAATTTGTTTCAAATAAACTTTTCGCACGTTTCAAAAATAAACTTTTTATAGTGCTTTGAATGACAACGTGCAACTTTAGATAGGTCGTGCACAGTGAGTGAGACAGAGTGCGATAGATACTGGTGCATGAGTGCGGAACGAAGATGGAATAATATCAAGAGCCCCATCCACAGATATGATAAATATAATAGATTCATATTGATAAATTGACATATTTGCTCGCTAAGAATGTCAATTTGAATATAAAACATTGAATCTAACTAAAATTCATCACACATTCCTCCCGAAGACTCTGAAAAAGTTTTTTATCATAAATCTGAGACCCGATGATGCAACACGACAGATTTGATGACGACAGTATCTGGGAGAAAATAATACGATTATATTATGTACTGGGAGATTTGGATTCAATAAAATGAAAAAAATATTTCGATTTTACATCAACATGTACTTATTTGCATGTGTATCTCAAATCATAATCTCCATGGCATTGTCTTTTTTTTTAAATTGCATGATTTGTCGGAGCAAGAAATATTTAGCATTTCTTGTATCTCTCTGGATGTATAGGTGGTAGAGTTGAAAATACTGATGATTTCAGTAAACTTTCAACATGATCATTGCAGTTTTACTTTTACAATATATTTTATATTGTATTGCACATCCAGGAATGAATTAAGTATACAATTTGAGAGAATTTCATGAATCTACGAAGTTATACTTTAGTACGCACCTGGGTACGCACTGTGTGAATGTATTTTCTGTAGAAATAAGTTCTACAGAAGACTTCAAAGTATTGACAGTGAATTTGTGTCTTATTAGCTGATCTTAGGTCGTGACATTAGCATCTTCATTTTCTATATGTATATAATTTCATTACTTACATAATTACTTGCTAATAATAGCATCAGTTGAATCAGATCCAGTAAGGGCATATAGAGCTGGTAGTTTCTTGCAAAATTCTATTCCTATAGACCATTAGATACTGATACAATTAACATGAGTCGAGTATATATGAGAAGTTTGACTGCATGGCTATTTTTTAAATAGAATTTTGTATGCCAAACATTAGAATCATAAGAAATACAAAATGATGACAGAACATCAGTATCATCCGACTAGAGAGAATATTACTGGAAGATTTGGATTCTTCCAGTATATAAATGTAACCTTTTTATCTGCTACCTCATTGATAAATTTCAGAGATACATTGTTAGTAACAGAATTATTCATTATTATCCTACATTCACCCTTCCGATACCTCGATCCAGCGATGGTATATTTAGGAATAAATATCTGAATATTTCCACAAATTAATATTTTCGCTTGAAATATTACCAGGTTATGTTTATTCCTGGACGCCTTTGAAAATCACTGAGATTTAGGAATTGAGCGATTTCCTTTTTTCGAAAACTTTTATAATTTGTATCTCTTCGTCTTTATTGCTCTATTAGCTGAGAGAGATTCTACGATCATATCTGTCGAATACAATAATCACATAATTCGTTTAGAAATTCTTCATATTGAGATCTTTTTTTTTTCATAAACAGCTGACCTAATTCACTGAATGTTTTATTCAACTCTTTCATCTCTTGTACTAATGAAAAAATAGAAAAAGAAACACTTATATCAACTTATATGAAAAAATTTCTGCTAGATTACTGTTTTTCCAAACGGCTATTGAACATACCATCTGTTCCTATTACTATATAGATTCACCTTCTTTATTCTTTGCATTCTTCTGACAATCTGAAAATGTTCAAACTTTTTTGATGTTGCTTCCGTTCAAAAACTTCATCCACTATCATTGTTTGAGCAGCATTCAAACATGTCACAAAAATTCTTCAATATACCTTGGTATACTATAATTTGTCCAGCTGTAATGTTGATCAATTTTTTTGGGGACTCATGTTTGGAAAATTCTAGCATCTCCCAATATCTTCTTGGTATTTTTTCTATAGGTACCATTTTCACTTCGTTGCCTTTGAAGTGAATTATTTTGGGATCATATTTATGTTACTGAAGTTATTTACCTACATATTCAACCAAGAACGCTCCATTCCCAAATGAGACAGTTATCCTCCCCGAATCTTTACTGTTTGTTCTTGTCTAGAGCACGTAAATGCCGCTGTATCGTTCTCACTCGTGCGCTTGGATGGCCTCTTACATATAAGACAATAAATGCTTCTACAAAGTTTATTTTGGTAACGTGCGAAAAGTTCATAGGAAACAATTTGTTGCTCACTGTCAATCTATCGAAAGATATAAAAAAAAAATCGAAATTCATATCGTGAAACAAAAAGTTATGCTAAACTGAAGAGATGACAATGGAAATTTTTTCGCGAATTCTGTACAAAATGATACATTTTGGATCGAAAAATAATTCAATTTCGCAACATATCATATATGAACCGAATCTCCAGAATATGCTTGATCATATTATGAAAAGACTGCGTATATAAGTGCTATAATTGCGAAGTTACAAAGGTTTATATATTTACGCGCAAAGTTATTTTTTTTTTGAATTTTCGAGTTTGGTCGCCTATAACTTTTTTCGGTACCATAGAAAAAAGTAGTCAAGCTGGAATATTATGTAATAATCATATACAGTATGATGCAAATGTATGGAATAAATTCATTATTTCAGAAATGGGCGACATTTGAAGATATTCCAAAAACACGTGAGTTTTAATTTTTGAAGCCTCATCTCATGACATTCATATGAGAGATGTTACGTCACTGGTGTAGAAGTGATGACGTAATGGACGATTTTGCAAATACAAGCAGGGGTCATGTGACACCTCGTTTGAAAGGTCTAATGATGATCTAACAGTCAAAATTTTGCATAAGAATATGCAATTAAAATGGATTATCATTTGGTTAACTGAATCTTGCAGAGGTCTGCTACTGAGAATTGAACATCGAAGGGTTGTCTAGTTGAAAAAATTCACAATAAAAAATGTTCTGAACTCTAGTTTTTGGATTTTTTTCGAAAGTGGCCTTGTTTTGAAATGAATTCATTCCATACATTTGCATCATACTGTATATTCAAGGTGGTGAAGGTGCTATATCTTTCTACTCCGAAAAAAAAAGTCTGTAAGGAAGAGGATTTTGCCTCGTTCTCCTCTACACTATTATCGATTGAGAGTATTGTATACTGAGTGTTCCATCTGAAGAACTTGAACTTTTTGACATAACTCGTGAACGATATCTGAGATTTTTGTTTCGTTTTCGTCATTGCCATCAGCGGAAGGAATACTACTAGTTTGTCCATTTAACTGACATTGTTGCTCCAATAATAACTGAGTTAGCAATAGTGCCGACTCAAGTTTGAAAATCCTGTAGATAAGGTGTCCCTGAAATAATAATGATCATAAAAATGAAAATAATGATAATGATAATAATCTCTTGAGCTTGAAGTATCTCCATAACAAAATGGATCTGGATGGTGCCTGCAAAGTCATCAGGAATTCGGATCTCCTTCTGCAAATGGTTAAAACTCATGAAGAGGCAGTAGTAAGAGCTTTTCTCTTTAGGGCAGCACGTCGAGCAGCCAGTGAATTGTCTCTGATTTTTGACTCCGAGCGCGAGGCTCAGGACTCAGTTACTGAGCTAGAGCCCGCTCGGAGAAAAGCCCGCTCCTGCAGCTGCACATGGATAAGCCCATGCATTCGGTCTACTCCAAGACCATTGAAGACTGGGGTCTGTCCAAAGCATTGAATTTCGCTTTTCTCAAGTCAGGCGGGCTCAAATCGGAAACAGAGGGGTTCATCATGGCATGCCAGGATGGAGTTTTCAACACTCTCGTTCAACACAATGCGGCATTCCGACTGCTCTACTATCATTTGAGGCACTCGTACGGAATAGTCGAGACCCCAGTGCTGCCTTATGCTCCGGGGGATATTGAGTCTGTTGTGGAGAATGAGAGGTGCCGAATTTATTGGAACTTCTCATTCCCCACCCTCAGGCAAATACAAGCTAACAAGCTTGATGTAGTCCTCCTCGACCATCAAATCAAAGCGATGCTCGTGATCGAGTTTTCGGCGCCAGCGCCGAACCGAACATCGTTTTGAAGGAGGAGGAGGAACGGACTCAATATCGAGATCTTCTCTTCGAACTCCACGACTCTATCCAGACCATTCTGTGGAATTAGTTATCCTGATAATCGGCTCCCAAGGAGGCACACGACATTCGCTGCTCTCGGAAATCCAGAAAATCCCAGCGTGCAGTGATAAGGCACATATCCTGGCTGGTGGAATGCAGAAGGCCGTCATACTAGGATCATTGTGTTCACTCAGGGCTCACGGTTCTTGGTCCCAGTGATTATTCACCTCACAGGCTGTGGGGTGTAGTCACTGGATTTTATCCAGTACGACTCTGCTTGACGTCGAAGGCCGCAGGGTCGTGACTGGAATAATATGAAATTAATTGACAATAATAATAATAATGATAATAATAATAATAACATTTATTCGTGACTAATATGACAAAAAAAGAACAGTGGCATCCTCTCAGGGGCGTATTCCTTCCATAAAAATAAGGCAATAGGTTTCTATTGACAAGGGTCCGAAAATGCTTTGTAAGGGAGCTATACGCCCCTTTGAATAGGACACGTTACAGACGATTTTTCCTCTATAACTTCAAAATCCTTCACAATAAATCTTCGAGAATTGGTGTACGGCATAAATATTTGATGGTAAATGAGACTCTGAATTGAAAATTGTAAAATTTTATTCAGGGACGTCACATACGGGGGAGGGGCAGTGTAAAAACATCCCTTCTCCTTTTGATATTCGGGCAATTGTGATTTCGTTTGGAAATTATAATATTCTAGAGTTTTTCATGTGGAATAGGTTTTCCTAGTTCATTTCGATAGAGACCATTTAGGAGAAAATCGACTCTGAAAACTATCTGATTTGCGTAAGTCACAATATCTTGAATATCAAAAGAAGAAGGGATGTTTTTACTCTTACCCTTCCCTGCATGTTTACAACAATTTTCGAATATTTATTGTGAAGTTATAGAAAAAAAATCGTCTTCGAGGTGTCCTATTCAAAGAGGCATAGCTCCCTCAGGAAGCATTTTCGGACCCTTATTAATTGGAACTTTTTTCCTAATTTTCATGCAAGGAATACACCCTTGGGAGGATGCCGCTCACTTTTGAATCAACCTGTTATACATATATAAATCATGAGAACCATAAATATACAGGGTGTCCCAGAACAACGTACCATAAATTCTACAGGGTGAACTAGCGATCAGAATAGGCCGATTGAAATCAACTTGTGCCTTGAGAGGGCGATGAACAATCATTTTGTTTTCAGATTTTCTATAATATCTCAGGAACCTCGAGAGATACAGCTCTGGAAATCGAAGGGCAATTCACCATAGTGGATATGAATCGAATACATGTTATACCAATTTGATCAATATACAGGCAGATAGATATTTCGCATTGACTTTGAAGAAAATCGATTAAAAAAAATCTGAGTACGCCACTGACCTTATTTTCATATTTCAATAGTTAACGAAATCAATAACCTATCTTTCTTCAGACGGCAGTTGTTTTCGAATTCTTCTTGGTTTTCGAGATATCTAAAAAAGTTCATTTTGGTGCTTCTCCATAATACTATTTATTCATGATGTCAGGATTCTCTTGTGTTTTATGTTTTCATCCCATTCATGTTGATTTATTGATCAAAATAATAATATCCATCAGTTCAAATTTTATTTTTGTTTTCTCGTGAAAAAAGTTTCTTCGAATGTAACGGAAATCACAATAATTCTAAAAAGACAGTAAATCTTGGGAACAGTCACCACATTCTTTCGGTGTCAACCTCGAAAGATGTCGAACAGCACTTTATCAAAACTCCTTCATCCATAGAACGGGTAGGCTCTGGAATTCATTGCCTGAGGAAGTATTCCCAACAACATATAATTTCCAGAAGTTGAAAAAAAAATTATTCCAATACCTACCTCCTGTTCCTATCCTCCCTAGGAACGCACGATGGTCTTTGAACATCATAGGGATTTCCTTTCGTGCGCTCCAAGCGATAAAAAAAAATCATAACGATATCAATCAAGCAAATGCTCAAAATGCCTTCATCTCTCTCCAACCATAATCAGGCCTTTTTCACGCAGTTGAATTGTATCCTCTGGAATATTCCTGGATTATTTCGAAACTTCGCAGCTGCTGTGGAACCTCTTGCACGTAACTGTTCCACTGTGTCAATGGCTATTGACTATACTTTGTTTTTCATGAATCCATAGGTGATTTTCGAATGAGAATCGATTATTGTCATTGCTTTCTGGAACAACAGAATGAAGACGCTTCGTTCGTAGAGAAAATCATCATGTTCAACGATGAGGCCACGTTCACTATAGAAATGGAATAACTAATTTACGCATTATGCAATTTCACTGCCAATAGAGTTTCAAAGTGAACGTTTGGGCCGGAGTTATAGATAATTATCTGATTGGACCATTTTTTCTATCAAACTGCTTGACCGGACATCAAGAGTATTTGAATTTTTTGCAGCATGATTTGACGGATATCTCAGACGACGTTTGTTGAGGAATAATTAATGAAATGTCGTTTCAACAGGATGGCGCACCACCGCATTATAGTCGCGAGGTGAGAACGTGGTAATGCCAGAGATTTAATAACCGATGGATTGGCAGAGGCCAGAGAGCACCAGTGAAATTGCCCGCAAGTTCTCCAGATCTGACGCCATTGGATTTTTGTTTCTGGGGACTCATTAAAAACAAAGTACATTAAATTGCTTTTGACACAGTGAAACAGTTGCGTGCAAGAATCTTTACAGCAGTTGCGAGGTTTTGAAGGAATATTCCAGTGGATACGATTCAACTGCGTGAAGAGGGCTCGATTATGCTTGGAGGGAGATGGAAGGCATTTTGAGCATTTGCTTGACTATTCTCTGTTTCCTAGATTCACTGTCTTTTTAGATATATTGTGATCGCCGTTACATTCGATTAAACTTTTTTCACGGAGAAACAAAAATCAAATTTGAACTGATGAATATCATTATTTTGATCACTAAATCAACATGGATGGGATAAAAACATGAAATACATGATAATCCTGACATCATAAATAAATAGTATGGAGAAGCACCAAAATGAACTTTGTTAGATATCTCGAAAACCAAGAAGAATTTGAAAAAAACTGCAGCCTGAAGAAAGTTAGGTAATTGATTTCGTCATTCATTGGAATATGAAAATAAGGTCAGTGGCGTACTCGGTTTTTCTTTAATCAATGTTCTTCAAAGTCAATGCGAAATATCCATCTCCCTATTTATTGATCGAATTGGTAAAACATGTATTCATTCATATCCACTTGAGTAACTGGCTCTCTAATTTTCAGAGCAGTATCTCTCAAGGATTTTGAGAAATTCTAGAATATCTGAAAATAAAATGATTGTTCATCGCCTTCACACGACTCAACGGTGCGTTTTCGTATAGAGGTGAATTGACCTCAATCGGCCTATTTTGATCTCTAGTTCACCCTGTAATTTATGGTACGTTATTCTGGGACACCCTGTATATGAAATCAAATTGCATAGGTAACTCATTGCCATTAGTATAACTCTGGAATATGTTGAAATAGATTTTATTTACAACCATATATGTAATGTTGTCATTACTAACGTCATTGAAGGTTGGGAAGTTTCATATTACACACCTCTACTTCCCGCCCTCACTTCTAGCCATCGCTCATATAATAATTCAGGTTTGTTCAGAACAAAACACAGATTTATTAATTTTGATCGAAATATGATGGTTGTAAATGAAATAGTATACAAACCTCGGTAGGAAGTTTCATTCCTGTCTCGAAATTATAGCTAACTAACTAATCTCGCGACAGAAATGAATCACTTCCCACCTCGGTGTGTAATATAATATTTCTACTCACATAACTGAAATGGCATGTAATGTACGGATATGTACTATACGCTAAATGATCGATTGATCACGGATCAACGATCTGTGATATATGCGAAAAATTAAATAGGTTACCATGGCAACACACTTCTTTAAACACACCTTCAGTCGTTTGAGTCCTGTCCGGCCTGTCAACTGTAGGAAGTGTTGACTGTCATTTTCGAATTTTGTTGCAATTTGCAATCGGTGACAAATCAGAATTATTCAAGTGAAATCGAAGATGATGTTTTAGGTACCTGCATATTTCCAAAAACTCTGCGTGAAAATGAATTTCTCATATTTTTTGTTAATTTATTTAATGTAAACCTTTTTTTTTTCATCGCTTGGTGCGCTTGAAAGGGAATCCCTATAATGTTCAAAGAACATCGTGCGTTCCTAGGGAGGAAAAAATCACTTACCCTGTGGATATAAAATAGTGGCAAGTAAGAACTTATATACTATTTGGGACAAGGAAACAAGTTGATAACCACAAGAATATTTGTGTTCTTGCGATAATGACAACCTACCACTAAATAACCTGTTTCATTGAATTACAGATTGATAACCGTTAGTGAACACAGCGCTTGTCATTAGTGACTCATTCACTTGTCATTAGTGACTTATCCACTTGTCATTAGTGACCTATCCACTTACCATTAGTGACGTATTCATCTGCGATTAGTGACTTATTCATTTGTCATTAGTGGCTTGTTCACCTGTCATAAGTGACCTAATCAAATGTCATTAGTGACTTGTTCACTTGTCATCAGTGACTCATTCACTATTCATTTGTGACTTATTTACCGGTCATCAGCTTGGTACTATGAAACATTACATATATTGATCCCGGAATTATAATAACCTTGGTAACAAGACAAAAAGTCGTGCATTCAAAACATTTATCGTATAGCTATGTTCAATCAACCAGTAACCACAAATATTGAGACACTAGATATCGTGGGTATATCATCAGGATCATGCGCCGGTCCATCAGATACACTGGTACACTCTATTTTTCTTCAGTGATGAAGATGAAAAAGTAGAATTGAAATCAACTTCCGTCAAACGTTTTCTCCCACTACGAGTATCATCAGAAGTGGAAAAGAACCCAGTATATAATATCTACAATTATGTTCTGTTCTGGGAGAGTTATGTATTTCATCATCTTCTTCAAAGACATAACAGATCATCAAGAACTCAACACCCCACGGCACACAAACTGAGAATCTTCACAAATATCATATATATAGATATTGTTCCGAAGGGCAATTGCATGACTTGAAACTTCAATTGTACTAGAGCATGTATACTTCACAAATGCTAAGATCATTAATAATATAGCTGTGGACAGTGGAAGTGGTCGCTTTGGGCATGGGCACCTGAATTGTATATCGGAGATTACCGAACGGAGAGAAATGTAAAACAAAAGGTGAGCTGTCACTTGCATACCGGAAATTTTACCGAATCCTCCTGGTGTTCCAACCAGAAGTGGGAGGATCTTTAACGAGTCCAACATCCATGGCCTCGGGACCGCCGGGTTAACATCCCCTCCGAAGGACATATCTGTACCATATCCGTACCATATCTTGTGCCCACTGATATGCTATTTCACTACAGATGTGCGGGCTGACGCGGCGTTTCCTCGAATGGTCACCCATCCAAGTACTAACCGCGCTCGACACTGCTTCACATCAGATATCGAACGACTAGTATTGAAGTCATTTATTTTCTTTCTATTTTCACAATTATCACAGCACATAGTGATTTTATATATATTTGGTGCGACTACATAATGATATATATATTTATATAGGTGATCTCGCTGTGGGTACCCAGAGGGGCGGGGGAGTTGCTCATTCGTTGCGATCAGTACAGGGGGTACAAACACGTTTTCGCGTTTGCACATCTGTACGAGTTCAGAGTCATGTCATGGTTTCTAATGTACCCTGACAGTTTTTTATTTCTGGGTTTGGGAGATAGCGTTGTCTAGATCCTTCCCGGTGTCTCGGACACTTCCGAGAATCCGAGAAGATTCCCAATATAGGTTTTCAGGTTCCACAAAAATGCCGGTTGATGCATATATCAGCCCGTGTTCTTTATGAATGTTATGATGTTGCCTAACTTCGGTGATATTCCGGGTGGGGTCACTCCCAGCGATGTGGTATTTGTGGAATTTATATCCAATTTTGATTATATAATCTCTTATTCTGGGCAAATCACCACATTTCTCGTGGAGATCTGCCACTCGAGAGGATTTATCGCCGTTGATGATAATACGAAGTTCTTTGTTCTGCAGCACCTGCATCCTATTCATATGAGTAGGTGGGATGCTGCAGTAAACAGGATACGCGTACGCCATCACAAGCCTGATTATCTGCTTGTATACCAGGTCCTTGTTCAACAGCGAGAGTGGAGAGGTCCTAAATATCAAGGGATACATCTTCTTGATTGCTGATTGCGTTCTCTGAATTAAATAATTGGTGTTGGACCTAAGACTCATGCGGGTGTCCAGTTTAACTCCCAGGTATTTCACGGTGATTGTGTCTGCCACCTCAACCACTTCTGTTTGTTAAATGTCTTATGGATACTGATGACCTCAGTCTTAGCGCTGTTTATACGGATCGTTGACTCGTCAAAGTACGGTATGATTTCCCTGTCCAGATGAATCTGGATCTGTGTCCTGGCGACATTCAAGTCGAACGAGTGAGCATATATAGCCGTATCGTCGGCATACAATGCTGTACTCGTTCGCTCGAATACAGGGAAATCAAGCGTGTATACGGTGTAGAACAGAGGTGATTATCTTAATGATAAAAATCGGCACTTTGACCTTATGCAACTTGCACATTAGACATTCGTGCCAGACGGTGTCAAAGGCCTTTTTTATTTGCATCATGACCAGGACCGTGTTTCTGTTGCTATTGCTGAATTCCTCAACTTCATGAACAATTTGGGCAACTTGGAACACAGCGCTGTGTCCCTTGCGGAACCTGAATTGCTCTTTCGGTATAAGGTCCAGCTTATCAACGTGGTGGGATATGAGTCGTAAGACTCTATGTACGATCTTGGCTACTGTGATAAGCAGCGATATGGGGCGGTAGCCATTGGTGAATTTTATGTCATTACCCGGCTTTGGGATTGAGAAAACAAGCCTACTTCTGAGGCATGCTGGGTAGTGCTGGCTTCTCATTATTGCATTGATGATGTAATGCAATTAAACTATCACTTCACGAGACATTTTGTTTAGGAGAATCATGTCCAACACGTCAATCCCTAGTGCGTTATTGATGTTCAGTTGTTTTAGAATTTCGATAATCTCTTAGGGAGTTATTGATTTGCCCAAAGTTTGCCGCGAGAGCAGGACGCTAAGCAGTAATCTGATTCGTGCTGCTGTTGCCACCATGTCTTCCTGGACTGCACTTGTTGGATTTTTGCATATTTTCAAGATATTTTGGAAGTGTTTCCCAAGCACTACCGCCTCCGGATCCGGATCTGAGACCGCTTCCTCGAGACCATACTGCAGGGTTGGTATAAGAGTGAATTGTTTTGTATCTTCTTTGTCATTTTCCATAAAGTATTGTCACTAGGGTCCAAACTCTCCAACTTGGCTCTCCATGAGGAGTTCCTGAGCTCATGTATTTCATATTCTATTACATTACAGATTCTCTTGAATGCGCCTTTGGCTTCCGGCGTTTTGAGCCGTTGCCAGCGACTCCTTAGAATTTTCATCTCTGCCATGAGCTCAAGAACTGCCTTCGGGAATTCGTCCTTATTGGAGTTGATGCTGACCTGTCTCGTGGTAGAGGTACTGGCCAATGTGATGTGTTTTATGATGTTTTCCATTTCCTTATCTATTTCTTCGTGTTTAATGTTACTTTTTATTTTGGTGTTTATGTCTCACCTGAGAAGCTAAGCGAAGCCCCAAATCGTTATTGCTTCATAACTTTGAAGCGATTCATGAGATTTTATTCAAATTGGGTGGTACGTTAGCAATGCTCTATAGAGCGATAAAAAACATAACATAATCATGATAAATATCATTCTATGGACGTAGTACTTGTTTTCTTCCAGTATATGAACATCCAAAACCTAATGCCAATGGAAAATTAAGAAGTGGTTTGAATATGAAATTTGGATGGCATGACTTCTTTTTCGATCCCTTCCATGTTATCGACAAAATTTAAATTTCAGTAATTTTAGGCATCAGTTCACACTCAAACGATCAACAGGTATGTTATAAAAATAATTCAAAATCATCATACATTTCACCCAAACATAGATGTATACGAGAAAAATGGATACAAGCAAACTCACCACAGTAGTTGCCCTGTCTGGACGCTAGACGGCTCTGGCTCACTCAGCATACAAGAAAAATAACAGTGAATAGCTGAAGCACATTGAATTTTTTCCATAAATCATTATATATTCGTGGAAATGACGGAAATTTTGAACAATTTCTATGGAATATCTGTTAATTTTATATTTGTTAGCTGATTCTCTATATTTTATTAAAATTCCTATTTTGTCGGAACATTGGTCTAATGTAATCAAATTTCATCATGAGTACCTTCTTCTTAGTGAATTAATAATACAATCAAAATTTCAAATTCTTATCCCTTTCTTTGTGTAATCCTTGTCGCAAATGATGGATAACATAAGTGTTACGCTTCAGATGAGCTATATTAGTGCCCTGAAAAATACAAAACGAAACAATTACAGCCTTTTTTTATTTCTATTCACACTTTTGCTGAAGTTAAACGTGAAACATATTCGTTATTAGTTCGATTCGATAACTGCGTCTTTAATCCCAGGTAGCACAGGTTAGTGGAACGACGTCATAATGACGTCTTCTCTAGGTCATTATTGGTCAATGACGTCCTCGACTTCAGAGGGACCTAAAAATGACGTCATATTTCATGACGTCTTATTGACGTTCAATATTGGACGTCTTAATGACGTCCCTACAAAGTCGTATATCCGACCAAATAAAAAAAATCAGTCGCTTCCTTACTTTTTCATCGTTTGTTAATTGTACGTACTAAATGTGTGTTTGTATATACAGTGTTTTCGTGAGTACTGATGAACAAATTTATTTTCATCCAAATTATGCATTTTTGAGGAATCTGCTGAAAACGGTCAATTTTCATTTTCAATTTGCCATATATTCATGAGAAAAATTGAATATACAATCATGGTGATCCACGTTTGAATTATGACCATAACGACAATTTTTTCAGATAGAGCACCTTATATTATTATATTACTCAATCTTTTGAATAACCATGGGAAGCGGAATTCTAAAATGTTTAACACAATCATGTGGATTGTATGCGTCCAATAAATTAGATGCTCTCGCGTGAAGTAGTGGATAAATTCATTATTATCCAATATCTATCTATCTCATATATTTCTGAGAAAACAGGAGAGGCTTTTATTTCTAATTCGACATTTATACGGAGGAATCATCAAATATACAGGATGATACACGTTTGTATTATGACGTACACGACACATTTTTCAAACGGATATATATTATTGAATTTTCGTAATCAAATGTATATCACACAAAGGGTTTGCATACAGGGCGTTCGTTAAATTCAGTTCTCTCGTAAAATTAGATCACCATTAAAATATAAAGATGACGTAATTTCTCCTACACGAATCATTCTGTATATATTGATTCAATATGAGATAAAGCTTGAATGAAAATAAAATTCTACGGCTTCGAGCATTATTCTCTGAAAAAAAAAATATATTTTTAATTTTCAACAAATTTATTAGCAAATTCGCAAAAGAACCTAATCCAACGAACGCACTGTATACAGACTCATATATTTTTGAATCCAGCTTTTCATAGAGACTCTAAAAATCGAATAATTTATAGGGTGTTCCTTTGAAAAAATGGTCGCGGACGTTGTAACTCTAACTTGAATCACCCTGTATATTCAATTTTTTCTCAATAATGTGATTTGAAATGAAAATCGACCTAATTTGGGAGATTCCTCAGCAAGGAATTGTATGGTTATAAGTACATTGATTGGCTACTTTATTTTTACTTCACGCGAGATGACTCAATTTAACGGACACACTGTATACAAACCCTATGTGTAATATATTTTTAAATTCAGATTTTTATGGATATTTCAAAAATTGAATGTATCTTATATAGGTTATTATTGTTTCCAATTGAAAAAATTGCCGAGGACGTCTTGACTTAAACGTGGATCACCCTGTATATATATGATTCTTACTTTCAAATGTGGCAAATCGGAAATAAAATCGACCTGTTGCAGAAGATTTCTCAGAAATGGATAGTTTAGCTAAAAATAAGTTAATTCAGCTTACATCTCGCCGACGCTCGCTACATAATTTTAGGTACAAATACGAGTAGCTAACGATATTGTCATATAGAGATTCATAGGATTCAACAGAGGACTGCCCGGAAGGACCATCAACCAAGTTACCACAACGTATAGTTACAAAATGAATATCATCAAAGGTTTGTATGTATTATCATGTACCAATGATACCGTATACAGGGTGTTAACAAATAAGTGTCACAACGGGAAACTGTAGTTTGCTCATGAAAAAAGAAACATCTTTTTCCCTATCGAAATTTTTCTCCGGGCTTCCGTTATCAAGATACAGGGCGTCAAAAAAATACAAAAACATCTGTTTTTTGCTACTATCTCAGGAACCGTCGGAGCTATGGAGTTAAGCCTTCGTACACACTTCATCATCAATAATGGCTACTTTTAGGGCTCTTGATCAATTTCCTTGGACATGTCAGTGGAGGAGAATTCAACGCCTCGTAAGGGTTTAACCCCCCAAACATTTATGCCACTGGAGAAATTGTAATTTTCAAAGTAGATTCTGAAGCGCCAATATCTTTCACACAAAAAACGTCCTCCTGTCTCAATGCTCTAAAGTGAACAGTTTCCGAGAAAAATGGCTCTTTATGAATGAGAACATACAAAATCCTGATGATATCTCCAAAAATTGTCTAAAAATCCACTGGAAATAAACACCTCAGATCTGTCTAATAATATGTTCAATCAAATGTCAGGTTCTTGAGTATGCTGGTCTCGATGCTGGTTTTCAAATTGTTAAGTTTATTTAGTATTGTAAAGTGTGTTTAATTAAACTGAACGTTTTTAATTTTTTTACGCCCTGTATCTTGAAAACGGGAGCCCGGAGAAAAATTTTGAAGAGGAACGAAATGTTTCTTTTATTATGAGGAATCTACAGTTTTCCGTTGTGACACTTATTTGTTAACACCCTGTATATATAAACCTCCTAATTTTTTTATTTCGTCCTTTATTGGTCATTCTGCGACGTCATTATGACGTCAAGGTATGACGTCATATGGCTGTGACATTTTGACGTCATTATAGGGTCTCTCAGACGTCATTTTTGGACGTCCACTTCGTCATTTCATGACCAAAAAATGACGTCAATTGGACGTCACTCTGCTACCTGGGATGTGATCGCTGTCAGAAATCTGAAAGTGACGACACATAGTTCATTATAAAGACATAACACTAGAGACAAAAAACAGTAGTGGCAAGAAAAACGTTTTTGTATCGTTGTATAATGTTTACTGGTTTGTGCAAATGGCACATGATATATTCGTCATTATTACGTGTCAATGGAAAGTAACCATTGTTACTTTGAAAATAATGTCAGCGAACATCTTTCTCAAGTTCTTTGCCCAGTGGGTATTCTCCGTAACTTCTATGTTTCCAAATGCCATATTTCCTCTTATATTATGCAACGATTTGACAAGCAATCTGCATAATCTACAACTGAACGATCTTGGTACTTGCCATTTCAATGAACGTCAAATTCTGATGGCATCACTCTTATATCTACGTTATTATGTGTCCCATCCGCTTTATAAGAAATGGGAAACAAGTGAGTTTCAAACTGTCTTGCTCAGTTCGTCCATGACATTGTTGAAATCACTTGAATCTCGAGAGCGATGAATGTTGAAATATTCAAACCATCGCTGACGATTCTTCGTTGTATTCTAACGGGAGCATCTCTTTGGAAATTCTCACGCCTTTTCCACATCGCAATGGAAGTGTTCTAATTTCGATTCACAAGAATTCGTTTCGTCCACATATACGTTTGAATAATTCGAATCGAAGATCATAAATAATTCCGGGTGATCTCAGACCCATGTTATCATGTATTATTGAATCCGTCTTTCTGAGCTCTATCCGAGGACGAAATGAAATTTAGGGTATTCCATTTGAAAACACGTATAGTCTAAGATCCGAACCTAAATCGACCTTCACCGAGCTGATAATAGAACGAAATATATTTTATCATGAATTTAGTATATTAGAAAACAAATTAAAAATGGGTTGCCTAAAAAAATCCTGGGCAGACTATTTTTAATTATTTTTCGAAAAATTATTTTTAATTAAATGTTGCAACATCAGGATAATAAAAAAATTGTGTCCTGACTGAAAGTATAAAACGTATAGAATGTGCAGCCGTTGGGTTGTCTACTATTTACCTGGGCGAACTACTGGGTTGTCAGGTAAACACAGGTATATCGATGCCAGTTACTTTCACTGGATTGGGTAATTTAAAAAAAATTATATCATCATAAGCGCTGTTTAATTGCGAACACGTTGATATAGGGTTGTCTGCGAAAATTCCGGTCCTATTAGGGGTTTGCGAATTTTAAAGATTTTAATTTCAACGCGCGTGGAAGTGTGTGACAGAGAGATCCGAGGTAAGTATACTGTGTAATAATAAAGGACTCAACATCGCAGTCGCTTGTGATGGGACCCTGAATAGTAGAAAGTGTGCGAAGTGTGCGAAGTCAAATCCTGAAAACTATGGTTGGCATTTTGATGATTTCTTAAAACCAACAGGTTTTATCGGAGATCAAACTCCTTTGAAAATCCAGGACATTGTCGAAATGGAAGCAAATGAGGAAGAATCTAATGAATCAGAAGAATTCGAGAGTCAAAATGATACTTCTGATGAATCAGATATTGAATAGAAAATATTTATTAGAATTTATTTTTCATTAATATTATTTTTGTATTTATACTGTTTTTTAATAAAATTTTAAATCGTAATACAAGATGTCTAGTCTATCTTTTTTGTTATTTCTTAATTTAAATTTTTGGCGGTCCACTTTGTTTCTATTTCCAGAAAGAGCAAAAAAATTTCAAAGTGAGTATTTGATATTTTCATTGTCTATTATAGATTATAGATATATCATTATGGTTATAACGCAATATATTGATATTATATTGTTTTTATATATTAGTATTATATTAAATATATTTAATTATTATGTAATTAATTAATAATTTTTTTTTGCTACTGAAATATCAGTTGCTCCAAAATAACACGCACTGTTTACTATATGAAGGGTAGTAGAGGTACCTCTACCCTCCATAGTTTACACACCGAGCATGCGCACTTTCTACTATTCAGGGTCCCATCACAAGCGACTGCGATGTTGGGTCCTTTATTATTACACAGTATACTTACCTCGGATCTCTCTGTCACACACTTCCACGCGCGTTGAAATTAAAATCCTTAAAATTCGCAAACCCCTAATAGGACCGGAATTTTCGCAGACAACCCTATATCAACGTGTTCGCAATTAAACAGCGCTTATATGATGATATAATTTTTTTTAAATTATCCAATCCAGTGAAAATAACTGGCATCGATATACCTGTGTTTACCTGACAACCCAGTAGTTCGCCCAGGTAAATAGTAGACAACCCAACGGCTGCACATTCTATACGTTTTATACTTTCAGTCAGGACACAATTTTTTTATTATCCTGATGTTGCAACATTTAATTAAAAATAATTTTTCGAAAAATAATTAAAAATAGTCTGCCCAGGATTTTTAATATGTTTTCTAATATACTAAATTCATGATAAAATATATTTCGTTCTATTATCAGGTCGGTGAAGGTCGATTTAGGTTCGGATCTTCTACTAGTATGTTTGCATGGTATGTTTCAGGCATCTGTATAGTTGACATTATGTATCTTGAAAAGTAAGTTCATATGACTACGAACAACTTCGATTCTCACTTTTTTATGTATAAATTCTAGTGAATCGGATAAGGAGGTGGTGCATGTAATGTGGGATACCTACCTTGTAGGTACATAGGAGGAGTATGGGCCTATAGGAATATCTGATCAGAATTGCAATACAATAATTCACGATTTTTACGTTCATGACATAAAAACGGGGGAAAATAGTATTGAGAAGGCAAAATTGCTGGAAACCAGCCACCAAAATATTGAGAAATGCAGGAATGCCTCTTAGGAAAATCCATTCTAATTGTCAGAAACTTGTCGTCAATACAGAGTCGGACTTTCGGATGACAATAACTGCTAAATTCTCAGACTGTTATGGAAACCAAAGATAGTTTTTCTTACTCAACCGATCAGGAATGTCCTGTTATAGTTACCAAACGTAATACTCTCCCATCTTTTAAATATCTTTTCCGTCGACCTCGTATTAACGACTAAGTTTAATGTATATGAAATCGTTCATTAATGACCCCTATTAATGGACGATTTGTCTATTAATGCACGATTGTTTTATAGGCAACCAAACATACACCGCGTGCATTCATTGTTTATGCTATAACTAGCGGAATCTGTATTTAAATCGAAAATATGGATTTCATCGACGATTTTCCGTTAACGGGTTCGCCTTTCCAAGTTTCTGACACGATTCTAATCCCTGTTTTCTAACACAAGGAATTTATTTCCTATGTTGATCATTTCGACAAATGTCAAATGACACTAATGTCAGGTGAATGTCAGTAACAAGGCTACTGGGTGATTCTTAGCAGTTTCCGGATGGATGATGAATTCGCGAACCAAGTTTTCTTCATTGCAGGAGAAATGAGAAATATAGTCGACGGAAAAATTTTGTAACCAACTTGTACATTAAAAGGCCATTAATGATCTCGAACATTAACGCACTCGCTTCGCTCGCACGTTATAATATCTCGATCATTAATCGCCTTCATTAATACACTAGTTGGTTAAATAACTATTATTGTAATTCAACATAATATGATAACTCTCCATGTAAGACAATGTCAACATGAATAATAATGTCAATACAAGTGACATTCAAAAACGTCACACCATTGATGAATACAGTATGATCATATTAAACTATAAAGAGAAGACCTAAAGAACACAACATTTCTTCCCCCGTAACAGCTCAATCTACTTTTCAGCTCGGAGAAAACCGTAGCGGTGGTCTACTAACACGTGAAGATTTTCGTGGCGAGTTCGCTGGTGCTATGTGCCGGAGTGGAGGCGAGTTTTGCATTAATGGTGCAGGCGATAGTGCCTCAGGTCCAGCCAGCGCCGGCGGCATTGTTTTTGATTCAGGAGCTGTTATCTCTGGAGGATTCGAACTCGTTCCATAAAAGTGAGCCCGTCGTTTGTGCGGTGGCTGCTCGGAACTGGGTGTTTCTGATAGACGAGTATGATCGTCACATGGTTGCAAAAAGGAATCGATTTCTTGGTGTTTTCGAATTTGGTCAACGTGTCGTTTGAAGCGTTTCAGGTGCAGTGTTGCAGGGGGGCCTTTGAGTTTTCCAGCTGTGTCACCAAACGCGTCTTCGTATTTCGCCAGTAGCAGCTCCAATCTATTTTACTGATCATGGGTAAGGTAAGGAATTGCAGTTGATATTGAATTAATCTGTTCAGGGTCTGGAAATAATTTGAAAAAATTTATCTCGGAAACAAAATGTGCAATCCATTCTCGTCCGAACAAAGCATCAAAGTCGCCCTCAACGACGTAAATATTCAGTCTTCGCGTTTTTCCTCCTACTGTCACATTGACAGGAAGTCGACCAGGACAGATGATTTCATGGCGGGTATAACTTGCGAATTGTCTGTCGGATCTCTGCAAACAAAATCTAGGTTTAATAGATCGTAGGGTTTTCTCGCTGACTATGGCGCATGGTGCACCAGTGTCAAGCTCCATCATCAAGGTTCGGCCGTCAATATGGACCTCAAGCATTCGCCGATCTGCTGGTTTAGTGCCGCTAATAATATTGGTTTTTCCGAGATAATCAATGGAATCAATATTTCCCTGGTCGATATTTTCTATTGGTTGCTCTGAGCTCGACATTATTGCGGTGATTTGTTGTTTTTTAGATTTATAGACTCGGCTTACGTGACCTTTCTTTCCGCAGGCTCTACAATTTTTGTCATAATAGAAACATTAGCTTCGTATATATGCGCACCACCGCAGCCATTGCAACATGGTCTTCCGCCGTCGTCTTGCTGAATTCCTTGGCCGTTTCGCTGTGATACTCCTCGGTACGATGTTCCATATACACTTTGTTGTGGTGCTAGTCTTCGCGGTGCTGATCCGGAAGGAAATGGTTTTTGTTCGCGTCTGGTCTGGGGTGCACTATAACCTAATTTATTCGTGACTTCTAGTGAGGGCGCAGTCGCTGAAAATTTCACTTCGCTCGTTGTGTGGTGCGTAGCTTCGAGCTCGTGTACTACTTTGTAAGCATCTGTAAAGTTCGTTAGATTTTTAGAAATCAACTCGGCGCACATTTCACGAGATCTTAGTCCATGTAGAAGTTGTTCTACAAGCATTCTATCTAGAAATATGCCATAATCACAATGCGCCGCGCCTTGCTTCAACCGGAAGACAAATTGGGCAATTGTCTCATTTTCTTGCTGATGAATTTGTCGGAATTTGATACTCTCGGCATATTTATTTTTTGATTGGTCGAAATGTTCGATCAGTGTATTTTCAATATCCTCGTAGGACAGAGTTTCGGGTGCACGAGGATTAATTAGGAATTTCAACGCGTTGTTCAATTCTGCGCCCATATGAACTCGTGCATAATTACCGTGGTCGTCGTCTTGGATTTTTGAGAACTGCAGAGCCCAGTCAAATCTTTTAAAATAATCTCTTACCATCATTTCTTCAGAAGATCGGTATTCGGTCATTGAAAATGCAGGAGGTTTGATTTGTTGGCTAGACTGGAAATTGGGTGGAATTGCGTCACCCGCAGCTGAAACAGTGTTCGCTGCTGCCGTTTGAATTGCGCTGACTATCGCGCTCGCGAGTCCTTGTAGGAGATCTGAAGGTACTTCGCTCATTGTGTTATCGTGTCGTCGTATGATAACTCTCCATGTAAAACAATGTCAACATGAATAATAATGTCAATACAAGTGACATTCAAAAACGTCACACCATTGATGAATACAGTATGATCATATTAAACTTTAAAGAGAAGACCTAAAGAACACAACACCATCAATTATAAAAAAATTACCCAATCGGGCTGTTAGGTCCTATAATCATTAGGAGTAAACTCATCATGCGAAGAATGTGGACATGTAAATCGGATTGGGACTAGTATTTTCCTTTTGATGTACACACGTCGTGGAAACAGTTGTGTCAAGATTTTCCGTTCATTAATCCATTGGCGATCTAAATGGAAACCTAGTAGACGACCTAGTGCGAGGAGATATCGCCTACTATCTAAGTAACTAGGTTGTCATCTAGAACGACAATACTTAGTCAAATAAACATACCAAGACAAGTTACTATTCCAAATTTCATCGACATTCAGTAACACGGCTTATGTAACGCTAGCGAGTTAGCCTATGGTGCCTGCTTATATGTCTGGTGTACTGATTCAAACGGTAATCATTTTTCAAACCTATTGTGTGGTTAATCAAGGGTTGCTCCAATCAGGAAGATAACGTTATTGCCCAGGCTTGAGTTGTGGTGTACTACTGTAAGCACGATTACCAAAAAAAGTTGCAACGGCGTTACAGATAACAAATTCTTCTGATGCGACAGCATTATTGTATTGGCGTGGATCGCAGCTGAAGCGAATTCTTTACACACATTCGTTGCTAACAGGATAACCGAAATTCATGACCTCACTCATGAAGTTCAATGACATCATATAAGTTCAGAGCTCAATCCAGCTGATATGTTATCCAGAGGTACAAGTTCACAACTATTGAATGATGCGTATATGTGGTGGCCTGGTCCTGCATTTATTAAAACTAACGAAAGCTTATGGCCAATCTCAACTGGCTCATTAGTAACAAAAATTCCAGAACGTCGTTGCATATGTTTTACGGTTTATACAAAATTGTAAAATTAGTCACATGAAAATTCTCAGAAAAATTGATAAACCCAACCCATTTGAATAAAACACATCTTTGAAAAGATTGATGGATATGTTTCAGTTTACAGAATTCAAAGAGGAACTTCAATAGCTGAATGCTAGAAATCTTATTATTAAGTCTAGCAAATTGAATTCATTGAATCCGTTTTTAGATAATGAAATTTTCATCAGAGTTGGAGATCGAATTGAAGTATCAAGTGAAAGTACTGATAAAAAACACCAAATTGTATTGCCATCTGCGAATATATTCACCAAACTGCTAATTGAATATGAACATAATACTCTACTCTAGCTATTGTGAGACACACGTATTGGATAATACATGGCAAAAATGCAATCAAATGCGTAATTCGTAGATGTATTCCATGCTTCAAGGTCAAACCATCAATAATTATTCAACCATTGGTGGGTGATTTACCGCGCTCTAGATCAATATTAGCGCGGCCTTTCTCAACAGTTGGCGTTGACTCTGCAGGACCAATACTGGTGAAAGATGATGAAAGATTACGATGCAGAAAATTCACGAAATTATATTCGTAAATTTGTCTATTTCATCACCAAGGCTGTTCATATCGAATTGGCGAGTGATTCGACAAGAGAATGTTTTTTGAACGTTCTCAAATGATTCGTATCACGGCGCGGGTTATGTAAGTCAATTAATTCAGACAATGCAGAAAATTTCACTGTAGCTGACAGAAAGTTGAAATGTGCTATCACACAATTGAATGATTCCATAGAATCGTCTGAATTCAAAAATTGTCTCAGCGAAAATCAGATAAGCTGGCATTACATATACCAGCTTGATCCCCACATATAATGGAGATCTTTGGGAGGCCACAGTTGAGTCTGCTGAATATCTTTCACTCAGTCTCATCGGAAACGCGCATTCGAATTATGAAAATTATTATACAGTCCTATGTCAAATAGAAGCCATATAGAATTCCAGACTCATTACACATCTCGACTCAACATGAGAGATGCAGAACAGCGTCCAGCATTTTTACAGAAGGTGGTCAGCCGAGTACCTAACTTGTATATATCAGAGATCAGAGTGGAAGAGTCCGAATACAGATACCATTCCCGTTATTCCTCTAGTGCTCTTGAAAGGGGATAATTTTCTTTCGTAACAATGGAAACTGGGCAGAATCATTGTAGTTCAACCTGGAGCTGACGGGATCGTGAGAGTAGTCAGCGTGCAAACGAAAGGTGAAGTATTGAAACGCAGCATTGTATAGGTGTTCTGTCTTTCCATGGAACCTCAAAGGAGTGATGTGATGCTCAGTGAATGACTCAGTGCATTAGCATATATTTGACTTTCAGTTTTCCTTTGAAAGTATGATCTTTCAAGGGCGGCGGGATATGTTGAATCATACTATATACAGGGTGAGTCATGACTAACCAGCCATAGCCTAATGGCAGATAGCGGAGGTCAAGGTGAGTTGATATATATGTGAAAAAATATTTGTTGCCTATTCTTTACAGAAATACAGGGCATTATGCGAATTCGGGGCAAAACTTCAATGAACGATATTTCAGGAACGTCTCGATGTTATCGGCTGAAATTCACTAGCAACTGACCTCTACTAATTCCAGATCCGGACTCAGAAAACTCATTTTCTCTTTAGATGTCAAAATTTTGACCTTCTGGATCGGATTTTACGGAAACTTTCATCAGAATCAGAAAGATCAGGAAAAATACTACAAGTATGGCTTCTCAATTCGTACGGCACACTTCGATCGTTTTGGTAAAAAAATATCAAACAAAATACCGATGAATTTTTCTTCGATTTCGTCCGGGCATATCACTCTCTAAATTCGACTAAAAGTAATTAAATCATTTTTTTTCCTAGAGTGATTCAACAGCAGACTTGAGAAGAGGTATAATTCAATAAAAAATAATCCAGGACCGGACTTGATTTTGGATAATAACAATTATAATTTCCGAGAAAGATTTGTCTGGATCTTAATATTAATCATGATTCTCGAAATGTCCTTCTCCAATTTCTATACATTTTCTGCAACTTTTCGGGAGATCTCTTATGGCTTTTCCAATAATTTGCCTATTATTTCTGATTATATCTGCAGCTGTATCCTCTCCCAATTTTCAATTGAAATCTAACTTCTACTTGTGATAATGTGAAAACATTGTATTCAATAAGAACAATTATTGCTTTGGTAGCAGATTTTTTTTCGAATCAGATATACGTGCCAACTTATACTACATGGAGGGGTTTTGATTTGAAGGAATACTGAATATGATCTCATTTCTTGTGAACTCTCCCAATCAGCAAATCAAATTGTGAGTTTAGTAGTTCATCGATTCTGAATACACATGAAAAGAAGGCTGTGATATAGTAGTGTATGTCATTGACTCGATTTTTGACGGTTGTTGAAACTGTCAAATGAGATCTAGTTCATTGTTGATAATTTCAAATACATACTGTTACTAATTTTATAATTTCATATTTCATTTCATATCTTCAAAATGCCACTGCATTTCACTAACGTTGAATATGCAGATATTATTTTTGTATACGGTTTTTGTGATGACAATTCAAGAGCTGCAGATATAATCAGAAATAATAGGCAAATTATTGGAAAAGCCATAAGAGGTCTCCCGAAGAGATGCAGAAAATGTTTAGAAATTGGAAGAGGACATTTTGAGAATCTTGATCAATATTAAGATTCTGACAAATCTTTTTTTGTTATTTTCCAAAATCAAGTCCGGTCCTGAATTTTTAATTGAATTATACCTTTTCTCAAGTGTGCTGTTGAATCTTTCCAGGGAAAAATTTTATTCAATTACTTTTAGTCGAATGTAGAGAGTGATATGCCCCGACGAAATCGAAGAAAAATTCATCGGTATTTTGTTTGATATTTTTTTACCAAAACGATCGAAGTGTGCCGTACGAATTGAAAAGCCATACTTGTAGTATTTTTCCTGATCTTTCTGATTCTGATAAAAGTTTTCGAAATATACGATCCAGAAGGTCAAAATTTTGACATCTAAAGAGAAAATGAGTTTTCCAAGTCCGGATCTGGAATTTTTTATTCATAGTACGTCATCTTGTGAAGTGTCATTAGAGGTAAGTTGCTAGTGAATTTCAGTCGATAACATCGAGACGTTCCTGAAATATCGTTCATTGGAGTTTTGCCCCGAATTCAAATAATGCCCTGTATTTCTGTAGAGAATAGTCAAAAAATATTTTATTATATATATATCAACTCACCTTGACCTCCTCTATCCGCCATTGGGCTATGGCTGGTTAGTCATGAATCACCCTGTATATCTTTATTTTCCATTCATGTTCATTGCACATCTCTGTGGTAATGATGGGATATCATTCCAGTCAAGTGTGACTAATCGGACCCTTTTTCACCTTCTTGGCTGTAACTCATGTTAGAGCAGGGTAGGCATTCGAGATTCTGCTATGAAAACGAAATAAGTAAAATAAAATTCTTTCGTTGTGAAATCGTGTGTTACTATAGTATTACCCAATCCAAAACTATTCAAAATTAAGGCGAGGCATTTAGTATCAATTGAAAAAAATGATATTTTTCATCCTGTTCCACATGAAGTTCTGGAGAAAATAATTATAGCATGAAAGAAAGAATTGAATTCCTTTCAGGAGTCAGATTCATTTTTTTTCATTTGGTATTGTGATGCATTCCATACTCATTACGAAGCACGCAATGTGAACAATATAATTTATCACAGTTTCAAGACACTATTCTGAACATGCAGATAAGACAATTTTTATTTATTCTCCAGGGTTAGTTATAATACTAGAGAATAGCTTTAACTTAAGAATCACCCTTCTCATAGGTTGTTGATATTTTGTTCAGCTGTTTTTCCAAATATTCGCGGTTGAACATTTTTTAGTAACAATTTGGTTTACCCGAATCGCATTTGCCATGAGGAATCAATAACACATACACAATGAAGATATATGATAGAAAGTTTGGTATCATAACCTTCATAACTACACGCGTTTTGAAATATAAAATTAGTAATGCACACGAAGCACACAAAAAATACAGATATTCTCAAAAATTGCTGAGGTTGTTTCATAAACATTTGATGAATCAGATGCACCATAATAAGTGCATTGAAAACAGAAACAAATATGTGAAAAACAAAAAACTAGAAAATATCAAACAAAAAAAACCAACAGTGTGGTATCGCGTGGTATCTCATATACACACCAAACACAACGGCTGTAGATTAGACAAGTGAGGTACGTAGTTTTTGAAAGGTATCCGATTAGTATAGATGTAGTTCTCATTAGGTATTAGATTAGTATAGGGGTCAGATAATTCAAACGACGCTATAAAAGCAGATGATATTTTATCATTGATAGATTCTATCAAAAGGAATAATTTTGGTTCTATAACATTTTCAGATATTTCCAGTTGTTTTAGAGATTATTGAAAAGGAATATTCTCAGATATATTATAAACATGAAAAAATGGATACATTTGAATAAATACATTGAGAATTCGCATTCTCTATGTGATGAAATTATTAATTCTTTCTCGGCATATTCAACAGAAAACAACTACTTTCCTGGCTATATGCCATGACGAACATTGAATTATATCAATTGAACATACACGATAGGAATTTGAGCATAAAATGAATATCGTCTGAAATTGAGAATTGACATTCTCTTCCAGAATCGGATGAATACTATGATGAATATAACGATATAAAAAATATATTACTTACCAAATTGGTATGAAAATTGGAATGTATGGGAGAAATATACTAGTATACATACTCTGTTCTTGTTGAGTCGTGAATTTATCAAAAATCATCCGTATCCATGATGTTTGGGATATATGCACATCTCTTTCACATAGGTTAGATGATTTTGATTCGAATAAAATTCATTTCGAGTTTCAAACTCTCCTCAGTAACCTGAAGTCCAGTCATTCCTTCAGCCATTCTTCATTTAATACACAATTTTCACATTTCTATAATAATATGATTTTGATTCGAATAAAATTCATTTCGAGTTTCAAACTCTCCTCAGTAACCTGAAGTCCAGTCATTCCTTCAGCCATTCTTCATTTAATACACAATTTTCACATTTCTATAATAATATAACTAAAACTATAAATTCACGACTCAACAAGAACAGAGTATGTATACTAGTATATTTCTCCCATACATTCCAATTTTCATACCAATTTGGTAAGTAATATATTTTTTATATCGTTATATTCATCATAGTATTCATCCGATTCTGGAAGAGAATGTCAATTCTCAATTTCAGACGATATTCATTTTATGCTCAAATTCCTATCGTGTATGTTCAATTGATATAATTCAATGTTCGTCATGGCATATAGCCAGGAAAGTAGTTGTTTTCTGTTGAATATGCCGAGAAAGAATTAATAATTTCATCACATAGAGAATGCGAATTCTCAATGTATTTATTCAAATGTATCCATTTTTTCATGTTTATAATATATCTGAGAATATTCCTTTTCAATACTTTCATACCCAATCAAGGGGTTCAAACTTGAACGATGGAAACTTGTTATTTTTATAGACCTTCAATCGCAGATTCGTGATTGGGTTTTTCTCAATTCAGAATTTCTTTCCACGCCCTGTATGATAAATGTCAGTTTGTCATACATCTAAAACAATTGTTTTAGAGATATTTGGAATCACCTGAGAATAAAATTTTCAACACTTTTGTTTCATCTTCCAATCAACAAAAGGGAAAAATATTTCCTGGTTCCGTGGAAGTCGATGATCTTCATCTATCGATAAACTTTTGTTTTTCAATATATCTTCATGGTACCCTATGGGTCGTTCAAATTTTTTTTTTATATCTTTCACTTCATTTCCTGTTCTATTGGGTTTACAGAAAAAAATTTTGAGTAAGAATTTGTAGGAAATGTTCCAGTGGATAACTTTGCACTTCTTATAATTTCGATTTTTCCATTTGTTTTCGATATATATTGAATTGAAAGGATTTCAAATTTGGATGTTTTGATTTTCATTTGTTTTTCCATTTTCCGATGGATGCATGAAAAAATGGTCAGATAATAATTTGTTGCGTCATCAAAGAGGCATACGGTGCATTTTTCAAATTTGAATTTAGTCTATTGGTTCAGGAGATATGTCGTTTTAAAGCGAACCGTGTGTTTCGGAAAATCTCCTTGAACACTTGGAATTTCCCGACCCTGCCCAATTTCAATGGGCTTCGTCTCTTCCTGATAGAGTTTTTTTCCACAAAAAATAAAATCGATCGGACCACTTTTGCGATTTGTAGAGTGGTCACAAGAAACTTCCGGTGAAAAATCGAATAAACCCGGAAAAACCATCTTAGAGTTTTCCGATTTCTTTCATATTCTAATGACATAATATTGTTTTGAGTACAATAAGATGGCAAAATTTCAAGTCGATATGTCAAAGGGTTCCGGAGATATATTGATTTATGATTACCACAGAGTACAGACAGACAGACAGACCACACACAAAAACCAAAGTTGCTCAAAATTCGATGGGGATCATTTTCTCCAAAGTAACTATACCTCTTTCTCGCTTAGTTTCCGAGATAGCATTTTTGGCAAGGCCGTAGTATACTCCACTATTAGTGTAGAGGAGAGCGAGGCAAAATCCTCTTCTTTACAGACTTTTTTTTTTCGTAGTAGAAAGATATGGGACCTTCACCACCTTGAATATATATGATCATTACATATTATTCCAGCTTGACTACTTTTTTCTATGGTACCGAAAAAAGTTATAGGCGACCAAACTCGAAAATTTAAGAAAGAAATAACTTTGCGCGTAAATATATAAACCTCTTTAACTTCGCAATTATAGCACTTATTCACGCAGTTTTTCCATAATATGATTAAGCATATTCTGGAGATTCGATTCATATATAATATGTTGGGAAATTGAATTATCTTTCGATCGAAAATGTATCATTTTTTACAGAATTCGCGAAAAAATTTCCATTGTCATCTCTTCAGTTTATCATAACTTTTTAGTTCACGATATGAATTTCGATTTTTATGATATCTTTCGATAAATTGAAATGTGAGCAAAAAATTGTTTCCTATAAACTTTTCGCTCGTTTCAAAAATAAACTTTGTAGAAGCATTTATTGTCTTATACGTAAGAGGCCATCCGATCGCACGAGTGAGAACGATACAGCTGCGTTTACGTGCTCTAGACAAGAACAAACAGTAAAGATTCGGAGAGGATAACTGTTTCATTTGGAAATGGAGCGGTCTTGGTTGAATATGTAGGTAAATAATTTCATAACATAAATATGATCCCAAAATAATTCACTTCAAAGGCATGGAAGTGAAAATGGTATAGAAAAAATACCAACAAGATATTGGGAGATGTTAGAATTAATTTTCCAAACAGTGCCCAAAAAAATTGATCAACATTACCGCAGGATAAATTATAGTATACCAAGGTATATTGAAGATTTTTCGTGACATGTTCGAATGCTGCTCAAACAATGATAGTGGATGAAGTTTTTGAACGGAAGCAACGTCAAAAAAGTTTGAACATTTTCAGATTGTCAGAAAAATGCAATGAATAAAGAAGGTCAGTCTATATAGTAATAGGATCAGATGGTATGTTCAAAAGCCGTTTGAAAAAACAGTAATCTAGCAGACATTTTTTCATATATATAAGTTGATATAAGTGTTTCTTTCCCTATTTTTTCATTAGTTAAGAGATGAAAGAGTTGAAAAGAACATTCAGTGATTTAGGTCAGGTGTGTTTATGAAAAAAAAAGATCTCTAAATGAGGAATTTCCAAACGAATTATGTGATTATTGTATTCAACAGATATGATCGTAGAATCTCTCTCAGCTAATAATTATAAAAGTTTTCGAAAAAAGGAAATCGCTCAATTCCTCTCTCAATTCCTTAATATCAGTGATTTCCGAAGGCGTTCAGGAATAAACATAACCTGATGGTAATATTGCAAGCGAAATTATTAATTTGTGAACATATTCAGATATTTAGTATTCCGAAATATGTGAGGAAATGTAGGATAATAATGAATAATTCTGTTACTAACAATTTATCTCTGAAATGCATCAATGAGGTTGCAGATAATAATGTTACATTTACTGGAAGAATCCAAATCTTTCAGTAATATTCTCTTTAGTCGGATGATACTGATGTTCTGTCATCATTTTGTATTTCTTATGATTCTAATGTTTGAAATACAAATTTCTTTTTCGAAAATGGCCATGCAGTCAAAATTCTCATATATACTCGATTTATGTTAATTCTATCAGTACCTATCTAATGGTCTATAGGAATAAAATTTTTCAAGAAACTACCAGCTCTACACGCCCTTACTGGATTCAACTGATGCTATTTCTAAAAATGGAAAGATTCTGCATTAGATATTGCTCCGAAAAAAAAAAAAAAAAGATGACATTGCGAGTTTACTTCATCAAAATTATTTGATTGTGTGGACATAGTAAGTAATTATGTGAGTAATGAAATCATATACATATCGAAAATGAAGATGCTAATGTCATGCACGACCTCAGATCAGCTAATAAAACACAAATTCACTGTCAATACTTCCGAGTCTTCTGTCGCACTTCTTTCTACAGAAAATACATTCACACAGTGCGTACCGAGGTGCGTACTAAAGTATAACTTCGTAGATTCATGAAATTCTCTCAAATTATATACTCAATTCATTCCTAGATGTGCAATACAATATAAAATATATTGTAAAAGTAAAACTGCAATGATCATGTTGGAAGTTTACTGAAATCATCAGTATTTTCAATTCTACCGCACCTATACATCCAGAGAGATACAAAAAATGCTAAACATTTCTTGCTCCGACAAATCATGCAATTTAAAAAAAAACAATGCCATGGAGATAATAATTTGAAATGCACAATCATGCAAATAAGTACATGTTGATGTAAAATCGAAATATTGTTTTTTTCATTGTATTGACAAAATTATAATTCCTGATAATAATAAATGATTCTGAAACTAACACTTCATCCTTAAACTGCATTCATGAGGTTGTAGATACACTATAATTATGTTACATTTACTGAAAGAATCCAAATCTCCCAGTACATATAATCGTAGTATCTTCTCCTAGATACTGTCGTTGTTTGGCTTATAAATATCTGGGCTGATACCTGGCATATAAATGGCTAATATGGGCTGATAAAGGCAAATAAATATCTGTAGGTTTTGGAAATAAATCGGGCATAAACTTTTTTTCTTTCTATCTTTTTTAATGTCAGTATGACAACAACCTTTCATAACAACTTATCCCTATATCAACATCAACATACAAAGTAATTTCCCAAACATTCTCCCCCCGTATAATCCTTGATTATACTATTCTGTTTCCATTCTTCTTCATTGTGTCTCATTCAGTTTTTCGTTTTTCGTTTTCTCCGCATCATGGTCTTCTGATAGCGTTGAGTCTACTATCAACTTGCATATTCTTGTTGCCGGTCTTTTATATATTGTGGTCTTTATTTTTACATCCACTACTCGCACTTGACCATCTTTACCTGGATACGTAGTCGTTATGAGTCCTGTCGGCCATAAGTTTCTAGGTAAATGATCATCTACCACAAGTACTAAATCTCCTACAAAGGCTCCGATTTATTGTACCATTTCGTTTTCTTCTGCAGTGTAGGTAAATATTCTTTAACCCACCTCTTCCAGAACATATCCGTCAAGGCTTGTGCTATTCTCCATTGGCGTTTTGAACATAGGTCTTTTTCAGGGAATGTTCCAGGGGCTGCATTTCTATTGGGTGTTCCTATCAGAAAATGGTTAGGTGACAAACTTTCCATGTCCTTGGGATCAACGGACACATGTACTAGTGGTCTTGCATTCACGATGTTCTCAGCTTCAGTTAATAAAGTATGCAACACTTCGTCCCTTGGAGCCCTCTCTTTCAACACTGTGTATAGTGATAACTCAATAGATCTTATCAATCTCTCCCATGAACCTGCCATATTTCCTGAAGCAGGTGGTAGAAAATGCCAAGTTATTTTCCGGATCGTCATTTCATCGTTTAATTTATTTTGGTCAAGTTCTGTTAAGGCTAACCTCAATTCCTTCTCCGAAGCACGTAAATTAGTTCCATTGTCCGAATAGATGTGAAGTGGATGTCCTCTCCTTGCTATGAATCGTCGAATGGCCATGACTGCAGAATTTGTATCCAATGTACTTGCTACTTCCACATGTACTGCTCGAATAGTGAGGCACGTGAATATTACCCCATATCTTTTTTCTCTCCGTCTTCCTACTGTCACTTCTATTGGGCCGAAGTAATCCATCCCAGTGTAGGTGAAGGGCAAAAGGTCAGCAGCTAGTCTGGCTTCTGGCAAATCACCCATTAGAGGTTCTTCAGGTTGACATCGTCTGTTCTTACAAAATAGACAATTTTTTGCAATCTTCTTCACTAGCGGGCGTACATTGAGTATCCAATACCTTTGTTTCAACTGGTTTATGATATAGTCTTGACCAGTATGATTGAATTTGTCATGATAATATTCTACTAGTAATTCGGTGAATCTATGTTTGGCAGGTATTATCACTGGATTCTTCATATATTGGTCGGCTACAGCTGATAGACTAATTCTTCCTTTCATTCTCATTACTTCATCTTCGTCAAGGAATGGAGTTAAAGAATATAGTTTACTCGACTTACTGATATTTCTATCATTTTTCAAACTCAGTATTTCATCGGGAAATTTTTCTGTCTGTATTTCTCTCCACCACAAAATTTCTGCTGCATCCAGATGTTTCGGCGATAATCCACTTCTTTCTTCCACATTTCTCATTATTTTAACATATTTGATTATCCAAGCGGTACTACGAATCAATCTAATCCAGTTAGAGAATCTGGATATGTCAGGTAGAGTAATATTTTTCTGGAATTGAAGTGCTGCAAAATTCATTATTGGTTTCAAATCCATATCATCTTCGTTTTCTTCATTATGCATCAGGTTTCCTTGTGGCCATTGAGTCTCTGGCAATCTTAAAAAATCTGGACCCTGTAGCCACCTGCTACTAAATTCGATTTTTGGAATTTTCGACCACTTTGTACCTTCATCTGCGACATTATCTTTGGTGCCAATCCAGTTCCACCATTCAATATTGGTCAGTTTCTGAATTTGTTCTACTCTATGTGCCACAAATGATTGCAATCTCTTTCGATTTTGTTTTATCCAGAATAAAACGGTCTTGGAGTCGGTCCAAAAGAAAATTTTCGTGAATCTCATTTGAGACTGAGTTTCTATAAATTTGAACATATCACTTGCTAGTAGAGCTGCCTGTAACTCCAATCTTGGAACAGACATCGGTTTGAGTGGAGCTACTCTTGTTTTTGACATGACAAATGCTGTTTCGAAAAAATCTTCACTTCCTATTCTCAAATATGCACATGCTGAATATGCTTGCAGACTTGCATCACAGAAGATGTGTGAATGCATTTCTTTCGATTGTGAATTACAGAAGAAATGTCTCTTAATCCTCAAAGATTCCAATTCCGACGCTGCTCTCCTCCATTTTTGCCACTGTTCATTAAATTTTTCTGGTAATTTTTGATCCCATCCTAGTTTGATTTTCCATAGATTTTGGATCACTATTTTCAATAATATGATGAAATTTGCAATAAAACCGAGTGGGTCGAAGATTGACATGGTTATTCTCAACAATTCTCTTTTTGTGGGTATGCATGTGCCGTCCATAATATCTGGATTGATTTTCTGTAATTTTAACTTGAAGAAAAATTCATCTTCATTCGGATCCCATTGTAGACCGAGAACTCTCTCACATGGTATATTTCCTTCATTTAAATTCATGTCTTTATTTTCCATTGACCGGAGTTCTTCTGGTATACTTCTGAGGACTTTTTTAGAGTTACTGTTCCAGTTGCATATAGTGAACCCCCCACGACGATGTATATCTATTACTTGTTGTATCAACTTGATAGCCTCTTCTTCATTACTGCAGCTGTCCAAATAGTCATCCATATAATGGTTTCTTGAAACTGCTTTCGATGCTTCCGGATAAATTTCTTCGAATTCTTCAGCGTTTTTGTTTCTGACTGCTTGGGCTAAACCAGGGCCTACTCTATCACCTACAGTAGGCCCTGGCTAAACTGGGGGAACACACTGTACCAAACAGCAGAACGGACATTGCATATACTGAGGGTTCTTCTTTTTCATTTTCTCTCCAAAGAAATCTCTGGGATGGCAAATCATCGTCTTTAATTTTTATTTGTAAGAACATCTCCTTGATGTCGGCACAAAAGGCTATTTCTTTTTCTCTGAATCTCCAAATAACACTGATGAGGGAGTTATATAAATCAGGTCCTATCAATAGCATATCGTTAAGGCTGACTCCATTGGCTTTGGCTGCAGCATCAAAGACTACTCTGATTTTGTTTGGCTTATTAGGATTTACTACTGAAAAATGTGGAAGGTACCAGATTTTGTCACTTTTCACAAATATTTCATCATCTTTTATTTTATATGCATATCCTTTGTTCAGATAATCTTGAATTTTCATTGTATATGCTTGAGCGAATGCAGCATCACCTCTCATTCTTGTTTCGACTTGTTTTAGTCTTCCTAAGGCATTTCTTTTACTTTCTGGTAAAACTACACTTTCGTTCTTCCAAAGTAGACCCGTTTCCCATTTGCAATCACTAATTCTGTGTGTATTTTTTTCTAAAAGTTCCTCGGCATATTTATTTTCTATTGATTTCTCGTCATGTATTGTGTTCATTTCCTCAATTTTGAAAGAATTCTTCACCAGATTAAAGAGTTCGTCGTCACATTCTTCTTTCTCTTGGGCTATCAAATAATTGTACTCGTTCTTAGGGTTTGTTGATTTGATATGTCCGTGAATCACCCATCCTAACCATGTTTTTGTTAGGACTGGATCATTCCAATGCTTCTGAATATAGCAACGTGGTATTGTTAGGGGCCAGTTATCTTGGCCGATAAGTATAGTAGGTTGAGCATTTTCCATCGAATTCAACGAAACATTTCGAATATATGGCCATCTTCGTGATAATTCTTCAATATTCAAGTCTTGAATTGGTAATGATAAATTTTTGACTGTCCTGACTTGATACAGAGTGAATGTTTTGCTCCCTTGTGCAATTCCTGATATTTTCACAATCACTGATTTCGAATTCTCGATGTGATTAGATACACCATTAGTCCATTGAAGATATAATGGATTTATTTCTCCATCAAGACCCTGTCACCACCTTTTGCATTTTATTATTACTTCATTGAAGATGATTGCAAAGATTTGCAAAATGGGTTTTGACAAGGGACGGCAGTCAATATGTCTGGAGAGCTGGGACGTGGGTTGCTTGTAGGCTATTAAGCAGTCTTTTCATTTTTGAAATGAAATTTGATGTATATAAAAATAAGAAATTAAAACAGTGTGAAGTTTAGTCAAAATATAATTTATTCACTCATGATAGTACCCAAATGTATGTGATGGTTTTCATACTTTTCAAAGATGGTAAATTCCAATAGAGGGATGATCTTATATGTCCTTGCATAGGCATCAACTAAATCAAATGCTTAGTGAGACACAATGGTTACCGCGTGCAGCTGCATAGGGTTGACAAGTACCATTGTGTATTACAACTCTGTTGTGAATTATATACCTTGAGCCTAAACCTTATATAAAGCCTTCAAAAGGACTAACTTTGACAAGAGAGTAAAATTATATGTCTGATCATAAACTTACTTCACACCTAAATGAAAATAATATGATTATAATAAATTCTGTGACAGGCGAGAAAATTGGTGAAATTAAATCACATAACCCCAAATAAAAGTTTAAATTGGATCGAGCTCACCGGGACTTGGATCATTGACACCCAGAATCCTCTGAACTCCAGGAACCTCCTACATCAAAACACCCTGGATGGTGTCACCAGGACAGTGCAACTTTAACATCCTCAGGGGACGCCTGGACCTCGTATCAGGAGCACCTTCACTGGGACGATGCTTCACTCCAAAGGAAGAATCTAACTCGAGGAGCCTCTCGGAATCAGGGGACACCTCGGAGCTGATGAGAAAATCCGAGACCGAGCCGAAAGTCAGCAGGTGGTCCGTGGTAGAGCAGTCGAAAATCGGCAGGCAGAATCCAGTTTCTAAGCAGTGGTCAATCTTACGGCAGCGGATGGTCTTTTCTGACATCCCTATGCCATGTTCAGGGAACAATTCGTAGCGAGTTTCTCGAATTACTCCTACTCGGAAAACTCGTGGATCTCGTGGAAGCCGGCAGATCTTTAATATAGAACGACCCTGTTGTAGGCCAAAAATATGATACCAGTGGTTCAAAACTCACCTTCCACGGGGAATCGGCTTCGCACGACGAAATTAACGCTGAGTGATGATTTATCACCTCGCAAGGCAAAATCCAAAAAGACTTTTCTTTTCCCATCATGGCCTCGCTCATGCCAACACGGAAAAGGACAATCCCTTCCAGAAAGATGCTATTCTTCAAAAAAACAAAATCGCAACATAGGGAAACCTATTCAAAAAAACAAACAACGCCAACTATGCCTTCTGCGCAACGACGCTGCTCATGCGTGGGCACCGAGTTGAGTTTTAAACCAATCACAGGCTACCGAAGCTTTAGAACTCTAGCCAATGAGAAAATTGGGTTTACTCCACGTGGTTTGGTGACACTTGACATATGACACACGCCTTTTTAATGACATGACTTTCCACTTAGTATTCACTTCGACCTGACTTTAAGACTGATTCTTAAGTGCAAACGAACAACCCTAAAATGAAACGAAGAAACAAATCTGACGTGACTTGTGACCTATGACATTGACATGAAACAATTTGATATTTGACATTGGACAAATTGTAATTCAACATGCTGACAGCCAATGAAAATAAATAAACAAATTCGAATTTTGAAAATAACTTTCCAAAGAAACGAATTTGGGGAAGAGAATAAAGAAATTCCTAACACCTGTAAGACTCACTTGGTAAGTACAATGCTTGTTGAAGCTCAAATACTTTCTTTATGATTTCACCTAATCTTTTGTTTTTCTTTTCAGATTGTTACTGGAGTTCAAGGATTGCTTGGAGATGATCACATCAGTTTGGGACTGACTACAGGGACTGACTTCAGGTAAGTTATCACTATGACTTTGTGTAAAAACCTACATGTTTAATTCAATTGTAGGCATCAATATTCCCAAAAACATAAGCAGTGAGCCAACCGACCCAACAGGCACAAGAACAGGATGAAAAACCCAAAATTGTCATGTAATGTTATTCACTTCTTGTACGTTCCTGTAATAAAATGTGAACTAAATGCTTAGCTGTTTACTTTGGATGATACTTGACTCAAGTCTGAGCATAAAAAGAGGAAACTGTACCATTCTGATAATTGAGTTTGGATAAAGGTAAATTTTCATGTTACAATCACCCCCCTCCTATGAAAAATAAAAATTGTAACATGGGTACAATTTTTATTTACTCTGAGAATAAACTACTTTGACCATTTTCTAATGATTTGCTGCTTAACCTATCTTACTATGGTAGAGAGCTCTCTTAACTAACTTATGCTATCTTACTTAGAAAGATGCATACAGTACTGTATTAGGACCGTATAACAATGTAGCATGGAAATTTACACAGGGAAAAATTAATCCTATGATTATATACAAAAAAATTTACAATTTAATCTTCAGATCCAGATTCGTGCCCACTCGACGAGATATCTGATAATGAACCATAGTATGGTTTTAAATTCTGAATATGCCATTCTCCGGCGTGACTACCGTCTTCATTTTTCAAGACATAAACTAATTTACTCTTTTTCCTACTAACTGTACATAGTACATATCGTGGTGCTAATTTTTGACTAAAACTGTTTGCTGCGTTAGACAAAACTATATTCCGTTTCCAGACTTTATCGCCTACAGAAAATTCTTTCTCTCTCCGCCTGAGATTATAATACTTGGAATTTTTAGCATAAGCTAAATTTAACTTTTTCTCAACTTCTTTATAAATGTCTTTAAGATTACCCAAATTTTCTTTCCATACGTCCCTATTACCACACTCCAAATCATCTGATGCAATATTGCCATAATAATTTCCATTACATGGAACAATTCGTCCAAAATTTAAAAAAGCGGGACTATACCCGGTGACTTCGTGTACAGCCGTTCTAATGGCATAACCAATTTTTCCTAATTCTTTGTCCCATTCTTTGTGAGAATTCCCTATATAGCTTCTAATAGCTGTGCAAATTGTTCGATTAGATCTTTCAACAAAATTTGCCTGAGGATGGTAATACGGAGTATAAGAAATCTTTGATCCATAATCGGAAACTAACTTTTTCATTGAATTACTGATTAATTGTCTGCCATTATCGCAGATGATACGTTGGGGAACCCCATAAATCAAAAAAACGTCATTTTCAAGGAATTTCAAAATTGCTTGAGACGTCGCATTTCTCAGCGGACATATTACTGGATAACCAGTCGCTGACAACGAGTATATACTGAAAACCGTTCTTACTTCTGGGTGAAGGACCCATTAAGTCAAGCGCAATAACCTGCCATGGAAAACAGACCTTTTTTTCCATGCCCATTAATCCATACTTCGCATAGTTAGGGGATTTTTGTGATGCACAGACTTTACACGATTTCACATACCTACATATATCCCGTCGCATTCTAGGCCAGTAGTATGATAGCTGAACCCTAGCAACTGTTTTTGAATATCCAGCATGAGAAGCTGTGGCTAAGTCATGATTTATATGAATAATTTTCCGTCTCTGAGGTTTAGGTACAAGTTATTTCCAATCTGAAATATTAGTCTCTATGGGTACTTTAGAAGGAGCAAATTTATATACATAACCCTGTTTAACTGTCCACTGAGGAAAAGAATTTGGAGACTCTAAAATTTGTCTACGCATTTTTTCATAAAAACTGTCCAAGTTGTCTAAATCCAAATCTAAGACATTACTATCAATATTATCAGTCGTAGCTACAACAAGACATGATGTGGATGGCTCTTCAGGCGCAGAATCCACAGGACTACGAGAAAGTGCATCAGGTACTACATTAAATTTACCTTTCCTATGAAATATTCCAAATTGAAATTGACTTAACTTCACACTCCATCGTGCTAGACGACCAGATGGGTCTTTCATGTTAAATAGCCACTTCAAAGAAGCATGATCTGTGATAACGGTAAAATTAACTCCTTCAATGTAAGGTCTAAATTTTTCGCAAGCAAAAATACAAGCGAGACACTCTTTCTCTGTAGTAGTGTAGTTTCTTTCACACCGAGAAAGGCTCCTAGAAGCAAATGCAATGACTTTTTCGACTCCATCCTGAGTCTGAGTAAGTATACAACCTAACCCAACATCAGAGGCATCACACTGTATGCAAAATGGCAATTTAAAATTTGGACTCGATAAAATTGGTGCAGATATTAAGGCTTCCTTAATTACTTTAAATGCTTTTTCAGCGTCTGCTGACCAATTGACTTTTTGACCTTTTTTTTTGTCGTGGAGAAGAGTATTAATCGGCGCCATAATAGTTGAAAATTCTGGAATGAATCTGCGGTACCATCCGCACATACCAGCAAATCTTTTTATCTCAGTTGTGGTCTTAGGTGTTGGAAAATTCACAATAGCAGAAACTTTGTCGGGATTTGTTCGTAAACCGAAACTGTCGACTATATACCCAAGGTATTTCAAAGAAGGTTTCAAAAAGACACATTTGTCAAAATTAATGGTTAAATTTGCGTCTCGCAGACGACAAGCTACTTCCTTTAGCAATTTAATATGTTCTTCAAATGTTGACGAAATTATGATGAGATCATCTATGTAAACGAATACATGTGGCTCCAACTCTGGACCGAATACCGCATCCATCAACCTTTGTTGGCATTGGGCAGCATTTGCTAGGCCAAATGGCAAAACGTTAAAGTGAAATAATCCCCTTCCTGGGATTGAAAAAGCAGTTTTTTCCTTCGAACTATCGTCGAGAGGAATCTGCCAAAATGCCGAATTAAGGTCAATTGATGAAATAAAACGAGCATTTCTCAACATAGACAGAATACGATCTACATAAGGTAGAGGATAGCTATCCTTTTTCGTTAAAGAATTTAGCTTGCGTCCATCGAAGCAAAATCTAAATTCGCCGTTAGCCTTTTTAACTAATAATACTGGAGATGACCATTCGCTACTGGAGGGTTCCACAATATTAAGCTCTAACATGTGATCAAGTTCCTTGTTCAAATGTTCCAACATATAAGGCGACATTAGGTATTGACGTTGTTTAACCGCCCTAACATCTCCTGTATCTATAGTATACACCATTTTATTTGTACGCCCTAACTTTCCTTCAAATCCAGCAAGTGTCTTGAATTCAGCCATCACACTATCGACTGTCTGAATGTCTTCAGGTGGTAAATTCTCAAGAGTGAACGTTTGGTTGTTGGTACTAGCATCATCAACTTCAACAGATCCGATGGAGACGACGTTGATATTGCTATCACCAAGAACCTCCCATGTATCATCTTTGAAATTCAAGGTCAAACCAAATGACTTACAAAAATCAATACCCAAAATGATTGAGCAATCTAAGGATGGAACTAACAAAAATGAAAATAATTCACAAGTATTTTCAATACAGATCGGTAACTCAACTATACCAGAAACTTGTTGTTTTGCACCATCTGCAGTCGTGACAAAATAAGGTGAAATATTAACCGAGATTTCAAAAAAACTTTCAATATCTGGAAACTCACGTCCTAGAATTGAATGATTGGCACCAGAGTCCAAAAGTGCAATGAATGCATTATCAAAAATATTAACACTTATATAAGGTCGGTTATCCAAGCCTTTTCTTGTAAAAATGGGAGCAGTTACTAGAGTTTTTAAATGTAGAAAATAATTTTTAACAAAATTCAAGTGAGATTTCTGTTCACCAGATAATCTATGATTGTTTAAGTTCAACTGAACTGTGGCCTCAAATTTTCGGAGCGGTGTTCGGCCACTGGAAACTGCCCCTACTGTTCGTTTCCCGAACACTTAGTGCACTCTGAGCTTATTACTCCAGGGTTGCCGCATTTAAAACAAAATTTTGATCTCTTAAGTGTACAAGCATGAAATGTGTGGTTGGGCCCTTTACAATTCCAACAAACAACAGTTTTGCCTCCACCAGCATTAGTAACTGAAGTATTCACAGTAGAAGTTTGGTTGCCTGAATTATTACTACTCTTTTTTCTGTAATTTGAATTCCTGTAAAAATTTCTATTTCCACCTCTGTTATTTTGAAATCTACCATGATACCTACCTTGAGTACTGGAATTACCTGAAGTTCCAGGTTCACTTTCAAAATTTAAAACATCTACTTGAGGTCTCTTGGAAATTGACTGAACTTGTGTGTCTTTCAAAACGGATTCTAAAATTTTTGCATCATGTAATAATCCATCAACTGTATTATATTCATTAAGTGCTAAACGAGACATATACTCTGGTTTCAAATTTTTTCGCACCCATTTAACTCTACCCAGTTAACACAAACATCTATGAGATGTCGCATTCATGGCAGTTGATGTCACAAAAGCGAATCACAATATTGCATCGCTGATATCTACAAGGAATTCCTTGTGTGACAAATAGTTCGCAAATTTCATCACATTCTGTTGGATCTGAGACCAATATGGATATAATATTTATGAGGCCCCTCAACTTCACAACGACTATAATTTCAGAATCTGAAATTTCAGTCGTTGAGAGTCATAATTTGATGTATCTGAATTGACAAACTGATTCACATTGTGCAGAATGAAGAAACGAAAATATGCTTCAATATGTGAATCTCTCTCACATCTCAAGGAAATTCATTTATGAAAGTAATATCGAACAATACTTGGAAATATCACTGTACTCGCATACTCATGAATGTAGCGCACAATGTGACTTATGTAAAGTTTCGTACACACTCGGTCAGTGTCGGTCTGACTGATGTACACGTGTCTGTGAATTCTTTAGCGACGGCATGCTTTTGTCTTTTCCATTTCGTTGTTTCAGTGCATTAGTTTATTCGGTGTTGGTATGCAGTTCCTGTTTGGCGTTATTGCTTAGACTGAATAAGCATCTCTTTCTAATCGAAAATAATGATTGTGATTAAAGATACTGTGTGTTTCTCATCTAAGTTACAGGGTAAGTAACTACAACGTTCTTAACTTGATACAATAATATACCTTTATACTGGTTGACAATGAAGACAAGGTAGACGACACTACGTCGCCAGTTCGAGACTATATGATGATACTTACAATAATACCTTGGGATATATCATTTCGGGATCAGGGTATAAGTGAACATGCATATTCTGATTGTATATTGGGAAAGTCTGATCAAAATTAAAATTATTGCAAAATATTATGAATGGGAGGAAAAAATGCGCCGCAGCTATTCTCTATCTTCTTTGTCACCCGGTATAGAACAGTAGGTATGCAGTGTGATTTCATCTTCTCATAAATAATTTCAATCTTACACGACTCCACGTAGATATGAAAGTGACTTGAACATTTTTCAATACTCTCATTATGGTTCTCTACTCACTCTCTATAAGATATTCTGAACAGGAAATGGGCAAAATGAAATCAATTGATTGTTTCTATATTCATTTTCAGATGTCAAATCACAAAAGTCATCTGGACAACCTTGGAACAATTTGAAATTTTGAGCAGGGATTGGTTACCATGCTACAACGGAAGGAGAGATGAGGAGCAAATATTGGATTCTCTTGTGTTACTTTCAGTTCTCCATATTCATCGCGTTAACTCATGGAGATATATACCCTGTATAATTATTCGAAAAAGTCTAGGCCTGCGCTGTTTTTCTAATTTCAATCATTGTTATATCTAGGTAGTTTTGCTCAACATAACATGTATGTACTCACCTATTCTGATGTGTAATGAGACTAATTTTCAATAAAATCGAGTTGCCTTGTGAAACCCTTGATTGATCTATTTGACAGAGATTCGAGACCGATTAGTTCTCTCATTGAATACCTCCATCAATCTAGATGTGATTTCACTTGAGACATCAAAAATCAATGTGTATGTAGCATTTCAGAGACGCACAATATGATTCTTCCAGGGACGCTACGATACCAGTATAATAATCGAAAAGAACCTCACATTCAGAAATGGTCGATGGTCTTTTAAACCTCACATTCTGATTATAATGTGACCTCAATGTGAGTCTTATTTCAACGTGATATCTGGAGTCACATTCACCTAACTTTTGAGTCCCATTCGGCATCTGAATGTGAAGCGAAAAATGACCAAAAGGGTCCGGAATAGAGGATCTGGAGATGTCGACGTGATTCACAAATCGAATCGCGGGTGTGATCTCAATCATGAATGTGAAGTGTACTGACATCTCTGAGATCAATTTGTGTTAACTGGGTAGTTACTACTGCAGGGGGAGAACTCAATCTGTTAAACAAAGATTCCATGATGGCTCCAAAAATAACAACTGATTCATCATCAGACTGTTTCCGATTCTTTATGGTTTCCCATAAGTCCTCATCATAATCCTTATCAAGGAAATCTGTTTCTAATCTTTTAACAAGTGAGTCCCAATCGTGAACATTACCTGAATCTTTTACATGGCGCAGCCATAACAATGCTTTGCCAGAAAATAAATCTACTGCAGACTCAAACAGTTGAACTTTAGTAACATGTCTTGCTTCAGACAACTCAGTGACTCTTTCAAGAAAAGCTTTGACGCCTAAACCTTTTTTAGTTCCATCAAACTTGAGGTCCCACTTATAGATGGAAGCTATTTTAGAAGTACCCTGTATAACAGTAGGTGGTTGTTGCGCAAAGGTTGACGAAAAATTTACATTTGAATTTAATTGATCCACAGGCTCTGTAATTCGCTCATCAAGATCAGCCTCTAAAGTTAAAGCTGTTGCTAGAGCTTCATTTTTAAATAATACCTCAGCAGCAACTGCTGAATCAATTGGCATTCTTTTTATTCTCCCTATTATATGAATGAATCTAGACCTTAAACGTAGGTATAAAGAATCTTCAGTTGAACCTTCAAAATCAGGAATTGCCGCTTTAATACTATCTAAGGTATTCTCAATTGCTGTGCATTCAGAAGCAAAAGCATAAGTAGGATCAGGAATCAGAACCGTATTGGTTTTTATAAGTCTTCCTAAGGCTTTTCTTTTATCATTCATGTCCCTTTGAGTAACAACACCCCGTATACGTAATTCATAATTTATTTCATCTATAAGTAGATGTTTCACCTTCAATTTCAAAATTTGCAAAAATTCAAGAATTCGAAATTGTCCAGAGAATTTTTTTCAAAAAAAATCTTTTCAAAATTTTTTTCAAAAAATATATCAAAAAATATTTCAAAAAATATTTCCAAATAGCTTTACCACCGAAGAACTATCACTCTGTACAATATGATTTAATTTCTTTAATCATGAAAGTATTGAAATTGTATTTAAAATATGTGATAACAAATATAGTGTTTGTATAGTGTTTGTATCAAATATGAAAAAAAATCCGAAAATATTTACCAAATATTCCATACTAAGTAACTATATCATGTTTTTATCAAACATGAAAGAAATCTGCAAATACTTACCAAATATTGCATACCAAGCATCTATCACCCTGTATAGTGCTAATTTTCAAAAATTCAATTTTCTCAAAAATTTTATAAGTGTCAGCTGACACAAGTAAAAAAATATTTTTTCTCATAAAAAAATTCCATAAATGTAAAGAAACTCAACTCATGAGAACTTACAATGTCAGTATGCCAAATCCTGCAAAGTCTGTAATTTTCTCTTGCAAAGAAAGCTGAAATCACCTAATTATGCAAAAAAATAAGGATGGTTACAATAACATACCCAAAAAGAAAGTAAATGTAACATTGCAATTTACCTTCATGAAAAATTCAATACCTATGTTCAATACTTCAAAAAATACCCAAGTTATTGTCCCTGTTGGACCAGAAAATCCACTGCTCATACATGGAAAAGTACCTAATTTTCACCTTTCAAAAGTGACCCCAAAAATTCCCAAATGTACCAGAAAATGTTATGCAGATATAAAAAAATATGAACATATGAAATAATTCACCAATAGTGCCTTTCACATAAAAAATACTTTCAAAAAAATTCAAAAACTGGCCCTACACGTTGCGTCGCCAAATCTTGTCACCACCTTTTGCATTTTATTATTACTTCATTGAAGATGATTGCAAAGATTTGCAAAATGGGTTTTGACAAGGGACGGCAGTCAATATGTCTGGAGAGCTGGGACGTGGGTTGCTTGTAGGCTATTAAGCAGTCTTTTCATTTTTGAAATGAAATTTGATGTATATAAAAATAAGAAATTAAAACAGTGTGAAGTTTAGTCAAAATATAATTTATTCACTCATGATAGTACCCAAATGTATGTGATGGTTTTCATACTTTTCAAAGATGGTAAATTCCAATAGAGGGATGATCTTATATGTCCTTGCATAGGCATCAACTAAATCAAATGCTTAGTGAGACACAATGGTTACCGCGTGCAGCTGCATAGGGTTGACAAGTACCATTGTGTATTACAACTCTGTTGTGAATTATATACCTTGAGCCAAAACCTTATATAAAGCCTTCAAAAGGACTAACTTTGACAAGAGAGTAAAATTATATGTCTGATCATAAACTTACTTCACACCTAAATGAAAATAATATGATTATAATAAATTCTGTGACAGGCAAGAAAATTGGTGAAATTAAATCACATAACCCCAAATAAAAGTTTAAATTGGATCGAGCTCACCGGGACTTGGATCATTGACTCCCAGAATCACCTCCTCTGAACTCCAGGAACCTCCTACATCAAAACACCCTGGATGGTGTCACCAGGACAGTGCGACTTTAACATCCTCAGGGGACGCCTGGACCTCGTATCAGGAGCACCTTCACTGGGACGATGCTTCACTCCAAAGGAAGAATCTAACTCGAGGAGCCTCTCGGAATCAGGGGACACCTCGGAGCTGATGAGAAAATCCGAGACCGAGCCGAAAGTCAGCAGGTGGTCCGTGGTAGAGCAGTCGAAAATCGGCAGGTAGAATCCAATTTCTAAGCAGTGGTCAATCTTACGGCAGCGGATGGTCTTTTCTGACATCCCTATGCCATGTTCAGGGAACAATTCGTAGCGAGTTTCTCGAATTACTCCTACTCGGAAAACTCGTGGATCTCGTGGAAGCCGGCAGATCTTTAATATAGAACGACCCTGTTGTAGGCCAAAAATATGATACCAGTGGTTCAAAACTCACCTTCCACGGGGAATCGGCTTCGCACGACGAAATAAACGCTGAGTGATGATTTATCACCTCGCAAGGCAAAATCCAAAAAGACTTTTCTTTTCCCATCATGGCCTCGCTCATGCCAACACGGAAAAGGACAATCCCTTCCAGAAAGATGCTATTCTTCAAAAAAACAAAATCGCAACATAGGGAAACCTATTCAAAAAAACAAACAACGCCAACTATGCCTTCTGCGCAACGACGCTGCTCATGCGTGGGCACCGAGTTGAGTTTTAAACCAATCACAGGCTACCGAAGCTTTAGAACTCTAGCCAATGAGAAAATTGGGTTTACCCCACGTGGTTTGGTGACACTTGACATATGACACACGCCTTTTTAATGACATGACTTTCCACTTAGTATTCACTTCGACCTGACTTTAAGACTGATTCTTAAGTGCAAACGAACAACCCTAAAATGAAACGAAGAAACAAATCTGACGTGACTTGTGACCTATGACATTGACATGAAACAATTTGATATTTGACATTGGACAAATTGTAATTCAACATGCTGACAGCCAATGAAAATAAATAAACAAATTCGAATTTTGAAAATAACTTTCCAAAGAAACGAATTTGGGGAAGAATAAAGAAAGTCCTAACACCTGTAAGACTCACTTGGTAAGTACAATTGTAACGTTTTTATTTTCCAATATAACTAGCCTACACCAAAACGTTACCTTTCTACGTTATCTTCTACTATAATTCCAAATAAAACTCTCAAAGGAAACACTATAGAAGTGAGACACTTTTATTGTATATTTTGTAACATAGTTCTAAGAGGTGTGCCTAGTTGAACACACTGTATACCACTCTGTCTCTCCTTGTGTCTCATGAGGTGAAGGCATCCTGAAACAAATTAAATATAAAATCTATCTGAATGTTATCATTGAATGGAGAAGCAACACAAATATTTTGTCAAATGAAAAATCTTACCTGAATCTTTCTGCATTATATATGAACCATACAACACTATGGATCTATCTGTTTTGGTCTCCTATCCAATGATGATCATCATCATATCACCATATTTCTGTCTTGCCAATAGTTTTTTCCTGGAAATAAAGAAAACAACTATCATAAGAATTCACAAATACTGAAAATCAGACAAGGAATATCGAAGATACGTACGGCATACTACTCCCGTGTCTATATGTAAATATTGTATAGTTAGATATAGTTGTGGGAAATTGGTAGAAATATCCTTTTATTCCTTTTCATAAACAACCCAGAGTTATTCAACATCCAATGTTTACTACTTCACTGTTTGGTTATGTCGCGACCTTGTGACTGTCAGACGATTTTTACTCGTATTCTTCTTCCGTATGTGGCCAATTCCTCTGCCGTGAATTAGTCGTTCTACGCATAAATATATTAATTCCGATACCCCGTCCGGACGTCGCTCAAAACGGACTCAGCTTTGTAAGGATATTCGCATTTGGACATTGTTCCAATCGGACTCAACCATGTAAGATTTTCGCATTTTTGCTGTCGCCATCTCCTGGTGTTCGTCAGAATTATCAAGTGAAATGGGGTCATGACCATGATCTTGGACCATGACCATGTGATGACTGACAAAACTGTGTCAATGTCAAGGTCGTCTTGATTTCGTTTTCCGCCTTCCGGCGAAGACATTTTTGCGGTAGGCCATCATTCTTTCGTGAGTGTCATGTGCACGATGTCATGTGATCATCATCTCTGCGAGCAGCACGTTTCTTAGCTGGTGAGTCGACAATTTTTTTCAAATCCTTTGGTAGCATTTTAATGCTAAAAATATTCATCCCTTCAAGGTTCAATCTTTAGTGCCTACAAATGGGGCAAATTTTCCTGAGGAATTTCATGCGATCCCGATCTTCAGAAACCGGCCACGTGAGTCAAGAGATCATCGTCCAACCATCACCACGTGTCTCCTCTAAATTAATGTCGAGCTATCAGAGCTCAATGAAACCCTCAATCAAAAAGAGGTGAGTTGTTTTATCTCCCCATTGGCATTCAGGCGGTCTCTTTACGCCCCATCACTTATTTTAGGGTTTTAAGATGGAATAGTCCAACACTGGTAAATGTTCCAAGGGCCTTTTACCACCGAGTCAATTTTCCTTATTTCACGCTGGAGGGCCACTACACACCCACCATGTCCAACTACTGGTCGTCAATTGGGATCAATGGTTTCCTGCCCGTTGACTTGAAGTTGCAGCCTCAACCTTCTAGCTGCTAGATCTGAAGCTACACTTTGCCAGCCACTAGTTTCAAAGCACCATTTCAATGCCACCATCCGGCAGTCATCTATAGTTGTGTGCCGCGACACGTCTCTGCATGTTGGATAACTCAGGTTTTTTTTATTAAGTCCTTTTTACCTTCATTTTACATACTTGCATATAATTTTTTATGGAGCTATTACATTTCAAAAATCTACACTAAGTATGTTCAAACCCTACTTGAACTTTGGAAATATCATGAATCATTACAACGTTCAGCGGAAAATGCGCATATAATTCATGAATTTTCAGGGTATAATCAACATCATTCAATTATAATAGTCCAATAACAATATTCTTCAAAATGGGCTTATAGGAATTTGAACTAAAGTGTCAATCATATAAGTATCATATCTGATAACATCAGGAATTGAAGAGCTTCCATAATATTCTACTATAATGTATATAATTATTAATGTATTTCATGAAGGAATTTTTCATCATTAAAATTGTGTGTATTTTTGGAGTTTCCATGTTTTTACTGATATCTCTCTCTCTTCAAACTCAACCTACAGGTTTCTGATTTTACCCTAGACGTACTATCTATGTTCTGAAAGAATCAGTGGCGTCCAAAAATTAATTATATACTCAAATACATATTAAATACACAGTCAAGGTGATATTATCTAGTAATTGATTTTAAAATATTGAGATATCTGAGAAATAGCAAAGGTATCAACCCACACCCATATGCCGCCGACGAAAAGCTACCAGGTGCAGTGAAAAAGGTAAATTTTACGTTTCACAATGCTTGTTGAAGCTCAAATACTTTCTTTATGATTTCACCTAATCTTTTGTTTTTCTTTTCAGATTGTTCCTGGAGTTCAAGGATTGCTTGGAGATGATCACATCAGTTTGAAGACTACAGGGACTAACTTCAGGTAAGTTATCACTATGACTTTGTGTAAAAACCTACATGTTTAATTCAATTGTAGGCATCAATATTCCCAAAAACATAAGCAGTGAGCCAACCGACCCAACAGGCACAAGAACAGGATGAAAAACCCAAAATTGTCATGTAATGTTATTCACTTCTTGTACGTTCCTGTGATAAAATGTGAACTAAATGCTTAGCTGTTTACTTTGGATGATACTTGACTCAAGTCTGAGCATAAAAAGAGGAAACTGTACCATTCTGATAATTGAGTTTGGATAAGGGTAAATTTTCATGTTACAACCCAACTTGATTGCGATATCTTCATCAAGCATTGTCACTGTCGAAGCTTCATCGAAAAGAGCATAGGTTTGTATTGTTTCCCCTGTATATCCTGTTAATACCACAGGTATTATCCGTAATAAAATATTCCTGTCATAAGTGTCAGATATCTTGAAATTTTTCTCGATCTGGACGTCTCGTGAAGTTTCTGTCCTAGAGTTTGACATTTCTGGATTATTTGAACTGCTCGAGGTTCTTTCTTTAGAACTATCTTCATGTAACAGTGAGTTGTGATACTTTCGACAGTCTCTCACCCCACAAGTCTTCTTGAAGCGGCAATGTTGAATTTGGTGGTTTTCTCTTAGGCAAGAGAAACAAATACGCCTGGATTTCACCCAATTCCAACGTTCATCTAGTGTTAATTCTTTAAAATCCTTGCATCTGTATATAGAGTGAGTAGTACTTTTATCCGCACAAAATAAACAGTTCAGATTGTTTTTTGAAGTAGTTGAAAAATTCATGTCAGTATTTTTCGAGAAAGGTTTTCGTCTATCGTCGTTAATTTTTGGTCTAGACACAAAACACAAATTTTCAGCGACTGTTTCTATCCATTGTGAAAATGCTTTCAAATTTCGGCTTCCTTCATGTTCATTTTGATAGGCTCCCCATTGAAATCTCAAACTTGATGGCAGTTTGTTCACCAAGTCTGTCAGTACCTGAGTATTGTACAATTGTCCTTCATGTCCTAAGCTTTCTATAGTTGCTACTAAATTCAATATTTTATTCGTAAGGTCAATTATTGATTCGAATTGATATTCTTTGATATATGATATGCGACTGATTTTGTGAATGATTTCTTCAATTATGTATTCTGATCTTCCAAACCTTCGTTCTAGGATTGACAAAATTTTATCCAATTGGTCAGGAAAATTCAGTGAATATTCCACACTCTCTCTGGCTTTTCCTCGTAAACACCTTTGAAGTCTGGTGATATTTTCTCTCTTGGAGTATTTACATAGCTCAGTAGTTCCTTCAAATTGGTTTATAAAACTTGGCCAATCTATCGAATCGCCACTGAATATTGGAAGATCTTTTGCACCAGATTGTCTCATTAGGTAATTATTCAACGCTATAGGTTCTTTCTCTTTACATACTGCATTCTCTGTTTTTTGTGGTTGTGGATGGATATTTTCCAACCAATTTTCAACTTTGTCTGGCAAAGATTCTGTCTTCGTTTGTCTGCTTCTTGTTTTTATCTCATCTTCACTGCTTGTTTCTTCAATATGGCGTTTTTCTAGCTCGATTAGTTTCATTTCGTACTCATACTGTTTTTTCAATTCTAGTTTTTCTAACTCGATGAGTCTATTTCTCGTTTTGCTTGATGTTTTCGATCCTTTACTTACAGTTTTGATAGATTTTGTACTTTCCTTGTATAACTGTGATGACGTTATTTCATCGCGGACTTTATGAGGATGAATATCTTCTTCCTGTTTCCCCTCACTTCTGGCTAGCTGACTCATAGTAGTAACTCGAAGGACCAACTGTTTGGCTTATAAATATCTGGGCTGATACCTGGCTTATAAATGGCTAATATGGGCTGATAAAGGCAAATAAATATCTGTAGTTTTTGGAAATAAATCAAGCATAAACTTTTTTTCCTTCTATCTTTTTTCAACAACCTTTCATAACAACTTATCCCATTATCAACATCAACATACAAAGTGATTTCCCAAACAGTCTTGTTGCATCAATGGGTCTCAGATTTATGATAAAAAAACTTTTTTAGAGTCTTTGAGACAAATGTGTGATAAATTTTAGTTAGATTCAAAGTTTCATATCGAAATTGACATTCTTAGCGAGCAAATATGTCAATTTATCGATATAAATCTATTATATTCATCATATCTGTGGATGGAGCTCTTGATATTGTAATGATATTTCCCTTGGAGGCGCTTTAGAAACATCAGCAGGAAGGCAGGAGTACAACGATCATCCTGTATCACGCATCCCAGATTGCTCTCCAACCTCTCAATGATTCCTATATACACCAACATATTTCCGAACACTCAATATATGCCGCGGTGACAGATAACGTCACAGAAGATTCTGGAATGTTCTGGAAACAATCGATGGAACAATTAGAGAGAGAGGTTTGTTCTAAGAAGCTTCTAGAACAAAAAGAAGGAGACGGAAGATCGTTCGAGAAGGTTCTCGACCAAAGCCTGCCATGTGTTCTTATATATAAGACGACCAAACAACTGAGTCAGTCAGTCAAACAGCGAGTGTCAGAGAGACAGTTATATACCGCGTGTTATAAATCGTTTTACATAAATAGTAGTTATAAGTTCGATATAAATTAGTGTTTCTTTAGTTTAAATAAATCAGTTCGAAAATAAATAGTGTCGTGTTCGCTTCTGCACCCGAATAACGTAACAATTGGTGTCAGAAGTGTGGGATATTCCAGTGTGAAGTGAACAGACCGTTGTGATGAAGAAACTACAAGAGTTGAGAGTGGTGGACTTGAAACGCGAGTTGGAGGAGAGAGATCTCGACACAACAGGGATCAAGGCTACACTTCAGAATCGTCTCAAAGAGTATATGGTGAGCGTAGGTCAAGATCCAGAGACGTTCACCTTCGAGGAACCAGCTTCAGCGGAATCGATGTTGGCTGGGATCTCGGAACAGATAGCAGCTCAGCGACAGGACATAGCGGCTCAGCGACAGGACATAGCGGCTCAGCGACAGGACATTGCGGACCAGATGGTGGCTCAGCAGGAGAAGATTACGAAACAGATCTCGGAACAGATAGCGGCTCAGCGACAGGATATTGCTGACCAGATGGCAACTCAGCGAGAAGAAGTTCTGGCACAAATTACTGCTCAGCAAAATCAAATCGCATCGCAGATCTCAGCTCAACGGCAAGAGGTATTGAATCAGATATCGGCTCAACGGGAAGAGATATCAGCTCAGAAAGAGGTACTAGCTCAGTTTTCTGCTCAGCAAGATCAGATCGCCTCCCAGATATCAGCCCAGCGAGAAGAGGTATCAGCTCAGATTTCTGCTCAGCAAGATCAGATAGCCTCTCAGATATCTGCCCAACGAGAAGAAGTATTGACCCAGATATCAACACATCGGGAAGAGGTGCTGACTAAGATTGCTGCGCAGCAAGAACAGATCGCGTCTCAGCAGGATGAGATTATAGCTCAGGTTTCAACCCAATTCACCACTCAGATAGAAGAAATGGAGAAGAAGCTGCAGCTCGAAATAGAAAGAAGATCTTTGCTGGAGAAGTCTGGAAATGGTCAACGACTCATGATTGAAACCACAGCAGGGTCAGATGCAGTGACTACGACCAATCGGGTGAAGCCGCCTACATTTGATGAAAAAACATCATGGCCAAACTATCTGAAGCAGTTCGAAGCAGCTTCCAAAGCCAATGGGTGGACATCAAAGGAGAAAGTGGTAGCTCTTACAGTAGCACTACGGGGTGATGCACTGAACATTTTGCAAGCCATTCCGGAGGTAGAAGCCGATAGCTACGATCATCTCGTCAAACGCCTCGAAATGCGATATGGACACGAACATCTTCAGCAAGTGTTTCAATCACAAATGAAGAGCCGTCGACAGAGAGCCAATGAGAGTCTTCAAGAAATCGAAGTGGATGTAGCCCGATTGGTCCACTGTGCCTACCCGTCAGCCCCAGAGTCCCTTATGGAATGTCTAGCTGTTCAAACGTTTGTGGATGGATTGCGGGATATCGAAATGCAGAAAGCAGTTCGCCTGACTCGACCAAAAGACCTCACCAGCGCTCTGGCTGCTGCGCTTGAGATCGAGGCCGCAGCGGAAGCTTCCCGAGGATCCGCGAAGGTACGAGCTATGAATGAAAGCGAGAACATAGCCGAGAGCCACAGGCAAGATTCAAATGAAGCCTTGACTAACGTCATCAAGGGCCTCTTGGATAAGAAGAGGAGACCAGTTCGCTGTTGGAATTGTGGGGAGTTGGGCCACCTCCAGCGAACTTGTAAACGTGCCAGGCAGGCTGCTGAGGAAGCACCATCTTCCACGCAGCTACAGGAAAACTAGAACGGGTCGACTTCGAGGGGGCAGCTTCGACCCGTCATTCTCAAGACCCTCTCATCTTTGTGGCATCCCTACGGCGTGATAACAGCAGCGTCTACGTAGATGGACAGATCGACGGAAAGAAATGCGCATTGTTGGTGGATACTGGTGCATCGCAGACAATCCTGCGACGTGGACTTCTGGCGTCTTCGAGAAAGCAACTTGTGAACTCAAGATGGCGTCTGAGAACTGCTACGGGTGAGGCTGCCACCGTTTATGGGGAAATCGATGTGGATATATCGATCGGGACCGTCAAATTTCCACATCGAGCTATCATGGCAGATATTGAAGAAGATGTTATTCTGGGAATGGACATCATGGGTGCGCAAGGAATTCAACTGGACTTTAGAAGCCGAACACTCAAGGTGGGTGCCGAAGAGATCTTCTTACATCCACGGGTGGAGGTAGCGGCAGGGGTAACGTTAGAAGAGGACATCCTGTTACCGAAACGGAGTGAGACCATTGTCGCAGCGCGGATTGAGGGTACATTGGAGCGAGGCAGTCCCATCATCATGGAACCCTGGAACCATGACGAGGAAGTCGGACGTGGAATTTTAGTCGGCAAGGCTTTACTGTCGGCAGACGACCATGTACCTGTTCGATTTATCAACATAAATAACTACCCTGTGACGATTGGCAAAGGAACCAAGATTGGAACCTGTGTCCCGGCAGCCTCCATAATCCACCAGGTGACAGCAACCACGCAACCACTGATGGGACCGGCAAGTATGAAGAACTCGTCTCTGCTGCAAGCGACTCACTCAACAACCGACAGAAGAAGAAGTTAACCGAGTTACTACAGATTTATAGATCCATTTTCATTCCTGCTGATGGAAAAACAGGTAGGACCAACATCGTCAGTCACAAAATCGATACGGGAGATACCAGACCGATTCGTCAACCAGCTCGAAGATTACCACAGGCCAAGAGAGAAATTGCAGAAAAGATCATCCAGGAAATGGAACAAGACGGGGTGATCGAGCCATCCAATAGTCCTTGGGCTTCACCAGTGGTACTAGTAAAGAAGAAAGATGGAAACACTCGTTTCTGTGTGGACTATCGCCGATTGAACAACGTGACGAAGAAGGACAGCTATCCTTTGCCTCGAATTGACGACACACTCGACACGTTGGCGGAATCGAATCTTTTCTCCACTCTGGACCTGAAAAGTGGATATTGGCAGGTGGAAATGGATCCGGCAGATAAGGAAAAGACAGCTTTCACCATTGGCACTGGGTTATGGCAATTCAAGGTTATGCCTTTCGGACTCTGCAATGCTCCGGCCACCTTCGAACGAATCATGGAGAATGTGTTAAGGGGACTCTCCTGGAAGACATGCCTAGTTTATTTGGATGACATCATCGTGATCGGTAAAACTTTTGAAGAACATCTGGTTAACCTAGAGGAAGTTTTCAAGAGACTTCAGGCTGCAAACCTCACACTGAATCTGAAGAAATGTCATCTGCTGCAGAAACGGGTTAACTACTTGGGACACGTCGTAGGAAGGCAGGGTGTGGAAGTCGACCCTGAGAAAGTACGAACAGTGAAGCAATGGCCAGTACCAACAGATAAGCACCAACTCAGGAGCTTTCTTGGACTCTGCACTTATTATCGACGTTACGTTCGAATGTTTTCGGATATCGCAAAGCCTCTGACTCGTCTCACCGAGGAAGCACGCCCCTTCCACTGGGATCCAGAATGCCAGGCCGCCTTTGATGCTCTGAAGGAACGCTTGACCACGACACCGATTCTTGCGTATCCACTTCCACAAGGACAATTCATTCTTGACACAGATGCCAGTAATATCGGCATTGGTGGAGTCCTTTCGCAGTATCAAGATGGGCAAGAGCGAGTCATCGGTTACTTCAGCAAGGTGCTATCGAAGGCAGAACGGAACTACTGCGTTACCAGGAGGGAACTATTGGCCATGGTGAAATCAGTGGAGCATTTCTATAAGTACCTCTATGGGCGAAAATTCCTTCTCAGGACGGACCACGCTGCATTGAAGTGGCTCCTGAATTTCAAGAACCCCGAAGGCCAAGTAGCTCGTTGGATCGAGAGGCTCCAGGAATATGACTTCGAGATAGCACACCGAGTGGGGACGAGCCATAAGAATGCAGATGCATTGTCCAGAAGGCCATGTCCACCTGAGTGCTCACATTGTAGTCGTTTGGAGGATAAGGAAGCAGCCCTCTACAGAACCACCGTTGTCAATGAAGATTGGTTACCTGCAGCAATCAAGCAAGAGCAAGGAAAGGATCCAGAACTTCGGAAGCTTCGAGAATGGAAGAAAGCGAATTGCCGTCCTTCTTGGCAAGAAGTAGCACCATCTTCACAGACTTTGAAGGCGTACTGGAGTCAGTGGGACTCCTTGGTATTAGAAGATGACCTGCTCAAGAGGAATCTCGAGAGCGATGATGGGTCAGATAATCGAATGCAGTTGGTCATTCCTAGGAACCGAGTGTCGGAAGTACTTGGATATGTACATGATGGAACTTCAGGGGGACATCTAGGAGTGAGGAAGACACTGCAGCGGGTACGAGAGCGGTTCTACTGGGTGAACTGCAGTGACGACGTCAGGGAGTGGTGCCGTAAATGCACTGTGTGCTTTGCCAGCAATGGGCCTCATCGTAAACCAAGGGCACCCATGAAACAGTACAATGTTGGAAGCCCTTTCGAGAGGATTGCTATGGATATTGCGGGGCCGTTTCCAGTGACTGATAATGGAAATAAATACATCCTTGTCTGCATGGACTACTTCACCAAGTGGGTGGAAGCGTATGCGATCCCTAACCAGGAAGCCGTAACTGTCGCCGATGTCCTGATGAATCAACTCATCAGTCGTTTTGGGGTGCCATTGGAACTTCACTCTGATCAGGGCCGGAACTTCGAGAGTGAAGTGTTTAAGAAGATGACCGAGAAGTTAGGAATCAAGAAAACAAGAACAACTCCATTGCATCCACAGTCAGATGGCATGGTGGAGCGAATGAACCGAACCATAGGGAGGTATCTCTGCAAAGTCGTTGATCAACACCAACAAGACTGGGATCAACATCTTCCTTTCTTCTTGATGGCCTACAGATCTGCGGTACAGGAATCTACAGGACAGACTCCGGCGAAGGTTCTATTTGGACGAGAGATGAGGCTCCCATGTGACTTGGTCTTCGGATGTAGACCTGGTGAAAACATAGTGGGGGAAGATTACGTCACGAATCTGATGAAAAAAATGAACGATATTCACGAATTGGTTCGTTCTAATCTGAAAATCGCCAGCGATCGCATGAAAGACCGGTACGACATCAGAGCTGGGGGTGCAGGATACGCAGAAGGAGACCTGGTGTGGTTGTACAATCCACAAAGAAAACGAGGTATTTGTCCAAAACTACAGAGATCTTGGGAAGGACCTTATACCGTCAAAAAGAAGATCAACGATGTCATATACCGCATCAATAAAGAACCCAGTGGCAAACCAAGAGTCGTTCATTTCAACAGACTAGCACCATTCGAGGGAACACAAGATCAACAAGTTCAACAAATTTGTCCGGAAGGAAAGGAGCTTACATTCGACGAATTCATAGGGACTTACAGTGGTTCATCAAAAGCAAGGTTTGGCGTCACCAAGGAAGAGCACCGCGACCTTTTTGCCATTCCTGTAGAATACGCACTAGCTCACTGCGTCGCCGAGGATCTTCAGATGTCTCAAGGAATAGCGAACAAGTTCATGAGGAAGTTTGGGAAGTTAGAGGAGCTTCATCAACAAGGTCCCTCCGTCGGTCGAGCACTAGAAATAGAAGATATCAGCGCTGAAGGGAAAAGGTCTCTGTTTTATCTTATAACGAAGGGAAGATCTTCTGAGAAACCCACTTACAAGGACCTCTGGGAGACGCTAGTCGACTTGCGAAGCACCATACTCGAGAAGGACATACAGAAGATTGCTGTTCCAAAGGTGGGGTGTGGACTGGATGGCTCGAATTGGAGAATTGTAAGGAACATGCTAGAGGTTTTATTTAGATTCACCGGAGTTGAGATTCTGGTATGCTGCTGGAACTCCAAAGGAACTCCAAGAGAGAAGACAGTGCCATGCTATTTCTACCATACTGCACGTTGTAAAAATGAAACCAGTTGTCCCTATCTTCATAACGATCAGAGTGCATTCCAGGAGGAATGCGTTTCAAGGAGGGGGCAGTGTAATGATATTTCCCTTGGAGGCGCTTTAGAAACATCAGCAGGAAGGCAGGAGTACAACGATCATCCTGTATCACGCATCCCAGATTGCTCTCCAACCTCTCAATGATTCCTATATACACCAACATATTTCCGAACATATATATGCCGCGGTGACAGATAACGTCACAGAAGATTCTGGAATGTTCTGGAAACAATCGATGGAACAATTAGAGAGAGAGGTTTGTTCTAAGAAGCTTCTAGAACAAAAAGAAGGAGACGGAAGATCGTTCGAGAAGGTTCTCGACCAAAGCCTGCCATGTGTTCTTATATATAAGACGACCAAACAACTGAGTCAGTCAGTCAAACAGCGAGTGTCAGAGAGACAGTTATATACCGCGTGTTATAAATCGTTTTACATAAATAGTAGTTATAAGTTCGATATAAATTAGTGTTTCTTTAGTTTAAATAAATCAGTTCGAAAATAAATAGTGTCGTGTTCGCTTCTGCACCCGAATAACGTTACAATATTATTTCCTCTTCGTTCCGCACTCATGCACCAGTATCTATCGCACTCTGTTTCACTCACTGTGCATGACCCATCTAAAGTTGCACGTTGTCATTCAAAGCGCTATAAAAAGTTTATTTTTGAATCGTGCGAAAAGTTTATTCGAAACAAATTGTTCGTTACACTTCAATCTATCTAGATGGGAGAAAAAAATTGAAATTCATATCGTGAAAAAGAAAGTTATTATCAATTGAAGAGGTGTTGATGCTGAATTACTCATGTATTGCGTGACAAAAAATTTATTTTCACATATAAAAAACTCAATTTTGCCAGTTTATATACCATGGATCGAATCTTCATAATATCCTCAACGAAATGATGAAAAGTTGAGGCATCTAAGTTATGTAGTCTCCAAAGTTACAAAGGTTTATACATTTACATGCGAAGTAGTTTTTTTTTGTAATTTTTGAGTTTGTTCGTTTATAACTTTTTTCGGTACCATAGAAAAAAGTAGTCAAGCTGGATTCTAATGATTCAATTGTTTCTAGATAGGATAGTGAGGGTCTGATATCTTTCTACTTCCAAAAATTTTTTCGATTACTTTTACCTTGTGTCCCTCTACACTATATGTATAGCGTCGTATAACAACAAATAACGACATTCTCACTAGAACAATCGCAGTGCGACTGAGTAAGGTGTAGTGTCGCCACAGGCATAGGTTTTTTCGAGCAAGCTATGCTATCAAGAACGAGCAAGATATCAATCTGACATGATTGATTATTCTATCTGTTTATATTAAATCCATAACAAAACCATGAAAATGCCATAGCTTATTGAAGAGTTACAAACAGTTGATTCTTCGATGAGTTAACGAAGAGAATCATGAAACCGACCCTAGGCATCTTATTCATAATTTCGAAAGGGACCTAAGTTCCCAATATGGCTATTCGGTCAAATGTTCAGTTGATGGATTTATTGAATTTATTGATGATTGTCGTGTCAAGTCATATATACAGTGTGTCCATTTAGTGCGTAATTCTTCGATATCTCGAAAGCCATAACCTATAGAGAAAAACTTCGGATGAAAAACTTTTTCAGTTACTAAATTTGCTCATTTCAAAATTATTTTCAACATTACTGGGTGTTTTATAAAAGCAGGGCAACTCGAAGAAGAGTTTTTTTAAATGGAACACCCAGTATTGTTCATTCGGAATTAATTCCGTCGAGGTTCACCTTCACATCGCTGTAAAAAGAATTGAAATCGGTTGCGGCGTTGCCAAGTTATAATTGATAAATCTATTTTTACCATTATTGAAGAGTCATGTTGAATTGGGCATGGTATATTCATTTATTCAGATCTTGAAAATATTTTTGGCATACAGTAGGAGCAAGGTCCAACGTATACCAATCCAGTAATTTTGGGACATGTTCTTCAACAGGGTGCTCAATTTTGCATTTAGAATTTTGCAAGATTCAGATGACATTCATCAGAATTTTTCAAATGGAACACCCTGTATTTTTATTCAAGAATTCATTTCGACATCTTTCGCCTTTTTATCGCTGGAAAAAAAATCGGAATCGGTTGCGGCGTTGTCAAGTTATGGTTGATTTCCTTATTTTCACTACTATTTCGGGGTAATTTGTACGTCATAGTTCTTTCATTCATTTGTATTGTGGAAATATTGCGTTGCTACGGTATAATCAAATTTGTTCATTGACCATTCATATATTTTTTTACAAAAGGAACATCTACAGGCTCTCCAAGTTTGAATTTTGTTCGAAATATTTGTGTAATGACCTGTCAAACATCGCTACAATCATATCTTGGATTGATTCGAAATTTTGCTGAATTTCCTCCCAAGAGCCGCGTAGTTGAGACATATTGTTTGTATCATTATGTTTACCTTCTTCAAGGAGAATGGAGATTTGGATTGTGGGAATAACTACAATAAAAATGGCGCGAATTTCGAAAAATTTTCCTACTTTTCGCAATCCGCATCTTCATTGTTTGTATTGTAGAAGTTATTTCAAAGACAGGCGTTGCTTTTGCCATGTTTGTTTGTTTCACATATTATTTGAATCATAAGTAGCAAGATTACGGAATATTTCAAATTTGGACGATGCACATATCACAAAAATACCTGAATGATCTATGTAGAACCTCGAATGTCATGTGGCAAGCAATATTTCCACACTCAAATCGAATTAAGGAACCATCAGGACGAACAAATTACCCCGAAATAGTAGCAAAAATAAGGAAATTACTCATAACCTGAAAACGCCGCAACCGATTTTGATTTTTTCTCCTGCGATGAAAAGACGAATGATGTAGAAATAAATTCGTGATGAAAAATACAGGGTGTTCCATTTGAAAATTTCTCATGATCGTCGTCTGAATCTTACAATATTCAGAATGTAAATTTTGGCACCCTGTAGAGGATTATCTCGCAAGATTACTGGATTGGTATACGTAAGACCTTGCTACTACTGTATGCCAAAAATATTTTCGAAATTTCAATAAATAAATATACCATACCCAATTGAACATGACCCTTCAATAGTAGTAAAAATGGGTAAATCAATTATAACTTGGCAACGCCGCAACCAAATTCAATTTTTTTTACAGCGATGTAGAGCTGAATTCGAGTGGAATAAATTTCGAATGAACAATACTGGGTGTTCCATTTGAAAAAACTCGTCTTCGAGTTGCCCCGCTTTTATGGAACACCCAGTATCGTTGAAAATATTTTCGAAACGAGCAACTTCAGTAACTGAGAAAGTTTTTTTTCCAAAGTTTTTCTCTTGTGATAATTGATTTCGAGATATCGAAGAATTACGCACTAAATGGACACACTGTATATCTATGTATGCCAATGGAGCTGAACTTCGGAAAAATGTAAACTTACTCATCCCATATTGCGCCCAATCTGTGTGGCGAGTTTGCTCTAACTTTTCAAGCGACAATAACGGAACCTTACTTCTGAAAGTATGACAACCAGCCATAAACAAATGTTTGATGAATCAAATTGTCTTACCAAATTACACTCAATCTCATTTTTTAGTCGAGGCATTTATAATTCGAATTTTGTTGCCATCTGGTATATTAACTCGAAAAACTGCCAGCAAAAATTACTCGTCCTACGGACTTCAGAGGCAGTTTTTTTCGTCAAATTGCCAGGCAAAAAAATTCTTATTGATACATGTCAAGTTTACTTCGACGAAACAAAAAGCTCTCGTGTAATTAATTATAAGTGATAACAAAACGAGCGAGATATCGCTCAATCGAGCGAGCTGTGGCAACGCTGGAAAGTTTTTGTAGATACTTCAATCGAGACTTCAATAATAGATTGGTGTGTTTTATACACCGGCGCGAGTAGTTGAAAGGTAATGACAACCTGTATAATAAGTTTTGTCAATTCTTCATGGCAATTGTGAATTGATGAAATAAAACCATAACTGATTCTAAAATGTGCGACCTCAAATATTTCATAAACGGCTCAACAATATCAACAAACTATATATTTATGAAATCAGAAAAAGAAGATCTTCAATTTTTACGAACATTTTATAGGGTGTTCCGTTGAAAATCACGAAGTTGGTATCCATTTCTTATATCAGCGATATTCATTTGTTTCACTTCGTGTACAATTTTCTGAAGGTTCAGAACAGACCCCACAACTTCTGTAGTCGAGATTTACTTCAACTTCATTGATGAACTCTATGAAAGCTGTTTGAATATACAGTGTACACTCAAGAAAGTTCTAGAATGAATGAAATTATTTTTGTGTATTTTGTATTTATCTGTATTTCATAATAATTATACATGAATCTGATATACCTACAATTGCACAATCTTATCAATACATATTTGTTTGCTACTGATCCATCATTATTCAATCCAAAAATATCCTGGAAAATCTTCTGATACGTTTCCATGTCGTTTTGAATCAAAAAAGCAGAATTTAGTATGGAAACGTTCACTCAGTTGATAGATCTTGTTTTATTTTGAACATTCTGGTATGAAAGAGTAGGAGTTTTCATGAATGTTCATATTATGAATATCCATCAGATGTCTATTAGATATCTAAATCTTTGGATATCCATACCTCAGTATATTTTCAATATGAGCGGACATTCAGATATCCATGGGATGTATTTATTTATTTATTTATTTATTTACATAGGTTACCCAACAGGACAAGCCCAATAACAGGATAACACACGATAACAATTAAAATAACAATTGTGTAATCTTGAAATACCAAAAAAAAAATTGAGAGGATATAAAAAAAAAACTTAATCTAGTTTACAGATCCAAAGCAAAATATATGAAATTCGGCTAAGTGAGCATAATACAAGTGTTTAAGAACTTCCTCAGTTTCTTTTTGAAGCACTCAACGCTAAGCATAAAAATGTCCAAATCATCAGATATCATGGTGTTGATTGTGACCGTACATCTAATCATTGGAGAATTACCAAAATAATTTGTGGAAAAATAAGGAGTAACAAATAGTTGTCTATGACGAATATTATATGAGGAACAGTTTAGTGTAAAAAGTTTAGAACATTCATTGGAATCAATTAGATTATTAAATATTTTGTAAATAAAGTATATATCATTGAAATCACGCCTAAGAGATAGGCTCACTAGATTATAGAAAATTAGGTTACTTTCATAAGGAAAGTAGTGCCTATATCTGAAGAATCTATAATTTATAATGTTGATTAACTTCTTTTGCACAAACTCTAGTCTCTTTATGTATTTCTGATAAGATGGGTTCCAAACAACACTACAGTATTCAAGGATAGGTTTTATCAAAGTGTTAAACATAATCAGTAACGAGGAAGGATTCCTAAAATCCCTAGTATTTCTCAATATGAAGCCAAGAGTCCTTAGGGACTTTCTCACAATTTTCTCAATATGACTTTCAAAGGACAATTTTGTATCCAAAGTAACACCTAAGTCAACTATCTCATCAGAAAACGACAGTTTATCATTGTCAATATTGAGCGAAGAGATGGGTGGATTCGGGCTACGAGTAAATATGATTTGACTACATTTCTTAGTATTTAGTGAAAATTTATATATTTTACAATATTCCGAAAAGCGATCGAGGTCCTCCTGTATTAAACTATAATCCGAGAGAGATTTTAAAGGAGAGAAAATTTTCATATCATCGGCATATAATGAGATATTGCAGTGATGGAAACAGCTCCCGACGTCACTTACATAGATACTAAATAGTAGCGGCCCTAGATGGGAGCCCTGAGGAACCCCCGAGGTAACTGGCAGCAAATCAGACTTTGTGTTATTCAGTGCTATGTACTGAAATCTGTCCTGAACATATGAAGTAACAAGTCCCAGCAGGTAACCATGCACACCGAAATTTCTAAGCCTTATTAACAAGGTAGGATGATGAACCTTGTCAAAAGCCTTAGAAAAATCGGTGTACACCGCACAAGTTGAGATCCCCTTCTCTATGTTGCCATAAATATCTTGTACATAGGGCACTAGGTTTGTAAGTGCAGAACGCTTTTTGAAAAAACCATGTTGAGTAGTGATGATAGAATTTTTGACCATAAAAAACATTATCTTACAAATTATAAATTCAAATATTTTACCAAATAAACTTAGCAGATATATCGGCCTGTAATTTGTAGCATCGTTAATGTCTCCCGATTTGTGTATCGGTAACACTTGAGCTATTTTCCAAACTTTGGGATATGTACCTTCACGTAGACATTTATTGTACAGTATGTGAAGGGGCTCAACCAGACTTTCCTTACATGATTTCAAAAATACTGCAGGGAAACCATGTATAATGTATAATGAATATCCATGTTCATTCAGTGAATATACTGGATATCCATAAAATATATCTTATAGATATCTAATGGCTATTGTTTGCTCTCTGGGACCCTACACAATCTATCCTCCAAATCGACATTGAATACTGAAATAGGTAGTTTCAAGCATTTGTGGAATCTAGTGGTTTTTCATGCTAGATCAGTTGGTGGCAGCTAATAGTTATAGGTAGCTAAAACATTATTCCCAATATTCTTGAATCTTTCTCATGTGTTAAATGATTTCTTTGGTTTTCCTATTATTTGGATCCTTTTTGAAATATTCTTCTAACTCGTTAATGTTGTAGAACACTACGAAACCTTTAGGTGAAAGTCCTTCGAAGACCGAATATACCGACGGTTTGAGGTTGACAAAGAACAAGGGTTGATTTCTGGAAGTGAAATCATTCGTCAACATATGTATCACTGTAGCTGCCGAGTAATCAGCTCCATAAATGTGCGTACAATCAATCACAACCGGTATTCCTTGTCGTTTGCTGTGTTTCAGGACAAGATTCCGGACATAGTCGACTGAAGGAAATATCAAACTGCGATCGGGTGTCAGCATGAGGTATTCTACACCATCTGGAGTCTGAAAATAAATTATGAATGAGTACATCTCACCCTACTCAAAAATGTATTCGATGAAGATTCATAATATTTTGATGCTGCCATTTTATAGTACCTAGTTGATTATGGTTACCATCAATCAGGAACGTGACATTCAAAAGCAGTCAGGGTGATTTACGTAGGCCACAAATCAGGAGTTCCCCATCTACCAGAGATATTTTCAGTCCTTCAACTGTACAGGGTGTGCCTGAAGTCGGTGGATAGCATCTTTTTTATTTTAAATGGAATATTGATTTTGTTTCACACGGTTGGATTGACTTTATTTTTATGAGTTTAGATATTTCAATTCATGTCAACTTATCTATCATAGTTTCCGAGATATATGGACTTATCATAAAATGAATACCGCCGTAGCAGTTCACGAAAACATTTTTTCTGTGACGGGAAAGAAGTTTGACTTTTCATCTCTGTTGGCAGGTTATAAAATGTCACTTTTCATAAATTACTTTTTTCCCGTGGGAGAAAATGAGTGAACAATTTTTCCCGGATATATATTACATATATTTACACCGTTGATGGCTCTTGTTGTTCTGAAGTTCCAAAAAATGAGTCAATAATACCGTCTCCGAGAGAGAACTGCAAGTCCTTTGATCTTCCATTCGACTTCGTGGTTACGTAAATAACTAAACAACCACTAAATTCGCAATTTTTCGAAATGAAATCACAGAATTAGACTGACGACAGAAGTAACATCAGATATTTGATTACTTCAAAAGAATGATAAAGATGCCTACAACGCAGGTGTCCCTACTGTTAAAAACTTAAATTTTCACGTCGATGATATTCAGATTTCAAAATGATGTAATATCCCCTCAATATTGATTCGTCCTTCCTTTTGTCACAGGAAAAAATAGTGTATTATACATGGAAAAAATATTAGGTTTTATCTACTACTTTTTTTCCTTGTATAATAGATAAATATTATTTAGCAAACCGTTCAAAATTAGAGCATCAAGTTTGTGGAACTGTTAGCTGAAAGTCCAGGCAAGAAATTTGAATTTGTGGATTAGTTACTCTAGAATTCTATATTTCTACCGTTCAGGCCCTTCGTTTCCTAGAATTATTTTTCAAACTCAAACTTAATAACCCCGTTGTCAGGTCTTTCCGTAAACCCTCATTTGCATAGCTACACTTATACCCCAAAATATTACACTGTGTTGTTAAGACCTAGGTGTGCACTGCATTTGGTCAACAATTCGATTTATCAACATTTTGGTTTTCCTATATTTCGATTCGACCACCTTCATTGAAGTCCACATTGCGATTCACCTATAGTCTCTGTTCATGTTCGGTGACAATAGCAAAGAAAATTCAAATCTCTTATGTCTCGCGTACCGCAACTGTCATGGCCGCCTGAAATAGTGGAGCATCCAAACCGATAGATGGTATTTGTCAGTATTTTTGTGCCGCCATCATATATTTTTTCATTTCTCTGTGAAATGGGTGTGATCAGTTTCAAGAAGGGATAATCAATTAAAATATCGAATCAAATCTCGAATACAGGTACCAAAGGAGAGTTATATGATGTAGTTATTACATTCATTATTTAACAAATAGATCCAGAGATTGTCATGAAGGAAATGTAAATGATTGATAAAATAGAATTCCATGAAATGTAATTCTCGTTATTCATAAATGAATCAAATACATTACAATTTGGCGATGAGGTAAATGAGTATTACGGAGCAGGACGCTGCAGGTGATCTTCCAAATCCAGAACGAACAGTTAAGATGAGTCTATCACGAGTAACTATTCCTGACTTTAATATTGGAAAATACTGGTGTTCATATGAAACAGTTGAATTCTACGAAATGGAGCAGTACAAAAATGAGTTGGTGAAACAATGGTATGCCCGAATCAAGATTGAAGCAATCAATTGCAAATTTGAAAATTCTTCATCAGATATTCTTAGAGATAAGTTTATTTCTGAAATGCGGAAGGAATCCATTTTAGAGAGGATATGTGAAGAGGGGCATACAGCAAAGTTGAAGCTAGTTCTTGAGTCGGCGTTGAGGAACGAAACTAGATTTGGCAGTTGGTGGAACTAACATGAGACTAGGCAGATCGAATGGAATTTCAGATGAAAGAAAAAGTCCAAGTGGAAGAAGAAAAGAAGTAGGAAGTTCAGGTTTGGAATGTAAATATGAAGATTCTACTTGTAGAATTTGAAAGAAAGTAGGACATTTAGCGACAGTTTGTCATTTTAATAATCATTTCGTTGAGATTGGAGATAATAATGAAGAAATTAATTCTCAAAATAAGGCAGATAATCATTTTATGGAGATGTATTATTTCAATGATACTTATTTTTTGAATCCAGAGAGAGTTGCAATGATTATTAATGATAAACCATTATTGATGGAGTTGGATTCTGGAGCAGGAATTTCAGTCCTACCGGAAAATGTATTCAACGAATTATTTGAAAATCTACTTCTGAAACCCACTTTGATAAGGCTGAAATCATATGATGAAAAAAAGGATACATCCAGAAGGATATATTTTTGCTGAAATGCAGTATCGAGATTTGATTTAAAAAAATTGCAAACTCATTGTTGTTAAAAATGGTTCAATACCGTTGTTAGGTAGAGATTTGATGAATGTATTCAATTTCAAGATAGGCGATACTGATGAGACTTTCATTACCAACATTGATTCTAGTAATGGGTTGAATATGTTATGAATGAAATATGATGCATTATTCAAAGAGGAATTGAATTTGTACAAATATGAAAAAATTTAAATCAGAAGATGGAGTCAGACCAATTTTTTGCAAACCGCATGACCTATTCCATTTGTACTTAAACAAGTGATCAATGAGGAGCTGGACGAGGGAGAAAAGCGAGGGGTGGTTTCATTTTTTTTTTCGTTATTTTTTCTTCAACGTTTCACCTATCCTGAAGTGCATAAAATAGTATAGACATCTCGGGACAGAAGTGTTTTTAAATCCCTCGACAAATTATAGCCCTCACGTTGGTGGGGCTATAAACTTTTTGTCTAGGGATTCGAAAAACCACTTCATTCCTTAGGTGTATAATGTACTATTATAGTGCTCAAAACTCCTAGTATACCGACGTTCTTTCTGGGGCCTCAGTTGTTACCGTAGTAGGCTGAGGAAAAGGCAAATAGCAAAATAATGCATACCAAATGTAGTAGAGATTACCAAAGTTTAGGTACCTACTAATCCTATACCATAGCAATAAAAAACACCTGTGAAATCTTTCAATTATTGTAGAGCATGATCGACTTTTGTGTTGCCTATATTCTACTTTCATGGACAATGAATCATTGTTTATCACGCAGCTGAAAAAATAGAGTTTCTATGTTAGGTATTTATAGGTATACTTACTTTCAAATTCTCGAAACTCAGTTTTGGTCTTGCAGCATGGTAGAGTATGGAAATAATATTGATACCAATGCCTACTAGGATTCCGATCTCCATCCTCAGTATTAGGCAAGCAATAAACGTTGCACAGAACACGACGAAACAGCTTTCTGAAATGATAAAACTATATGGAAATACCCTCTTAGTAATACTGACAAATCAAATGAAATGCTTCAAAATGTCCCTGCGTTTGAAATTTTTTTATTAGATACCCAAAAGAGACATTCAATCGATAGTCAGGGACATTTTGTTTCGAAAATGTTCGAAGAAGAAGAATTACGAAAAATTCAAATTTCACTCGTCTTTGGACGCTTAGGGAACAAATCTGCTGCATGAAATTGAAAAATAATTGTTGTGACTGATATTTTCGTCTTTTGAAATTTCTCAGTGACAAAAGATATAGTTACAGGCCATTTCTCAAATTCATGTCGAATATATCATTCTCATACTCAAAGGACCCCACACAGAAGCATAGGAAATTAGCTCACAGTGAGATTTGCCTGAAATTCACATATTATATTATTGTAATTGAGTTCCTAATCGAATGTTCGCAAGGGCCTAATCCTCTAAGACCAATGACTTAGCCGTTACCACCGATAAAACAAGGCCTGCATGCTCCGTGGGTGACGTCACTTAGTCAGGCCTAACCAGTGGCTCGAAACGACAAGCGCTTATAGCGCTATAAGGCGACCGCGTATTTCGATTTTAGTTTTAGATCATTATTGAGCCGATTTTGCTTTTTTTTTGAAGGGCTTCCGGTTGAAAGAGGATGCCAGCCGTCAACTGAGCCCTTCTTCGCATCCCATTCGATTTTATTATGGAAAAACGAAGTTTCAAAGCAAAAACCAGAATAAAACACAAATACCCACCTACAGCAACCCATTCGAATTAAATATATTGGCAAAAATTGTAGTGATTCAATCTCATTAAAGGTAAACTTCACACCTATACTTATACAGGGCCCGCAGAACATAAACTTATCATGAGATTGATCGAAAGAAAATTGGGGAAAATGTATTTTAGTTTGATAGACATGCCGTTTGTTATACCTAATTACCTATATTTATCTCGGAGAATTCCTATTACCTAAAAAATTAGCCAGTGAGTGTTTTCAATTTCCTGTTGTTGGATTTTTTACCCAATTGGTCGTTAGACTTGAAACAGTAATTTTTAAGTGTTTGTAGTACATAATAGTTGCAATTTGATCATTGGAATGAATTCTGCATTCATTGCCACGAGGCAAATGACCGTTTTCAGAAAGAAATTTGAGAATGTATTGAGTTAAAAATGCCCGTTTATTATGAACATTCAAGAATATTTCCTCGAATTCAGAGATGATTTTGTTGAATATAATATACGAATACAAAACTAACTGCACAATCAAAGCTCGCGGATAGAGTATTTTTCCTCTACTCATACTTTCCATGAGAGTGTAATTGTCTTCTATTATTAATTCATCACTATAAATTCAGTTCTGTTTACAAAATTCGCACGGAATTTTTCTAAGTGTAATATAGCAACAATAACCTGCTGAATAGGTTATTACCGGCATGTCATCACTATATTTGTCTACATCAGATTCCTCGACTATGATATCTGGATTGAAAGAATGATTTTCTTGGATTTCTTCGGTGGAATTAATATTTTCGTGGAAGCGCCTGATTTGTATATTACCGTAAGTACGAGATTTTAGCGTGAGCAGTGATTGAATTCTGAGCCTTTCTTCCGATTCATACAATTGTCGAATAGATATGTGATATTGTCCAGCTGAAAGTTGACGATATTTCCCGAACCTATGTTTCAAATCATCTGTTTGAAATTTTCCAAGTAAAACATAATTCATCTTGAGTTCGTTGGAACAATATTGTATAACTTCTATCATTCCATATATAGTGTGAATCAAAGCAGTATGTGTTTGGTTTGTTAGTTTATCAGTAGAATTTGCAGATTTCCAAGTTTCTAACCAATCTATTATTTTATGCAAGAAAATGAATTTTTCATCGGAACAAAAATTTATAGCTGTGATAGGTTCTTGAAACACATCATTCAAACGTTTGCCCTTGAGGGGTGTTTTGACATTCACAATTTTCCACCACTTGAGTATCAGGTTGATAAATCCAGCAGTGCCTTCAGAGTTTTCAATGTTTGATCCAAATTTTAAAAGAGCCTGTACTATGAAATCATTGAAAATTTTGAGAGCCAAAGCGACGTTTTGTCTTTCCATATTCGAGGGAAAAAGTGCCTTCAGGTTCAATGAATATCCAAAGTTTAATAATTTATCATGTTCTAATTCGTGAAGGGTTTTTGAACTATGAAAAAAAGCAACTCTTTCAACCCCTGTTTCAAAATCGGGATAATACAATTTCTGATCTGGTTTTGAATTGAGCCAATTATTCCTTATGCATTTCAACAAATGTACAGAATCAAAAAGATAAAAAAGAGGACGTGATGTATCTGCGGGATGAGGATAAACAATACTGAGTTTTGGTTTTTCTGCAAAATTACTCATAGCTTCACTGTTGACAGCATTATTGTCACTGATAATACAGAATATTCTGTAACCAATTTCCTCTAATCTATTTATGACTCTCTTTATTAAAGAACAAATCATGAGGTGATCTATTTTTGTTGTTGGACTTATATGGACAACTTCTTTCACATTTGACATAACGCTTGCTATTATGAAGACAAATGCGGAATTTGCTAAACATGAATTATTAAATGCCGTTCCTACAATATTGCCTGCCTTGTAATCTGAATATGGCTTTATATAACCTTCATCCATCATTAAAATGACATATTTTTCACGCTCACCTAATAACTTAAATACATTTTCTGCATGAGATGCACTTTTTCGATAGTTCCTTGTCCAACGGGAAACTAAAAGCATGAACTTTTGGACCACCCACATAATTCTCCCGACAAAAGGAAACACAACACTTGTAAGGCATTGTTATTTCGCCTATCACAACACGAAATATTTCACATAACAGTAAATTCTCCGCCAATTATTTTGATGAATAAACAGCAAGAGAATTCTAGCACACGCGATTTACCTACGCCACCGTTCTTAAACAAAAACAAACTGACGATCGATCGACGTGAATGCCTTGGAAGATGGCCTGAGTATGCGACGTCACGAGCTGTTTACGTCAGAGTCTGCTGGCCTTGTTTCATCGGTGGTAATGACTTAGCTCGCATGGTCGTATTGAATTACTTGAATATGAAATATTGCACAACCTCAGCATTTGTCTTCCAGCACAAAGTCTTCTGTGGAACATGGTTTCTTGTACCATTTCAGTGCATGCTTCACTGCTCATTTGATAGATGAATGTAGCTACACAAAGAAAGCTACATATGTATCTATCAAACGATCAATCAACCACTGAATCATTAGGACAATAAGAAATATGATAGTTATTACTGATTCGGTTTTTTGTGGATGACTCAATATAGTGTTTTACTTAATACGGTCCTGTAGGACAAAACATGTTTCACAGAGAACGTGTGCTAAAAGACAAATGCAGAGATTGTGCAATTTTTTCATTCCAATTGAATTCTGAATTGATGAGAAATAAAAAATTATGGGCTTGAAAAAAAAGTGCCATTGGTTATTTATTTGAACATTTGATCATAAGTCAATGCCAATAACAAACTGATATGTGAATTTCAGGCAAATCCCACTGTGGGCCAATTTCCTATGGGTTTGTGCGGGGTCCCTTGTCTTTGATACAAGTATATTGGAATAATCTCTGTTGGAATTGAACCTGTATTTTTATTCACAAAGACGAAGAAAAAATTCCAAAGATCAAGAAAAATCAATACTCCACCTCATCGATTAACCTGCACAGTTCGAATGAAGAGAAGTTGCAGTAATGAATGTATATGCGCCATTTCAACAAGAAAATTATGAAATACTCAGAACTATGAACATGACTATAAGTTTTGAACCCCAATTATTATTCAATCATCAGGATTTGTTTCGAGTATGAATGGAGAATGGAGTAATTGGTGAAGAGTTGTGCTTGAACTTTGAGACCATGTAGAGCTTATAGAGGGGATTAGTGATGAGAAATAGATCACTCCAACATATTTATAGAAAACTCAACTGAAAATCGGTGTAAAGTGGCAAATTATTATGTCGATCCTCTCAACGAATTGAATAGTGGTTAGATTGAGAGGCGTAAAAGCCTCAATAATTGTGATTATGAATGATATATATATGCTATGGGAATTATAATTGGGATTGACAGAATTTGATTATTTTTTTTCGGATATATTGAACATTTTATTGCGTAACTGTTTTCTTCAAGGGGTTTCGAGGACTTAGGAAATTATTCATGTAATCTTCATTTGATTCTAATCATAGTTTATCAACGATCTTTCTTTTTTTTCCTGCATAATGCCTGTCATATTGTTATTATTGTTCGAACCCATTATTTGAGATTCTGGTTGTCGACCAACCCCTGTGCCACAAAGGTGGATTAGCACTGATAAAATTGATAAGTGATTCAATGTAATTAATTGTAGTGTCATTTCATCGTTGATTGTCTACAGAAAGTAGGTATATAGGTTTTTATTGAAAATTCGTAGAAACAAAAAATAGTAGATTGTTTGATAAGGATCAAGAGTGATACATTGTTTGACAAGCGTTTCTTCCATTTGCGAGGCGGAGCATCTAGCAAAGCCGAGCGAAAGTAAAATTTGCGAGTTGAATAAAGTTACTTTTGATCCTATTTGATGCTATTTTTTCTGCAACCGAAAGAATCAACTAGAATGAATATGTGAAGTAACCACTAATGTGACTTACTTGACAGATTATTATAATACCTTTATCAAAATTATATAGGTGAGTAGATAGGAGCAAGACCTCACACTACTTTACGTTGGAATATTGGTGGACGATGACTTTACTTTGTTAAAATTTGTGTTGATATGCATCATCAGATACTACAGACACGAATTCAAAACTATACCTGAAAAGTGGATGCCTTGCCATATGTATGCAATGCCACAAATAATCCTTGTGGTGAGAATATTCTACCTGCATTTACAGATCACAAATATTCAATTTTCAAGGATGTTCGAATTGTAGTTTCAATATGAATATAGTACCAAAGAGTGACCTATTTGCGTATCCTATTGAATCGATGAATTCATTTGGACCAGGTGTTCACCCTAATAGCAAATACCGCGCCACAGTGCCAAGTATAGGAAAAATAAGTGGAAAACGTTAGGTTAGCGAGTATATCAATGATAATAATAGCGATTATTTATTACTCTCTATATTCCACTGTGTTTGGCTTGGTAATCAAATGAAAGTAAACAATATCGTTGTGTGAGACAAAAAGTATTGCTGGCCGTGATCATTCAAAAACAAGTTATCCAATCAATTAGATCCCGAGAATAGATGAAATACAGATCAAGCAAGTAAACGGTAGAAAATCCCATTGTGTGAAGCTCTTCGTCAAAATAAAAATGCACAATTAGTTTCATCAAGTACTTAAATCATGTTGAGTTTCAATCAAAATTGTGTACATGATTTCTCGGACAATAATTATACTTCTGAGACATTTTGTGTCATTCCAAAGGTTGATTATAAAATAGATACACCATCCGGTGCGGACCTGGATTGACACAAAGTTGTGTGAACCTGGAGTTAAAATCAACTCAAACCAACCATAACAATGTTGTTCACTCTCGATGACCTAGTACATCCTTCCTGTGAAATATTTCACTCCACTTTGAGCAATATGGACTTCTACCGAAGATTATCCTTTCTTAGGAACGAAAAGTGTTGCCTAGCAACATACCTATGTTTGTGTCATTGATAGGAACGTCAATGGTATTGAAATGGACGACTTTTGTGTGGATTGCAGCAAAAATATATTTTCAGCTATCAGCATGGAATATTCTTCAACGCTTCTTCAATACAGTACTTTTTTTTCAGTATAGAATGAGTTCATTTCCAGTCGAACTATTCGTTTCTGAGGATTTTCCTAAATCATGTCAACTCTTAATCCCAATTGGACACATTTATATTGCCTAAGGAAGTATTTTGAAGAACTTAAATATAATCTCCAGAAGTTCAGAAAAAATTTTAACTTTTACCTTTTCTTCCTATTCTCCCTAGGTACGCACAATGTTCTTCGAACATTATGGGGATTCCATTTCGTGCGCACCAAGCGATAAGAAAATACATGGTGATCTACGTTTAAGCTATGATGTCCGCGACAGTTTTTTCAGATAAAACACTCTTCATATTGTTAGTCCTATGGAATCTCCTTGGAGAGCTGAATTCGAAAATATTTCCCACGAAGGGTTTGTGTACAGTCGTGCGGCCGTTGAATTTAGAGTGCTCTTGTTACATGACATTGCTATTAAAAAAATAACAATGACGTCATGTTTCCTACGAGAATCATTCTGAATATACCTATAATTCGAATTCGAAAAAATATAAATATTGAAATTAAATCCGATAGTATGTTATAATTGGAAAACTCTGAATTGTGACAGCCGGTATATAGGAGATAGGTAGGTGCCTACCTATCAATTTCAGAAAATCCCAACGAAAAATATGCCCAGGTTCAAGTAAATCAGAATATCCCGAACATCTCTCAGTTTCTACTTTTTTTTTTTGTAAAAGATGTATATAACTCACTTTTTGATCTCCACATCGGCTTGACCACCTTAACTTCTACCATAAAGGCAACAGCAGCGATGATAACAGCACCCAACACGGCATTCGGGATGTAATAAAAATATGGAGTGAAGAATAGAAGAGATGCAATCACCAGGATACCCGTATAGAGCCCTCCTAAGGGGGTTCGCACACCACTCGAATTGTTGACAGCACTTCTTGCCAAGGCCCCCGTCCCTGGATATCCTTGCACAAATGAGTTACCTATATTACACAGGCCAATCGCAATGAGTTCTTGAGTTGCGTCGACTGGTTTACCATTTGCTGAAAGATGAGTATTTTCTTTACCATTTTCCATATATTATATTCACAAGTTGGATTCATGCAATATCACATAATTGAATTTAATTCGATTGAAAGACGAACTACAATATGATTGTTCATGATTGGTATCACAGGATAATCCCTTTTACTCAAGGAGCTCGAAACAGTTTATATTTTCTTTGAGAACTTACATATTATAAGTTGACTTAGTTTCAATCGTCTTCTAAAGATGCTGAAGATGCTTGTTGATGCAATGAAAAATCGATTAGGTTAGTTGTAGAACATTTTAGTATGATAATCATGTCTTTGGTCCTTGTCTTCGATACATGTGAGTTGAGTGATACGTTGCATTCTGGGCCAGTTAACAAAATCATAATGGGAATTGAAGATTATTTTCGTGATAAGGAGATAACATGAATGATAACATATCAGGAGTATTATTGTTCGATATGCGTAGCCCAATTGGCACAAAATGGCTCTGACTCTTTTGACAACATATTCTTACATCCAATGCGATCCTACATGAATTAAATCTTGATCAGATCGATTTGTCGATATGCATTTGTGATATTACCAGTGCTATAATATGTATTCATCCATACATTTCATTCAGCCATCAAGTTGGCCAACTACTGGTATTATCAAGAGAATCAGTTGTTATCAATAATTGTTATCCGAAAAGAAGATCTGTAATCATGTACAGGATACCCATAATAATGGGAGAACAAGCAATTCATGTTAACAAGCAACTTATACAGAGTGGACCAATAGTGTGACAAAGTGAGATAGCAACTCTGCTTTTATAGATAGAAGAAAAATTCACAGGAGTCGTGAGTTCAAGAGATGCATATTTCAAAATCATTCTTCATTATACAGTGTGTCTCAAAAAAGTATGACATATCAAACTTATGTTCTTTTAAATGGAACACTCTGTATTTCATTGCATATTTATATTCTCTTTGAAGAGCGGAATTCCATGATCTAGCACACTTGGGGTCTGGCGCGAAATATGAGTAGATAGTTAATCAAAGGTGTAACGAAGTTACTCAGATTTGATTACTCTCAGGGGAGACATCCTGTATACTTAGTATAGAGAATAACTATGATGATATTAACTTGAGTAAATGACAAGCTATCGGCGCCGTTCTTTTTCGTAACTGAATCATTTATTGCTCCGGGAGTAATACTGTAATTTGTTCGTGAGCGCGAATTAGAATTTTGATAGGTTGGATTAATCAGTAATTAAATGATAGCGAAATAGAGATATCCGAAGCATAGCCGAGACTCACGGACGGCGGTCGGCTGCGCGATAGCGCAATTTTCGCCCCACTCTCGGGTGAGAGTGGGAACCCGAGGCGAGCTCCGTCGATAGGAACCAAGAAAAGTTAGTTGTTGCTGACCGCATATACCGCTGTATACGCTGAGGAATAAAATAGAAAACGCTAGACCAATCCGCTTGATACCGCAAGTGATTGAAGAATAAAATATACTTACTTAGGTGAGTCCGCTTGATATGCAAACGATAACAGTGCTGCTTTTGTAGGTTGCAAGTACGGATACCGCCGTTCTTGAGTTTGCTTAGATCTCGTGAGTTTCAATTTAGTTGAACAGCACGGCTTTATTACTGGGCTACGCTCGTGATAAGACGGTGTTGCCGGATGAATTGAAATTACGAAGATTCCGGATATCCGATTCAGTTTATCAGTACGGTTCTATTTCTGGGCTACGCTCGTAATAGGACGGTGTTGCCGGATGCATTGGAAAACCGGAGATCTTGGAAACTTTTATTCAGCTGAACAGCACGGCTTTATTACTGGGCTACGCTCGTAATAGGACGGTGTTGCCGGATGCATTAAAGTGTGGTAGACCTTAGAGACTTTGGTCCAACTGCACAGCACGGCTTTATTACTGGGCTACGCTCGTAATAGGACGGTGTTGCCGGATGAATTGGAAAACCGGAGATCTTGGAATCTTTTATTCAACTGTACAGCACGGCTCCATTACTGGGTCACGCTCGTAGTAGGACGGTGTTGCCGGATGAATCAGAGTACGGGAGTTCTGGAAATCTTCGATCCAATTGTACAGCACGGCTCTATCACTGGGTCACGCTCGTGATAGGACGGTGTTGCCAAGTGCATCGAAAAAAAAAGGAGATTACCTGTCGGAGTCAACCGAAGCACTGCAACTGCACTTTCATTTTACTATTAACTGCTTGTGCTTGAAAATAAAAGTTTGATTTGAGCTGGAGAGCTAGCCCTGCCAAAAATACCTTATGAAGTCTCATGAAGAAATATAGATAAAATATGAGTATAAATAAGGATATATAACCGAGTTCTGTAGCGTATGAGTACATTATCTCTGGCACATGAACTTTCTAAACGGTTTAATGATATTTCATAAGTATATGTGATTTATAAGCGTATACAAATATGGAGTATGAGAGTATTTATCAGGCACAAGTGGTTCGAGGAGACTATGACCTTCAATAAGATATTCCACTTCCAAGTGGAAAAGTATCCTATTAACCCCAGGTAGCCAGACTGACGAATGTGACGTCTATAGGACCGCTATCTAAGGTCTTTTTTGGTCTCATACGTCTTTTGACCAAATTATGACGTCATGCGGACGTCATTAATGTGACGTCTTATGGACAGCCACTGTTTGACGTCGTATAGACGTCAATCTATGGTCTTCATATTTTTTTGGGTATAATTATCATTATTATTATCAATATCATTATCATGTATGTATAGGACAACGAAGTTATAAAATAAATTAATTAATTTATCCAAATAACTGTATAAATGTATGATAAAAATGTATTTTATTCCATAGGCTCCCCTTAATTTTCAATGTTTAAATTCAGCGCCAAAGTCAATTCTCACTTACCGACCAGATGGCCAATGGCGATCAAGTAATTATTACGCGAAGAGATTGTGTATGCGACTCGCGACCATCTCGCGACTGCCGTTGCCCGTTAGTGGCGTTAGTGCCGTTCAGCGGTCCGTTCTGTGGTTCAGCGACAAGCTTGCATCGTGCATGGTGCGTTCCCGTTCATGTTCATTGTCCATCGTCCATGTTCGAATGGGTGTTGTTTGTGAACGGCGTCTTTGCCATTGGATTTGTTAAGAATGTTAAAATGTTGAGTGTTTGAGTGGTATTTCTATACAGTCTGTTTTTCACGTGAAAGTATTCAAGATGTATTGTGTAATACAATTTGATGACAGTGGAAGCAACAGTGTAGCTGTTGTTCACGAAACTTTGCTGACGCCGTTGAAAAAGGAAGTGTTTTGGTCGCCATTTAGGGGAGCCATCGACGCTGAAATTTTTCAACTATATGTAATACCTTAGGTACATTACTATCTTGTTAATAAAATCTTCATTCGTAGCAAATTTATTTTATAGCACAAATGATTACCTTCCTCACCAGATTATAACCATTAACCTCAAAATTTTATGAAAAAAAAAAACAGACGTCTTATTGACGTCGGAAATTGGTCAGTAGTGTCAGTTTAAGGTCCAATTTGAAAACACATACTGACGTCTAAAAGACTTTCAAATATGACGTCATTTGGATGTGTCTTACTTACGTCATTTAGACGTCGCATTTGTTGAAATAAAGACGTCTTTTGGCCGAATGTGATGCCGTCAATTAGACGTCATATAGTCGTCATGTGCTACCTGGGACATTCATGCGCCTTAGTATATATGAGAAATGTGTAGGAATTCACAAATAGAATTCTATTGGGTATCGTCAGGAAAAAATAGTTCAGGATTTTAGAGTTCCACTAAGGAATTCCTTATCTAATTTAATGCGATTTCTACAAGCATTCATGTGACCCAGAATAACTGAGAATTTACGAGTTTCAATTAGACAATGAATGCCTAATCTGAAATGTGTCCAATGAGTGTTTATAAGACTGAACTAGTTCCTAGGTTTATGAGCTCAAATATGAAAACACGGTTCTAAAATTATAGGTTTCTTATCAGCTTGAATGCGGTAAATGATTATTGAGTAATCATAAGGTTTTAAAAGACAATATAGATATAATCTTAATCGTATTTCATGGGTTTTTGTGAGGGTAAAAAGTGTTCGATAAATCATGATATTCAATAGGAAACTGCTGCCCTGATTCTATCGGTTGCTAATGAGTTTGTATGTGATATATTTGGTTTCAAGTATTCGAAAGTAATAACTGATCTATAATGAAACGTATCTTATTAGTCAAGCTGAGAAAGATGTGTTCCAGAATTCATGAGTGTTGATAAGGATATACCGTTATAACTGTATTCGTATGTTATGATGTTTCATGCGTTATTTCTGTATATGGATTCACGAGTTCTGGACAATACATGCCTAATCTGAATGGTATCTTATAAGTTTGTATAAGATGTGTTAGTTCTGAGGATTTTTGAGGTTTGAAAAGACATCACTGATTTGAAATGGAATGTATCCTATGGGTCATGCTGAGGCTTGATGTGTTTCAAAACTGATGGGTGTTGATAAGGATATACCATTATGACTCCAATGGTATGTTGAGAGGTTTTATGCAGGATTGCTGTATAAGGATTCAAGAGTTTGGATTAAACAATACATGTCTGATTTGAAATGTATCTGATCAGTTTTTATGAGATATGTATCTTATGAGCAAATGTTTGTTCAAGGATTCATGAGAGTTGATAGGGATTTACCGTTATGACTGTATCCATATGTTGAAATGAATGATGCGTTATTTCTGTATGGGGATTCACGAGTTTTGATAAGATAATACATGTCTAATCTGGATGGTAACTAATTAGTTTGTACGAGATGTGTATGTTCTGAAGATTTTCGTAGTTTGAAAAGAGAAAACTGATTTGAAATGAAACGTATCCTATGGGTCAAGCTGAGGCTGGATGTGTTCCAGAATTCATGAGTGTTGATAAGGATATACCATTATGACTCCGATGGTATGTTGAGAGGTTTTATGAGGGATTCCTGTATAAGGATTCACAAGTTTAGATTGGACAATACATGTCTGATCTGAAATTTATCTGATCAGTTTGTATAGGATCTGAGGATTTGAGAGGTTTTGAAAGAGACAAAACTTATCTGAAATGAAACGAATCTTATGAGGAAATATTTGTTCAAGAATTCATGAGTATTGATAAGGATATACCGTTATGACTGTACTCATATTATGTTGGGATGTTTCATGCGTTATTTCGGTATGAGGATTCACGAGTTCAGATTAGACAATACATGCCTAATCTGAATGGTATCTAATGAGTTTGAATGAGATGTGTATTTTTTTGAGGTTTGTGAAGACAATGCTGATCTGAACTGAAATGTATCTTATACGTCGAGCTAAGGATATAATGTGTTATAGACTTTTTGAGGGTTGATAAGGATATATAGTTATGACTACTGGTATATCGAGAGGCTTTTTAGCAGAATTTTTTTATGATGATTCACGAGTTTGGATCAGACAATTCATGTCCAATATAAAATGTTTCCTATAAGTTTGTGTGAGTTTTCAATAGTACAATATTTTCAAGCTCAAAATATATATTATTTGATCTTATGAGGATTAATGACAATGATTGACAGTTGTTATATGATTATAATATTAAAACAAGAGGTTTTATGCGGAATTTGTTCACTATTTTCAATCAGATAATGCATGCCCATTCCAAAATGTATTAAATGAGTTTGTATGACAGACGGTTCTAGTATTATAGGTTACCAGCAGTTTTTGTGAGAAATATAATTTTCGATAGCTCATAACTTTTATTTTGCAAGACACCATTGCGTAGTCAGTGCTTGAACGCACGTCATTGTTGAAGCTGAACATTATATTGCAGGTCACTGATGATGATCAAGAACATCTCAAAACGTGACTCACAGTCACAGAACATGCCATGCCAAAAATTATGAAAATTGATCCCATCCTGCTATTTTTATGAGCAAAATTTTTTTTTCCAAAAAAACTTCAACGCCGTCTACCAACTCAACGAGACGATTTTGGATATAGGTAAGTTGGCCTAAATCAACTTGTTTCTATCCCAGGAGTCCACAGCCGGGCCATGTCCGAACCTTTTACAGATACCCTGTATATTTTATTTGAAAATATAATTATATTGATTGTCACTTTCTCGGAAAAAAACTTATTGATTTCTTTTTTTTTCTATATATCCAACACCCCCTGATTTCGTTACAAAACATTTTAAGATCATCTTTTATCATCTTTTTTTTTTAATCACACGACCCTGTATAATTCTATACTTTCCGATTTATTTCGCAAACATCGGCTCATCAAAACAGAATTGTTTTTATATTGGTACTGGTATTCCAACTTGAATACGCACACAATTCGAAGAGACGAAGAAGCCTGAGAATTTTTGCCAAATAAATACTCATTCGATCACATAAAAACCATTCAATATACTTTATATCCTCATACATCCTCATAATTCCTATCAGCATTGCATCAAGAAACTATTATATATTTTCATACCTACTAGAAACTGATAGATCCACATAAATACCCGAACAACAAGGCCGAATTCATAACATAGGTAACTCATAAATCCACATACATTCACATTTGAAAATTCACTTGGAGAGTCATTAAGTCTCCACATATAGTGGAACACAAAATTTGAGTTGGTAACAAAACAGTAACTTTTTTACGTTGGTAGTTCGGAGACTGAGCTAGCCACTAGCCAGCCATATTTGTTTTAGTTTATGTTGCTCGCGAAGGAAGACAGGTATCTCTGTTTTGATTCGAGAGAATACCCATTATTCTGAAAATTATTGTTGGGAATTGAGGTGTATATTGCATATCATATTATGTGTAGTGTAGTGGATTCGATAGTGCTCCAATCTGAAATAACTTTCGGATAAATGTGAACATAACTCATGATTAGCAACGGAATTTGTGTCTTTGTTCGCACCAAGAGGTTGAACATCCGCCATGATGCACAAACTTGTGAGTATTTTTTATCTCGAATATTGCATCACTTCATCCTCATTGCTGATTTGGATTAATAAGGATTCTTGAGTTTGAAATAGACAATTCATTGCTGATATATATAGGGTTCTATAAGTTCCTGTAAGGTTTATATGTTTCAATGATTGAAGGTTAAAAATGAAACAATTTTACACATATCTCAATACCTTCGTATCTTGTTAGTTGTTTGTATAAGGTTTCCAATCACAATACTTAATTATATTTCATGCTCATTCACGAGCATGAGAAGGTATGATATATGTGTGGAAATCAACAAATATAATCGTATATGGTATCGTGTGGAAAAACAGGAAATAGTGAGGGCAGCATTTATTAGCTGTAATAAGGAATCCCGCACCTGATTCAATGCGATTTTCATGAGCATATATGATTCAAAACGACTAAAAATTCACAAGTTTCAATAGTAAAATTCAGTGTTGATTACAATCGTATCTTACAGGTTAATATAAGCAAAATATCTTCCAGGAATTCATACCGTCGAATGTGGAACCACCGATCCGATTACATTGAATCCTCATTGAATGTATGTGGAATGAAATATTTGAGAACCAATGAGATTGTATAAGACATTACTATCCCAATATGCAATGAATTTTATGAGTTTTTATAAGACAATCAATTTTCGAGAATTCACGGGACCAAATGAGAAAGTATGTCACTTTTGTGTGTGTGTTTGTATTGTTTTTTTTTCTTATTTTGAATTATTGAGGAATCAGAACTTCGATCAATACTGAGCTATCCTGGAAGATGTCATGAATGTTCTTATTTCAGTCTATTTCAGGATTTGATAATTTCATATAATCGATTAGTTCTTTGTATCCGTAATCAAATTAGGTATCAGGCAATGCTGTGAAGGAGTGATATTCGATGGAATATTTTATTTTTAATCACAATTATATTTTATGCTGAATCACAAGCTTGATGAGGTTTTATGTGGAATTTATAAGATGAGATCTTATCAGAAATCGTGTGTAAAGAGTGAGAAAAGGATTGAATAGGAAACCTCAATCTGATTTTATGCGATTTCTATCAGCTTTCATATTACTCAGGGCTTCAGGAGGCTTAATAATGTATGTTCCAAAAATTCCAAATTGAAAAAAATAACTGGCATAATTTGACACGTATCCTATATCAGTATGTATAGGAATATATAAGTTTATATCTGAATGGTATTTCTTCAAACACACATCAATTTTTTCACAGTTCACGAGAAGAAAAATTATGTCTCCTGAAAACCATCCTATATCAGTATAGAGATTCAAAATGAAAAATGTATCTGTAGAGTTGTGTCCTTGGATTTGCTATTACCAACGCATAAATGATCTTGCAAAATACAAATATATCGAACTCATGAATGTCGAAGTATTTTTTTGTAGATTTGCCATTAATACCTGATGATAAACGTATTCGCTTAAAAAACTGCCATCAGAAACAGATTGCAAATACATTTCAAACTAATGATGAAGCGATAGCAATAAGGAATTGAATGTATCAGCAGAACACATTTGAAACACACAAATGCCACGGTATTTCAATAAGGTATTATTAGAAACTGATTATACATTTATTTGCATTTTGAAGTTCGTGAGGAATTGCTTCGAGGAACTGATTATGTATATCTGTAGAACACAGTTTATACCCATAGAGTTATGTATAGACTATTCCATTTTCGATGTTTCTACGGGATATCTCACTTATTTTCGAAGATAAAGATTTGCGGTTTTTGAGAACGTTGGCTACTTTTTATTGAAACTCACGATACCGCAAATAAAATTTCCATAACTCGCTTCGTTTCAAAGATACAGGGCGAAATAGAAAATCTCGTGTTCTGTGTCCACCCCTGTATCTCAGTTATCTTCCAATTTATTGAAAAAGTAAAAACTCCCCTTTTTTACATTTCCTCACGAAGAATCCAGTGGTGTAGTCAAATTTTCAAACTAAACTGTTATTATTCAATTACGTTGTTTTCAAATGGAACACCCTGTATATTTTTTCATATTGTGAACATTAAGGCTTTGCGATTTCCAAAAATAAAGTGCTCAAAGAAACAAGTGGACCACTGGAAATTTTGACAATTTTCAAACTGCTATAACTTTTCAAAAAATGAATGGATTTTCAATCGGAATGCAGTGTTCGGAAGATGCAGTCTTTCTGTTCAAGATTCACTGTTCAAAACTCGTCGAAGTTTTTCTGCCATTATACACCAAGTGTTCGAAAAAAGTATTACAAAAATGAAAAAGTTCAAACGCTTCCGTATTCCAAGGAAATTTTTTTATTTTTCTACAAATCGTTTTTTCTGAACGTTCAAGCCAATATCTCGAAACGGTTTTGGAATTTTTCATATTCCTCATACAGGATGTTGAAAATCGATTTTTTTTCATTTTTTGGTTTTTATCGCATCATTTCCGATTTTAAAATCATGCATGCCACATTCGAAGCATTTTGCTACGCATACGACGATGAAACATCATGGAGAATGGATTCACATTGCTTTGAAGTCATCGACAATCTCAACAGAAGAAAAATTCATTTTTTTTGGGAATGTTCAGAATTTGGCGAAATCGTCTGTTCAGTTTGGTGCTGCCATAACCATATGCTATGCTAAACACAATTCCTTCATTTGGGTCGATTGCTCTGCTCAATATCTCGGATTGATTTTGTGATTTTTCAGATAAGTCAATCTAAGGGGGCGTAAGGGGGCCCTTTTGGATTTTCCTGATCAATTCAAACGATAACGAAGATACAATGGTTTTAAGATATTCCTGAGCTGGCATGAAGTCAAGAAACCTCTTTAAAACAAGTTTTTTCATCGGATAGTCGAAAATTAATCGAAAAGTCAATTTTATGTAATCAACACCCATTCACGCAATTGATACCACTGCAACACCCAATATAATACCTCATGTCGAACCTTTGACAACTGTCATCATCCTACAACAATATCTTTATATTCAAATTCAACCAAAAGAAAGATCCGCTTTTAAACTTTGGGTGCATCAAAAATCATTATTTCTTGAACAAGTTTTTATTTCTGAAATTAAGTACCCAATAATTATCATTATAAATATATTCAATATTTTGTTGGTCCACCTCGTCGACTCAATAAATGTTGACATCTTCGAGGCATTGATTCTATCAAGGATCGAATGAAATCTTGTGGAATTCTGGCCCATTCATCACGAATTATGTTTTCCAAATGATTCAAATCATCTGGAATTCGTTGCCTTTCTGATAATCGGAGCTTTAATCGACTCCAAACATGTTCTATTATGTTCATGTCTGGGGAATTAGCTGGCCACTCCATATGATTGATGCCGTGCTGTTGGATAAATTCATGAACGATTGCCGCCCTTTGTGGACGAGCATTATCGTCTATGAAGACGAATTCGTTTCCTCGAGCAATAGCTTCTGGCAGAAGTATAGGGCCAAGACATTGCTCGATATAAACCCTTGCATTCATAGTCCTCCTCAAGATGACAAGATCTGTTTTTCCGTGCCATGAAACACCGCCCCAAATTGTTAGCCCACCTCCACCAAAAGCAACTTTCGCACACATATTCAACTCCACATGTCTGTCGTTGGTTGACGCCAAACCAACATCCTGCCGTCAGATTGATGCTTTGTCACCCTACATTCGTCCGTGAATAAACAATGCCGCCATTCCATATCCCATTCCAAATGTTGTCTTGCCCATTCCAGTCTTGCCGTTCTATGATGTGCTGTTAGAAACGGACAGCTCTCCTGCCTTCTAGCACGAAGGTTTCTTCTGTGAAGTGTGTTCCGAAGTGTTTGAGAACTGACGTTCAAACCTGCAGCTTGTCAAAGGTCTTCATTCAACAAGGATGCATTTCTCCTGGGGTTTCTTCTAGCGAGAACTTGCACATATCTGCTTTGAGCATTGCTGAGCTTTCGAGGTCTGCCACCTCCAAACCTATAACTCACAATGCCGGTCTCTTGTAATCGACTTTTCGCTCTCACCAAAACACTGTGGGAGACTCCATACATTTGGGCTGTAGCTCTTATTGATAAACCATTCTCAATAAGTCTAAGAGCATTTTCGAGTTCATTCCGAGACAATCGCGGCATAATTTTCGAGCACAATAATACCAGCAAAGATATTGTTGTAGGATGATGACAGTTGTCAAAGGTTCGACAGGAGGTATTATATTGGGTGTTGCAGTAGTATTAATTGCGTGAATGGGTGTTGATTACATAAAATCGACTTTTTCGAACAATTTTCGATTATGCGATGAAAAAACTTGTAATGAAGAGGTTTCTTGACTTCATGCCAGCTCAGGAATATCTTAAAACCATTGCAGCTTCGTTATCGTTTGAATTGATCAGGGAAATCCAAAAGGGCCCCCTTGCGCCCCCTTGGATTGACTTATCTGAAAAATCACAAAATTGATTCGAGATATTAAGCAGAGGAATCGACCCAAATGAAGGAATTGTGTTTAGCATAGCATATGGTTATGGCAGCATCAAACTGAACACACGATCTCGCCAAATTCTGAACATTTCTCAAAAAAAATTAATTTTTCTTCTGTTGAGATTGTCGATGACTTCAAAGCAATGTGAATCCATTCTCCATGATGTTCCATCGTAATATGCGTAGCAAAATGCTCCGAATGTGGCATGCATAATTTCAAAATCGGAAATAATGCGATAAAAACCAAAAAATGAAAAAAAATCGATTTTCAACATCCTGTATGAGGAATATGGAAAATTCCAAAACCGTTTCGAGATATTGGCTTGAACGTTCAGAAAAAACGATTTGTAGAAAAATAAAAAAATTTCCCTGAAATACGGAAGCGTTTGAACATTTTCATTTTTGTAATACTTTTTTCGAGCACTTGGTGTATAATGGCAGAAAAACTTCAACGAGTTTTGAACAGTGAATCTTGAACAGGAAGACAGCATCTTCCAAGCACTGCATTCCGATTGAAAATCCATTCATTTTTTCAAAAGTTATGGCAGTTTGAAAATTGTCAAAAAATTCAGTGGTCCACTTGTTTCTTTGAGCACTTTATATTACACTCATGTTATATTTTGAGTAGTAGGCATGAATTTGAAAATGTCTAGTTTTTCAGTAGACTTTTCATCGATGGGCCTTGTAAATATGTGGCAACATTGTCCATATCACAAATTTCCATATTGACCTTACTGCTGACACAATGTTTCTTCATACACCATTTTCAATTTCACCAACATTAAAGATCTACCAATATTCAGCAATATTTATTGTATCTAAAATATGTGGACCTCATTAGTAGGTGGCTATGAAAACAAAGCGAGTGTAGAATGTTTTTAAATCCTTGCCACCTCCCTGTAGAATTCACAAATTTTTTATACGATAGCGAATACTAATCCAGGATACAAAAATTAGAAATGGTTGTGATATAAAATGAGTTGGTTTCAAATTTTTGTAGTTCTGATATCCTGGATTATTATTCGCCGCCGTATGAACAAATTGTGAATTCTACAGGTATGTGAAAAATATTATAAAACATTCTGTACTCGCTTTTTTTTCATAGCCACCTACCAATTTGGTCCACAGCTTTGATGGACATGATATGGACAATGTTGCCAGATATTTACAAGTTCAATCGATGAAAAGTCTACTGAGAAACTAGAATTCATAAGAATTTTGGGCTAAGACTAGAAATATGTGTTGTATATTTTTGAAAAGCGAAAAGCATCAATGTTTCAAATGAAGAAAAATATACGTGATGTTCCATTTGAAAAAACATAACTCTGGATTATATCTGAATAATAACAGCTTATTCTGAAATTTTGACTACGCCACTGAATTCCACGTGAAAAAATGTATGACAAACACTTTTTACTTTTTCGATGAATTGGAAGATGGTTGAGATACAAGAAGGGTCCCAAAATGCAACATTTTCAATTTCGCCCCGTTTCTCGAAAAGACAGCGGGCTACAAAAACTTGGTTTAGGGTATCTTGAGTTTCACTAAAAAGAAGCCCACGTTTGCGAAAATGGAAAATCTCTATTTCAGAAAATAAATGAGATACCTATACCGTTAGGACATCGAAAATGGGACAGCCCGTACAGGGTATTCACGAATATTTTGAACCCCTACTCAACTTTTCCATGTATTGTCAATTTTATTTTTTCAAGAAACTTTCTTTAATACTCTTCCTGTAGATTTTATATATGCCAATAGAAAAACTGACTATTTTTTGAGAAGTTCAACTGTTTTTCTGTTGGTACATACAGAAAAAATATGAAAGATCGTTCTTCGAAAAAAAAAATGGAATAATACATAAAGAGCAGGGGTTCAATACAAAATACTGAAGAACTGTCAATAAAAACTCTTTATGAATAGACATGTTGTACTCATTTCAAACTAATCAATGCCACGCTGTTTCAATTAAGACTTCCAATTAGGAACTGATGATAAGTGTATATGCAAAACAGAGTTATACTTATAGTATTAGTGAGAAATTGCTATAAGGAATTGATCATGAATGTACCTGCAGAACACACTTCAAACTCATAAATGCCACTGTAGTACAATGAGAAACTCTGATCAGGAACTGAATATGAATGTATCTGCAGAACACAGTTCATACTCATAGAGTTAATATGGAATTTCTATGAGGAACTGATTATGAAAGTATCTGCAATAAACATTTCGAACTCATAAATGCCACTGCATTCCAATAAGAAGTTCTGATCTGGAACTGATTATAAATCTATCTGCAAATCAGAGTTCATATGGAATTCCTATGATGAACTCATTATGAATGCATGTATCCACGATACACATTTTCAACTCATGAATACCACGGTATTTTAGTTATAAATTCCGATTAGTAACTGATTATGAATGTATATGCAAAACAGAGTTTATACTCGTAGATTTCATATGGCTGTGCTATAATAAGCTATCTATGAATGTATCTGCAATACACACTTTGAACTCATAAATGCCAAGGTATTTAAAAAAAATTCCGATTAGGGACTGATTATAATTAATGTATCTGCAAAACTGAGTTTGTAGTTATACACTTCGAAAGAAATTGCTATTAGGAACTGATTATAAATGTATCTGTGAAACACAGATGATACTCATTGAGTACATGAAGAACTGTCAATAGAAACTCATCATGAATGTACCTGTCAAACACATTTCGAACTGATAAATGCCACGGTAATTGAATGAGGAATTCCAATTAGGAACTGATGATAAGTGTATCTGCAAAACAGAGTTATACTCTAAGTGTTCCTGAGGAATTGCTATCAGGTATTGATTATGAATGTACCAGCAGGATACATTTCAAACTCATAAATGCCTCTGTGCTCCAATAAGGAATTCCGATTAAGGATTGATTATGGATGTTTCTGCAAGACAGAGTTTATACTAATAGAGTTCATACGGAATTGATATGAGGAACTCATTCTGAATGTATCTGCAAAACACATTTCAAACTCATAAATGCCACGGTATTTCGATTAGAAATTATGATTAGGAACTGATTATTAATGTATCTACAATACACATTTCCAACTCATGAATGCCATGGTATTTCAATCAGAAATTCCAATCAGGAACTGATTATACATGTATCAGCAGAACAGAGTTTATACTCAAAGACTTCGAAACGAATTGCTATTAAGAACTGATTATAAATGTATCTGTGAAACACAGATGATACTCATTGAGTACATGAAGAACTGTCAATAGAAACTCATCATGAATGTACCTGTCAAACACATTTCGAACTGATAAATGCTACGGTGTCCAATGGGGAATTCCAATTAGGAACTGATGATGATTGCTATAAGGGACTCATCATGAATGTATCTGCAATACCCATTTCAACCTCATAAATTCCACGTTAATTCAATAAGAAATTCCAATTAGGGACTGATTTCAAATGTATCTACAAAACAGAGTTCATACTCATAGAGTTTGAAAGAAATTGTTATTAGAAACCTATCATAAATGGATATGCAGAACACATAACATTCTCATGAATGCCACAGTGTTTCAATGAGGAATTGCCATCAGAATCTGATTGTAAATGTATCTGTAAAACATAGTTCATTCTCGAAGACTTCGTTGGAAATTGCTATTAGGAACCTGTCATGAATGTACATGCAGAACACATTTCAAAATCATGAATTACGATGTTTCAATAAGGAATTGCCATTTAGAACCGATTATGAATGTATCTGTGAATTACAGTTCAAACTCATCGACTCCATTGTGGATTGCCATTAGGAACTGATTATAAATGTAACTGCAAAATACATTTCGAGCTTGTAAATTACTGTTTCACTATCCAACTTGACTCTGATATATTCTCATAAGTAAATAATTAGGAATTGCTATTAGGAACTGATTATGAATATATCTGCGAAACACAGTTCATACTTATAAGAGGAAGGGAGAGAATCGCCATTAGAAACTGATTAAATATGTATCTGCAAAATACATAGGATTATACGGAATTACTGTTTCACTATCCAACTTCATTCTCATATATTCTCATATATATTTTTTTACAAGTTTCTATGAGACATTTTTGGCAGGGAGAGGCTTTGTATTAGAGATGCTTTTCTAACCCTGCCTGTGTCGATAATTAGATTGCGTGCTTATTGCTTGATTGTATTTAATGAGTAGATTTTTCAGTTATAAATGCATTTTGCATTCCGCGTCAACAGAAGGTAATGATTTCTGGTTTCTTGGGGTAAATTTGTACATATACTGGGGAAGAGCCATAGGAACCTGAATTATATTTAGGATAGTAGATTCACTAGATGATTGTATAGTAGAGTTAAGGAATAAATCAAGTTAGTTGATATTGAGTTTCATTTTTGTTTTATAACAGAGCAGTTGGTAATCCGGGAAAAATCAAACCAATTATTGAGATCAACTTATCATTTTGAGAGATAGATATCAGACCCCTGGATTACCGTTTCTTCACTGAAAGCTGCCCGGTGCAAGTGGACCTACCACTATAATATAGGTGGCGCCCGAGTTAACATTTCTTGTAAATAATTGTAGAACCCGCTTCAAGTGCCCGAATAAAGTCAAGGGTACCTTTAACCCTTTACAAATTTGGCGCCCAAGCAGGGACCGATAAAAGCCGAGTGAGATCGAAAGATAAACCGAGGAAACCCGAGGAAAACCGAAGTCAGCTTTTCGTGAATGTGGGCAAGTTATTCCTGTTTAGCGAGTACTTTGGGTAGGGAAAACTGCTTCGCGTATTCTCGAGTAGGTACGATCACCCTGTCGCGTGTTAGGAGTGGCAAAGAAGTTTATTCAAGGTTAGCACATGATAGGACGTTATTAAGTGGCCGGCCACAGCATTTAACGTGATCAGATCGTTACCTGGCACTTTGACAGCTGTCAGACAAGTTAGTCATATATCGTGTCGCACCTCGTTCATTAGGTTTTGGCAATCGGTGAATCTGATTTCGACACCACCGACAGGATACGATTTTTTGTTCTCAAGATATTTCGATAGTTTAGGAGAGTACACCGATTCGATCGAAAATGGTGATCGAAGACAATACTAAGGCTCCGGAGTCCGCAGACGGACAGACTTCTCCGTCGAAGTCTAAGGACCCCGTAGATGTCAGAGTCAGCTGGGTATATCAGTTGAAAAAGGCTGACATAGACGTGGAACTGTCTAAGTTTGGCCTTGAAGTCACTGGAACAGTTGAGGACAAAAGGAGACGACTGGTTAGGTTCCTGAGGGAAGGTCGAATGGGTACCGCCCCACCAACACCGACTCCAGGGAATGTCCCACTGACTTCGGCCTGGACATTCTCGAATATGAACACCGTACCCCAGGTGAATCTGCCATCACCCGGAACCGTGCCGACAGGAAGCGTACCGACATTGTCAACAGCTCCATCCACATCGATGGCAACCGTGAGTCCAGAACCGATACGCACTCAACACTGGAATTTGTCATTTGATGGGTTAGGCGACCCAGTTGCATTTCTAGAAAGGCTGGAAGAAATCAGGCTGTCCCAGAATATACCTGCTTATAGATTGATAGCAGTGTTGCCAGATTTATTCTCAGGGGAAACCGCCCTCTGGTTCAGGAATAATCGATCTGCCTGTACAACCTGGGATGCATTCATCGAACTGTTCCGGATATTTTATTTCCCCGCTAACTACCAGATAGACCTGGAAGTTGCTATTGGTAGACGTCTACAAGAACCGAACGAACCTGTACAAGCTTATATCACCGATATACAGACGCTTGTACGAAGACATGGGAATATGACACCAGAACAGGAGCTGATGTGGCTATACCGGAACCTGTTACCGGAATACAGACAGCACATCAAAAGGACTGATTTCACCGATATTGTCACTTTCTCTCGTGCTATTAAGGAATTTGAATTACTTCGAGGAGAGTTACAGGAGAGGTACCGAACCTATGCAATGACTGCAAGGTACCCTGTCGTGTCGAGAGCCCCACCGACATCCCCAGCGACAACCTTCCTGACAGCTCCAGAAACCCCGAAGACAGATATGACTAGGACATCTGGCTCAGAAAGAACAGAGTCGAGGAGGAGAGCTGTTCCACCAGTAGTCAGTTCCAGACCAGGAACGAGCTCATCTCCACCAGCAGTGTGTTGGAGATGTGGAGAGACAGGTCACTTTAGGAGTCAGTGCCGATCTGCTCCCAAGTTATTCTGCTCCAGATGTGGGAAGGAAGGAATGATGTCACGTGACTGTCCCTGTCCTAGGTCGGAAAACTAGGAAGGCATTGCCCTGCCCCGAGACCCGAGCAGTGCCATTCCACCAATGTCTCGGAAACGACCCGACTTGTCCGACCTGAAGATGCCCGTCCATTCGTTTCTGTGCACGCCCTTGGTGACCGTTTTGAGGCACTGTTAGATACCGGAGCATCCAGAACGTATATAGGAGATAATGTAGCTAGGAAATGTCAAGATATGGGAGTCCCAAAAGGAGCACCGGATGCTTCCATGGCCAGAATGGCAAATGGCCTCCCAGCTCAAGTTCCCAGCAAATATTACTTGGATTTAGTGATTGGGAAAAGAACTATTTCCGCCATAGTTGGACATCTTCCTGGTCTATCATCAGATTTCGTCATAGGCATGGATATTCTGAAACCGCAGAAATTCCAGCTTGATCTTGCGAATGGAAGTATACGAATGGATGGAGAACCAATAACTGAGTCGATTTCGTCATCGATTCACCCGATCAATACCGTCGACCGTGCCGAAAAACTCGTACTTACCCCGACAGAGGATAGAGAACTCCAAGCATTCCTGGACCAGGAACTGGCTCAATTCAAGGACATCAAGGGAGTAACGCCGATACTCAAACACGAGATACGTTTGATTAACCCAGAACCGATCAAACAGCGGTACAGACCACAGAATCCTAGAATGCAGGAGGTAATCAACACTGAAGTTGATAAGATGCTGGAAGAAGCCATCATAGAGCCGTCTAATAGTCCGTGGAGCTCACCAGTCGTCATAGTTCGGAAAAAGGATGGCAAACCGAGGTTCTGCATCGACTTCCAGAAGGTCAATGCTGTGACACATAAGGATGCATACCCACTGCCCTTCATAAATGCAATTTTGGATAAATTGCGTAGAGCTCGATACATATCGAGCATTGATTTGAAGCAGGGGTATTGGCAAGTGGCCTTGACCGAAGCAAGCAAGCCAGTCACAGCATTCACAGTACCTGGCCGAGGACTGTTTCAGTTCCGAGTAATGCCATTTGGGCTGCATGCAGCCCCAGCCTCGTTTCAGCGTCTAATGGATCATATTATTGGGCCCGAACTGGATCCGTACTGCTTCGCTTATCTGGACGACATTATAGTACTGGGAGAGACTTTCGAGCAGCATCTCAGTATACTAAAGGAAGTATTCCGCCGTCTACGAGCTGCCAACCTACGTTTGAACCCAGAAAAATGCCAGTTTGGCAGGAGATCGCTGAAGTACCTGGGCCATGTGGATAGGTGAAGGTGAAGGTGAAGGCAATATTGGAATTTCCACCACCAACCACAGTCCGGCAATTACGACGATTTTTAGGAGTGGCATCCTGGTACAGACGCTTTGTACCTGGATTCTCGAATGTAGCTGCACCGTTGAACCGCCTGCTGAAGAAAGGCTATAGATGGCACTGGGGAACCGAACAGGAAGATGCATTCAATCACTTGAAAAAATGTTTAACTGAATCCTCTGTATTAGCCTGTCCAGATTTTGAGAGGCCGTTTATTCTGCAAACGGACGCAAGTGACCAGGGTTTGGGAGCAGTACTCATACAGAATGAGGAGGATGGCGACCATATAATTGCTTATGCCAGCCGCACCTTGACAACCCCAGAAAAGGCCTATTCAGTGACTGAAAAGGAATGTCTGGCTATTGTTTGGGGCATAGAGAAGATGCGCCCCTATCTTGAAGGATACCACTTCACAGTCCTGTCAGATCATCAGTCATTGAAGTGGCTCCACAATATCAAAAGCCCAAGTGGTAGGTTGGCCAGATGGAGTATGTATCTCCAGCAATTCGATTTTGAGATCAAGTATCGAAAAGGAGTCCTGAACCGAGTGGCTGACGCCCTATCCAGACACCCGCCTCCAGTTGGAGATGGCATTGCTGCCGTTAAGGGAACACTAGACTGTTCTTGGTATTCTCGAAAGAAGGCCGAAATTCTGAGGGACCCAGATGCCAGTCCAGACTATTGCCTCAAAGATGACAGACTCTATCGTCATTTTTGGGATTCATCCGACTATTCCGAACCAGAGCTATCCGACCCCTGGAAGTTGTGCGTCCCGAAACCAGCCCGTTCATCCGTTATGAAGGAGAATCACGATGCTCCCACTGCTGGACATCTCGGAATTGCCAAGACCACAGCCAGAATCGCTAGTCGGTACTATTGGCCTGGTATGTTCAGGGACATAGCTAAGTACGTTCGGAGTTGTCAGTCCTGTCAGCAGTATAAATCTTCGCAGCAGAAGACACCAGGAATGATGCAACCATCCATCAACCGACAACCCTGGGAAACTGTGAGTTCTGACCTGGTCGGGCCACTGCCTCGCTCGAGTAAAGGGAATAACTACTTGGTAGTATTCCAAGACAGATTCACGAAGTGGATCCAGTGCCGCCCGATACGGAAGGCAACAGCAAAAGCAGTGAGTCAAGCTTTGTATGAGGAAATAATCACCAGGTTTGGGTGTCCGAAAACCGTCATAACCGATAATGGGACTCAGTACACTGGTTCACCGTTTCGAGATCTGTTGAAAGATCTTAAGATTGGACATCGTTTAACTCCACCTTATACCCCGCAGGCGAACCCTGTAGAACGGACCAATAAGACGATGAAGACCATGATATCGCAGTTCTGCGATGGCGATCATCGCAAATGGGATCAACACCTACCTGAACTAGTGTTCGCTTACAACACAGCTCGCAATGACTCCACCGGATATACTCCGGCATTCCTCAACTATGGGAGGGAGTTGGAATTACCAGGAGCTGTCTACCGTCCAGAGAATTTGGTAACTGATGATATAGAAAATGTGCCAGAGGAAACAACAGACCGAGCCAATAGACTAGGCAAACTCCGAGAAGTGTTTGAATTCGTCCGAATTAACCTTTCCCGAGCGTTCACGACTCAGAGTCATCATTACAATCTCCGAAGGAGGGAATGGAGATGTCATCTTGGGGACAAGGTCATGAAAAAGGAACATCATCTTTCGTCCGCGACCAGAGGATTTGCCGCTAAATTGGCACCCAAGTATTCCGGGCCGTATACCGTCACAAAAGTTATATCGCCAGTAGTATATGATCTCAAAAGCACCTCTGGTAAGAAGCTGCTCCGCGTTCACATAAAAGATCTCAAACCAGCTCATGACATGAAGGAAACCGATAGAGATGAGCATTTATTTGTTATAGCTAATCAGAATAATGCCCCGAAAGTCTGCAGTTAACCCCAGACCCGTACCGACGCAGTTGAGGATACCAGCACTAGATGCTGAGATCGCAGCAGCAAAGGCTCAGCTACAGTTGCGAGCCATGCAAATACCCGCACACTCTGGCGCCGGGATAGTGACCTCTCAGGAGTCGGCGACAATAGAAAGCCACTCTGATGAATCAGAAGTTGTAACCGAAGCTTCGGGAGATATGCCAGCTCGCCCGAGCCATTCCGTTCTGTTCGAAGCCGTTCCAGAGGCTGCACAACGGTGTGTAGAATTGAACCAGGGATTCCAGGATAAGGGATTGGACACCACCGAAGAGGATTTACTTTTAATTTAATTTTTTTTTTAGTCCGCGATAGGGTATTATTGTAAAATTAGGTTAGAAATGTGGGGATAGGTTAGTGCCGGCTGAAGGAGAAATATTTAAATTATTTTTAGAGTAGGGTGAGGGTTGGAATTGAAGTTTTATTCAAATACATATTTTCCCTTAGCGTTTGCTATTTGTTTCAGAAGTGTCAGTCTATGAAAAATAATTAAAATTATTTTTTTTGTAAGTAAGGGGGGGATGTAACGAAGTTACTCAGATTTGATTACTCTCAGGGGAGACATCCTGTATACTTAGTATAGAGAATAACTATGATGATATTGAGTAAATGACAAGCTATCGGCGCCGTTCTTTTTCGTAACTGAATCATTTATTGCTCCGGGAGTAATACTGTAATTTGTTCGTGAGCGCGAATTAGAATTTTGATAGGTTGGATTAATCAGTAATCAAATGATAGCGAAATAGAGATATCCGAAGCATAGCCGAGACTCACGGACGGCGGTCGGCTGCGCGATAGCGCAATTTTCGCCCCACTCTCGGGTGAGAGTGGGAACCCGAGGCGAGCTCCGTCGATAGGAACCAAGAAAAGTTAGTTGTTGCTGACCGCATATACCGCTGTACACGCTGAGGAATAAAATAGAAACCGCTAGACCGATCCGCTTGATACCGCAAGTGATTGAAGAATAAAATATACTTACTTAGGTGAGTCCGCTTGATATGCAAACGATAACAGTGCTGCTTTTGTAGGTTGCAAGTACGGATACCGCCGTTCTTGAGTTTGCTTAGATCTCGTGAGTTTCAATTTAGTTGAACAGCACGGCTTTATTACTGGGCTACGCTCGTGATAAGACGGTGTTGCCGGATGAATTGAAATTACGAAGATTCCGGATATCCGATTCAGTTTATCAGCACGGTTCTATTTCTGGGCTACGCTCGTAATAGGACGGTGTTGCCGGATGCATTGGAAAACCGGAGATCTTGGAAACTTTTATTCAGCTGAACAGCACGGCTTTATTACTGGGCTACGCTCGTAATAGGACGGTGTTGCCGGATGAATTGGAAAACCGGAGATCTTGGAATCTTTTATTCAACTGTACAGCACGGCTCTATTACTGGGTCACGCTCGTAGTAGGACGGTGTTGCCGGATGAATCAGAGTACGGGAGTTCTGGAAATCTTCGATCCAATTGTACAGCACGGCTCTATCACTGGGTCACGCTCGTGATAGGACGGTGTTGCCAAGTGCATCGAAAAAAAAAGGAGATTACCTGTCGGAGTCAACCGAAGCACTGCAACTGCACTTTCATTTTACTATTAACTGCTTGTGCTTGAAAATAAAAGTTTTATTTGAGCTGGAGAGCTAGAGGCTTTGTACTAGAGATGCTTTTCTAACCCTGCCTGTGTCGATAATTAGATTGCGTGCTTATTGCTTGATTGTATTTAATGAGTAGATTTTTCAGTTATAAATGCATTTTGCATTCCGCGTCAACAGAAGGTAATGATTTCTGGTTTCTTGGGGTAAATTTGTACATATACTGGGGAAGAGCCATAGGAACCTAAATTATATTTAGGATAGTAGATTCACTAGATGATTGTATAGTAGAGTTAAGGAATAAATCAAGTTAGTTGATATTGAGTTTCATTTTTGTTTTATAACAGAGCAGTTGGTAATCCGGGAAAAATCAAACCAATTATTGAGATCAACTTATCATTTTGAGAGATAGATATCAGACCCCTGGATTACCGTTTCTTCACTGAAAGCTGCCCGGTGCAAGTGGACCTACCACTATAATATAGGTGGCGCCCGAGTTAACATTTCTTGTAAATAATTGTAGAACCCGCTTCAAGTGCCCGAATAAAGTCAAGGGTACCTTTAACCCTTTACAAAGGTCAAGATAGGGACATGAAAGCCCTTTCGACCAATGATGATTAGTTTCGACTCCTGGGCCATGTGGTTAGGTGAAGGTGAAGGTGAAGGCAATATTGGAATTTCCACCACCAACCACAGTCCGGCAATTACGACGATTTTTAGGAGTGGCATCCTGGTACAGACGCTTTGTACCTGGATTCTCGAATGTAGCTGCACCGTTGAACCGCCTGCTGAAGAAAGGCTATAGATGGCACTGGGGAACCGAACAGGAAGATGCATTCAATCACTTGAAAAAATGTTTAACTGAATCCTCTGTATTAGCCTGTCCAGATTTTGAGAGGCCGTTTATTCTGCAAACGGACGCAAGTGACCAGGGTTTGGGAGCAGTACTCATACAGAATGAGGAGGATGGCGACCATATAATTGCTTATGCCAGCCGCACCTTGACAACCCCAGAAAAGGCCTATTCAGTGACTGAAAAGGAATGTCTGGCTATTGTTTGGGGCATAGAGAAGATGCGCCCCTATCTTGAAGGATACCACTTCACAGTCCTGTCAGATCATCAGTCATTGAAGTGGCTCCACAATATCAAAAGCCCAAGTGGTAGGTTGGCCAGATGGAGTATGTATCTCCAGCAATTCGATTTTGAGATCAAGTATCGAAAAGGAGTCCTGAACCGAGTGGCTGACGCCCTATCCAGACACCCGCCTCCAGTTGGAGATGGCATTGCTGCCGTTAAGGGAACACTAGACTGTTCTTGGTATTCTCGAAAGAAGGCCGAAATTCTGAGGGACCCAGATGCCAGTCCAGACTATTGCCTCAAAGATGACAGACTCTATCGTCATTTTTGGGATTCATCCGACTATTCCGAACCAGAGCTATCCGACCCCTGGAAGTTGTGCGTCCCGAAACCAGCCCGTTCATCCGTTATGAAGGAGAATCACGATGCTCCCACTGCTGGACATCTCGGAATTGCCAAGACCACAGCCAGAATCGCTAGTCGGTACTATTGGCCTGGTATGTTCAGGGACATAGCTAAGTACGTTCGGAGTTGTCAGTCCTGTCAGCAGTATAAATCTTCGCAGCAGAAGACACCAGGAATGATGCAACCATCCATCAACCGACAACCCTGGGAAACTGTGAGTTCTGACCTGGTCGGGCCACTGCCTCGCTCGAGTAAAGGGAATAACTACTTGGTAGTATTCCAAGACAGATTCACGAAGTGGATCCAGTGCCGCCCGATACGGAAGGCAACAGCAAAAGCAGTGAGTCAAGCTTTGTATGAGGAAATAATCACCAGGTTTGGGTGTCCGAAAACCGTCATAACCGATAATGGGACTCAGTACACTGGTTCACCGTTTCGAGATCTGTTGAAAGATCTTAAGATTGGACATCGTTTAACTCCACCTTATACCCCGCAGGCGAACCCTGTAGAACGGACCAATAAGACGATGAAGACCATGATATCGCAGTTCTGCGATGGCGATCATCGCAAATGGGATCAACACCTACCTGAACTAGTGTTCGCTTACAACACAGCTCGCAATGACTCCACCGGATATACTCCGGCATTCCTCAACTATGGGAGGGAGTTGGAATTACCAGGAGCTGTCTACCGTCCAGAGAATTTGGTAACTGATGATATAGAAAATGTGCCAGAGGAAACAACAGACCGAGCCAATAGACTAGGCAAACTCCGAGAAGTGTTTGAATTCGTCCGAATTAACCTTTCCCGAGCGTTCACGACTCAGAGTCATCATTACAATCTCCGAAGGAGGGAATGGAGATGTCATCTTGGGGACAAGGTCATGAAAAAGGAACATCATCTTTCGTCCGCGACCAGAGGATTTGCCGCTAAATTGGCACCCAAGTATTCCGGGCCGTATACCGTCACAAAAGTTATATCGCCAGTAGTATATGATCTCAAAAGCACCTCTGGTAAGAAGCTGCTCCGCGTTCACATAAAAGATCTCAAACCAGCTCATGACATGAAGGAAACCGATAGAGATGAGCATTTATTTGTTATAGCTAATCAGAATAATGCCCCGAAAGTCTGCAGTTAACCCCAGACCCGTACCGACGCAGTTGAGGATACCAGCACTAGATGCTGAGATCGCAGCAGCAAAGGCTCAGCTACAGTTGCGAGCCATGCAAATACCCGCACACTCTGGCGCCGGGATAGTGACCTCTCAGGAGTCGGCGACAATAGAAAGCCACTCTGATGAATCAGAAGTTGTAACCGAAGCTTCGGGAGATATGCCAGCTCGCCCGAGCCATTCCGTTCTGTTCGAAGCCGTTCCAGAGGCTGCACAACGGTGTGTAGAATTGAACCAGGGATTCCAGGATAAGGGATTGGACACCACCGAAGAGGATTTACTTTTAATTTAATTTTTTTTTTAGTCCGCGATAGGGTATTATTGTAAAATTAGGTTAGAAATGTGGGGATAGGTTAGTGCCGGCTGAAGGAGAAATATTTAAATTATTTTTAGAGTAGGGTGAGGGTTGGAATTGAAGTTTTATTCAAATACATATTTTCCCTTAGCGTTTGCTATTTGTTTCAGAAGTGTCAGTCTATGAAAAATAATTAAAATTATTTTTTTTGTAAGTAAGGGGGGGATGTAACGAAGTTACTCAGATTTGATTACTCTCAGGGGAGACATCCTGTATACTTAGTATAGAGAATAACTATGATGATATTGAGTAAATGACAAGCTATCGGCGCCGTTCTTTTTCGTAACTGAATCATTTATTGCTCCGGGAGTAATACTGTAATTTGTTCGTGAGCGCGAATTAGAATTTTGATAGGTTGGATTAATCAGTAATCAAATGATAGCGAAATAGAGATATCCGAAGCATAGCCGAGACTCACGGACGGCGGTCGGCTGCGCGATAGCGCAATTTTCGCCCCACTCTCGGGTGAGAGTGGGAACCCGAGGCGAGCTCCGTCGATAGGAACCAAGAAAAGTTAGTTGTTGCTGACCGCATATACCGCTGTACACGCTGAGGAATAAAATAGAAACCGCTAGACCGATCCGCTTGATACCGCAAGTGATTGAAGAATAAAATATACTTACTTAGGTGAGTCCGCTTGATATGCAAACGATAACAGTGCTGCTTTTGTAGGTTGCAAGTACGGATACCGCCGTTCTTGAGTTTGCTTAGATCTCGTGAGTTTCAATTTAGTTGAACAGCACGGCTTTATTACTGGGCTACGCTCGTGATAAGACGGTGTTGCCGGATGAATTGAAATTACGAAGATTCCGGATATCCGATTCAGTTTATCAGCACGGTTCTATTTCTGGGCTACGCTCGTAATAGGACGGTGTTGCCGGATGCATTGGAAAACCGGAGATCTTGGAAACTTTTATTCAGCTGAACAGCACGGCTTTATTACTGGGCTACGCTCGTAATAGGACGGTGTTGCCGGATGAATTGGAAAACCGGAGATCTTGGAATCTTTTATTCAACTGTACAGCACGGCTCTATTACTGGGTCACGCTCGTAGTAGGACGGTGTTGCCGGATGAATCAGAGTACGGGAGTTCTGGAAATCTTCGATCCAATTGTACAGCACGGCTCTATCACTGGGTCACGCTCGTGATAGGACGGTGTTGCCAAGTGCATCGAAAAAAAAAGGAGATTACCTGTCGGAGTCAACCGAAGCACTGCAACTGCACTTTCATTTTACTATTAACTGCTTGTGCTTGAAAATAAAAGTTTTATTTGAGCTGGAGAGCTAGAGGCTTTGTACTAGAGATGCTTTTCTAACCCTGCCTGTGTCGATAATTAGATTGCGTGCTTATTGCTTGATTGTATTTAATGAGTAGATTTTTCAGTTATAAATGCATTTTGCATTCCGCGTCAACAGAAGGTAATGATTTCTGGTTTCTTGGGGTAAATTTGTACATATACTGGGGAAGAGCCATAGGAACCTAAATTATATTTAGGATAGTAGATTCACTAGATGATTGTATAGTAGAGTTAAGGAATAAATCAAGTTAGTTGATATTGAGTTTCATTTTTGTTTTATAACAGAGCAGTTGGTAATCCGGGAAAAATCAAACCAATTATTGAGATCAACTTATCATTTTGAGAGATAGATATCAGACCCCTGGATTACCGTTTCTTCACTGAAAGCTGCCCGGTGCAAGTGGACCTACCACTATAATATAGGTGGCGCCCGAGTTAACATTTCTTGTAAATAATTGTAGAACCCGCTTCAAGTGCCCGAATAAAGTCAAGGGTACCTTTAACCCTTTACAAAGGTCAAGATAGGGACATGAAAGCCCTTTCGACCAATGATGATTAGTTTCGACTCAAAAAAATTCTCAAAGTTGAAAACTCTCGTTTTTCCACACCCTATATATCTCGGTGAGCATTCCTGTTAGACCCCAAGTGTGCTAGATTTTTCAGTTCAGCTCTTCAGAGAAAATATGAAAATGCAATAAAATACAGGGTGGTCTATTTAAAGAACATAAGTTTGATATGTCACACTTTTTCAAGACACACTGGATAATGAAGGATAATTTGAAATATGCATCTCTTGGACCTACAACTCCTGTGAAAATTTGGTCCTTCCATCTCTAATAGCAGAGCTGCAATCTGGCTTTGTCACACTATTGGTCCACCCTGTATATGATTATTCACTCCGAATGATTTCTAACCAAGCAGAACGTTCAATTGAGTCCAGCTACCTTGCATATATTATCTCGAATATACGTCGATATACATTGAGTAGTTCCACTGATCAGATATTTAGAATTATTTCCATTTCCATAGTAACCAATTCATACAGAGCACGTCGTCAAATTTCTACATTCGGTCAGAACAACCCAAAATATAATCGCATCGAATACAATTCAAACTTCAATATTTTCTATTTCTATTTCTATTTCTATTTCTATTTCCTCCTGCTCCGCGGTCGGATTATTCTGATACTCTTTGTAATTATCTGACAAGTTATCGATGTACCAATAAACCAAATAATTTGAAGTACGTTTAGTACTACTACTAAATATTTTCTAATGAATCTAATGTAGTTTCTGCCTCTTTCGAAATTTTCTTCGAATATGAGCTCGAAAATTTACTTTTGAATTCTTCCAGCAACACTTTTATGCATGGAGCATATGATATAATCAATAGGTATTCTCAAGTTGAATTCAAAGATAATGGAGGATACTCATAAGCATATTAGCGCATGCGTGATACTTGAGAGTTTCTTCGAACACTCATTCAAAATAGCAACGAAGATATAGGAAGGAAAATTGGTTGCGGTCACTTGGTATGAGGCTCTAACCAATGTCGGTGTGAGAAAGTTTATAAAGTACTATCAAAGCAATAGAATTTGCAGTTTTTTTCTCATTACAAGTTCAGAAACCATTAACGGATAACCATCCTCGGAGATACAATAACTCATAATAACGTATTATAACGAGTTATTTTTGAGGGTAATTTCAAGTTTTTCACAGTTGAAGCACCCGCTTAGATTCAGTATGAAATCAGAAGAAAAACAAGTGACAAATATGAATTTTGCGATTGCTGGACTGCGTTTCAGTTCACATCACGAACAAAATGCCACTTTGAATCTTGATGAATCAAAATATTTCTCTCAGTATGAAATTGGAACAAAAATTGAATAGCCTTACCAAAAGCCTTGCAAATTGCTATATCTTCCAAAAGACCGACTAGTGGTACAATGATGATCCCACTTCCTAAATTAGAAACCATTTCGAAAAACGAAAAGGATTTCATTGTGCCATTCTGAACTTGTTCGAATCCAAAGGAAGGAATCTTAAAAGCAGGTATTCCCTTTGGAACATTTCCGATGACTCTGAATGGTGGTTTGTCGTTTGAGCAATAAATGAAACCAATGTAGCCACATATGAGTACCAAGATGGCGTTACGGCCTGTTCCGATGAACCATGTGATTTTGTTGAAAATCGTTTGATAGAATTTTGGCTTCACTTCATCTTCGACCTTGAATTTTGTCGAACCTATTACCTAAAAAAATGATTATTAAGAACGTGCAATATTTCAATACTTGTATATAGAAGTTCCGACGTTTATTGATGAGCAAAGAACGATTTTCAATAGTAAACTTGGAAAGGATTCTGTATTGATTACATAAGAGATAATTCTAAATGAAAAATGTCGTTATACCAATATCAAATAGCTCTCTGATTCAATCAATTTCCTGACTACGTATACATAATAGGTATTCAACTCACCCTCATGACTAACAGCAAGAAAATACACGAAAATCCCATAATAGCATCCCATTTATTCGTATTGTGTATTTCCGATATTATGCTCTCCCATGTAGCTATAAATGTGTCTCCTGAAGTTGTGATTCCCAAAATATCCTTCACTTGGGAGGTGAGGATAATCAAAGCAACTGCCGATGTGAACCCTGATGATACAGGTCCGGAAACGAAGTCAATGATAAATCCTGTAGGTCAAAATTAGGTGAAAATTTGTTTTTGTGGATATTTAAAATATTTGAAATGATAGACCTATATAACGTTTCAAAATCTATTTCTCGTACGATTTGAATCAATTTGTGAAATGCGAAAATTTTCAGTCGCTACTCAGACAGCATCAACACTGCGCCTTCTTGATGCATTGAGAGTCATAAGAAATGTGAGTAGAAGATTTCAGCTATTACCAAATCTTCCTCCATGACCAGAGTCGAGTGCGTCCTTGAGGGGAGTGACCTCGAAGGAAGTTACCTTGGAAGTGGCCTTCGGGGTGGACCTTGAAGGAATTACTTTCGGTGGCGACCTTGGGATAAGTGACATTGGGAGTGATCTTGGGGATGAGGTGGCCTTGGGTGGGTGGGAGACGAATATTGCCTCTCGAATAATTGTAGTGGTGACCTTGAGGAAGATTTTTTTCACTCTGATACACTGCATGCGACATATCATAATATCAGTGTGTGCTTTGATCAAGAATAAGTTCAGTGCCGCCTCAAACACGCTGACAAACATAACATTGGTTTCCTACTATGTAATTGCTATGAATACACCAACATTACTCTGGAGCACATTTTTCAAGCTAGGGTTGAAGAGGACTTGGAACAATTCCTTCATGGATTATTCGAATTGTTACCAAATGGTCTGATCCGGAAATACTACTTGGAAGGCAATGGACGGGGGTGAATTAGGCTCCTATAGCATTTTTACGTGATGTATAATATTTTGATGTAAAAAATGGAACAATAATTTTTAACACGTTTGTATCTTATTGATAATAGTGAACAACAGTATCGTTTAGTATGAGTAATGGTGAATATCATGATAAGATCTGATAACTAATGTGTTGCTGGTGTCAGTGGAGAGTGGATCCATATCTATCGTGTTCAAAGAGCACGCATCTCTAAGGACCCTTTCAATGCACTATTTGTCAGATATGCGTCATGGAAAATGAGTGCGAAAACCTTGTTATTTGGCAAAAACTTCGTTTGGCGGTTTTCAAACTCCAATTTTATGTCCACAGTAAAAGTTTTTATGCACTAGCGGGCCGTAAAGTGCACTTTACCGCCCGGTTTTGCGGGCGTTAAGTCGCACTTTACCGCCCGCGGGCTCATTATGGCCCACGGGCCGTAAAGTGCACTTTACCGCCCGCTGTTCTGAGTCACCTTATATCCACGTATCAATTCATGAAAAACCTATGATCATATTCCTAGATTCTAATATATCCAGCGGTATATCATAAACTTCTACTTTATCCGATTCCATAGTCTCGCTATTATTATTATCACAATTCCACTTCTCAGTCAGAGAATGACAATTCAGCTCGTTCATTGGATGTATTGCTATAGACAACATCCATCAGATTGATTGACAACGTCAAAATAAGTTAGGTTTATATACTGGGTATGCATATTGTTAAATTCTGAAGAATGAATCTCTTCTAGAGCTGAGAGAGTTTTACTATTACGATAATCGCAATATTCGTAGGATAATTTTCAAATGTAAATCATCCATTAACATTACGCTTCTCTTGATTACTGAATTAATACGCAACAAATTGAACTCTGGGGAATATTAGTTTATCGAAATCTAAAGTCATTACCTTTGAGTCAGAAAATAAACCACTAGTGCATAAAATTTTGTATGTATCTCGTGCGTGAAATGCGTTTATGGCCTTCAGCGTGTAATGGCCCTCGGCTAGCGCCATCGGGCCATTATTCACGCCACAGGCCATAAACACCTACTTTACGCCCTTGATACATAAATAACTATTATTGCACCAGGCTGGTGGTAGCCGTCGAATATGAATAACGGATTTTTTCGGAACTCATCATTACTCATCATTGATTCAACCTTATCTTTGCCATAGTAACTACGTTGAACATTTTCGTATGCATAGTAAGCCACAGCATCTTACTCTCTGTTAAAATCCAAACTCCAGCCCTCATATGGATAAACTTTTGAGTTCAAGTATAGGCGTATATTATTCACTCCTGCGTGGATGAATTTCGTAGCGTTTTTGGATCTATCATCTGGATTATCAGAGTTTTGGAAACCGATAATGATGTAGCGTGGACGCTCGAGGCTATTAGTTGTTTTAGTTGCCCAAATATCTGAAGTTGTTTCACGGATGGCCGGTAACTCATACAAATACCACATCCTATATGCTAACTTGATTTTTGCTGTAGAACTTCCATTCAATCGATTCAATTACTTCAATTTCTGCCTGTCGGACGGCATCACATGCCTAATCTTTCATTCGGGTTTGTTCGCATCAACTTCCCCCATATCGGAGTTTATGAATGTGCGTGTTATGATGAGTATAATTTTCTGATTTATATTCAGAATACCTTCATTATAGTCCTTGGCAAACCCCATTGAATATTTAAGCGGTAGTTTTGCAGTGAATGTATGACTGGATGTCTCTAGAGTCACCTGTTTATTTCCATCGAGACCCCATCCAACCGTGAATAAAAATCTGGTGCTTGTCTCACCATAAGATATCATACTTTTCATTGTAGTGGTGATGCCTGGTTTTTGAATCATACACACCTGTTCGCCACCTATTTCATAACGGATTCCATCGAACAGAAATTCTAGTGCAATATTGGACAGATGACAGGTTTTTGACGAATCATTCGGGATAAATTTTCCCTCGATATAAATGTAGCTCTCAGCAATATCTAGTATCAAATCTTGAAAGTTGACAGCTATCCTAATTTCATTGGAATTCTTGAATGATTCAAAACTATATGGTTTATATGTATGCTTATGTAGGTAAGTGAATGATAAAAAATTGGTTCATCAAACACTTACAATTGTTAGCGAGTAGAGCTTGTGGCAACCATCGTTCACTTATTTCCGATCCTTCGTCTTTCCACTTTCAACTCTATTGACTTCAAGAAATTTATATCGCTCGCATATAGCTTATATGGTGTCTGATTGGTTTCTGAAGCAGAAACCCATCTTCCAAATCGATGTAGAAAATTGATTGAGCTGTCTCAATTTCAACTTCTCTACAATCTTCTGTCCTCGAAAGTCGAACCAAATGGTCGTTATCATCCAAAAGTCAAGTCGGACTGATTGGTAGATATATTATATTTTTTGGCTCCTTAGAAAGTTTGTATCTAGACTTCACATCAACCTCGAACTCGTGACTGTGTGAACCTCCTCGCCATCGAGGTATGCTCCGGTGATAATATTTCAATCAACCCGTATCAGTAGTACCTTTACGATGTACACATCAGGTGAAGTGGATTAATGCAATACATTGGGCTTGTGAATTTTTGGTTCGAAGCCCAACACTTTGGCTATAAAAGTGTAAATCTCCAAATCCAACATGAATTCGGACTTGAGTTCACATTTGAGCGTATTATTGTTAGCGCGGAGGAAGAACACATCATCAATATTCCGCCAATTCAGCGGAGTTCTACTTTCTAGAGCCTTTTGTATTGCTCTATTTATTTCATTTATTTTACAGGCGCCTGGTGGTGTCTCCACAACAACGCTTCCCTCTTCGAACCAATAACCTAATTTGTTATTCGTCTCATCTATATTGAGTATGGAATAGTATAAATAGAAACCATGTAACCCCAAGCCGTGAGTATTCTTTACATCTACTTCGATTGGTGAAAAAAAGTCCGCATTCAGGATACTGCGATCTCCAGAAATAATGAATGTTTGCGACCTAACTCCTCATAAATGAAAATAAACAAAACAGCGAAAACCAAAAACAAACGTTAATCTTCCTCATTGCTGCCCACAACAATGGAGGATGCCTCGGTTTTTGATAGGTGAAGAATTAATATCATATTTCTAATTGATTGTCACATTTACATCTTTCACTTGACGAAAACAACGAAGTATTTTTCTTGGCGCTAGTCCATCATTCACATCGTTGTTGGCATGTTGGCCGCCCTCTTCCTTTTTCTCCTCTTCACCATAATGTTCTTCACAAAATTGGGATTTGGCTTTATTCGGATCGTTTTGTAATTTTTCGGCTAATTTATTCCACACTAGAGCTATCTCATGTGAGGCACACTTAATGAGTACTTCTTTCGGCATATCAGCCAACTGTTCTTCACTCATTTTCAGTGAGGAGCGTAATCTTGAAAAGGCCAATGATGCATGCTCCATCCGCTTGATACTTTGTCTCTCTATATTTTACAATTTTTATTTCACTTCTGCCGCTGTAGCTGAGAGGAACTTCAAGCATAGGTGACCACACCAGACTCCTCCTCCTCCTCAGGTGGCATCAAATCACCATGACTTTCATAATATTCAACTATTCCATTCCACTTTTTATATGCAGCCCATTACCGCGAATACTATCGAGATTCAGTATAGCTGATTGTATGCGATGTGGGCCAGAGTTGGGTTGAAGATATCCCATGGAAATACTTCGAAAGTGTGGTACCGCCATTTTATCTATTTAATGCAATAAATTAATTACTGTAAGAGCTTTCCGAGGTGATTCAGCTAGTTTTTCTAATGCTGGGGCTTGAGATGAATACCCATCTCCGTTTGGTAGGGCTTCATTATATTGGTAACTTACCAAGATGCATTCCTTCCTCCTAGAGTCTATTGGATAAACTCTTGTATTTTTGGGATACGATATATCGTGTTAATTGCAGACTCGTTCCAATTGATTCTTTCAAGGATCACAATGATCAGTGCGTTAACAATTCCTCTGCCCCTTTGATTTCCTTCGTTTATTTTAGATATGCTACGTTTTACCTTCATGATATAAATGAGCTCCACAACGCTAGCGGTTCTTTATACATACTGCATATATCATTCAACCACCACACAATGCGGATTGTTCAGAAAGAGGAAACGTTCAGTGTCACCACTTTCGATGAAAAAGTGGGGTTAGGAATTGACACAAATCGTCGCCATAGGGCCCTTTTCCCAAATACTATTCGCGGTCTGATAATTGGTACATCGAAATTGCGAAAAAACCAATGTTATGATTTCATTTTTGACCAATGAAAATGATTTACGTTTTGCCTATATTTATACCTATTCAAAATCACTATACCAACCAGAGTATGAGTACTTGCAGAAAGTATTGAAACCAATTGGAGGATTAAGATTCTATACATATAATGATAATGTGGACATAGTCGAACCGGCAGATACGAAGATTGACAGCATTTTCATATTCGATGATTTCATATGTGGAAAACAGGATGTTATCAGTTCTTATTTCTCAATTGGGCGTCACGAAATGTGGATTATTTCTTCCTGATACAGAGTTATTCCAAAGATGGAAAAAATTTCACGTGACAACTTCATAGTGATGTTCAAACAATATGACATGAATCTGCATCATATTTTTCCCGATCAGGTATCGCCAGATGTGACTTTCAAACAATTTCAAGATATGTGCGTGCAGAGCTGGACGAATAGATACGGGTTTCTCGGTATCGATAAGGACAGTGAAATATAGTGAACAGAGAGGCACAATGACTTCTGGAATAAATCTCGAACAGGAGCTTGTTGAAGCGACTGATGCGGTGAGATGAAAGTTCAAGAGTCTCAAGAACGAGATCGATAACCAAATGGCATTCGAGAGAGTGTAGGAACCATTGACGAAGACATTGAAGGCTATCTCAACAGCTGCAGCGAAAAATCAATCTCAAATCACTACTACCATATCTACAAAAGGAAGAAACAAGAAACCTCCAACATCAATAATAGCACATGCTACATTTCATTCCACATCAATATCAGAAAATGGGGAAACCGGCACCACTACTACCAAGATTCCTAGAACACTTATGGCGCGAGAGAGTTTTAGCGGAAATGATTCTTTGACATCGCACAGCCAGCCCAAATTTGTAACGGTACTGGAAACACCGCCATCATCATCTTCTGCTGCAATAGATGCAACAATAACAAGCGAGCTACGGGTGCAATTGAAAAAACATATTGATAATTTGATATCCCACATTTTTTCACCTTGAAGGCAAAAGTTCTGATTTAGGCAACCCATAATATAGCTGATTTCATTACGGGCTGCATGCTGCATGAATCATAGTACACCTATTATCGAATATCATTTATCTAATTCTTGGTACGTTTCCATGTATTCCGAATGCTCTAAAATTCCACAGGAGCCAATCTTATTGCATTCTGAGGATATCTACGTGAAAAAATTACAAAAAAATTGAAAAATGGTCGAAAAAATTGCGGAGTTTGGCCCGCCGAACCGTTGGTCTGGTCGTACATGAGCCAAAATTCAATCATCACCTGCGAACGCAAGCCTTATTCAATTTGAAATTAAGAAAACTGGGGTTGTCGAATGTTCGAGAAATTTTTCAAAAAGTTAATCAGAACGGACAAATCTTTCCAGAGTGGAGAGAGGTGTAGGGGCTCGAAGGCCCAACCAAAATCCAAAGTTCAAGCCCCCACGGAGCTAGATAAGGCAATTGGATGAACCAAGGCTCAGCCAGCTACGCTACCACGCTACATTTGTTTTATCGAAAAAACTTTTACTGTTGTTACACTTCGCATCGAAATTATCTTGCTACCGATGGTATGGCGTGTTGGCGGTCGTATACTTCTGAGGTGGCTTTGAGTCGTGGGTATCTATCTTAGTCTGGTTTCAATACGGGAAAATTAGGGCTAGGTTCATCTTGAGGATTATGGATTACCTACATTTCGTAGGCACTTTGTGCTCATGTTAATTAGGATTACGTTTATAGGTTATCAATACACAGTAATATCTCATTCGTTCAGTAGGTGTTCATCTTGGGTATTTTTAGACGATCACTATCTCTAGATGATCCTGGGAATCTTCGATGCGAATAATAGGTGATATACTACTGATAATTCTGGATGGAGGATCTGGATATCGCGAGAATTTTCATTTCAAATGGTGTGAGAAATGAAAAAGTGCCCACATTACTCATTCATTGCGTTTTGAGGTATATCAGGAAGAAGATTTTTCCTCGAAAAAAATACCACACGTTTATATTTGAATAGATGAATCAATTATTGAAAGATCCATTGATTATTGTTCGCCGATTCTTGTATGAATTCTATGAATTATTGTGCGCTATACAGCTGGTACGTTTTTAGATACACAAGGTGATTTGTTTCTCGTCTAACTGGAACTGAAAGTGAACCAGGCCCCGAAAACGAGAAGTTTTCGTTTTTTGCAATATCCAAAAGTTTGGAAATGCATTTTAGGAAGCTTTTTCAATGAGATCGCCTTCAACGTTTGCTATCAGAAGCCTCCGTTCGAGAACCGTATTTTAAACAGAAATTATTATCATTTTTATCACAATCAAACTCAATAAATATACCTACCCCAAAATATGCAGTCTGATTTATGGTGGAGGGCACATTAGATGTTCCTGGTGAACCAGACAACGGATCACTGTGAAAATTTGATGAATAGCATATTATTCGGAAAATCTTCCAACTAAAATATTTTCGGCAATTCAGTGTTGCTACTTTCATCAGAGGGTAGTAGTGATTTTTGGGTGTTGCCACATCTATTAGGAACTATAGTTGCAACTTCCATTTTTTGAATAAAACACCTTGTATATCATTATATTGCCACATATGGGATCACTCAGTATATACAATTCAATAAAAACTTTCCAGATCCATGTCGTTCCAAATATTCACCAAAGTTAATCAAACAATTAGATCCATTCTTCTCGCGTATGAATAGAAGTCGTCAACATAACACCAAGCATGACGCAAAACATGGAAGTGATCATTGATTTCAGGAGTTTCACGACCTGGGCCCTATTTTGGTAATCTTGGGGAGCTTAGCAAACAAAGCAAATTTAAATGGAAAAGGACCCCACGGTGATCGAGGAAGGAAGAAATTTAACTCAGTCATTGAGTCATTCGTTTTTTCATTCGTCGATCATTATCGATTATGTTTGAATATTTATCAGTCGTAATCGATAATTTATCATTTACTGTCTAAGTTTTGCGGGCCGCTATTCGAGCCGCATTTCGCGTCAGTCACCCCTTCCTGAATATACCCCAGACGAGATGGTCCATTTCCGACGCATCGTCCCCCCTGTGACCCTGGTAGCAGAATCTTTATTATCGATGTAAGCACCTATATTCTTTGATTTGATTGTCAGTTGGCCCCGTGGGTAGGAAAATGGTGACCCCGAGCGCCGCTAATATTGTGTCAGGCTCCTAAGGCAACTGTCAGTGAATCCAGGGATGAGGCTAGTTGTAGCACCAATGAAAAGGAGTTCCACATGTTACCCTGGTAGGGATTGGTAGTCAACATTTTTTTTCGAATTGATGTTTAGCACACTTGATTTCGTTATACTTGGTTTTATTCACGATTGATTTTTTTGTTATACTTGATTCTTAGTATTCTTGACTTAGTTAGGTACACTTGTTTTCATTATTCAAACCTGATTCAAACTTGTTTCCTTCTACACTCACATTCGATTTGAGTCTCATTTGATTTGTATCACTTGGTAGACAGGCAATTTCGCTTTATTTGATCAAATTGTAGTATTCTTATTCACACTCTAGTTATTTTTTTGTTGCAACGCCCTCCATAGTCACATCACCTCTGGCATGCCATAAGTACCCTCAATAATCTGAACCCCGCAGCTCGGCATCTTTCACAAGGGAACGTGTCCAGTGGTAGGGAATATCACCCTACCGTAACATATATTATGGTGGAGGCCCTAAGCTTCTCCGTGAAAATATAATTTTCATTCCTCAAAAATTTTCAAGCAACTTTCTTCGATTTTTCCCTATAGCTATCTGTTACCACGGATCGAATAGGAGAGAGGAGAATGTCACAACTTCAAAGTCCTGTTCACCAAATAACGAATGGGGATACCATTATGAAGGAACATTTTAATAAATAAATGCTCATAGAAAGAAATCAAATTTCAGTAGCTTTCCGAATTTCCAATAATATATACAGGTTTTTTTCTTCGAATTAATCAACGTCGAACAGAACGTAATAGCTGTATTTTTTTACCACCCTGTATTGAAATGACGGAGATTGGGCGGCAGTGTGACGAACCTCCAAGAGTATAACCTGACTTTAAACCAAATTTAGATATCATAGCACGTCTTAAATGGAGAATATGACATTAGCAGAAGTCATCTTTCTCGAAGAGAAAAATCAGACTTAATTTTCATTCCGAACACAATAACAGATCAGACATATACAGGGTGAGGCCGAATAAGACCAACAAATTCCTTACACAGGTTCTCCACCTCATTTTGAGCTGAAAAGTTTTTATCGACGTATGTCCTAAAATCCATCCTCACTGAGATACAGGGTGTTGAAAGTACGAAAGAAAGTTGATATTTCTCTGAATTTCTCCAGAACCCCTGTAGAAAACATATGGAACTCACTTCACCGATCCAGATTGATCAGAGTAATCACATAGCTTTTTTATTTTTCGATCTTGTCAACCAGTGGCAAAGTTAGGGTATATCGTCACATTTTTCTTTATATTTCTCCTTAGATAGATGAATTGTCAAATTGGTATATGACCGCAGTTAGTCCTCTCAATACTCAACCTGAAAGTAGTAAGTAGAGGTTCCCAAGAAATCTGCAAAAACCTATGCTCATTTCAAGAAGAAACGTTCATACCACGACTTCTATATATTTGCTCGGTATTCCGCAGCAATACTCTCTCATGGGAGAATCATGTACGACCCATCGAGAAAGGTGCTTCAGAATAACTTGGTTCCTTGTTGCGTGCGAAATTCTACTTCATACCTCGACAGCTTCTCATGATCTACAAAGCACAGATACGGCCAGTTTCCGAATTTTGTTCTCATGTATGAGGTTCAGCACCCAAACATACGCTGATGCTCTTAGATTAGATCCAGAGTAGAGCCATTCGCCTGGTTGTTGATGCCACCCTCAATAACTCTTCTACCTCATTGAACACCGTAGAAAAGGTGGACACCTTTCACTTTTTATAGATCCTTCCACGGACGAACTCGACAGGCCCAGTCGAACAACACTCTCCAATACTCGTTAGTCTATAGAACGGCAAAGCTTTGAAATTCTTTGCCAATGGTAGTATTCCCAAGAACTTATAACCCACAAAAGTTGAAAAAAAATCCACCTTCTTCCTCTCTCTGTCCTCCCTAGGTACGCATAAAGTTCCATGAACATTACAGGAATTTCATATCGTGCGCTCCAAATGATTTTATGCCCTATATGAATCTATATATTTTGTCAATTTTTGAGCTATAGGGTGTCGAAATAAAAAAAAAACTTGTTGTCTCATCATAACTTCAATACGCTTTTAGATATATTCATGAAATTTGATATGAAGCTACAAAGCACCAATAGACTAGAGATTCTTCAGAAGAAATATTGTTCGTTTTTTTTTTCAAATTTGAAATTCATTTTGCAAATCATGATCGATTTTACAACGCTCCGAGTTCCTAGGCGTGAAAAAATAGGAACTATTTTAATGCATTTGTAGTATAACGAAATTATTTCGAACTAGTAGGCTAGTGCCGTATTTTGTGGTTGAAATAATGGCATTTTATCGATTACATTGCAGTCTTATTTTGACAAGTATCCCTAACTAAAATAGTTTTTCACGAAGGCGTTGAAGGGTGACCACAATTATTTTTCAAAATTCCGATTTAGTATCTCGAAACTATTTAATTACGACTTAATTATGTCGGAATTCCGACTTAGTATCTCAGAATTCCGAGTTATTTAATCGGAACTAATTAATTCCGACTCATTGTCGGAATTCTTACTGCCTACTTTAGAATTATTCAATTTCGACTTATATTAATGTCGAAATTCCTTAAGTCGGAATTCCGACATAATAATGAAGAGGAAATGAGATATTAACACCTTATATAGCTCGAAAGTACAGAGGTTTAGGGCACACGTTCATATGACACTTCTCTTCCGAAATCAATCACACCCTGTATGGGGAACAAGCAAAGTGGTTGGGGAATAGTTGAAGATTCTGAAAGAGACATGATCAAAGTAGCTATACTACATCTACCTACTACTTTTTAATAGAAGGGACAACACCGCATTGTGGAAAATAATTTATTTGGATAGAGAATGTCCATATATTATAATATGCTTAACATCAAATTTTCATAATGATACGTTGTCTGGTTCACCAGAAACGTCTTATGTGCCATCCACCGTGAATCAGCCTGTATATTAAAAATAATATTATGAATTTGACGCAGAATCTGATTGTCTCGTCCCATTGTTCCACTACTGAAATTATAATTTCAGTACTTCAATAAAAATTGAACAAATAGCATTAATGGTGAAACAAAAAACTGATGAGAGACTTGACAGCTTTATCTATCTAACTGCCATATATCAGATTGGAAGATCCACTATTTCAGTCTGTCAGGACAGCTATGGTTTGTGTCTCTTCGTGAGTGGTTTCCTATAGAAATAAAAATTAATTGATTCAGAGTGTGTGAGATTTTTTGGGAGACAATTTCAACGGCGAAACCTATTTTGCTGTTTCTGGGTACAATTTGAGCAGGTTTGGGAATTATTTAACCCACGGGACATACTTGGGCTACCTGGGTTGAGTGCTGTGTTATAAAATCGGCCGATCGGTTATGATCCATCCCTGCAGATCAGTTCCCGAAATGTAGGTATCAAAAACCTGTTATTATCATTACGGAACAACTCATTCATTATTCCGTATTACGATTGAAATAGTTTTCATTTAATGCCCATAACTCACCTAACCCGAAAAACCCCATTAGTAATTGCACTATTCCTGATAAGAACGCTAACAGAATTGCATGTTCTGGTCCTCTCCCCTTGACAGCCTGGGCCGTCAAGAAGGCGTTAGCGGCAGAAGGGCCGAAGGGAACGTCTTTGCAGCTACCAAAGACGATGTAGATGAAGCAGCCTATGAAAGAGCTGTACAGACCGTACTCTGGTGGTAGGCCGACGATGCTGTGGTAGGCCAACGCCTGAAAGAGATTATGATATCGAATATTTTGTCAATTCACGACCGATAACAACTAGTGAAAGAGTTTATGTTTGTTGCATGCTGAGTGCAAAAATAGCTATTTATTATACAAGGGAAAAAAGTAGTAGATTTTAGCTCCAGGTTGTGTTGTAGCGTAGCGGAGGGAGACAAAAAACCGTGAGCTAAAATCTAATATTTTTCCCGTGTATAATACACTATTTTTTTCTGTGACAGAAGGAAGGACGAATCAATATTGAGAAGATATTACATTATTTCGAAATCTGAAAATTATCGACGTGAAATTTCAAGTTTTTAACAGGAGGGACACCTGCGTTTTATAGGCATCTTTATCATTCTTTTGAAGTAATCAAATATCTGATGTCACTTCTGTCAGTTCAATTCTGTGATTTGATTTCAAAAAATTGCGAATTCAGTAGTTGTTTAGTAATATACGAAACCGCGAAGTCGAATGGAAGATAAAAGGACTTGCAGTTCTTTCTCGGAGACGGTATTATTGACTCATTTTTCGGAACTGTAGCACAACAAAAGCCATTAACAGAGTATATATATGTGATATATATCCGGGAAAGAAGTACTCACTTTTTTCCCACGGGAAAAAAGTAATTTATGAAAAGTGACATTTTATAACCTGCCAACAGAAATGAAATGCCAAACTTTTTTCCCGTCACAGAAAAATAGCTATTTGTTTCACTAGCCAGCGAAGTAAAGGATCTACTGCCGCGGCTGATAGGCTAGGAATTCAGCCAAGGCAGCCAATCTACATTTGCTGCCATGTGAAACATATATTTTTTTACCAAATGTTATGAAACCAATTTTGTGTGACTTTTTTAATGAAAACTCAATCATTTTGTGTTCACACAATGTCAGTGTCAACATTGATTACTAATTTCATTCCATTTCCATGTCCTGTGTAATGAATATCAATTTGTCATACGTCCAAAAACTTTTTCGGCAACTTTCCGAACGCTTTGTGTTCTAGAAAGTAGCATTCTTCTGGCGTAGTCCGGGAAGTGCGTACTTCCCGTACTAGGCCATGGCATGAAGTATCACATCGTTGTTGTAACTGTAGCTATAAAAACTTTGATATGTATGGTTTTGATGAATACAGATGAGCATAACCATAGTAGCAAAATAACGACTGACAGATATTCAACATGAAATCATTCGACATTTAGAATTATGAAAGTTTGGTGGCAATTATCGCAATGAAATATCGAAAGCAGCAGCTGTTAGTAGGTTAACGTATTCTATTGAAATCATGGGCGTCATTTAGGAAGGGGGCAGCAATTGCATCCCCCCTTCCCAGGTTTTCTACAAAAAAATAATTTTATAATGAATCTTCTTGTACTAATGACACAAAACGAAATAGATCAGTATCTGAATTGAAAAATGTCTATCATTTTGAAATGTTCGATATGTCAGGCAGTATGATATAGAGAGTATCAAACACACAAATAGGGAAGTAAATATCAGAATTATTGTGAAAACTGGCTCCTTCGGCCATTTGAGAATATCAAGGAGCGCTATCAACAAATTTTTTATACCTAGTACAGATACTTCCACGGACAACAGACTGATAGTCTTTGCATGGAATGAATGATATGAATTTATTGAAATGAATTAGAGAATCTCTGAATAATTCCGGGAGATTGAGAAATGCGTCAGTATTCCTTGTTTGATAAAAATCATTCAACACTACTCAACCAATAATTTACATTACTTCAACCTCATTCAGATAATTTTTTATTTATTCGTATTTGATTGAAGTTTCTTCATTTTCGTTGTCTCCCTAGATTCTTTAGGATTTTCTCTCCTAGTTTCTAAAAATAAAACATATAATGAAACAAAAATGTCCCTGCGTTCAAAATATTATGTTACTCTCATAAAACTGGGACAGAAATCTGTTACTAACAATCAGTGACCCTTTCTCCTCATAACACAAATATGGGTATTGAAATTATATTCAGATTTCAATTCAAAGAAATTTAAATTCTCCTGCTCAGTCAACCTTCAGAAAGTATTCAAATACTTGCTCTTCCAATCGTCATATATATTCTCTTTATAATTTTATAGCAATTATAACACAACGAGAAAATGAAATTGAATAAAATGTGAGATGTGTAATAATGATGTTGTCACTCTGGAAAAATGTTGATTGACAATTTGAAGGCATTTGACCTTGAACTTGAATGACAGTTCGCCCGCTGCGCATTTTATAACATGCATAAAATGATCACTCTGTTCCTTGCCCCCCTTCCTAGTATACACCAAGATGACGCTCCTGATTCAAATTTCTGTATTTAATGAACACGTCCAAGAAATATTTTTTTGAACTCGCCGACTTCCCGGACTCGCCTAGTGCTCGACCTATAATTTTGTCTACTAGTCCAAAAAACAGTATTTTCTGGACATGTTACGCGAATAACTATATACTGCCTGAGCAGAGAAAGTACTACTTTCCTGCCTGTTGAGTGTCAGAGAAAAGACACTTCCTATACCGCTTGGAGAAAATAGTTGTTTGTTTAACTAGGCGGCAAAGTAGTAGATTGACTGCCGCAGCTGATAGTGCATAGCCGAGCGGAGCGTAAAACAATTTTTTCTGGCCTTGTCTTTGGGGAAGATTCGAAATGAATGACACATGCACGTTCCCATTTTTTCCTTATGTGATGAAATCCTCATTTCATTAGTGGCGGATTTCCTATGAGGCACAGTTAGTAGGACAGGACCCTATAGAGGGGTGAGATATTGAGGGCGGTCAATCGTGACAAAAAAAATGGATTGCAAAGAATTGATGAATGATTTTGCGGCGCCATGTGCAGACGAGTTTTGTGACACATTGTTGAAATAGTTATTTAACCAACTAGTGTATTAATGAGGGCGATTAATGATCGAGATATTTTAACGTGCGAGCGAAGCGAGTGCGTTAATGTTCGAGATCATTAATCGCCTTTTAATATACAAGTTGGTTACAAAATTTTTCCGTCGACTATATTTCTCATTTCTCCTGCAATGAAAAAAACTTGGTTCGCGAATTCACCATCCATCCGGAAACTGCTAAGAATCCCAGTAGCCTTGTTACTGACATCAGTGTCATTTGACATTTGTCGAAATGATCAACATAGGAAATAAATTCCTTGTGTTAGAAAACAGGGATTAAAATCGTGTCAGAAACTTGGAAAGAAAATCGTTGATGAAATCCATATTTTCGATTCAAATGCAGATTCCGCTAGTTATAGCATAAACAATGAATGCACGCGGTGTATGTTTGGTTGCCTATAAAACAATCGTGCATTAATAGACAAATCGTCCATTAATAGGGGTCAATAATGAACGATTTCATATATATTAAACTTAGTCGTTGATACGAGGTCGACGGAAAAATCTTTTTTTTGTATCGCTTGGAACGCACGAAAGGAAATCCCTATAATGTTCAAAGAACATCGTGCGTTCCTAGTGAGGATAGGGACAGGAGGTAGGTATTGGAATTTTGTTTGAACTTCTGGAGATTATATGTTGTTCGACATTTTTCGAGGTTGACAACGAAAGGATGTGCTGACAGGGCTCGTCTAGTTCGTCTGACTGGTATTGCTAGTGAAGGGATGATAGCAGAGATTTCCGAAGAACATTTCCCGTGGAAGTATCGATGAAAAAGTGAAAGGTGGCCGACCTTCCTACGGTGTTGCAATGATGTCAAAGAGTGACTGAGTGTGGCGTCATTCACCAGGCGTATAAGAATAAACATGTAGTTAATTGAACAAACCCAAAACCATCTTGAAAGTTTCCTTAAAATGTGCAATTATCTCTGACACCCAGCAGCCGTTATTGTCAACTAAATTTCTGAATTGTTCTCAATAGTGATAACTCAAGGACTTCGATAATTGATTGAACAATTTTTATTTCAGATTTCGAAGCTTGTTGCTTGAAAACCGTAGGCGGAGGTCTGTTGCCTTTAAGCAACAATAGGCTTGAGAAAGTTGAACACACTTCTTGAGCATTTATCAGTGTTTGAGGGTTATTTGGATAGACAATTGTATGCTGATTATGAAAAGAAGAAAAAAACATTCATTCAGAATATGTAATTAACAAAAAAACAATGATTGACAAAATTAAATTAGGATCCAACCGTGTTAGTGTTTATTATTGATGAAGATGTATTTTCATTACATGAATAATTTCATTATGAGATATTCTTCGTTGATATATTGAATTGAGATTGTTATGCCACGTAATTTTCATAAGCTCTTGATTTTGTCATCGAACACTGAAAGTTGATGTTCGATGATCTTTTACACCACTTTATGCCAATCGACTGACCGCGATCGATCTATTGGAGTGATTGATAATTCTTTCATCAACTCACAGAATCAAAAATAGACGTTTGCTCCCTCATTAATGAAAAAAAAAGTCAATTCACTCCCACAGGAGGAAAAAAATATTAACTACCGTGGGAGGTGAAATAAATTGGCTTCAGCATGTATCCTTTGGCGTTGATATAGCTATAAAATCTGAGCAATCCAACTAATCAGTGTCTTTATCACTATTATAAAACAAGCATAACAACAATCTTCATATTCCGAATGTACTCCTGATCAAAACTTTCAAATTCAGTTTCACAATATACAAGCTCATTTATTCATGATGACAGAAGTGTCAAATTGACTTTCGTTTTAATGCTGTCAATAATTGTTTATGGCATTCTAGAGCTTTGTGGTGCATAATGATTTGGATGAAGAGATAGACCGCCTGAAGCACAATTCCAAGAATGATGCTTCAAAAGAATGTGAACGTTGATTAAATCATGTATATATTATGGAAGCAAAGGTTCATTTCCACACGCGGGAGGAAAATTATCCATGGATCATTTTCCTCCTTTAATATATAAATAGGTATTACCTTGGTTCAATATTTTCATCGATTTTCATTACAAACAATTCGTGACATTTTGAAATATCGAATATTTGGAATGTCAGGATCGGAATGAAATAAAATATATCCTTTGCAACATATTAGAATGAAGTAAACAGCCCATATGGGATCTGTTTTCAGTAAAATATTGGCTCGATTGGTTGTCTTCAATCAGATGTCCACAAATTGACTGATATCATTGGATTTTCACGTCAGTAAAAAATTAAAATCGTTGAAAGTTTGCGATAGAAAACATTCATGGGCTAGGCCCTATTAATCTATGGCCCTAGGGAGGCCAAGACTGCGAGTGCATAGGGAGGCCACGACTGCAAATCTGCCACTGAATTCGTAAATAATTGTTGTTGGTACATTGATTATACAAGAAGAAAAGTTCATAAGAACATATTCCCTAAACCTCTTAACTTTCGATCTATAGGGTGTTAACATTTTATTTTCTCATTATTGATCAAAGAAACTTACACAATGTGAAAAACTGTTACGTTTATGAATACTTGTCAAAATAAGACCTCAACGTATTCGATCATATTTCATTATTTCAAATTCAAAATAGGGCATTAGCCTACTGAGTAGTTAAGAATAAGGATTTAAAAAAATATTTTCATTCTCGTAGAAATCAAGGGCGTCAATTTTTCTTTCAAAAACTCTCCAGGATACATCTCTTACGTTCGAAAAAATCTTCTGCATTAAAAATGCCTATTGGTGCTTAGTATGCACCTACTGATTTCATGAAAATATCTAGAATGGTATTGACGATATAATAAGAAAATGCTTTTTTTCTTGAAATTTCAATACCGTACTCATAGGTCGAGAGTTGAGAGGTTTAGGGCATATGTTAATATGAATTTCTCTTCTCAAAATGAGCGAAACGTATCCTTTATTTTCAGCTATCGATTAAATCACACCCTGTATATCCATGATGTTTATCAGTCCGCACCATACGGGGTATTGCAATTATCAATAAATATAAAAATAAGACATACTCTATCTAATGCAATATTCGTGCATGGCCCTTTTTCACGAATCATGAACAATACTGATATAATCAAGTTTCTACTTTTGCTTCATTGTTGTTCAAATAGATATCAAGTCGAGTAAATACCAGAGCAGATACCTAAGAGAATGTGTAATTCTCACCTGTGGAATCAATGTGAGTCCTACAGTTATGCCAGCAATAAAATCACCAACAACACACGATTTGTTATATCTTGGCAACCAGTCGAGTATAGGTATCCTTCTGTACAGTATTTTCTTGGAACATATGCTCTTCATCTTCTTCTTCGTCCATGGTAGTAATTGCTTCATCGATTCGGTCGAGAGCGTATCCTTGGAGCCATCAAGCACTATTGAAAAAAGAAAATTCGATGTATACAGGATGTAACATAAGTACGTTTGAATATTCGAGTGACGTATTCCTGAGACAATTTTGAGGAAAAATGTTCATATTTTTTTTATGTTCTGGTTCCCACGAAAAGGGATATCCTGTAATGTTCAGAGAACATCGTCAGAACCAAGGAAAATAATTTAAGGATTGGTGTTCTTTTTGAATTTCTGAAGGTTATATGCCTCGGGGAAACCTCTCTTGGCAATGTGTTCCAGAGCGTCGCTGTTCGTTGGATGAACGAGTCTTTGGAAAGAGATGTTCTGCAGGTCTTCAAAGTGACCACGAAGGGGTGCGAAGCCTCAACTCGACGGGTTAATCTCCGGGGACTACCAAGGGAGGAACAATTGTTGATATTTCAGAAGAACATCGTCCATGGAAATATGTTGCATACTGTATTTTAATCTATTAGGTATATTTTGTCCAGTTTGGCCTTTAGCGGGCACACATTGTATAATATTTCCTATATGTAAAATATTTGTGAAAAGTTAGTGACCTTTGAAATTTTTTGTCAATAACGGGTGGCAATAAATAAATAATTCAAATCTGACAACAACTAATTTTTCAATTTAGAAAAATCGTCTTCCGAACCTGGATATAAGGTGTATCTTTACAGGTAAACTCTTCAACAAATGGTCTTTCGAACCTGGATATAAGGAGTATCTTTACAGGTAAACTCTTCAACAAATAGTCCTTCGCGTCTACTTGAACTACACTGTGGTAAAAATGTCTACTCACGAATTGAGGAGAAGCGAACGTCTTAAAGCCAAAGGCATGAAAAGCGCTCAAGAGATAGAACAAGCTACCTCGACAAATCAAGTTCCATCAGAGTCTGGTGGATCAAAAGGTGGCGAGAGGAGCAAGAATCAGATTCATGTCAAGAGTGGTACGATGAGAAGTAGCAAGACTAATGCATCAAGAAGACGTCAAGCGGAATTAGAAATTGCAATGAAGAAGAAAGCTCTAGAACAAGAAGTGCTGGAGTTAGAGTATAAGAAGAAACAAGAAATGCTAGACTTGGAGTCAGCTTTCAAATTAGCTGAAATAGCGGAAGAACAGTCAGATCAAGAGGATTCTGGGTCGAGTGAGTCGCACGAGAGGTCAAATAAAGGACCCGATATTAACAAATGGGTTGATGGCGAGGATCCCTGGATTAGTCGAGAGCTAAGGAATGATCTGGAGTGGCAAATGCCAGAAACGGTAACAAAAGCGGAACATGAGGTAAGAGGATCAGGTTATCTTGCTTCTCGTCCATGCTCTACTGTGAATTTCCCAAATGAATATCCAAAGCAAATATCTCCTAATCGACTCACAAAATTGCTGACAAGACAGTCAATGCCGAAAGACTTGCCTATCTTCAGTGGGAATCCGACAGAATGGCCTAATTTTATGTATCAATATCGTAATTCTACTGCTATTTGTGGATATTCACAAGAGGAAAATCATTGTCGTTTACAAAAATGCTTGAGAGGTAACGCTAGGAAAATCGTTCAAAGTTTGCTCATCATGCCTCAGAATGTTAATAAGATAATGCAAATTCTTCAGAATAGATTTGGGCAGCCAGAACAAATCATTCTGATACTTCTAGATCAAATCAAGATTTTTCCAATCGTCAAAGAAGATAAATTAGACACTTTGATACAATTCTCAGACGAAGTGAAAAATCTTGTAGGAACTATCGAATCTTTAGATGCCCAAGATCACTTACATAATCCTATACTGTTGTATAAACTTCTGAAGAAACTGCCCAACTCTTATCAAATGATGTGGATTGAATATATCTCCAGCATACCATCTCAAACACATAAATTAGTTGAATTCACCACATGGTAAGATAAGAAGGCAATGATAGCTAGTCATATTCAAATACCTAGATTTCATGATGACAGTGACACGAAAAAGTCAAAATATTATCATAAGAAGGATGTGACATTGACAACGATGGTTAAAAAGAACTGTATCTGTTGCCATGACGAAATACATCATTTGACCGAGTGTTCCAAATTCAAATCATTGACTGTCGATCATCGTTGGGAATTCGTAACAGCCAACAAAATCTGTTTCGCTTGTCTAATACCATTCCATAATATTTTTGTATGTTAAAAGAGAAAGATGTGTGGAATAAATAGTTGCAAAAAGAACCATCATACACTCCTACATAAAAAAGATGATGAACCTATTAATGTGGAACCATCTCCATCTGGTAGCCAGACGGGTGCCCATGTGAATTGCTATATTTCAACAAATAAACATGCACTGCTGAAAATTCTACCGATAATGATTTGTAGTAACCATAAGAGTATTAAAACATATGCCCTTCTAGATGATGCTTCTACGGTTACTCTTATTGATCAAGATTTAGCAGACGCATTGGACATCGAGGGTCCTCAACAACCACTATGCCTACAATGGACAAACAACCAAACCAAGGAACAGGACGATTCCAGGATTATAAGTTTCACGGTACGAGCTGAGAATGGAAATGGTGAGTTTCAATTGAGAAATGTGAGGACAATAAAAGGAATGTCTCTACCAACACAGACGGTGGATGTAGGTGAGATTTGCAAACAATATCCTTACATAGATAGTAGAGGTATATCAATGAAAAATGCGAAACCACAAATTTTGATTGGTCAAGATAACTGGCCATTACTAGTTAACCGAAAAATCATAACTGGTCCATGGAATGGGCCTGCCCTTAGCAAAACGCTTTTAGGGTGGGTAATCCATGGAAATGTTTTGGAAACTACAGACCGTCAGACAAACAAAATTGGGTTTGTATGCTATGTAAATAATAATAATAAAGAAAAGGACGACTTAGATTTATTACATGATCTTGTAAAAGAACAGTGGAAATTAGATTGTTTTTGGTTAGATAAAATTGAGAAAGCTTCATCAAAAGAAGATATTAGAGCTCGAAACATTCTTGATAGAACAATGAAACGAATTGGAAATCGATTTGAGACTGGTTTGCTTTGGAAAAATGGAAATATAACCCTACCAGAAAGTAAAAATAATGCTATGAAAAGACTTTTGTGCACAGAGAAAAAAATTTATAAGAATCCTTCGTATGGCAAGGCATATTGTGACAAAATAATGGATCTACAGAGTAAAGATTACATTAGAAAACTTTCTCGAGAAGAAGCTGAACAAACCAGTCCCAAAACTTGGTATCTGTGTCATTTTGGTATTATAAATCCTAAGAAACCGACAAAATTGGGAATAGTCTTTGATGCTGCCTCAAAGTCAAATGGAATCAGTTTAAATGATGTTTTGATCACTGGTCCAGATTTATATAACGATTTACAAACTATTCTACTAAATTTCAGAATCAAAAAATTCGCATTCATTGCTGACATAAAAGAAATGTTTCTGCAAGTCAGGGTATGTAAGGAAGATTGTGCATCACAAAGAATTTTATGGCGTGGGATGGATAGAAATCGGGATCCAGACGTTTATGAGATCGGCGTAGTCTTCTTCGGATCTACAAATGGGCCCTGTCTAGCACAGGAAGCAAAAAACCGGAATGCCAAAGATTTCGAGAAGGAATATCCAGAGGCAACGAAGTCAATCATAGAGGAGCACTACATGGACGACTTTCTAGGAAATGCTGATTCGATAAATGAAGGTAAAAAACTAATAAAGGACGTAATTCATGTTCATTCACAAGGTGGTTTCATTATCTGCAACTGGATATCTAATTCAGATGAACTCCTTGAAGACATTGATCCAAACTTGAAAGCTCGAGGTGATAAGAGCCTGGAAACAAATCCAGAAGCAGTGACAGAACGTGTTCTGGGTGTCTATTGGAATTCAACTGGAGACAATTTTCTATTCCGAACTGAATTTCATAAAATTGACAATGCAATCTTGGAATATAAACGACGACCGACAAAAAGAGAAATTCTCAAAGTTGTGATGTCTTTATTCGATCCCGTTGGATTTCTGGCAAATTTCATCATTCAGGGCAAAATACTTCTTCAAGATATTTGCCAGGCCTTTCGCAATATTTGTCGCTCATCGAGTAGGCGAAATTCAAAATTTGACGAAAGCTACCGACTGGAGATATGTTTCCTCCGAAGAAAATGTCGCAGACGAAGCAACTAAACGTAGTGAAATAGATTTTTCAATGAACAGTAGATGGCTGTACGGTCCTAAGTTCTTACGAAAGTCTGAAGACTATTGGCCCAAAGAAAAAGAAAATCTGGAAATCAATGATGACGACCTAGATTTGGAAGTGAGAAAAGATTTTGTTTTTCTGAATTTTGAAACAAATAATCTGTCAGTTCCCAATCTGGAAAGATTCTCAAAATTGTATCGTCTTGTTAGAGCTACTGGTTGGATGTTGAGGTTCATCAAAAACTGTAAAAATAAAATGAATCATAAAAGAACTCTAGATATTTCCTTAACAAGTTTGGTTGAACTCGATTGCGATGAAATTTCAGAAGCCGAAAATTTATTATACAGGAAGGCTCAACAAGATTCTTTCAGAAAAGAAATTGAAACTCTAAGACAAAATCAACCGATCCATAAGGCAAGTAGATTATACACTCTATCTTGCTCAATGGATGAAACCAGTGGATTGCTACGACTCAATGGTAGATTTGATAATTTACTTGGTGTCTGTAAAGACTTCAAGCAACCTATCATTTTAGATCCTGATCACAGGATTTCCAGGCTAATAATTCAAAACTACCATGAAGAAGTTGGTCATCAAGGGCAAGAAACCGTGATAAATAAGCTTAGACAGAAATTCTGGATTCTGCGTATGCGACAGGCTGTTAAGAGTTCCTGGAATGGGTGCCAAAAATGTAAGAATAGAAAAGCTTCGCCAGAAATCCCAATGATGGGTCAACTACCGCCCTGTAGGCTAGAACCTACAGTTAGACCTTTTGTCAAGACCGGTATCGATTATTTTGGACCGCTATTAATTACAGTTAAACGGAGTCATGAAAAAAGGTATGGAGTAATTTTCACCTGTATGGTAACCAGAGCCATACACTAAGAAATCGCTCATGATATGAGTACCAATGGATTTATTCATGCACTTCGTCAATTCGGTTGTAGAAGAGGTTTTCCCTCTGACATTTATTGTGATAACGGCACATATTTCAAAGCTGCTGAAAAGGAACTTGCTGATTGTATTAAAGGACTAAGTTCGACAGAAATCAGCCAATTTTGCACATTGAAGAACATCAGGTTTAGATGGAATCCTCCTGGATGTCCACATATGGGAGGTATTTGGGAAAGATTGATTCAATCAATCAAGAAGGTGATGTACGAAATTTTGAAATCAAGATATCCCCAAGAATATGTATTGAGAACTGTTTTTGCTGAAATTGAGAACATTATAAACTCACGACCTCTTACTCATGTATCGCTCGACTCAGATGATTCTGAAGCACTAACTCCCAATCATTTTCTGATTGGACCGGACTATGCAGCCCTTCCGTGTTCCCAAACAGGAGAATCAGATCTGAACTTGTTATCAAAATGGAAAGCGGCTCAAAATTTAACAGAACTATTCTGGAAGCGATGGACTCAAGAATATATGCCTTATTTAGTTAAGAGGACGAAATGGTATGCAGAATCGAGGGCAATCAAGATCAACGACATTGTAATTATCGTTGACCCAAACGGACCAAGGAATACATGGCCTAAGGGACGAGTTATTTATCTCTATGAAGCAAAAGATGGCAGGGTTCGAATGGTAGACGTACGACTGGCCAATGGGACAGTTTTTCGAAGACCCATATCCAGGCTTTGTGTACTGGATGTGCAGTAATTGTTCTTACACTCTATCACATCATGTATCCAGATCAATTACTGGGGGGAGAGTGTTGCATACTGTATTTTAATCTATTAGGTATATTTTGTCCAGTTTGGCCTTTAGCGGGCACACATTGTATAATATTTCCTATATGTAAAATATTTGTGAAAAGTTAGTGACCTTTGAAATTTTTAGTCAATAACGGGTGGCAATAAATAAATAATTCAAATCTGACAACAACTAATTTTTCAATTTAGAAAAATCGTCTTTCGAACCTGGATATAAGGAGTATCTTTACAGGTAAACTCTTCAACAAAATATCTATAAAATAGGGCCAGATCATCAACTTCTCTTCGGTGTTACGGAGAAGTGAGTGAGTTCGTGAGCGAGGCATAACTGCGAGACCAATTGCCCTTTTTTGGACAGAATCCAACAGTTTGAGGGTATTTTTGGGTGCTGCACTCCAAATATGGAAACAGTATGCCAGGACGGGTCGGATCTGTGCCTTATAGATCATAAGCAGCTAACTTCAAGTCAGCAAATGCTTCGCTTCGGAGATACAGGGTGTTGAAATTGATCCTTTTTCGATCGCATTTTGAAAATAACTGCTGCATAAATAAATTATTCGCACGAAATATGGTACCTGGGGTTTGTTTGACGTGGAGAATCATAATTTTGTAGTAATTTTCATGTCACACCTGGAGGGCGCAACGTAAGCTGTTATTATTTATTTCAAATTCCCCTTACATTTTTGACACTGAACTTTTGGTACCTTTTTTAAAACACTTTATTTTTACACCATTTCCAAGTGAAAAAGTACACTATTTCAACGACTATGGAGATGATCGTTTTCGAGATTTCTACAATTTTCCATATCGATGCATGTTACTCAGCTCGGGCGATAAGTGAAGTTGCTGTGAATACTGCAAAAACTTAGTATTATGTGGAAGGTCCCATCAAAATGAATTATTTTTTTCTCATGAAATGTTCATTGATAAATGATGTGTTCCTCGTATTTCAACACCATGTACCTCTGAAATGAAGCATTTACGGACCCAAGTTTATTTTGAATTTTTTTCTTGAAATTGTTCCAGGAATACGTCACTTGAATATTTGACGTATTTATGTTACACCCTGTAGACATAAATGGATCAAGAATGAAAACATATTTTGAGTGAAATATGTATCTGTGCAACTAGTGCAAAATGCTTTCTGCACATTTTTTTATACGCTCAAATAGGCGATTTAACTATTCTTTTAAATTTCTTGAATAGAACCATCACTCAAATACCTTCCAATTTCATATTTTTTTTATTGGGGGTCGATTCTAAGGTGCAGAAATCATCAACAATGTCACGATTATTTCCAAACGGTTAGTAAAAACTGACGTCAGGATTTCGTAAGTAGATGCAGACCATAGCACAGTTGCCATATGTTGAAAAACGATTGGCAGCTTCAGAAATATCATTTATTCAATAATTCATCAATTCTCAACTATGTATTGATAATATTCCTAATTATCGATGAAAAATCAATTGTCCCGAAATTTCAGCCTCTCTTGTTGAACGGGGGTTTCCTTCGGCCCAATGATGAATGTTATGAAAATTTGTTATGCTGTTTGGATGCTTCCAGCAAGTAAACGAAAATGAGACACTGCTGTATCGCCAAAAATAAATACTGCGATAGGCATTTTTCAAGTATTTTTCTTTACCTTTCCTCCAAATTAACATCTGTATCAATACCTTTCAGCTTAATTTTTCCTAAGGAAGTTTCAACAAACATTTGACAAATTTGGCTTACAGATTTTTCTAAAAATAACCGGTAGAATGTGGTGAAAATCCACAATTCACAAACAAAAGACTTTGTATTCACAATGTATCTATGATCTGAATTATTTCTGGATTTTTTTCATTCCGTGTGGTAGTCGGATCAGAATAACCCCACGGTAAGTCCTGCCTATCGTAGAAGGCGACTTAAAGGACGCCAATAGGTGGTAGATGGTTAACGCCATCGCCCGGTGCGATACCACCACATCAACCATAGGCGCTGTGAAATGGGTATACTCACCCGTGTTCCAGCAGCTGGTTGATGTTGCGGCCAACCCAACCCAACACAATTTTCTTTTCTTTCCACACCAACCTCCCTTCTCTATACAGAATAAGCTATGATGAGTTCTCCTCAAGTGAAATTATCCGGAAGTAAAATACCTCTCCGTTCGGATTTCCGGGCGGGAGGTGCTAGAGGGGGTTCACCATCGACTAAAAAGGTCCTCAAGACAGACCTATGTAACATCCGAGGTCTAAGTAAGAACATCAACGATGTCCATCGACACCTTCGAATTGAAAAGTCAGACATATTGACTCTTACTGAGACACAGGTCAATCCATACACCAATACGACCTATCTGCTCTGTCCTGGGTACGAACTCCACATACGTTTCCGATTCAAGGGATGTCTCTGTCCCTACTCTGAAACGGATCTCTCATGTCGACGAGAAAAAACTTCGGAACCAAATAAGTTTGATGTCATGTGGTTCAAACTCGATAGCCAGAAAAAGGCCAAATATCTTTGTTGTCTCTACTTATCACCAAATGAATCATCCTATGAAGATCTCTTCGACTTCTTGTCTCTGAAGCTTGACCAAATTCAACAAAACCATCTAGCAGAAGAAATAATCATCATGAGCGATTTCAATGTACACAACACTGCTTGACTCGTACACTCTAACATAACGGATGGAGCTGGGCGATAAGCCGAAGCTTTCGCCATCACTCACGGCTTAGAGCAGCTTATCAAAGAACCCACACGAATTCCCGATGCCAATTACCATTCAGATAACATACTTGACTCATTCCTCACTAATAATTCAGCACCCTACCCCATAAATGTACGAGCTCCACTTGGAAATTCTGACCACACACTCATCTCCACAAACTGCCCATTTTTCATTCCATCAACTGCTTCGGCACCCCCACGTCTTATATGGCATTACAATTCAGCAGATTGGAACGGTGTCCGCATGTTTTTCTCTGAGTTTCCTTGGCATTGAGTATGCTTTGACCCTGAGGACCCTTCACATTGTGCTGCGGAAATATCCGAGATCAACATGCTCGAAAATATCATCACCATCGAAATCCTGATCCAACAAAAATTGTTCTAGAACTCCATGTACCATTGATGATCTTTGATCATTTCAATAAAAGTTGTGGAGATGACTTTGGGTTTTTCATCTATGAATTAAACCACTCCACTTTGAGTTACCATGGACTTCTTCCAAAGATTGTTCTAGAACTGTTGCCTTGAAACAATCAGCCTACCATCGCTGGCTCGAAAACAATCACCTCGCGACTAGAGCAGAATACGTCGATGCCAGGAATAACTGCAGCCAAACAATAGATGCTCCGAAAGAAACATACAATGCCAAGATAAGATCGAGACTCATAGATTGTCCCAATGGCTCCCGTTCGTTTTGGTCCCTTGCTGACACGGTAGGAAGAAATTCCACTTATAGTTGATTTCCACCACTGTCCAAATTCCGACGGTACAATAGCAACAACATCGCAGGAGAAAGCGTATATTTTTGCAGAGATGTTCGCAGCAAACTCTACTTCATATTCCCAAGGAAAAGTGCCGCCAGACAATCCACCCGTTGAGAGTCGAAATCGTCTTCCGTCAACGCACTATCAGACAAATTTTGCTTGGTCTCCCATTATCCTCAGAAACTGTGCACCAGAATTAACACCGATTCTCTGCAAGTTGTTTACCGTCTCGTACAGGTCGAGTATTTTTCCATCATGATGGAAGACAGCTAGAGTCCAACCAATTCCCAAAAAAGTTAACAAGAACCTGCCCAACAACTACAGGTCCATTGCCCTGTTATCAGTTATCTCCGAAGTGATGGAGAAAGCCATCAATATTGAGCTTACCAAATATCTGGAGAGCTCAGGGATCATCAATGATAGACAATACGGCTTTCGCCACCGAAGATTTCCTGGAGATCTACTTGCCTACGTCACCCATTATGGCAAGTTTCAACAAAAAAACACGGAGAATCTCTAGCTGTCGCGTTGGACATATCGAAAGCATTCGACCGTGTTTGGCACGAAGGACTCCTCCACAAACTACCATCATACGGCTTACCACCTCAGCTATGCCATCTCTTATAGAGTTTTCTTTCAGGCAGATCGATTCACGTGGTGGTGGACAATGTATCGTCTGATACCATTCATCAATTCCGGCGTTCCACAAGGATGCATTTTGGCACCAAAATTATTCCTTTTTCATATCAATGATTTGTTGGGATTAACAACTTACCCCATCCACAGCTTTGCAGATGATAGTACCCTCCATACTGCGTTCTCTTCCAGAATTCCCATTTGTTCCCAGGAAACTGAGAACTCACGGCGCAGGCAGGTCAATGCTGTCAATAGAGACCATGCTGAAATCACAGCCCGGGGAACCAACAACCTAGTTGGATTCAACGCCATTAAAACTCAAGCCTGTATTTTTTCTAGAAAGGCGGAACTCAGTATACCCGATATTGTAATATCTGGCACCCCCATCCATACCAAGCCCACCATATCTATGCTCGGTATTTCCATCAGCAACACTCTTTCATGGGATATTCATGTCAGATCCATCGCAAAAGCTGCTTCACAAAAACTCGGATTCTTGTTCTACTACTACTTTACACCTCAACATGATCTACAAAGCGCAGATACGGCCTGTTCTGGAATACTGTTCCCAGATATGGTGTTCAGCACCAGAACATACGCTGATGCTCTTAGATTCTATCTAGAGAATAGTCATTCGCCTTGTGGGTGACGCCACACTCACTCACTCCTCGACATCATTGGAACACCGTAGAAAGGTTGGCGGCCTTTCACTTTTCCATCGATACTTCCACGGAAATGTTCTTCGGAAATCTCTGCTATCATCCTTTCACCAGCAATACCAGTCAGACGAACTAGACAAGTCCAGTCAGCACATCCTTCCGTTTCCTCGAAAAATGTCGAACAGCACTTTATCAAAACTCCTTCACTCATATAACGGCTAGGCTCTGGAATTAATTGCCTGAGGAAGTATTCCCAATAACATATAATCTCCAGAAAAAAATTCCAATACCTACCTCCTGTCCCTATCCTCCCTAGGAACGCACGATGTTCTCTGAACATTATAGGGATTTCATTTCGTGCGCTCCAAGTGTTGAAAAATGATATCATAGTGTTGATAATGTATTCTAGCTGAAAGGTTGAAAGAATGTAGAGCAAATTTTCATGAAACTAACTTTCAAACCCTCAAAGTGTACCTTTTGGAAAAATAAACAAGAAACTATTAACTTTTGCATAATGCATATTAATTTCAATTCACTTGTCACCACCTCTCCTATCACGTATCCAAAGGAACGTATCGAATTACCAGTAACGCATTATATCTTTCAATTCAAATTTAACGTGAACTTGAACATCATTAAATGGGCGAGCAGACTAATAATGAATTATCAGCATTCAATTAGTCCACAGTGTCGTTAGGGACCTGAATTAATTTTTGCAATACTTCTCACGCTTTCTCTATGTGAATAATGTCTTTGTATTGTTCGAAATTGTTGAATTTCAGAGCTCAATTCAAACATACCGTCAAGGCCGCTATTTGGCGATACGTCGAATAAATGGTGACCTCAGTTTTTCTGCTGTTTCGTTATTGGTCAGATAATCTGGCATTCCCACTTATAGATCAAAGTTGATGCCAAGTCACCAGCTATAATCAAGTTATAAAAAAGATGTTAGAGTCCTGTCGTTGAATAGAACATAATAAGAGGAACCCATGATATTATAGTTAATTCTCAAGTTTTTAGATCAACCAGCATGTCCACATATTTCTTCATAACAAAATATCATGTGAATGTTTAAGACTTAGCGATATTGTGCTGAATGCTGAGAACTGACAAGACCACGTCCACAATTCGTGCGCCGTTTACCCGAGCGTTCACCGGTTCAAATGTCCTCTAGTGTGAGTTATCATAATCATTATCTACACAAATGTATTATAAGCAATAAGCCACAACACATGAGGTAACATTTCGAGACAGTTCATTCTTTAATGCTAATTAGGAATATTACCAGTACATAATTGAGAATTTATGGATTATTGCATAACTAATATTTCTGAAGTTCCCAATCGTATTTGAACACGTGGCAACTGTGCTATGGTCTGCCCCTACCTACTAAATTGTGACGTCAGTTTCAACACGTGGTAAATTTCTTGCCGGTTGAAAATTACCGAGGCATTATAGATGATTTTGGCACCATAAAATCGATCGAAAAATTTAAGATGATATAAAATTGAAAGGTATTTGAGTGATGATTCCATTCAAGGAATAAAAAAAAATTGACCACTCGCCTATTCTGCCCCGAAATAGTACTCTTGGTGAAACTCAATACTGCATACCATTGTCGGAATATGTATTGAAGTAGCATGAAAACCTTTCACCTCCTCATTGTGAACCGAAAACAACAATATATTTTTTATACTGTACTTCATGTATCACAAGACTAACATTGAACTATGAATTCGACTCAAAACATGGACTACATCACAGTTTGGTTGTATCTTCAGAAAGAATATGAATTCACATCAAGAGTTGCAAGACAAAATTGAATATCACCCAAATGACCTAACAACTGATTCCCAATCATTAAGGAGAATCGTGTATTCTCTGGAAAATTTACTCCAATTCATTCAATTTCCATTGGCACCATGCTATGCCTATTATAAAAAGCCTCAGCGAGTTTGAATCCAATTTTTGAAAACGCGCGTTTTTTACTGAAGCTATTACGGCAAATCTGCAAATAATGATGAAGATGGAAAGCCTCAATTTCGAGTGACAATTGAAAACGAGGAAACTCCATCGCCCCGCGTGAGAGTCGAACTCACAACCTCTGGGTTACATGCCCAACGCTCTGCCAATTGAGCTAACGGGTCATTCGTCGATCAATCCTTCCAATTCCCTTCCAAGTTACTCAAAATCATGTACTATAAGAAGCATCGCTGGCAGGATGGTACTGTACAGTCTCCATATTTCCCCGTTCGTCCTCTGGCATTGTCTTTCCTCGTATACGGAAATGTCCGAAGGCAATCATACATAGAAGTCAAGTCATAATTTTTGTCGGTTACTCAACCGAGAAGATACATATTATGATGAAGAAGGTAAGCCCTAATTCCGAGTGACAATGGAAAACGAGAAAACTCCACCGCCCCGCGTGAGAGTCGAACTCACAACCTTTGGGTTAATTTTTGTGGGTCACTCAACCGGGAAGATACATATAATGGAGATGGAAAGCCCTAATTTCGAGTGACAACGGAAAATGAAAAAACTCCACCGCCCCGTGTGAGAGTCGAACTCACAACAATTAAGCTAACGGGTCATCCGTCGATCAATCGGCAGGGAGGTCGAGCTCTCATCACACACCAAGCGGCAGAATCATTCCAATTCTCGATATCACTCGAAATCATGCACTATACGAAGCATCCTGCCAGTAATGTTGCCACTTCTATCGGAAAGTAGCAACAACTTTGTTACTTCAAATGGAATACCGTTCATTTCATTGTATTATTAGAATAACCCTGAAGATCTGATTCCAAGGATACAACTCTTAAAGTTGAAAAATCTCGATTTTGAACACCCTATATCTCTGTAATCATTTTTGATAGACCCAAAGGGTGATACATCGATGAAATCAGCTCTCCAGGAAGAATATGAAAATGCGATAAAATACAGGGTGTCTGATTCGAAATGTCAATGTTGCTACTACTTTCTAGTAGAAGCAGCAACACTGCATTGTTGAAAATATTTCAAATGAAGACAACGTATTTCGAAATATAAGCATGCACATTTACATTAATTTCTCCTAACTGATTTTCGATATGAAGATAGTGTAAGCTCGTCATGACATACCGTGTATAGCTGATGGAAAACGTTCGATGACGCGACGCGACTTCCATGAGTTTTGTTCACCCATCATGAAGTGCTCAACGCGCCTGAAGAAGTTTTCACTTCAAAATAATCATAGTTATAATGAAGATTTGATGATTATCATTTGTTTTCATTGGCTGCAATTTTCTGGTTTCTACAAGAATTCAAGAAGAATCTTGAGAATCGGAGAATAAAATGCAAAATAGAAACTAAGATGTGATATGTAGATCAATGATACCGAGAAGGCTGAATATTGTGAAGTAGGAAAGTAAATAACAAATGTAAATATTTAGATCATAACCTACCTCACAGTGATGAGTAATCTATTTCTCCATGAATGATACCTTGAGCTTCAATTCAATTATATTTTAGCACATTTAGTACCTTATCACAATGTGGCAGATCACGTTACATTCGATACAAATAACCACATCACGTTTTCTAGTATTCGTATAATCATAGAACATTCAGCACGAGGACGTCGTTTGATATAATAATAAATTAATGATCATCAATAATAATAATCATTTATTCAAACAGGGCATCATAGTATACAAACTACATTCGAGTTTCATAAATTATTGAGTCTTAGATATAAGTATATTACACAGATAAAGTTTAAATTGGATATTGAAGAATCCAAACAATATAAATAAAGATAAATATAAAAAAAGAGTATGGTTGACTATTCTGGTGACTATATCAACTATGGAAAGGTACTCTGGAATTTATTGACGATGCATTTTCAAATATTTCACGCATATGTGATTCTTTCTCTTCAACAGGTTAATTTTGATACCTCATCAAACTTTTAGTTTTATTTTCCAAATTATCACCATTCGATAATTCAAGGTCACGTGGGCCCTTGTAAAATGTGAACCCGACCGTCAAATGATAAATTTATATTAAAATGAATTTATAACGTAATTTTATATCATTTTACAGTGACAATCATAAAGCATATTTCCTTTTTTGCACTATTATTGACTATACTATTTGTATGCCTACTTTTTTCATTTCCATAACTATGATATCCTCTATTTGCTGATGATTGGCTCATATTATGAGCCCGAAATATGTTCCTTCAAGATTGATCTTTGATCATTCTAATAAATGTTGTGGAGATGACTTTGGGTTTTCATCAATGGATAAGCATCAGTTAGCCAATTCAGAACTTCAAGATTGTCCTTGTTGGTGTATATCTATTACATTTCAAAATCAAACGCATACCTTTTTTATGTAACTTCTGTAGTGAGGACATAGAGTTCGCATCTATTAGGGACAGTAAACTAGTACAGTGATCGAACTGAGGTTGAATAATGGCTATAAAAACAGTAGTAGAAGTTTGAAACGTGAAGTACCCATTGACACGACTGAAGAAATACAACCTTTTCACAGTTGTGTCACGAATGTATTGAAATAGTATAATTCATTACGAGTCTGGAAATAAGGATTTTTCCCTGCACGTGTGACAAAGTCATGCAAGCACGGAAGAATCATATTTCTGGACGAGTAATGAACGTTATTTTCCATCACACTTCGATGAAAATGAAAATATAATGATAAAATATAACATAAAAACGACACAAAAGGAACTTGAAACATTTTTATTTTCACAGTTGTAGGAATGAAAAATCTTGGAACTACTAGACCTGGATTTTACTGGTAATAAATTAGCGGTCGCTTGTACCGCTTGCTCTAGATATATCGGGAATTTCGTCACAGTTTATTTTGTCAGCATAAATTTGATTGACAGAGAATAAACAATGCTGACCATACAGTGATTGGCATGTATGATTCGTTTCCATGGTTATTCTCGAAGTTTTTCCGTGCGCTGTTTCCCTGCGATACCCCGAAACAGCCTATCCTACAATATTACTAATATAGATGGAAATAAGGTGATTTCAAAGCATAAAATGAACAACAATGGTTGATTTCGGGAGAAAATCAACTACTTCCCTGGATAAGGCCACGCAGAACATTGGATTACATCCTCACGAAATCTATGCATCGACTCGTATAGACGAATACTGATACAAGTGATTCTTTCCTGCATGCCTATTGATTTCGATTTAACCAGGCCACGCTAGATAACCACAGACCAGTTTCGAGCTCTTCGCTCTCATCAGTGCAGTGTACTCTCCAGCCAGCAGTCCTGAGACCGCCGACACAGCGAAGCCTTGCCAAACAAAAATCAAGTCGGCATTATATTCACCCAGGGACGTCTTCCATCGACAATATGAAAGCAACGCCATCTGAGTAAAAAAAAAGAAACACTCCAAAACCAGAATTCTCATACGGGAGTGGGTGATTACCCGACTGGCGTAATTTCAACTACAAGAATACCACAATTCTCAAAGTGGTGAAGTACAATGTTCTGCGTTGCATTAGCTAGAAAAGTAGTATTTTTTTCTCCCGAAATCTACCATCGTTGTTCATTTTATGTTTAATGAAAATTGTGTGGAAATAACTTTGGACTTTAGGTATTTATTCAACATGTCCTTCCACTTTGAGCATTGACATCGACTATTTATTAGTTAGAATGTTTGTTCTCTTCAATATCTGAGAAACTGATCGAGCTAACCTCACAGATGGCTTTACTTTTCAGTTCGACCATGCATGGCCGCACTATACTTGATGAAAACACACTATCTCTGCATAACTTACTGACAGTTTTCCAGAATGTGTCGAAATAAAAATTATATACAGTGTGGTCATTTAAGTGCCAAAAGTTGGTGCATCTTCGGTAATCATTTGAGGTGCAGTTAGTATGGTTGCAAGTCACACAGCATACAGGGTAGGTCACTTAAGAGTAAAGTACTCTTATTTCAGAATATTCAGCAAAATGTTATTGGGAAAAGTTGTTTACAATTGAAAGTTATGCCTAAATACCAAAACATGGCCTCCTAAGACATTTTTTTAGTTTTTCAATTTTGTTCGTTGATAATTTCCCAATTTGTAATATTTTGAATACAAAATGTTCACGATAAACGGAAGTTTTTGAATATGCATATTATCATGATGTTTCACCATGTTTATCGTTGCAACAAACATAAAGTTTGTGATTCTCTAAAAAAATTAAAATTGAAGTTAATTGCACAAATATGCCTGAATTTGAACGAAGGTATGCTCAACTGATTTTGTTATGATTAACTTATGGAAGTATTCAGGGTGAATATAAAAAAAATCACAAATTGAGATATTATTCACCAACAAAATTGAAAAACTAAAAAAATGTCTTAGGAGGCCATGTTTTGATATTTAGGCATAACTTTCAATTGTAAACAACTTTTTTCAATAACATTTTGCTGAATTTTCTGAAATAAGGTATACTTCACTCTTGAGCAATTTTTATATTTTTTGACCTACCCTGTATACTGTGGGACTTGCAACCATCCTAAGTGCACCTGAAATGATTCAAAGACGCACCAACTTTTCGCACTTTCTGTATTTTGCTTGTGCAATTCATTAAAAAGATTCCCATATGTTGCACACTTAAATGACCACACTGTATATAGAGTTGATTAGGAATTAAATGAACAAACAAAAATTTGCAGTAATAGCTACTATATTTGAATAGTATATAAAACTAACATTCAAGAACAAGAAGTAGTAGTGGTAGTATTGTGGGGAGGCTGTAGTCAGGCAAGTAGGCCCCCATGGGCCCTTTTTGCCAACCCCTGCTCTCCACATATCTACACATCCCTCTTTTAGTTATCCTTTCCGAACCTTCTCGTCCTTCTGATGAAGGTCAGGATGTCCGTCCACTCTAATTCGACCAAATCCTGTTGTAGTTTATCTACTCCAAAGATTTCGAATCTCATCCTTCCATACGCCTCACACTCTCCGAAGAAGTGAAGTGATGTCTCCTCATCTTCTCTGCCTTCACGGCAAGTGGATCTTCTACACCTATGAGTGAAAGGTGTCTGCGTAACCTGTTGTGCCCTGTCAGTACCCCTATAAGGAGGCGCAGGACTTGGCGATCCCTGCCAAGTAACCAAACCGTCTTTGGCTTGCTTGGACCGGCCACCCGGTCTCTCGATTGCCGCCTATATGCCTCCAGTATCCTTCTAGTGCCTTGTCCGCCCATTTGTTGAGGCTCCTTGTTATGCCCAGTGCAGGCTCCGGTCCCCAGAACGGTGTCGCGGATCCGATTCTAGCCAGCTCGTCGGCCACCTCGTTCCCGGGCATCCCCCTGTGTCCCGGAACCCATACTAGTTCGACTTTTTTTCTGTTCAGCTAGTTTCTCAAGAGCATCGCCACATTCCTGCACCGAAGCTGAGCTTGGTTCAGGATGGCAGATAGCCCTGAGAGCCGCCTGACTATCCGAGCAGATGTAAATCTTCTGCTCTGGTCCCTCTTTCACCTCTTGCCCCTCTGCTACGACCAGAAGGGCAAATACTAGACTCCCTGGGAGGAATTTCACTCTGTTCTCTTTCCATTGTTCCCTGCTTGGAATAGTGAGGGTGAACCTTCTATTCCATATCAGCCTATTTTGAGCGTTCTTCACTTTTAGGGTGGAGATATGGATCTCCCGCTCCACCCATATCGCATTTTCCGCGTAACCTATCGCTGCTTAACTCCCAGAGTCCCGCATCCTCAGATAGGCCGCCATTGCTTTTCTCTCAATCCAGATTCGAAGCGGCGGCAGCCCCAGCAGTACCTCCAGCGTTGCAGTTGGTGTCGTCCTCATTGCTCCTGTAATCGCCAGGCAGGCCATCCTCTGAACTTTACTGAGCTTTCGACTAATTGTGCTGGTTTGTGCACCTGGCCACCACACAGCTGATCCGTACTGAATCTTTGGTCTTACAACCGCTGTGTATAGTCAGAGGATAGTCTCGGGGTAAATACCCCAAGTTCTCCCTGTTAGAATTTAGGCAATGGAGGTAAAAACTAATATTTTCTGTTTGATTGAAGAAAATACAATGACGTTACCAAATTTTATTATGACAACTAACTAAACTGTTTCATACATAGGGTGATGTAACATAACACAATGATCTTATTGAAATCAAGCAACTATTGCATTACATATTTCAACACTCCCACATAATGAAATAGTTAAACAACCTTATAAAGACCTAAACCTCTGACACAAAATTCATGTTTTGGTTTGGGAAGAGGTTTAGTACAAATATCCGCTACCATCTCAGATGTATGCAGATATTCCAACGAAATTTCCTCTTGGTCGATTTTTTCTCTGATGAAATGAAACCGTACGTCAATATGTTTCGTTCTTCTATGCATAACTGGGTTTGAAGCAATTTTCTGTGCACTCTGATTATCGTTGAATAATTTCACTGGCTTGCAAACTCCCAACATCTCAGTATAAAGGTTCTTCAGATAAATTGCTTCCTTTGTAGAATCGCTCAAAGCCATATAGTCAGCCTCACTGGAAGACATAGCTACTGTACATTGTTTTCGGCATTCCCAGGAAACAGCAGCATTTGCGAATTTGAAAACAAATCCAGTAAAAGATTTTCTATCTGAAGCATCACTGGCCCAATCAGCATCAGCAAAACCAGTAAGAATATTTTCACTATTCTTACTGTACACAATTCCCAAATCTGCGGTTCCCTTAAGATATCGTAGAACACGCTTAACAGCTTGCCAATGTTCTGCAGAATGTTTTATATTGAATTGACTCAAGTAAGAACAAGCAAAGGAAATATCAGGTCGAGTCATAACACACAAATACATCAAACATCCAATCAATTGCTGATATGGAACATTTTCTGAACAGTTTTGGAAATCATTCGTAAACTTCACACCAGCATCCAATGGCGTGTTGATTGGATTACAATCTTGCATATCAAATTTATTCAGCAAATCAATGATATATTGTCTCTGACTGAGAACAACTTGCCCTTTCTTCTTGTCGATAGTGACCTTCATTCCAAGACAATGACTAGTCACACCCAAATCCTTGATGTGAAAATGCAGTGAAAGTTCTTTGATTAACTTTTCAGTTTCATGGTGATCATTGTAGAAAAGAAAACAATCATCAACATACAATGCCAAAATCACGATGCGAATGTCTCTTATCATGAAATACAAACAGCTTTCGTGGTCCGATTTTTTGAAACCTAGAGTACGAAGAACTTCGTCAATAATCTTGTTCCAGGCCCGTGCTGACTGTTTGAGGCCATAAATAGCCTTTCGAAGGAGACACACTTTGCTTTCTTCCCCCTCAACAATGAAACCTTCTGGTTGAGCCATGTAGATATTTTCTTCCAGGTTGCCATGCAGGAAAGCTGCGACCACATCTAAGTGCTTCATTTCCAGGTTATATTCAACAGCTATGGCGAATAGAAAACGCAATGAAGAGTGTCTGATAACAGGAGAAAAAGTTTCAAAGTAATCTACGCCAAATTTTTGCGTAAATCCTTTGGCAACAAGTCTGGCTTTAAAACGGACTATTTCTCCATTGGAATCTCGTTTGAGTTTGAAAACCCATTTGGATTTAACAATATTTTTATTATTTGGTTTGCCCACAAGGTCCCAAGTATGATTTTCATGTAGAGAATCAATTTCAGTTTGCATAGCAATCTTCCATTCAGCGCAATATTCACCAGAAAGTGCTTCCGTTATGGTTTGTGGTTCAGTGACTGAATCGCAAATTGTTTGGTAGACCATAAAATCTGGATACACCTTCATCGTGCGCTGGCGCTGCGGGTATCTTGTTTCTGCATGTAAACTACCCGTTCTCCCATCCAGGTTTGATTGTTGTGAAATGTCTTCTTCGGAGTTATCCTCAACTTCAACATTCTCCTCGATGTATTCCTGACTAATGCAATCTTTCGAACAAGAATTTGCATCATCTGAAGATAGTAATTCATTTAGAGGAATTATGTTTATGCATGCATTAGTCTCTTTTTCCATATTATTGAACTTATCTTCTAGGAAAATGACATCTCTTGCTCTAGACACTTCATGAGTAGAAGTATTGAAAAGTCTGTATGCCTTGGAATCTTCTGAATATCCAACGAAAATGAATTTTTGGCTTTTCGGGTCCAACTTCTTCCGCTTTTCTTCAGGGACATGAGCGTACGCCACACACCCAAAAATTCGAAGATGTCCTAAATCAATTTTTTGACCAGTCCATTTCGCTTCTGGAGTTATTCCTGGTAAGACTTCAGTGGGAGATCTGTTGATCAAATATACTGACGTATTCACTGCTTCTGCCCAGAAACGTTGATCACATGAGCATTCATTCATCATCGAACGAGTTTTTTCCATGATGGTTCTGTTCATGCGCTCGGCAACCCCATTCTGCTGCGGACTGTAGGGCACTGTGAGTTGATGTTGAATACCAGAGTGTTTCAGGATAGTTTTCAAATCATTATTGGTAAATTCTGCTCCATAATCACTGCGTATTCGTTTAATCTTCTTACCACTTTCAGTCTCTACTCTATTTTTGAATTCTTCGAAACATGACTTCACTTCACTTTTGTGTCTGAGGAAGTACACAAACACCTTTCTTGTACAGTCATCAATGAGGCTGAAGAAATATTTACTGCCACCTCAAGACGAAACTGGCATAGGTCCACAAAGATCCATATGAACAAGATCCAACTTTTCATCTGACAATTTGTGTTTGTCACTTTTGAAAGGTTGACGGGAATGTTTTCCTATCAAACAGGGTTCACACTGAATGTTCTCGATTCCACTATTGAAAGAAATTCCAGTGGCCAAATTATCCCGCAGAAGTCGCATGCTAACTCTATTGAGATGTCCTAGTCTCTTGTGCCATAGTAGAGATGTATCTATGGTTGTTGCATTGGAAGATTCCTTGATATCGAGGCGATATATGCCATTTATTTGAGTAGCAGTGGCTTGAATTTCACCCTCCATATAACAATTTTGAGATTCCAAAATCCTGCAACCATTTTTGTCGAAAACTGCAATATAACCTTTGGAGACTAGTTGACACACTGACAGCAAATTAGAAGCTAGGTTTGGAACATAAGTAACTTCAGAAATCATATTAATTTGTGAAACTGTTGTTAACTGAACAGGAACATCACCAATTCCTTCACTGAATAGAGTCTGATTATTAGCAACAGATACTTCCAGACCATTATTTGTTTGATTCGTGTAATTCATGAGCCAATCTTTGCAATGAGTCATGTGTGTCGATGCTCCAGAATCTATATACCAAGTCCGTTGGTTCGTCTGGCATCCTAAGGCAGTAAGCAGGGCTTTTCCTTTGAATTTGGCATCTTGCTTCTTGTAATGATTATTTGGAGGAGTTTCTGTTTGGGAGAATTTCTTTGTACAATTCTGCTTGCTATGACCTGTGGAACGGCAATTCCAACACCAAGGCTTTTTACTTTTAGAAGCTTTATCGTTTGTCTGTTTGGAATACAGAGCTTGCTTCGAGGAATGTCGTTCATTATCCCATTTCGTGTCTTGAAGAAGCTTCGATTTGATGAAGTCACTCGTGATGAGAACACCTGAATGTTCAATGGCCATCACCATTGGTTCATAGCTTTCAGGGAGTCCTTGAAGCATCATTGCACCAAGAAGTTCGTCATCGACAGGTTTGTTGATTGAATTCAACTTCTGGGAGATATTCATGAATTCGTTAACATAATCTTCCATTTTATGGAAATTCTCGAGTTTTATAGAACAGAGTGTTCTAAGCAATGTAATTCGCCTATTGAGTCCTTCATCTTCGTAAGCTGATTGCAACTTCGTCCAAACATCTTTAGCTGTATTCGCCGCTCTGACATGAGAATAACAATTCGGTTGAACCATAAGGCATATTTTAGTCAATGCTTTCTGATCCTTTCTTGCTTTAACCAGAATTGAAGTTGTATCACCCTCAGGATATCCAATAATACTGTACCACAGATCTTCATGTTTGAGGAACATACTCATGGCAAGAGACCAATCATTATAATTATCACCTCCTCGTAGTTTCTCGAAGTAGGGCAAAGAACTCGACGATACTTCTACTGAAGTAGTAGCTGGTGTAGTTTGATCAGGCATAATTCGAAGGAAAAAATCGAATCACCAAACTGAACAGTCAATTCGTATTTTTTTTAGTTTCAATCAAAACAGTAAGCTTTTATACACACATATCTGGGCTCATAACCTGTTAGAATTTAGGCAATGGAGGTAAAAACTAATATTTTCTGTTTGATTGAAGAAAATACAATGACGTTACCAAATTTTATTATGACAACTAACTAAACTGTTTCATACATAGGGTGATGTAACATAACACAATGATCTTATTGAAATCAAGCAACTATTGCATTACATATTTCAACACTCCCAACGACCCTCCTTAGTTGTCAAAGGATTGCCACCGACTTTTGCACGATCCAATCTACGTGTAGCCTCAAGAGAGTCTTGGGTCCAAGACGACACCTAGGTATTTGACCTGTTGGACTAACTCCAACTACAAACCAAACATAATGGGTGGTTTGTACCCGTCCTTTTTCCTTCGGTTGGTGAATAGGATCATTTCTGTTTCTGTCGGATTGACAGAGAGCCCTGCTTCATCACACCATCTCTCGATTATTCTGCAGGATACCTGCATACGCTCACAAACAACCCCTGAGAATCGTTCGCTCACCAGGACCAATCCATCGTCTGCGTATGCCTGCGCCTCAAAACCTCCTTGAGTGAGCCTGCACAAGAGTTCATCTATAACCAAGCACCATAGGTGGGGAAAAAGGCAACTTCCCTTGGGACAGCCTCCACTAACCACCGTACTCAGTCTATGGTCTCCCTGAACTACTTCTACCTTTCTACTAGTCGGTGACGACACTACCCAGCTGACCATCGTTAGAGGAGTTCCTCTGGCCTGTAGTGCTGCCTGTATAGTTCCTGTCCTTGCTTTGTCGATGGCATCCTCTATGTCGAAGAACACCCCCAGCGTAACCTCTTTGAATTCTAATGTCCTTTCGATCCTTCGCACTACAGCATGGAGGGCCGTTTCACTCGACCTCCCCTCTCTGTATGCATGTTGTGGAAGGGGCTCGCCATATCAGAGGCCCCTCTAGCAGGAACCTGTCCACCACCCTCTCTAGCTTTTTAAGCAGGAAGGATGTTGTAATAGCCCGAAAAATCCCTCACAATACCGGGGTGATTAGTCCCAGGCACCTGAAGCATTGCCGGGAAATGTTTTGAACTCATCCACTGCCCAGGCTATGGCGCCATCAGTAACGACTCTTTCCGCCAGATGCCAGTCCTCCTGGGGGATCAGCTATATTTGCGGAGCCGGTCGGTCCCCACCGACGCCTCCAGGGAAGTGTACCTCCAATAGATGTCTGAGCGAATCTTCGGAGGATAGGTATTGTCCAAGTGCGATCTGCCCTCTTCAAGGTTGTTGCGGTACCTTCTACCTCGTTGCTGATTCCGTTAGGTAGTTAATTTCTCCACAATTGGTTCTCCAGCTGTTTCTCTTACTTCTTCTCAACTCCTTTTCAAACTTCCTTCTCGCGTTTTCATAGTCATCCCACGCACCTTCGTCTCCTGCCTTAGTCGCATTGTTGTGCGCTTTCCTCGTCGCTTTCCTCAGCTTGATTCCACCACCGTACGCGGCGAGTTGGTGGTAAATTTGGTAATAATTTGTTTTGAAACTAGTCCTCAAAAACTCCAGCAGTTGTATCGCAGTGGTAATCTAAGATGGAATCCGAAATGTTCTTGGCTGCCAGAAATAAACAGTTTGGTACCCAGCCGTCTCCTGACCCCGCATGTAGAATTGTTTTTCTTCTACCTTTATTGGACGAGGCTTCAATGTGACATTTTGTTGATTCATCAGTCAATCCTTGACTTGGTGTGTCATGGGTGTCATACCCAGCCAACACAGAGAGGTCTTAAAGATATCTCGTCAACCTCCTTCCAGGAAATTGTGACGCCTCTCATCACTTCTTTGAGTGGTTGCCTAGTGCACTATTTTTGCTCCAAATGTCCGCCGCCGGGATATTCTCAAAAGGTCTGACCGATGTCCCACGAAGAAATTCACATACATTACCTTCAGACAAGTTCTTTGAGAAATTCGCATGCAGAACCTTGTTCCAAGAACTTTGAGGGATTCGTACAATTGCCACTGGTGCGATCTCCAAGTATTCGCAGAACCGAATTATTCGAGATATTCCCACACATAGCCTTGTGGCGAGTACTTCAGGAGATTCGCATCAATTACTACTGAAGAGGTCTGTAAGTGTTCGCAACTAGTGGTTATTTAAGGTATTCCCACACATTGGATTGCGGTGAGAAATTCGAGAGATTTGCGCCAATTCACTCGCAACTACGAGTGAACCAAGGAATTCACGAAAAATGCTCCTGTCGAGGTCTCTGAGAGTTCGCATCACAAGACAGGAACTGTTGAAGACATCCTCATGAGTATCATTTTGCGAGTTCGTCGAGATATCCTCGTTTTTATTCTAGTTACCAAGGATCTTTGTGATATTCATATGCTACCAGCAGTCGGCTGTCGGCATAGTGTAACTAGAATTAATATATTTTTCTACATTCATGCAAAAAGCAAAACTTCATTGAACTATATTTAGTGGAAAAAGAAGTTCTTTATTGCACTTAGTGCAATAAAGTTTTTATTGCACTGATCTGTCAGCCTGAAGGAAATAACGATGTACAGTTACCAAATACTAGTACGTTTACAGCAGTCACCAAGAAGTGTATTATTATATTATATATTAAGTTCGGATGAATTTAATCAATATTTTAGTAATATCGGGCGAAAATTGGCTACAAAAATGAAACAGCCGAAAGACAATATTGCAAGAAAAAAAATTAAAACCAGTCTGAATTCCTTCTATCTCACACCTCTCAGAGAAAATGATCTGATTGAACAAATCAAGTCCTTGAAAAATAATGTGAAAAGTGGAGAAGATCTGATCACTTCTGAGATGATTAAACAGAACCATAAATATATTTGAGGCCGGCGTACCTCAGTGCTTCGATGCTTCAATATCGATTCACGTTGAGGTATCGATCGTGGGTTCGAGACCCACGAACGCAGACTTTTTCTGATGGCCTAAGAAAGTGTTTGGGATCACACGTTAAAAGGTAAGGCCCCCGTCATTCCTTGCTCGCACAAGACTCTCGAAGACTTCTGAGGGTTGCTCGTAAGGGGGCAACCGAATGACGGATAGAACAATTTTAGAACAATTTTTAGAACAGTTACTGGTCCAGTTTTTTTTATCTCTTGGAGAGCACGAAAGGGAATCCCTATAATGTACAAAGAACATCGTACGTTCCTACGGGAGGATAGGGATAGGAGGTCGGTATTGGATTTTTCTTTGAACTTCTGGAGATTATATGTTGTTGGGAATACTTCAAGATTAATGAATTCCAGAGCCTAGCCGTTCTATGGATGAAGGAGTTTTGGTAAAGTGCTGTTCGACATCTTTCGAGGTTGATGACAACTAAAGGATGTGCTGACTGGGCTTGTCTAGTTCGTCTGACTGGTATTGCTAGTGAAGGGATGATAGCAGAGATTTCCGAAGAACATTTCCCGTGGAAGTATCGGTAGAGAAGTAAAAGGTCGCCGACCTTTCTACTGTGTTCCAATGATGTCAAAGAGTGAGTGAGTGTGGCGTCATTAGCACAGTTTGATGGTAATGACGAGGCGATGGGGGTTCTTAAGGGTACGAACGAAAAACTCGCCATCAATGCTTTCGCTAACGGGTTGAGAAACTATGATTTGCGTTAATAGGGCTAGAAATTATAATCCATTGAAAGATGCGATAAGTAGTGCTAGCTCAGTAAAACGGTAACGATTAGGACCCGATCCGGAAAAAACTTCAAGTAGGTAGTCGATTTCTCTGAGGTTTCATATGTTATAGGAGGTGCTGAACTCGAATCTGAATTTTGCAAACACAATTTCCTGGAGCGTTCCGAGATATTAGCAAAACCAAGCGAATTTTTTAAACTTTTTTCGGTTTTTTGCCCGTAACTCGGAAATCATACATTATATAGAGCAGGCCGCCCTACAAAAAGTTGAAGTAGATAAAATTGTCATTGCTTATGAATGTTGAATCAAAGAGTGCGGAGATAGAGCCAGTTGAAAATTGACCAGATTTGGGTACTTTTCAAAAAATCGTGTTTCTCGTCGGTTTTCGCAGATAATTCATATTTTACGTATTACTGAGAAACAAAGCATCATGCATATATTGAAAGAGAAGAGCATCAAATTTCCTATCGAGCTCATGTAAATTTCGTCATTATGAAAAAAGATGAACGGATGTTAGAGCGCTCGGACTTGGGGACGCCTTTTAGTCGTAGTTGCCACACTCATGTTCATCCTTTCAACTTATATGATTTGGATCATATGAACCTATATTCGTCAAAGCTCTAAACGCATGAATAGGTCATTGTTTAATTTTTGTAATCTGTGAGGTGGGGGACGAAAAAAAAATCCTGTACGTTTGAATTATAGGTTTTATAATTGCGATACAATAATTCCAAAGGCTATAGGGTATTCTTTAAACATTTTGATGAAAAACTGAATACCTATTCAAACTATCAAAATCACCTATTTTGAGATGAATAAGTATTAGAATCAATTCTCGCTCATGTGGGTTCCAAGTCGTCAAGGGAATGAGGCAGCTGATTGCCTAGAGAAAAAGTGCAAAGCTCACATTTTACCCTCCTGTGAGACAAGGAAATGCTACCCCAACACAGAGCTCAGAAAATGAGAATGAACTACTGTTGAGCAACTCCAGGTTAACGGGAAGAAAATAGTTCTTCAACAATTCGTAAGATAGTGAGTCTCAGCAAACAAGAGCTGAAGCACTAGCCTATGAGCTATTAATGAAAAAAAAAATGGGTCTAGAGGAGACTGACAATAAACCGCGAAGCACCTTTGTTTATGTAATGTACCAGTCCGCCAAAGCCTGACTACCCTAGAACAGGTCTAGATAACGCCTGTTGAGGCAAAAAATTCAACCGTCAAGAAAATATTAGGCTTCATTTGAAGTCTAGGGATATAGAAAGCAATGATTCAGATGAGGGTAATCCTATATCCTCAAATCTTATCGTCACTACATCGTCGTTTGGCAAGGGGCTGGTACCCTGAAGGACCCGGTTCTGGGGATGGTGGTGCAGGTGGCCAAATCGTGTTTTTTCCAGGGTACCCCCCATCCTCTATACGATGGTCTGGAAGAGAAATTAATAGACGTTTCTATATACAAGGTAACTAGCCAGGGGGTGAGTTCAGGTATAACCAAATGAAAGTTCGATTGTAGTAGATGTTAATAGTAGATGAAGCTGATACCTCTAGGTGAGTTTGTGATGGATAATTTTTCATCGATATCAAGATCCTGGTCGTTCTCTAGATCATACTGCACGATATTGCTGTAGAATTCTTCAGAATTTGCACACATCTTCGTGCAAAACAGACCGACTTTCTGGCAGCTGCAGTTCTTCATGCAGGACTTGTGGTACTGCACGACACAAGATGGAGAAGGGAAATCGATTTTCATACTCCGTTTACGAATAAAAAGAGGCAGGTGAGAAAAACAATATTCTTCCTAGTTGTTGATGTGAATATACTTAAGTACAGTGACAAGTCGAGAGTCATGAGTTACAAGCTGACAGAGGTTAGCATTAACATGGCTAGGACTCTTTCACATCAGGCAGTATAAATCGTTCCTCCAAAAAATGCGTAGATTTTGGATTATCTGCAAAAACCGACAAAAAACTACGCAAATTTGGTCAATTTCCAACTGGCTCTATCTCCGCACTCCTTAGTCCTACATTCATGAACAAATGAACAGAAACATATATATTCAGCAAATTGTATCTACTTCAACTTTCTATGGGGCGGTCTTTTCTATATAACGTATAATTTTCGAGTTACGGGTAAACAACCGAAAAGGGTGCGAACATTTCGCTGTTTTTTGCTGATATCTCGGAACGCTTCAGGAAATTTTGTTTGCAAAATTCAGATTCGAATTCAGCACCTCCAAATTCATATGAAACCACAGAGAAACCGACTACTTGAATTATTTTTAAGTGAAAATACCATTTGATTGGACTGAGATTGGACTATGCAACCGATGAAGGAAATTCGAGGGGTGCATCATTTTCGTCACAAATTTTCCACATGCGCGGAGGATCAAATTTTAGTCACCATCAAAATGCAATTATTCGAGGATATCAACAGTATTGGCGTGAAAGAAGAAATTTGGAGCCTAGACAATCGCACAACCCAAATCTCAATAATTTTAGGAGTAATGTCTCAGATTTCAATGAAAATAATTACAGAAATCGAAACCGTGGACAATTTAAAGGAAATTCTAGACGGTTGAATAATAATAACCACTACAACTGAAAGACAATCTCTCATGGAGAATTCTCAGGATACTGATATAAACAACCCTTTCCAACAAACCAATCGTGACTTCCAGTATGAATGAATGCTTCGAATTACGTATGCTTGCATGAAAAACGGAATAAATGACTTGACATTTTCATCAGATACGTGCGCTCCTGTGAATCTAATTTTTGCATCAAGTGTTAATGAAAATCAGTATGTTGACACTACAAAAATAGAATGAAAATAAACGTTATACCTGTTTCACTGTTTACGCTAGGTTCAGCGAATATTATATTGAAATTAACAAATGGTGAGATAGGTCATGAATTTCATGTGGTGAATGACTTTGGAAGTGATATGAACGGCGTCATTGAATCAGATTTTTTGCTGAATACTCAGCAATATTATATTATAAATTACTCACAATTTCATTTTGCTTAAACGATGATAAATTTTCAATTCCACTTCAGTCGAAGTTTGATGCTTATATGATCATTCCACCAAGATGTAAAATCTATAAATATTATCGGGTACAAACTTCAGATGATTGTATTATTAAACCTATTGATAATGCCATACCAATCAGAATTTTGAATGTCACTGTGTGAGGGCCTTCATTTCTGAGGCACATACTTTGGTGCTTGTTCGGACAGAGACTACTCTGGTACTTGTCGGGGGGGTCTCGGGCACCAGATTCTTCATAAGGTGGTTCACTCCACCTGATTCTATAAACTCAGTTCATTAGAAGGCCTGGATAACCACAGAGGCGACAGGTACAGGAGGTATAGCTACCTCGGTACCTACAGTATAAACCACGGGTCAGTGTTATTGAATCGACCTGGAATCAAGAAGCCACGGGAATGTGGGCTTAGCCTGGAATTCTTGTTGCTATCTTAATGCTGGATAATTACAGGAATCGAAGCAAATATCTTTGTCGAAAATGGATCTCTGGTATTTTCAGGTTAGGCCTGGAAGATTATTTATCAAAACTATTTCGATAAGTCTACCTGGATAATCAGAAACACAGTTTCAAACAGATTGAACATATTCAATTCGTATTTATCTGTTCTCTTCCTTAAATTCTCTTATTTTCGAAACAGGAATTTTAGTGGGGTTGAACAGCCTGACAGGACACAAAGCACAGGGACACCGGTGCATAGGACTGGAATGCCCAAGGAAAAGAAGGAGAAGAATTGACAACTGGCTGGTGGCTATGTCAGCCGTCAGTCAATAATAAGAAGCAATTCGACAAATGAAAATATTGAAAATCATTGAATGACTCATCGGAACTCTTCGAAACTGAAAACAATAACAACAAAAAGAAGAATATGAAATATGCAATCGAAAAAAAAAACGTTCATTCGCGAATAAAAAAATTCTGGATCCGTTACCCAGGTCGGGTAAGTATCGGTATGAGAAACAACAGAAATGAAATGAATCTACAAACAGAATGAAGAGCGTAAAGCGCGATCCCCTAGCTGTCTTCCGTATTTATACTCCCCATCAACCTCGGTACAAGGACAGCTCAATCCTAGATTCTGATTGGTTGGAATCCCCAAATATGCCTGCAGGAACTAGCATTCGAAAGCAAATGTTCTCAAACTCACAAAAATGGAAAAAAATAACATTTTACTCCAAATGGGCACAGGAATAGAATCTATTACCCTTGCTCATGCTACTGAAAGAATTTGACTCAAAAATATCCAATAACAAAGAAGTTATGAACATCCATCATTTCAACAGATGAATAATTCATCAAAATTCCATATCATAAGCAAAGGGTTGAGAAGTATTGAAGTCTTCAGGGTTGTATTGATGTTCATCGGAGTTCACTATCAGGAGAAGCTTTGGAAAGTCAGGAATTAATTAATTACTCAGCACTCTCAGGTTTTGGGGTTTCGAGCTTTCAAACAAGTGAAATTCAACTAGAATCAGTCTCAGGTACTGATATTAATCAAAACTAGTCTAGTAATGGAGCTGGTCCAAAAACACTTCATTACAACTGGAAGGAAAGTGAAGTTGAGAAATTTCGAACCTAAAACTAGAAATATCTGAAAATTTGGTGTTCATATTTTTGGAAATACACAATCTTCAGTAGATCGTATAGATACCTTTATTAATTCTATCACTTTTGAAGGACTCAATTATGAAGAAAAAGATTGTTTTCATGAAATTTGTGCTCAATATGCAGATAAAATTTGTTTGGAAAATGACCCGTTGACGGTAACAAATGTTAACAGACGATACATTTGAAAAGAGATGCGACTCCGGTTTAAGTGAAGCAGTACCGTTCATCGCATTCGCAGAAAGAAGGGAAAACTAAAAAAATTGATACATCGTTATCAAATGGGATTATCGAGGAAACGAGATCTGGATGGTCATCATCATTAGTGGTACCGAAGATATTAGACAGTTTTCAAAACAAGAAATTTATAATAGTTATCGAATATCGTCTCTTAAACAAACGTATTGAAAAGGATAAATTTCCATTACTTTGAGTAGACGAAATTTTTGGAGCAATGTACCTACTTCTCACATCTTGACTCATTGCAAGGATTTCACCAAATTGAGACCATCTAGACCATACACAAGTTTCAGAACTGATAGAGTTCAATATCAACTGACGAGATTACCCATGGTGTTGAAACTGAGTCCAAGTGCTTCCTCCCGTGCGATGACTATTGCTATGTCAGGGTTGAACTATGAAGAAAGTTTTATTCATTTGAAAGATTTGATAGTTTTTGATAATAATTTGACAGGTCATAATCAGAATTTGATTCTGAGAAAAAACGGGTCATACAAGAATATCCGATTCCAAAAGATTATAACGAAACTAAACGGTTTGTAGCATTTGCTAAATCATTATACGAAGTTTATCAGAAATTTTGCTGAAATCGCAGCTCCATCAAATTGATTGTCAAAAAAGGGAGTAGTCTTCAATAGGAATGAAGAATATATGTCAGATAGTATTTGAGACACTGATATACGTGTTAGTTCAATCACCAATTCTCGCATATCCAGATTTTTTCAGAAATAAATTGACTTTGAGAACTACTGATGCTTCAAATTATGCGATCGGTGCAGTATTATCAAATTCAGATGACAAACCTGTTGCTTTCGCTAGCAGATCACTGAATAAAGCTGAAGTGAATTATTGTGTTATAGAAAAACAACTACTTGCTATATGTTAGAATGATAAAGTTTCGTCTATATTTATACGGAAAGAGGTTCACTATTCTCACAGACCACAAACCATTATTGTATCTTTTCGACATGACCAACTCTTCAAGCAGATTCACTGAATTCAGGTTGAGACTCGAAGAATATGATTTAACTATAAATTATGTCAGAGGAAATGATGATGTTACTGCCGCACCCTGGTATCGTAGAACTTTTAAAACCACCTGAAGAATCTGGAGAATTGTGTCCATTATCGAAAGTCGAATTCGAAAGAAAAAAGTTTGCTGAGTGTATTGGAATAGGGAATATTCTTCTTGATGAAGAGGCAAATATACTTTTCCTGAATCACTATTATTCCGTACATCATTGACAGACCAGAAGAAATTTCACAAAATATATGGAATTCCAGAATTAGTAATAATCAAAATTGATAGATGCGCATCGTTATTAAATAATATTTTTAAGTTTCCAATGAAATATAAAATACCATTATTGAAATGAATGTAATTAAAGCTCAACAACACATCATCAGAAAAGATATTCAACAATCGTTTATGAACGATTTCCACATGTTATCAACAGAAGGTCGAATGAACAATAATATTAGGAAGCTTTATTTTTGGTCTGGACTTCGGAAAGATATCGAAAATTTCGTTTTTCTACTCACATAACTAAAAATGCATTTAGCGTACGATTACGTACCACGCTAAATGATCGATTGATCATGGATTGACGATCTGTGATTTATTCAAAATATTAAACACGTTACCGTGGCAACATGATTTCTTAAACACATTACCATGGCAACACAGTTCATTGAACACAGCTTCAGTAATTTGAGACATATCTGGCCTGTCAATAGTAATAACTGTCAAATGTCATTTTCGAATTTTGTATCAGGACTATTCAAAGAATTATCGTTTGTATCAGAATTTTCCATTGAAAATATATGCGAAATGGAATGAGAAAGTGAAATCAAAGAGAATGTTTTGGTAAATAATGTCTGTAGGTTAATCGAGGAGGTGGTACATTCATTATTCCAAATTTTTTGGGATTTTCTCTGGAATAATGAATGTTTTGGTACTTGCGTATCTCCAAGAAGTGTAAAAATGAGGCATCCATCTTTGAGAATAATTTATTTATTCTGCGCTAAGCATGACAAAAGGTTAGTAAGCAATGGACTGGACACATCTACAACCAATATCACTTATACGTGTCTCGCTGGTTGCATGCATCAGTTACATCTATTATGTTCTCAATTCCCATTCCTTTCGAATTATTTTGTAGGTTAGCAGGAGTAGCAGGTATGTTGATGTAATTTTAGGAGTTCGTAGTGAAAGCATAGTATGTAACGCGTTCATAAACTCTTCTAACCACTCGTTTTGTGTTATTTTGTAGGTTAGCAGGAATAGCAGGTATGTTAATCTAATTTTAGGAGTTCGTAGGAAAGGCATAGTATGTAACGCGTTCATAAACTCTTCTAGACACTCGTTTATTGAACACTCGCTCCGCTCTGCTCCGCTCGTGTTTAAAATACTCGTTACTAAAAGGACGTGTATAACACACTTGTTACCACTACTGCAAATTCAGCGTTTCAGAAAGTTTTTCTTGACTTGGTGGGCCCCTAAGAACAAGACAATGAAAATGATCGATACATATTGACATTGCGATGCGAGTTAACAAAATTTGTCGAAGGATATCCATTGGAGAATAAAGAGTCGATAACTATATTGCGGAGCCTTTCGTGGAAAATTTTATTTTGCGATATGGAATTCCGGAACAAGTTTTGACAGATAAAGGTACAAAATTTCTAGCGCCTACATTCAGAAAGGCATGAAAACTGTTCAAAATCGAACAGCTGAATTCAACCGCATATCATCATGGAACCATGGGAGCTTCAGAAAACACGCATAAACATGCAGGGTATGTCACAACGAGCTACGCTTCCCTCATTTGAAATATTTTCGACAATACAGTGTTGCCGCTTCTACTAAAAAGTAGTAGTAACATTGATATATCAAATAGAACACCCTGTTTTCTATCGCATTTTTTAGATTATTTCTAAAGAGCTGACTTCATCGATATATCAGACTTGGAGTCTATCGGAGATGTTTACAGAGATATACGCTTAAAAAAAACGAAGTTTCCAACTTTTTTTGTGTCGAAACTATCCATACAGATACAGGGTGGTTCAAGATTCAGAATTCTGATCACCCTGTAACTGTTCCGATTAAATATCAGTAAATAGCAAATCAAAAGTTGAGATAGGGACATGTGGACCGTTTTGGCCGATATAGTTTCGACAGAAACAAATCCTAATGTCGATTTTAAACACCCTATATCTCTGTAATCATTTTAGATAGACCCCAAGTGGGATGTATCGATGGTATCAGCTCTTCAGGGAGAATCTAAAAATGTAATGAAATACAGGGTATTCTATTCGAAATAAGAAAGTTGTTGCTACTTTTTGATAGAAGCAGCAACACTGCATTGCTGAAAATATTCTAAATGAGGAGAGCGTATCCAAAAATATCAGCATACATATTTTCATAGGTTTTTCCCGACTGATTCTCGATATAAAGATAGTGTGAGCTCGTCGCGACATACCCATCCATTCAGATACCTGGAGCTCGTGGATTTCATATTGGTGTTTTGCCCATAATGAAACAGTTCACAATGTGACCCGTTATACTCCATACGAGTTAGTTTTTGGGAAAACATGTCGATTAGTTACCGTCGAACATTGCTAGTCAAATCGACCCTGTATTAACTTCGATGATTACCCAATTCAGTTGAAATTTCGTTTGCAAACAGCTTGGGACGACGCAAGAAATAATTTGATGTTATCAAAAACGAAACGAGAAATAAAATTAGATACAAAAATAAAACATGTTAATGTTATACCTATCAGGTGATAAGGTTACAGTTAGGAGCACGTCTACTCATAAATATGATCCTATATATCCAAAAGTTCATTTGTTGTATTGGGAGATAGAGAGAATCAAATGTTGTTGAAATCCATAAGAATATAGAATAACATTGTTTGTCATCGGGGGAGGTGTACTGGTATCAATATTTCGAAACGATAACAATTGTGATATTTCAACCAATTTATTCAGAACAACACGAAACTGCTACGTACAGCTCTCCTTGATGCATATTCTCCTCGATGCATATTGTTCCAATATTAGTAATTAGGTAAGTTGTTTATGAAAAGGAAATTAAACATTGTGTTCAGATTCAGTACACAATGCGAATGGATTCGATGCTTGACTTCGGTCCTGTTTACATCTAACTGGAATGAATAGACGAAATCAATCAACGTCGAGATGTTTTATTCCTCATCCTTATAACTTATAATAAAGGAACGTGAGGGAGAGGATAACTGAGTTTATTCACACTTTCAAAGTCAATTGATACATACAGAATGATTCGATTAGGAAAAACTACGTCATCGGTATTTTTTCAATGGCGACCCCATTTTACTGAATTTAACGGACGCGCTATATACAAACCCTACATATGTGTGATTCAGTTTTGAATACAGCTTTCCATTGAGATTTCAGGAATTCAATAATATATATGGTGTTCCGACAATAAAAATCCCTTCTGCTTTATAATATTCCCCAGAAATGGATAGCAATGATGGAAATTAATTCATCCACTACTTTTACAAGAGCATTGGATTCAATGGACGCACTGTATGTACAAACCACATGCAGAATCCAAGAGATATTACATACCTATATTTGATGAATAGGATTTCTGGATACTACTTATGGCTAAATAGTCAGATACAAAGATTAACTTTCGATACCACCTAAGAATAAAAAACTAAAATGAAAATAGTGGTTAGCTTATGAGCGAATCTTTAATATCTTCCCAATATTACTGGGAGAATGAAAATAATGTTATACCTTGTCACCTGAATACGATCTGAGAACTTTCCATTCATTATAACGATATTATAATGGTTATTTATGTATCAAGGACCTTATTAATTATCGATGGCAAAGTTTGCGTCCCTATAGGGCCTCTGGCTCGAGGGGCAGCAAGTGCCTGAGGTTATTATATAAGGCTCATTAATTCTCGTGATACATAGATAATTCTATTTATATCATACACCTGATAATTCATAGACATATCTATAATGATATTCATCGATGAGAAATAAGAGAGATTTGTTTACAGTAATTGGGGCTTCTCAAAGATCATGTTAATGGATATCAACTATGAATACGTATATACAATTGATAATTACTTGAGAGATTATGATGAATATCATGGAACATTGAGGTTGTACTCACTGTACAGCAAGGACCTGTTTCAAGGACAACGGTCCATATAATATTGGTCGATCCCCGACGACGTAGATCTCCAAGAAGGAACACTTCAAAAGTTCAGAATATGAGTGACTATAGATTCACTTGAATTTTGAGAATTTGAAATAACGTGAACATTATCGCGAATAATATCTGACGTCTACCTCCGATGATATGCCGTACTGGGTCTATAAAAAATCATTATGTATAGATAAATTGAAAGATTGGAGCAGGATGTGTATGTATTTTAAGGACGATATAATAGTCTATTGGACAGGCGTAGAGAGTATGATTATACTTACCTAATTGAGCTTACTGATTTTATCCACATGCCACAGGCCACTGGCGAGTTCCGTTTAACGAGTGGAAATGCGAATATTTCTCATTATATACAGAGAGCCACCGTACCAAGTTATTGCTGTATTTGCTGATAGCACTTCTTCAGAAGAAACAACCGCAAAGATTTCTAAGTATTCATCGTAGTCGAGAATTATAGAAAAATCCATAACTCGTTGATTATATTTTTGTTCCACAAGAAACCCTTCGAAAATTCTATCTAGCTGTTAGTATTTCTCACTAGAAAATTCCCTATCAGCTCAATGATTTGAAACTTCAACTTCTGAAAAAGTATGATCAATAGACAGGAATTTTCATGCGAAGAATTAGTATCCTCCAAAACACGAGGCTCAAGTATTTTTTCATCATTCCATCTCGAAGAACGTTCAATCTACTGCTAGAGTTAGCAAAGTTGAACAATGTTGAACCCTGTATCTGAGGTGGACTTGATGATGAACATTTATGGAAAAATATTGATTTTCTCCTATAATGTTGTTGCTATAGTGTCGTCGACTTTGGAGATTTCGGGAAATGCATCATTAGTTACATCTTTAGCAAGGGACGAAAAGGAACGATATTGATCAGAATTGAAACAAACGTCGTGCCAACGAGATGCTGTACAAGTTATGTAATGAAAAATAGTCAGATTGTGGAAATGAACGTCGTGTGGTTTTTTTATGGGTCGTTGTAAGCCTTGGGTGATGATGAAAGCTTCGGCATGTCACCCAACTTCGTTCGTTATGTTGGAGTGTTTTAGTCAAGAGTGTTGTGTACGTTGACATTGATCATGATAGTTCATGCAGCTGGATGCGTCTGCTGAATCAGATCAAGCTTCAGACACAAGGAAGCCAAGAGCTCTTTACGTAGGATGGATCATTTGTTGAAAAGTAGAGATGACCAATATTGGTTGAACCACCCAACATCAATTTTTTTTTGGTTATTATTTATTCTCTCGATGACCAGAGATTGGGTAGTGTAGTATCTCAGAGCAGAGACATCCTTTGAACGTGTGTGGAGTTTGTACTCCGGCCACAGAATATTATGCTGTGCCACAGCATAATATGAGTCGTGTTGGTGGATAAATTGACCTATGTCTCAGAGCCAATATGTCCAGCATTTCAGTTTGAGAGTCTTGTTGAATATCGTCCATGTTTTTACCTAGACCGCGAATATAACAGAGATCTATCCTGAGGCTTTCATTAGTCGATAGTGAACCTCAGATATACAGGGCATGAAGAGGAGATCAATCAGTCAATCATAAATTCCTAGACCGAAATTGACATGACTTCTTCTTTAACCTCCGAAATTCGAACAGTAATATCCCCTATTATTATCACTCGAGTATGATATTTGAAACAAATGGTAAATTATCAAACTTGGGAGTAGGTACTGTACTTACTTAGTCCCTCACTGTATTTCAAGCTGCTCCGGGGTCAGTTATTTTTATTGATATTGAATTATTTCGGATTAGTATTTGCCTTTCAGAGAATTCTAATGCAGTGATCCATTCTAGAAATAATCAGAAGAGAACTAGTATTCAATTGATTATACCTACAGAGACGCAGGTTTGACTCCGTCAACTTCGTCAGTTGATAAAAAAAAGTCGAAATATCATTCAATTGTTTTTTTTTTATCTTTCGAAGCGCATGCAGGAAAAACCCTTTGATGTTTGGAAAATGGAAAGTATCGTGCGTACTTAGGAAGGATAGTAAGATAAGGTAGGTATCGGATTTTTCAAAACTTTTGTAGATTATAAGTTCTTGGGAATACTTTCTTCGACAGATAATTTCAAAGCTTTGCCGTTCTATAGACAAACAAGTTTTGATGAAGTGTTGTTCGGCATATCTCAAGGTGGACGAGGAAGGAATATGCTGACTTTTTTGAGTTCGTCTGACTGGTATTGCAAGTGATGGAATGATGTTGAAGAACATTTCCCGTGGAAGGTCGTCTACTTTCTCACGTTGTTTCAATGATGTCAAAGAATAAGTGATTGTTGCATCAGCCACTATGCGAATAGCTATTCTCTGGATTAGAGTTCCTAAAAGTTCTTAACACTGCTGTTTTGACGTTTTTGTGCGAGCTCCATTTGGCAACTCATACACTCATCTCCACAACCTACCGATTAATCATTTCATCAACTACTCCCCTACGTCTTATATTGCATTATAACTCAGGAGACTGGGACGGTTCCCGCATGAGAGTATGCTCTGATTCTGATGATCCTTCACAGTGTGCCGCGGAATTATCCGAGATCATCAGGCTCAAAATTGACATATACATACCTCATTCTTCGTGAAGATCATCAGCTTCAAACCCTGGTTCAACAAGAACTGCTCTAGACCTGTTGCCTCGAAACTACGCTGGTGCAAGGTCCCTAACCCCGAGACTAGATTGTCCTAATGGCTCCTATTCATTTTGGTCACTTGATGAAGTAATCGAAAGAAATTTCACTGATACTTCATATCCATCACTCTCCTAAGCCAACGGCACATAGGCAACTACATCGCAAAAGAAAGCGAATATTTTCTCAGAGATGTTCGCAGCAAACTCTACCTTGGATTCTTGGATTCCCAGGGAAGAGTGCTGCCAGATATAACCACCCGTTGAAAGTCGAATGCCCGAAATTGTCTTTCGTCAACGCACTATCAGAAGCATTCTGCTTGGTCTCAAAACGGATAAGTCTAATGGTACTGATGGAATTCGACCGAATATTCTTAAGAAGTGTGCACCATAATTGACACCGATTATCAGGGAGATGTTTTCCATCTCCTACGAGTCGGGTATTTTTCCATCTTACTGGAGAATAGCTATATAGTCCAATTCCTCCCAAAAAACTGCCCTACTATCAGTCATCTCCAAATTGAAGATGAAAGCCAACAACATTGATCTCATCAGATATCAGGTACCCTCAGGAATCATTATGAACAATTTGGCGGATCTCTAGATTTGGCTTGGAATAAATATCGAAGGCATTCGATTGTTTTTGGCACCGATGACTGCTCCACAAACTATACCATCATGAGACTCACCACCTCATCTATGCCATCTTCCATCGAGTTTTTTTCATCAGGCAGATCGCTCCGTGTGGTGGTGGACAGAGTATCGTCTGATATCATTGCCATTAATCACGGCATCTCACAAGGATCAATTTTGGCACCAATATTGTTAATACTTCATATCAACTTCATATCAACGATTATCATCAACTAACTCTTCGACCTCATCAAAAAACACTGTAGGAATGTCGGCGAAATTAGTCGAACAACACTATAAAACGACGAATCTCTGGAATTTTCCACCAGTGGAAGTATTTCCAAGACTTTATATCCTCCGAAAGTCCAAGAATAATTTCGTCATCCTCCTTGGTTACGCACAATGTTTCACAAACATCATAGGAACTTCCTCTCGTCCGCTTTAAGACAAAGTATGTTTGGCTACACTCAATGTTCCTAATCTACCATACTTCGAATGTGCTTGGTGTTCGTTGTTTCGATGGGTCGTCTAGTTCGGCCTTTGGGTGTCCCAGATCTTTTCATCCAGTTATGCTACTTGGAAGAGAATTTGAGAAATTACACTATTGTCAATCCCAAATTATAAAGATTCCATTGTGTCAAGTTCAACTTCTGTCAAACTTACCCAGGAATGGCTCCCCTAACTTCAATTATTTTAGTAACACCCATTCTTATTTTATTTGTGAAGTGCAATCAATTTCAACTTCAACAATGTATCACACTAAATATTTTGACAAACGTTCCACTACCGAAATTAAAACATTCGATGGAAATCGTATCAAGTGATGTAGATAATTTCTTTTTTTCTGTGACGGGAAAAATGTTTGGCATTTCATCTCTGTTGGCAGGTTATAAAATGTCACTTTTCATAAATTACTTTTTTCCCGTGGGAAAAAAGTGAGTACTTCTTTCCCGGATATATATCGCATATCTTTACACTGTTGATGGCTTTTATTGTGCTATAGTTCCGAAAAATGAGTCAATAATACCGTCTCCGAGAAAGAACTGCAAGTCCTTTTATCATCCATTCGACTTCGCGGTTACGTATACTAAACAACCACTAAATTCGCAATTTTTTGAAATCAAATAACAGAATTATTATACTGACAGAAGTGACATCAGATATTTGATTACTCCAAAAGAATGATAAAAATGCATAAAACGCAGGTGTCCCTACTGTTAAAAACGTAAAATTTCACGTCGATAATTTTCAGATTTCAAGATAATTTAATATCTTCTCAATATTGATTTGACCTTTCTTCTGTCACAGAAAAAAATATTGTATTATACACGGGAAAAATATTAGATTTTAGCTCACGGTTTTTTGTCTCCCTCCGCTACGCGTCGGGAGACAACACAACCTGGAGCTAAAATCTACTACTTTTTTCCCTTGTATAATAAATAACTATTGTTAGGTGTTTTTCAACAGTTGTTCGTGTACGCTTCTTTCAGTCAGTATTTTGACAGTTGTTCGTGCACGAGTATTTTAGTTAGTTGAGGGGAATATCCAACTAGGACATTGACTTCTTGCTTCTACTCCTGATGACTATTCCATCAATTATTGGACATCAGTCACATTTTCGAGTGTGATACATCGTCGTCAATTGATTGCACTTCACAAATCAACAAAAAAATGTTTATGGTGTAACTTGAATAATTGGAGTTGACGGTTGCTTTTCTTGGTGGATTGACAGATTTCGACTTTGACACAATTGCTGCAAAGTCATTTGGGTTTGACAGAAGTTTAATTGAAAAAAATCCAAGCAGTATAACTGAGACTTTGACGGTATGAAAAAACTGGTGTTATGTTTTACCACTATCATTGAAACCAATTTCGTGGATTCCAGACTTTTTAGGTGTGTCGACGCCATTTTCTGGATTTTCTAATAAATTTCTAGACTGATAAACGCTTTCACAACCTAATCCTCTTAAAACCTCATGAAGTTACTCCGTATACTCGGGATTGAATGAAATTGTGATTTGTCTCGGATTGTTCTTATCCACTTCGTTGAATTTCAAAGGACAAACTTGAATTTATGTTTACGAATTCATTTATCTCCTATTCTGATAGCATAACCGTTGACAGTGAGATAGTTGATTTTGTTTTTTGCAATATGAGAATGTAGTCAGTGCCGTACTGCAAAAGAAGTACATCAATCTTCATCAAAACAGAGAACACGAAATACCTAACTTCCTGTATATTGATTGGATTAATTGGTAGGACATGTTTTCCATGCGCATTCACTATAGTATATTGCCCTACGAATTCCATGGCAGTATACTCTTCAAGGATTTTGAAATATTGAAGAAAATCTGGAAATGACATTCTCCTTCATCGTCCTCTCACAGCTCAACGGTGCATTTTCTTATAGAGGTAAGTTGATTGCAATTGTACTATTTTGGTCTCTAGTTCACCCTGCAGAATTTATGGTATGTTGTTCTGGGACACCTTGTATACATACTTACAGGAAGATACCCAGATAGCACAATGTCAGTCATAGAACGTTCATAGAATATTCTTCGAGAATATTTGAATATTCTAGAAATATTTTCACAATATGATACAATCATATTATATTCTATATAGGGATGTTTTATGAACATTCGGAATGAACTGTTTCAAATATTTCAAGAATATTCCCAGTATATCGAAAGAGAATGAAGAAAATTTGAAAAAGCTCTTGCTCTGGTGGAGATGCAAATCTACTATCTTGTGATTGAATTTTTACGAACCTGAAACCTTAACCACTTCGCCACGAACATTGAACATGAACATGAATATTGATACAAGAATAGGAACATTAATATCATTATTTATTCTGATACGATTCTGAATATTCTCAGAATATTCAAAAAGAATATTCTCAGAACAATTCGTAGGGATATCCTGAGAATATGTCAAATTGAATGTTCATAGAATATTTGCTGCAGGATGAGAATATTCTATGATCATTCTGAGAACATTATGTAAGAATATTCTAAAATAAGTATATTTGAACGTTGTCAGAATATTCATAGAATATTTTGTGCTGTCTGATGGGTACATAACAGTATCTCTTAAATTTTCCAAGATTACAATAGTGATGATCGAATGAGAAACACCCTGTTTAGGGCAAAATATAATATATTGTCGATATATTTTTGGTTGCGTAGTGACAGATCATCACCAGTGATGAAATAATGCAGAGTGCTCTCCATTTGGAGATCAAATATTACACAAAAGTTGTCCATGCCCTTGAGAAAATAATATCGAGCTATCTGTGCGTTTTTTGTTTTATTTTGTAAGAACGAAGAACACTTGGCTGGATCGTTTCTTTGGGCCACTCAGACTGTCTCGCGCGTCGCTGGGTGATGGAAAAAATCGAAAACCGTTCGTGAACTACTTGAAGTGTACTTTCGCGAATAAGCAGGTTGAAATATCTTACCTAGAAAATTATTACTTCCTGAATACCCATAACTCCTATGGCGGGGGGCAATATCACTAGAAGACACATCAACGACTGGGTTTTCATGGGCCCCACCATCACATCCATGAGGTTTATGGGTGAATGAAGGAATAGGAAAACTGTGCTTGTTTCTGCAAAAAATAATAGTAGTAAGCAAGGTGAAAAGTATAACTCTAATATATCGGGTGGTCACAAAAAAACCGGAAGTTTTTATTTTCCTCCTGGTTTCATCATTTCTCAACCGAATTCGAATTTCTTGGCGTCGTTTCATTGCTGAAGGGCTATAGCATACAGTGGAATATTTGAAAATTTCCTAATGAATGAAAACGATATGGCGGATTCTACCAAAGTATTGTCATTTAGAAAAACCGCTGGGGAAAAAGAAAATCAGATTTCTTTCAACCTGTACCTATGTCATCTTAGGCTATTCATTTCTGAAGGGAATGAGTACTCGAACATCGAAATCGAACAAATAGTCCAGTAGATACACTCATTTCTTTGCAATTTGTTATGGAGTGAATGTGCTAATCTCGTATAAACGATTATTATTATTCCGCTTCAGGCTTCATGAAAATTCAATCAAATTTGGATTTCTTAGAGTCATTTCAAAGATGAAGAATTGTTGTACACAATGGAACATTTGAAAATCCAATAATTGAAAGGAACAAAATGGTGGAGGATCCAGAATTTTTGTGATTTTCAGAAATCTCTGGCGAATAAAACAATTTTTATTTTTCCAATCAGGACCGATACAATTTTAGATCATTGATTTCTCAGAAAAATGAGCACTCGAACATCTGAATCGAACAATTAGTCCAGGAGAAACACGTTCTTTTTGGCAAAGTGTTATATGGAGTGGATGTGCCAATCTCGTGATAAGAATTACTTTTAGTTTTCTTCTGGCTCCATCAGAATTCAATCGAATTTGAAATAATTAGTACGCCTACTTGGTTAAGCATTCGATTTCAATATTACATGAATATAATGGAATCAATGTATTTTGATCGATTCCAGTGTTCGAGAACTCTTTCTTTTCAAAAATAAATAGATTGTTTCAGATTTGAAAACAATATTTTTCTTTCATTTGCCAGCTATTCTCTTGAAACACTCAAGTTTGCGATAGTCTGTCAAGTCTCATACCGAACAGGCATGAAAGGGGGAACAGTTATGGATATTATGAGAAAAGATTGGATTTTAGTCTTGAAACTTTGAAAGATCGTACACTTTTCATGTTAGCGAACAAAACAAGAATCAAAAAAAGCAACGTAGCCGAAATTTAATGAATAGTTTCCGGCTGAGAGACCAAATATGGTTTTCAGACGAGAAAATATTTTTATTGGATCAACCAAAATATAGTCAGAATGACAGATTCTCAATACAGTCTCGAATTATTTTTTTCGGACCAATGCATCAGATTCAATGCTGTGATTTAAAGAGAATTGTTTCTTGATCAACTTCTAAATGACGTGGAAGCAGTCACAGATGACTACACTTTTCAAAAAGTTGAATGAAGATTCAAATCACGTTGACTAGTGGATTTTTCAATTCATTATTTAAATTTATAGGATGCTACTCCTGTGCATACGGCGTGCGCAACTATTGATTATCTCAATAACAGAATTCCTTATCCAGTCGAACCAACAATGTGGCCTCCAAATAACCCGGACTTGCACCCTGTAGATTTTAATGTCTGGGGTACCTTACAGACACGGGTATTCACAAATGAAAGAAACTTCGAGAACTTGGAAGATTTGAAGCAAAAAATTGATTATTGCGTGGAAAATGCAATACTTCAGTTAGAAATAGCCCGGTCGATACAGAGCTGGCTCAGTTCCGTATAGTTGAAGCAAAAGGGAGAAACATTCAGGTTATTTCAAAATTCGTTATGTTTCGACTTTTTTTTTTTTTTTTTTTTTTTTTTTTTATCGAGGTGGTTTAAATCCTTTATGGACACCATATGGGTCCTATCCCCCATATGGTAGTGTGGGACTCCCCTGACTCTAGCCAGGGTTTACCCACTAAAAACTCCACCCCGTTTGTAGGCTCGTCTGACCATGTCTCCGACGACACTTAGGCCTATGGTGGCCCATTGTATCTTACCTAATGTTCTTTATTGTGCCCACTCCATTATCTCTGTACCTTGAACAAGTCTGTACAAATCCTTCACTGGATGTGAGTTGAATATTTCTGGTTCGCCAACTGGTTGCCCAAAGATCTTCTGTCTTCTGCGGTCCAATGCCTCACATCGGCACAGTATATGTGCTACTGTTTCTGGTTCCTTGCCACATAATCTGCAGCTTGGGTCGCCATTGTACAGTCCCATTCTGGTGAGATGCTCCTTTACTGGCGCGTGGCCAGTCATGAGTCCCGTAACAGTTTTTATCTGTGCTCTGTTCAAGTTGAGCAGGTCTACAGTTCGTTTATGACTTGGTTCCTTAATGTATTGTTTCCCATGTCTGTTTCTTGGGATGTTTTCCCAGTAGCTCTTGTGTTTTGCCTGAATCCAGTCTTTAACTGACCCTCGTGCTGTACGTTTTGGTACTCCAAGAGTCTGTCCTGGATCTGGCTCGTTGTCCGACCCTCTTCTTGCGAGTTCGTCAGCCTTCTCATTGCCAGCGATCCCCTGATGACCTGGCACCCAGATTAGCTTGACGCAGTTCCGGTCTGCCAAAGTTCTCAGTTCCCTCTTGCAATCCCATACCAGTCGAGATGTCACTTCCTGGCTTTCTATTGCCTTAAGTGCCGCTTGACTGTCTGACATAATACGGATCTGCTCGTTTTCCACAGCTCTCCTGTTATTTTCTTCCGCACATTGGAGAATTGCGTACACCTCTGCTTGGAAAACTGAAGCGTACTTCCCCAATGAGTAGCTGAGGCTAGTTTCCGGATGTTTGGAGTATACTCCTGCTCCTGACCCATTCGCAGTCTTGGACCCGTCTGTATACCAGATCTTTCCCTGCAGTATGGTGCTGAGTTCTCCGTCATTCCATTCAGATCTGTCTGGTATGGACACCCTGAATGAAGTGTCAAATATATATCGTTTCGAAATGTGATCTGTTCTCATATTAAGTATGTCCCTGTTCACTATTCTGACGATGCTCATATGTCCTGTTCCTATGTTAACATTGCCCAGTGTATTTTGCAGTCTTAGGGCACCAAGTCTCGCCTCCCCCTGTACCATCAAATGGAGGGGAGGCAGATCCAGTAGTGTTTCCATGGCTGCGGTTGGCGTTGACTTCATAGCCCCCGTGATTCCTAGACATGCAAGTCTTTGTATCTTGCTCAGTCTTGTTATAGCTCCTCTTTGTAGTGTCTTCTTCCACCATACCAGAGAGGCATATGTTATGGAAGGCATCACCACCCTGTTGTACAACCAGTACAGCATGTTTGGTCTCAGTCCCCATTTCTTCCCACAAGAGCGTCTGGTCATCATCAGTGACGTTACCGCTTTTTTGGTTGTCTTTTCCAGTTGTTGGTTCCAAGTCAGTTTCGGATCTAATGTTTCGACTACAACTAGTATAAAGTTTTATATATTTCCAGGGTTTCACGCAATCTTCATGGACTTACATCTCGATGTGAATATCAACATTTTTCTATTCGCTAGCGGTGTTTGTAAATCACGAAAGTTAGGGTTACTCCACCATTTCGTTTTTTTTTCAATTATGAAATTTTCAGATGTTCCACTGTGTACTACAGCTATTAAACTTTGGCATTGAGAAATCCAAATTCGATTGAATTGTGATAAAGCCAGAAGCAAACTAAAAGTAATTCTTATAACGGGATTGGCACATTCACTCCATAACACTTTGCCAAAAAGAACGTGTTCCTCCTGGACTAATTGTTCGATTCAGATGTTCGAGTGCTCATTCTAATTGTATCGGTCCTGATTGGAAAAATAAACATTGTTTTATTCGCCAGAGATTTTTGAAAATCACAAAAATTCTGGATTCTGCACCATTTTGTTTCTTTCAATTATTGGATTTTCAAATGTTCCATTGTGTACTACAGTTCTTCATCTTTGAAATAACTAAGAAATCCAAATTCGATTGAATTTTCATGAAGCCTGAAGCAAAATAATAATAATCGTTTATACGAGATTAGCACATTCACTCCATAACAAATTGCAAAGAAATGGGTGTATCTACTGGACTATTTGTTCGATTTCGATATTCGAGTACGCATTCTCTTCAGAAATAAATAGCCTAAGATGACATCGGTACAGGTTGGAAAAAATCTGATTTTCTTTTTCTCCAACGGTTTTTGTAAATGACAATACTTTGGTAGAATCCGCCATTTTGTTTTTGTTCATTATGACATTTTCAAATATTCCACTGTATACTATAGCCCTCTAGCTGTGAAACGACGCCAAGAAATTCGAATTCGGTTGAGAAATGATGAAACCACGAGGGAAATAAAAACTTCCGTTTTTTTTCTGACCACCCGATATATGATGAAACAAAATGATTGCAGTTGTTATATATAAAAATTGATTGATATATATCTGTTAAAGTGAGGAAGGCAAATAGGCTAAATATGGATCTACTCAAGAGTCGTGAAGATTGAATGCTGAAAATAAAAATAGGTTACTATATGTTATGTATGTATATGCTCTTCCACTGGTGGGGGTAGCGGGTAGGTACATTTTTTCAAAAATGTAAAAGGAACATTCACAATGAAATACTCGAACGTTTCAAATATCAAAAGTGTATGCGCCAAACGTGTTCCTAATCGGAAAATATCAATCTACCGGTTGGCGGAAATGGCCGTAGAAAGAGGAATAAGAGAACAGGTGAAAATTAATAGTAGTTCAATGAACTGGAAAAACACCTTTTTATAGATAGCGAAGCTGAATTAGGAAATGAAATGATAAAAGTGTGTTGAGTAATACACAACATATAATATATTGATTACAAAGGTGATAATGCTTCATTTTCTACCTATACTTAGTTCTCCAATTTTGATAAAATAATCATAATCTCCAACCTCGAAACCCCAGATACAAATTTTAAGTAGAATCGGATCATAATTACAAAACGCGTTGGCCACATTGTATTGGCCACATTATATCCGCCACATTGAATTTCCTGATTTTGACAAATGCATCAAAAAGTCCGATCCCATAAACCCTCAGATACAAACTTTGAATAGCTTCGGATCAGAATTACAAATCTTCGTCCGCTTTATTGGATCTGCTATTTTGACTTAACCAATTTTGACGAGACAATCATAATTACCGATCCGGAAAACTCCTAGATACTTTTCGATAGATTCGGATCAAAATTACAAAACTTGTCCGAAACATTGGATCCCCATCTCAAATTTTCAAATTTTGACGAAAGATTCATAATCTAGGATCTCGAAAACTCCCAGATACCAATTATGAATAGAATCGGATTTATACCCTAATAGCACACAACGTCCTAGAGACGTCCCTATTTGGTACAATTCACGTCCGAATGTCCCGAACCAAAAATAAGTGTCCTTGGGACGTCCCATCCCGTACATCTCATGCAATGTCCACGGAATGTCCCAGCTGGTACATCATTTCAAATGTCTTAGAAATGGCAATCCTTAGACGTCCCACGTGGTACATATTGTAGAATGTCCAGGCAAGAACGTTCTTTGCATGTCCTTTATGGGATATGATTTCAAACGTTCCTTTAGGGACATCCATCGGATGTCCCGAGTAGTACATATTCTGGCATGACTTCAGATCTTATATAATATCCCTTCTAGACAACCATGAAATGTCCCTGATGGTACATTCCTTCAAATGTCTCTGCGCAGACGCCCTTAATATTTTCAGGATCGTATAACAATCGAGATGTCCCTTAGGGACATCCTTCGAATGTCCCTCAGGGATATCCGTCAGATGTCCCAATTGGTACATGAACTGTACTTTTCTAATGTCCTAGAAATAACGTCCTATGGACGTCCCAGTCGATACTTTTGGTATGTTGTCCCTGCGAGGACGTTAACTTACACCTCGCCGACGAATGATTGCTCGTAGGCTATAAGTACTCCTCGTCAATGTCCTTCACGTGAGTCCATTGGACATCCTTGGGAAACTTTTTGGGGACTTTCTACGGACCATCAACTCAACTGGCTGTCCTGATCAGTTATGGATCCCTAGAGGGACCCAGAAAAATTCAAATTCAAGAATAATTCGTACGTCCTTGGGACATCCTATGGACATCCAAATGATATCCCTCAGCGTTGCTGATGGGTTGTCCAATGGATGTCCTAGGATGTCCTCTGTAGTGCTCGATGAGGAATACTGTAGGATTTAGGTATTCGATAGTTTTCCCAGGGACATATCCCTCAAGGACGTCCCTAGTTGGTCCTCAAGTCGGACATTTGTGCGTCCCGACAGGACGTCCTAAGGATATCCATGGGACATAAGTGTGTTATTAGGGTAATTACAAAACTCGTCCACCATTTCGGAGCCGCCATTAAGTTCTTTCTGTCTAGAAAAAATGTCACGATGCATTGTCACCAGAATTATGTGCAGTGTCTCTGCTATAATTTCATCACCAGCAATACCAGTCAGACGAACTCGACAGGCCCAGTCAGCATATCCCTTTATCGTTGACTTTGAAAAATGTCTCCTCCCTAGGAACGCACGATGTTCTTTGAACATTATAGGAATTCCCTTTCGTGCGCTCCAAGCGATAAAAAAAATGCGCACCAAGCGTTAAGAAAAAGGAGAATGATTCCTACAGTATATATTCTCATCTCCGATCGTTTTCACAATGAAAGCGGAATACTGCTTACCTTATTGTCACAGTTGATGCGTTAACAAAATTGGTATTCTTGCGAGCTGTCAAATCTACAAAGTCCAAATATATTATTGAATATTTTGAAGACATTTTTGCGATATATGGAAGTACCAGTACATTTATCTCAGACCAAAGCAGTTCCTTGACATAGAAATCATTCAACAGTTTTTGCAAGAATAACAACATCATATTCTAAAATGCTCTGGCTCTTTCTCGTGCCAACGGGCAAGTGGGGAATTTAAATAACACTGTTCAATTTGCACTAAATAATGGTCCAAACAAATTGACTAGAAATCACCGTGTCAGCTAATGTCTGGATACCTTCCACGTCATGGTTCCTATGCACTTTCTATTGATTGAAAACCTAATTCGAGCAAGGGAAGACGCATTCAATGAAATTGAATTGGCACGAACAAAACAGGAGCAACAATTTGACAAGAAAGGAAGGAACCTCGTATTTATGAAGAAGCAGACCTAGTTGCAATAATTAGGCATACACCTTCAACAGGCACAAGCAAGAAACTAGCATAGCTCTATAGTGGGCCCATAGTGAATAAAATATCACTAAATCACAAATATATTGTTCAGGACATGTCTTACTATCGTAGAATTCTGAGATCAAACTACGAAAACACAGTTACCGTTGATCAGATGTGTTCATGGTCTATACCCGGTGGTTTCTCAGACAGAACAGATTGCGACAGAGGACGGGGTACCGTTATTTTCGGATCCCTCCGATGATGACCCAATGGGACGATGAATGCCTCGAGACGAGACATCTGCAAGATGGCCGACTGTACAAATTCCATTTTTTTCAAAACAAAACGCCTTGTATGAATATGACGTGGGTACTCAATTCTGAAGGAAAAAGATTATTTTGATAGCCTAAATAAAACTCGCAAAGACGTGATGGTATTGTTTACATTAACACCATTGAGGTAGAATGGGTATCGATAGTATCCCAGCATCTTGGGAGGAATTGTATTCCCATTGTTATACAGTGAGGACGTGAAAAAACTCCCTCCCTTCCCCCTCTACCTTTTGAACAGAACAAGCTAGCGAGGTCGGGTAAAATTCAGGCGAAAACGGACCTCTTTTACAACTATTTGGCATGAAAATGGTTGCGGTCACGTGACCTAGTGTCAAGTGGGCACCATCAACTTTTTTCCCAAATATAAAAAGGGGCCACCTTGTTTTGAAGGCCTTCCGTTTATCTATCCAACACCGCTTCGTTTGTACAAATCGGCCAAGCCGTTCCAAAATGACAAGAGTTTGATAATAAACCTAAATAACTCTTAATTGCAACAGAATTCCAAGTAGGAATTGTAACAAGTGCTCAAACATGCTCAAAATGTTCATCGTTCACTTATTGACACGAAAAAATTGGTTTTGAAATTCAATCCGGATGTGATTTACTGTTTCCGAGGTACATTTCGAACGCTTTTCATTTGAGAGAAAACTAGCTAGCAGATAACGAAGCTGGGGAGGCGAGCTATAAGATGAATGCTTGGCGAGAAGTCCGTGGTGCATTGGAGATATCAAGTGCCACGGCTAAGGTTTCACCATTTATTCAAACCTCAATTTTATGAACATTCAAATTGTTCAAGAGCATATCAACAGTGATCTCAGAACGATAAGTGACTCAGCTAATAAACATAAATTGAAACTGAACAAAAGTAAGTGCCATCTCATATTATTTGGCAACAAAATTTCAAGAATGATGCTTTCACCAGAATTGTCTATTGAAATCTGGGTATTATCTTCGACTCTGACTTGAAATTCACCTCACATGTTAATGATCAGCTCAAAAAGTCCTTCAGTTCATTGAAGTTGATTTATTCACACAGACATTATCTCAATCAACAAATACGTGAGCTTCTCAGTAAATCATTGGTCCTCTCTAGGTTCAATTATGGTGATATTGTCTACTGTGATTTGCTCATCAAATTTGACCAGAATAGTATTCAATGGGATCAAAACTTTTGTTGTAGTTTCATTTTTTCACTTAGAAAATACGATCATGTTTCTAACAAAAAAATGGAAATATCATTTCTGCCTCTTTTTATACAAATTATTGAAGTGTGAAGTTCCTTTGACCCTCTCGAGTACTTTGGCCCTCTAAAGTAAATTGAATCATAGGTCTTCCCTCCATTCGTTGAGACTTAGCAATAAACATCACCTGAATATACCTCGTCGACGTTCAGCCATGTTTCGAGAATCCTTCACCTATCAAGAAGTTAGTTAAGTTTTATAACTCGATTCTCATCCATCACACTCACTTATTGGAGTATAAAGTGAAGAAAATATTGAAAGCCAAATTTTTTGAAGGTCCATACTAATCCCGAATGAGAAATGCTTCGATATGATATCTATAAAAAATATGATCTTATTTTAGATCCTTGATTTATTAGTGTATTTAATCAATGATATGATAAAATGATAAAATGCCATAACACTGTTGAGATGATTTTTCTTTATTTTTTAAAATAATACCATAGCATTGTTTTGATATGTTTTTTGTCTTGATGAATGCAGTTGTTGATTATATTTTCTAATTCTCTACAATCTAGGTTAAGTGTAAGAGTAGCCCTAGGCTAAACTTTCGCCTATTTCGTAAGAAAATTGAGACGATCTATTATCATTATATTATTATTATATTTTTCAATAGATTGCTGCTATATATCAGAGACGAAAGCCATATTGCCTATCGTTGATAATACCTGAATGTATTTCATGAGCTCGATGTCGATAGCTTTCTCCATGATCTTTGAAATAATAAATAGCAGTGCGATCGGTCTGTAGTTGCTAGGTTGGGTCTTTTTGTCTAATTGAGGAACTAGTTGTACACTTCCAATATTTGAGTTGTACGGGAATATCCCCAATTTGTAAGAGTAGTTGAACAACTTGCAGAGAATAGGTATAAGTTTGGGACAATCGGTGGGATTCCGTCGGAGCCACGAGCTTTGTTGGTGTTGAGACCAAATGAAATCTTCCTTATAGTACGTTGGCGGAAGATGATCTCGGGCATATGACTGTCAATAGGCGTTATGTTTGGAGGTTATTTGCCCGATGAATCCAGAGTAGTTTTTCAAGCAAATAAATACGCAAAAATGTTAGCTTTCTCCTGAGTAGTTGTGGTTAGTGTTCCATCTTCCTTGGTTGGAGGAGGAAACGAGCTGGACGTGAAGTTTTTTCCTAAAGCTTCGGCGAAGGACCAACATGAACGGGATCCGTTAGGACATTCAATAAGTTTTGATCTTATTTTAGCTTTATGAGCATCGTTTGATGAATTGTCTCATTGCATATTCCCCTAGCCTCGGAATATTCTGCTCTAGTCTCAGGGCCTGGATTCTTCTGCTATCGATGGAATGCTGCCTGTTTGGAAGCGACAGCTCTAGAACAGTTTCTACTGAACCAGGCCTTATCGGAAGGTGTTCTCTTTTTAGTGTTCGGTATGTAGGTTTGCATCCCCAACATGATGATTTCAGAAATTGTCTCAGCACATCGTGTTGGATCTGCTGAGGAGGAACAAACCCCTCTTTCATGAAAACGCTGAAAAAAATATACGAAGACCTTCCCAGTCGGCCGAATTGTAATACCACATGAGAAGGGTAGGAATTGTGGTGCTGGATGGTACATGGAGAGAGCAGGTCTATACAAAGTGAAACAAAAAATACTGAATGATCGAATGGAGAATAACGTTTTCTCCAGAAGATGGACCATAATATCCTATGTCACTCGCGGAATGATGGAGTCCTGTTACATCGTCATGATGAAGAAGTCTGGTGTGAGGTCTCGAAATGGTTTTGTAATTTTTCGAAACGAAGTGCATTTTTGAGATCAGGTTGAAAAAGTTTTAGATTCCACAACCATCACTTCCATCATAAAATGTATAGTAGTTGAAATTATTCAATGCGCAGTTATACAAATAATGAAAACTTGCATAACTTGATCTTCTGCGGTGCGTGTGGCATGATTTCCGTAATTTTTTTGGCAAAGTTTTCCCATATTCGAGAGTCACGACACGCCACTGCATATAATATTTCTACCAGTATTATTATTCAATGCATTTATATCAATTCCATATTAATGAGATAATAGAACAATTCTTTATCCCAATGTCGTGTTCTCGACAATAATAATACGTACATATCATTAGGTGCGTGTTTTGGTGAATCAACTATTTCATTCAACTCATGGAAATTTCAATTGATAATTTCGTTTCAAAATAGTTCCACATTACGACTGACCGAATTTAAGTACCTAATAGCTGATTGCGCATTCATTCAAGGTAGCCAAGCTTTTGTTCTCAATGTTATTTCTTGATTACAAATATCTAGCGGAATTCAAATGACTTTTTTCTACAAACGTCAAAAAATGGCAAGGTTTACGCATTGATAACAAATTGCGAAGTGACACTTCTTTTCAGTTTCCTACGTTACCATGATACCTTGCACAAAACAATGCGCAAAGTAAAAAAAACAGTGCGCGAAGTACCTACTTCACGCATTGTTATGTAAAATATATGAGATATTCATATTTCAACTTTATGGTCCTCAATCGAGCTAACATCCACGAAATCATTCATTTCTGAATGTTCAACAATAACTCTGTTTTGTCTCTTGGAGCGCACGAAAGGAAATTCCTATTATGTTCGTGGAACCACGTGCGTACCTAGGGATGATAGGGGGAGGCATTTTAAGCCAGTTCAACACTATTCTTGATATCGAGCTGAGCATATTTTTACTTTAGAACTATATTTTTTGACGTTTCTAGAAAAAAATGTGTTTGCAACTCGAGCGCGAAATACTTTGGTCATATCGACTATTTTTTCAAGTCGGCTACGCTTCGTTAAAAAAATCAGATCTTGGTCACCAAAGAAGCATTTTGCGCTCTAGATACAAAAATAACTATTATTTTACTAGTACGCAGATATATGATAATTTTTAGCACTTCAGAAATCAAATGCTGAATTTCTGTCACTTCTGAGGTCCCTTTCAACAGCAGCTGAAGGTAATCATCTGATTAATTGGTTATCTAAAACATCGAACCTGACTCTCATTGGCCGGTTTTTTCGATCTGAATGTGACATTTGAACGTCGAATATGAATTATAACCACGATGTTCATTTCAAACTATAAAATCATCTCCAATCGCAAAATCAGTGGACACAAAACTCATCCATTCAATGAATCAGAAGAAAAATCAGACATTTGCTGGGTTTCTCACCAGTTTGGAAAAATGCAATACATCACAGGTGACATATAGTTTTCTCAAAATTATTTGCAGTTGGATTCCTGCACAGGTAACTATCAATGTTATTATTGCCAATTCAACCTAGGCAATTGAATATAAAATAAAACACTGCATAACAGAAAATTTCATCTGTAAATGCAATGCAGAAACGACCCTGAATGTTTCATCATTTCCTAGTGAGAAGTGATGTAAATCATTCTGTAATTTCTCAATCCATCAGATGTCATTAACGAATTTCGTGATTTCCTTGTAATATATTTCCTTGAGACGCACCATACTTTTTATCTTTATTGTTACTTCACTCAAATTCCTACTCTTGATCGAACATCATGCTCTTCACATCAACAAATCTCAATTACATACCTAAAAAAACTGTTTTTGAGGCGGCTGAGAGTCTGAGCAAATTTTCATGAGTAATAAACCTAGAATCTCAAGACTAAGAGATTCTAGGGAAATTTCGTGAATCGATTGTCAGCTGATGCAAGACAGACTGTTTCGACTTGTCATAAGTCTCATCAGTTGCACTGGCCAGCTGACAATCGATTCACGAAGGGTACCTCGATATATCAAACAAGTCGAAGCCCTGAGGGGACAGAAGGACGATCTAGCCTTCATAGCCATCTAGTGGCTTAAGTGCAAGGTGTATAGGTAGATTCATCAATCATACCTTGCGACTAAGTCGTGCATATAGACTCCTACGTCTATATGCTTAGAGAAAAGACATCCATGTCAGATTCTGTAGACTATCGCAACACCTGTAATTCTCAAAGTGGTTTAATGTCCCACTAACAGATGGTGATAAACCTAGAATCTCAATACTAAGAGATTCTAGGGAAATTTCGTGAATCGATTGTCAGCTGATGCAAGACAGACTGTTTCGACTTGCCATAAGTCTCATCAGTTGCACTGGCCAGCTGACAATCGATGATGATGTTCTGAATATTCAAGATGATTCTATCGCTTTCTTCTTCACGAAATGGTGTTGCCGAGCAACACCACCAGTCAGGACGAGTGGTAGTGTTGTACGGCAACACAATTGGGATGACAATGAGAGACAGAATTATGAGAAGATATTAAGAACAGAGTGGTATTTTGTTAGGTTATTTCACGTTCCCGAAGCATAAAAAGCATTCATCATGAATGAGTGATTAATTCTGTCAAGTAACCGCTGAACAACTAAGAACGGCTGTCGGCCATATCTCAGCAACGAATAATGATACAAGTTTGAGATAGAATGAATCTGATGGTATGAATATCATTTCATGATGTTATAGAGGAACTGAATCTCAACATACCAATGGAAACCGCAAGATGATAGCATTTCGAAGATATTAACTATCAAAGTTGAAAGAATGATAGATATGACAGCCGTTCTTAGTTGTTCACATGGTACAGTCATAATTATTTTATGCCAAACTGACAGACATTACTTCGCTATCCATGGTTACATCCGGAATTTGTTTCGCTATCCATGGTTACATACAGACTTTGCTTCGCTATCCATGGTTAAATTGTTGAAAACATCAACGCTGATAAGTAGACCAATCAGAATTGAAAGACAGCTAATGTTTGTGGCTTGTGATTGTCCAGATTATGTGATAAGTGAAATAGTCAGCTGCATTCTTCGCATATCGTGTGATCTAATCGAATCAATCGGAACTACCATCAACTGATCTACGAGGAGGGAGCAGCGAAGCATATGCTAGCAATCTGCCCTAACTTCATCGAAAACGATAGAACATTTTGTCATCTGCTAAACGTATATTATGAGTTGAGGTATACCTTCTTACTTCCTTGGGTATGATTGTGATCAAAAAGATGACACGCCAATTCAATATGGTATACTGAATGATAATATCAATTATCATCATTTCGTTGTCAACCTTGATATATACCGAATAACACTTTACCAAAACTCGATCGGCTATAGAACGGAGAAGCTTTGGAATTCTTTGCTAATGGAAGTATTCTCAAGAACTTATAACTAACAAAAGTCCAAGGAAACAAACCAATTTTTTACACCTCGACACGTGTTTCGCTATTTTAGCAGTTGGATTCCTTCACAGGTTACTATCAATGTTATCATTGCAAATTCAACCTAGGCAATTGAATATAAAATGAAACACTGCGTAACAGGAAATTTCATCTGGAAATGCAATGCAGAAACTATCGCAGAATATGCGACCCTGAATGTTTCATCATTTCCTAGTGAGAACTGATGTTAATCATTCTGTGATTTCTCAATCCATCAGATGTCATCATCCGGATTTTGCTTCGCTATTTATGGTTACATACAGACTCTGCTCCGCTATCCATGGTATAATCATTGAAAACATCAACGCTGATAAGTAGAACAATCAGAATTGAAAGACAGCTAATGTTTTCACGATAAGCATTATACGTTGTCTCTGGCTTGTGATTGGCCAGATTATGTGATGAGTGAAATAGTCAGCTACATTCTTCGAATATCGTGTGATCTAATCAAATCAATCGAAACTATACCATCAACTGATCTACGAGGAGGGAGCAGCGAAGCATAATAGCAATCTGCCCTAACTTCATCGGAAACGATAGAACATTTTGTCATCTGCTATGAGTATATCATGAGTTGAGGTATACCTACTTCCTTTCTTGGGTATGATTGTGATCAAAAAGATGACACGTCAATTCAATTTGGTATACTGAATAATAATATCTATTATCATCATTTCGTTGTCAACCTTGAAATAAACCTGTTATTCGGTATATTACTTTACCAAAACTCGATCGGCTATAGAACGAAAAAGCTTTGGAATTCTTTGCTAATGGAAGTATTCTCAAGAACTTATAACTAACAAGAGTCCAAGGGAACAAACCAATTTTTCACACCTCGACACGTGTTTCGCTAACTATTTCAGCATCTTCAGGAAAATAATCAAACTGAATGCTCTATCCCAGTGGGCTACTTATATACTAGGTATATATGTCTACCCAACCGTGAATAGACAAGAACCGCCAAGTTCATGGTTGAGTTCACATGTTATATCACTAACCTATACAGATGACTAAATGTGATAGGCCCATTATCCTTATTCATCACTCTATTACTATTGCTGAATATCTAACTTTTTAACATCATCAACTTGCTCAACTAATCTGAGGTTATTAATATGTGTGTTATGATTGTGATTGAACATGTGTTCGGCGACACACGATTTACCTAACCTACCATATTTCAAATGTGCTAAGTGTTCTTTGAACCTTGTTTTTATGGGACGCCTGGTTAGGAATATCCCAATTCCTTTCGATTCCATGTACATATAAAAGGACTTGATGAGGTTTTCAAAGATTTAGGTTTTGGTAGCATTTATCACTCTGGGTCAAAGTTAGGCAATTCATTAGGTTATTCAAAGGATAAGGTAGACACACTTGAAAAGTCAGGAATATACGGAATAAGTTGAAATGATTGTGATAAAACAAATATAGACCAAACCAAGAGGAAGGATAAGAAATCGAAAGTGATGGCCTAATCACTTGGAAATATATTTTAAATTCGAAGAAAAATTGAGGAATTGGGCATCTATATAAATGATTTAGCATCAATTGATATTCGAGGAAAATTCACACAGTTTGCAGATGACACGACGATTCTGTGGCACAATCAAGATGTATCGGAATTGCAACAAATTATTTTTGATGATATAACATGAATCGAAAAGTGGTGTGATTGCAATATGCTTTCATTGAATATTTAGAAAACGAACATCTTCACTTTTCATTGCAACTTGCAAGAAGAATTGTTTCTTGGTAATCAAGTTATAAGAAATAAGTCTGTAACAAAACTTTTGGGTTTATACATTGACGATAAATTGAGGTTTGAAGAACATATTGACAAATTGAGAAAAAAGTTAGCCCCTGGGTGTTTTGCAGTTAGAACAACATCTCAGGAACTTGGTCAAGATATGGCGAAAATGGTATACTTTGCTCTTATCGACTCCCATTTATGAAATTTGTTTTTGGGGGTCTTGCAGTCGATTTTTATTCGATATGATATTTGTGTTACAAAAGAGAGCAGTGAGGTATTTATGTAAAATTGAGTTTAGAGATTCTTGCAAGCCTTTGTTTATTGAAAATAGAATATTGACATTGCCATGTATCTTAATTTTGGAAACAGTGTGTCTTATTCACAGTAAATACATGAATGCAAATTCTAAAAAAAAGAATCGTTATAACACAAGACAGGCTATGGATATATCGGCACCAATACCATCTACTACGCAACTCAAAAACTCCTTCTTTTATAATGGGAAAGAATTATCCAATCATTTGCCAGACGAGATTAAAATGCTAACTAATTTCGAGAAATTTGAAGGTTCTGTAAGGAATATTTCGCTGGAGAGAGCTTACTACTCGCTAGATGAATTTTATTTGGAAACATTCTAACTTTCAATTGTACCTGTCATTTTGATGCCTATATTCTTTTTATATACACTTTTTCATCTATTTTTCATATTCTTTATATTTATGTAAATATGATGAGTTTGTCGATGAGAATTTCATTTCTTCTGACAATACAGTATATTTGATTGATTGATTGACTGATTAGTCCACAGTAACGTTTTTATATCGATGTGAGCCGTAAGTCGTTAATCTATGCTGTGAGACAATCAATATAGTCCAGTCGGCAGGTAGTTTTAGCGATGAAAAATTCAGAAGTTAATGAAATTTTAGTATGTTGTTTGTACATGTTTAGTGATGCCAAATCCAAGTTTTCGACCTCGAGGAGGTTGTGGAAAATTTTTGGCGGCCAAAAAACCTCGAAATATTCGGACTTGTTTAAGTTTTTCACCTATAACTCGACAACGGTCAATTGTACGGGAAAAAACACAGTATACTAAATTAAAGAAGACAAAATTTCCTGTCGATTCACGAAATGAAAACTGGAATCGGAGCTGTAATAAAGTTTTCACGAGCGATCAAAGTATGATGATTATTTCCAATTTTGGTAAAAACTGCCGTCACCCCATTTTCAAAGTGCCGTATCTTTACAAAATTACTTTTTTTTTCAACCTCCCTCCTTAGAGTTTGTAGAGTATCAATCAGAGAGTTCAAAATGCGCTAACATTTTGAAATCAGCTCAATTTCTGAAATTGTTGAGACTGTTTTTAAAAAATTAGCGTTTCTCGAAAATAGCTACCTATTGATTCTATGCTTTTTACTTGGGGTAAATGATCGCCCAATGACCCATGACCACCTTGTGATTCCGTCTCAATTTTATTGATACCTAGGAAAATAATAATGGTTGACGGAGAACAATGTCATACCCAATAGATAATAAATGTAATTATGTGAAAAAATATATTTACGAAGAATTCATTAGTAGGTATAGCATAAAAACATATACATATCTACACACTATATAATACATAATGTATCTGCATCAGTCTTCATATCGAGTCTTCGAAGGTTCTGTTCTGCGAGAAAAAAGGCAACAATGAAATATTTCATGTAAAAAATAAGAACGCTAATGAATAATAATGAATGGAGATACATACATTGATTGAGTCGAGACCTTTTTGGCTGAGGTTCGACGTCGTCGTCCTCAAGTTCGTGCTCCTCTTGGGCGATGAGATCTTCCAGGAGGTCGTCGTCCTCCTCTTCGTCGTCCTCATTGAGTTCTGGCACGCGCGAGTTCTCGCAGGCGTGGCCGGAGCAGTGCTTGCAAATAACTGAGCACCGCAGGCCTGCCTTCTTGCAACTACAGGCCGCGGTGCTGCAGCCTCTGGCACACTTGCAGGCAAGAATCTTCAGGAGAGACTCAGGGGCTGCATTCTTCGTAGTGGTGATAGGTACCACTCCTTGCTTGGTTAGGGACCACCCCCAATCTGCAGGGATCTTGTTGTTTCCTAACCAAGTTTGTACCTGCTGGTGTGTACTTAAGGAATGATACCTACCAGCATCACCAGTAGGTGGAAGCCTGGCAAGTTGAAATTTGGCTTTTGACACCGACTTGGTGAATATTTTGTATCGCAGTCCATCAAGGTTTTCTCGCTCGGGGTCTCCTCCATACATTTTCACCAGAAAATTTTCGCCCGCTTCACAAATTTCTGATGCAGTGGCATCTGGTTTGGTGAAAATCAAAACGTTGGGCGTAAGGAAGGGATTCTTCGCGTACGTGCTGCAAACCTTCTTCTTTCCCAAACCAAAGGGTGCGGAAGTAGTGTCGCATCCACTTATGGCATGGAGAAAGAGAATTTCTTCGGAATGGAATTTACACGATGTAGCGGAGTACATGACGCTGGGGACGTTCCCTTTTCCACTTTTCTGGAACCAGATGTTCTTAGCCGGAGACCCTAAGGCTGCTTGGTGAATATACCTACCTACGCTCATATTTTGATGTTTTTTACTTAAACTGTATGATTTTGGAACAAATAAATCTATCTCTATCTATCTATCTATGTTTGAATGAATGCAAAGTTACGTAATCATAAGCCCCAAAAAATGCAGACAATAAACCTTAAAAAATACAACTATCTCAGGAGATATACATGAAGAAAACTAGAAGAATGTGACCCATTATTTAGTTATTAACAACTTTATTCAATGGACAGTAATTCAACATAATCATTGGTACTTCTAATGACCTACGTCATACAGAATGACAATATCAAATTGATTTTCTGACGTATATCTCCTAAAATGAGCGGTTTTTTCTTTATTTATTAACTGCATTTTGTTGGACTTCTGTTTACGCAACTTTGCCTCCCTTTGAACTTTGTTTTATCTCTGACGGTTTCCATATCCATATAACAGAATTAGTAACAGCTTGTGTAAGGATAATATATTCTCAAGATTTATTTCTACCTAAATACAGTATGTTTCACTAAAAAGTTATTCTTCATAAAAATTTTTGCATATTCTATAATCTGAAATACAATCATCAGATATAAAAATTATTCAGTCATATACGCGGTGTGTCAAAAAATGTGAATTGTACCCAAGAGTAAAGTACCTTTATATTTGGCTCACCGTGTATTAGACTGAAAAAAAATGATATCGGATGATTGTATTTCAGATTTTAGGACATACAGAACTTTTCAAGAGGAATAATTTTTTTTCTGAGATGAATAATAAAAAAGATGCAGCACTTTGAAAATGGGGTTATGGCAGGTTTTACCAAAATTCTAAATAATCACCATATTTCGATCGCTCGTGAAAACTTAACTACTACTTCGATTTCAGTTTTTTCTTCGTGAGTCAACGGAGAATTTTGTCTTCTTTAATTTAGTATACCGTGTTTTTTCCCGTAGGATTGACCGTTGTCGAGTTATAGGTGAAAAACTGAAACAAGTCCGAAAATTTCGAGGTTTTTTGACCACCAAAAATTTTCCACAACCTCCTCGAGGTCGAAAACTTGGATTTGACATCACTCAACATGTACAAATAACATACTCAAATTTCATCAACTTCTGAATTTTTCATCGTGACACCCGTTTTTCACGACCTGCCGACTGGGCTAATAGATATACGTGAACTATTACAGTTGTCAGAGCGACTACATTACGACTCCTTTATCTCAGTTACTGGGATGTCTTCATGACATTCGCAAATTATTCGATGATGGTACATAGCGGAGTGATTACAACTTTTTGATAAACAAAGGATAGCTTCCATGCTATTTCAGCCGCTATATTGCAACACAAATATTGTAAACGAAAAATACACTCTACTATGGGCGCCGTTATATCTTCTGGAAATATAATGGAGATGGACAAATGAAATGGATTACGTATTATGGTCACATTATTTTGGAGATTCATGAGAAGAATTGATAAAGTATATTTTTCCAGAAACAGAAAATTACCCTTATTCAGCATTATCTCCGAGGCTCATAACTTTTGAGTGAGTAGAATTGAATTTTGTTCGTCACTCTATGGTCCCATGTTGAATAATATTCAATGCCATTTCCATGATATATAGTAACGATCATAATATGACAGTCATTTTTAGAAGAGAAGTTATCACACGTGAATGGCTGGACCGATTCCACTACCTATTTTTTTGTTGTATTTGTTATTGTCAGGGAAAATTTCTTATGGAAGAAGAATTTGTATCTAAGGGGGGCCGGAGATTATGATCCTTTCCTCAAAATAAAAGGAACCAAAAAAAGGAATTTAAGATTGCGGATCCAATATAAGGTGGATGAGTTTTGTAATTTTGATTTGATTCTATTTGAAATTAGCGTGTAAGGGTTCTTGGGGTCGGTGATTATGATTTCTTTGTCAGAATGAAGGAATTCAAGATGACGGAGCCAATATGGCAAACGAACTTTGTAATTATTATCCGATTTCATTCAAAATTGGTATCTGGGGATTCTCGGGGTTGAAACTTATGATTCTTTCGTCAAAATTGAGAAATTCAAGATGGCGGATCCAATATGGCGAACGAGCTTGGTAATTATGATCCGATCCTATTCTAAATTTGTATCTTAGGGTTTTCGTGGTTGGAGATCAGATTATTTCGTCAAATTTGGAAAACTTATTCAAGATGACGAATCCAATATTATGTCATATATCTTTGTTTTTTTTTTTTGATAAGTAGTCATGATCCGATTCTATTCAAAATTGGTATCTGGGGATTACAGGGGTTGAAAATCATGATTCTCTCGTCCAAATTGAGAAATTCGAAATGACGGATCTAATAATTCTATTCAAAAATAGTATTTGGGAGTTTTCGGGGTATAACATTATGATTTCTCCGTCATAATTGGAAAATTCAAGATGACGCATTTAATATGTCGAACGAGCTTTGTAATAATTGGTGTTTTGTTCAACTGAGAAAACACACTTTTATGGTTAGTCAATCTGCAAAGAAGTTGAAAATAGTAAAGTGTATCGTTGAAAAGTCAGCTGGAAAAATTTCTTCTATAGATAACGTGTATATGGTATAACAACGTTTTCCGGGTCAGATATAGTATATATATTATGAAAATTATATCTCACAACTTTTGGTGTGACATACGTATCAAGATACATATTAACACTTCCATCTTATGACCTTCTGATGATATAATGACAAAAAATGACTACACAACGAGGATAATATTCCAATACAACTCTCCTACGACTGGCTCATAAGTTTATATTAGCAAGTTATCACGACTACATCATAACGTCGATGTGACGTCGCAGAAATGAGCCTTTTTATCGAATTGCCATACATACCGGCGTTTGAGCATATAGTGCAAGACATAAATCACGGAATTTTGAATATGATCTCGTAGATGTGTGTACAACCAATTTATAGCCTATGTGCGTGCTACTTGCTTACTCAAGGAACTGAAAAGTTTTTGATTTCGAATAAATAATTGTATTTTGTGGAGACAGCTGTTCAATTTCCTAGGATTGAGAGTTTTTTTCATACAAAGACTCGGAGAATCGAAGTGTATTATCACGTTCGATGCGGTTACAGAAAATAGTAGCTTATGAAACAATGAGTGAGTAAGCGTCCTTGTTGTTTAAGATCCATTGTTCGAAACTTCTCGAAGTGTTCCAGTGATGACATACCAAGTGGTCAAAAAGTGTGAAATATAATCGAAGAAGTTCAGCCTCCGTATTCCCTTGAATTCTTTTCTCCCTCCTGCATATCATCATTCTCGAATTTCCAAGTCAATATCTCGAAATGGTTTTGAAATTTCGGACCTTTTCCATAGAGTATTTGAAATATCGATATTTTTCGATATTCAGTACTTTCATGCACTTCTATAGATTTAAAAACTCCAGGCGATATTTAAACCATACTGCAGTGTGATACGATCGAATTCATTCCTGGTGAAGTTATCCACCTAGCTTTGAGAGCAGCAAAACCTCCGACAACAACAAAATGAGCGTTTTCCGAATAATGTGTGGGATTTCATGGAATCGTCTGCCATATTGATACTGCTACAATAATGCGCTTCTGAAATAATGAATCCTTCATCCAGATGGATTTCCCCAGTTGACATCTCACAACAATTTCGTGATTTTTTAGATAAGTCAATTTCTGGGGCCGCAAGGGGGCACTTTTGCAATATTCAGTACTTCAGATTGAATACTGAATTAGGTGCACCTAAATAGTTACAAGTCAAACAGCATACAGGGTAGGTCAAAAAATATAAAAATTGCTCTAGAGGAAAGTACCCTCAATTCAGAAAAATCAGCAAAATGTTAATGAGAAAAGTTATTTACAATTGAGAGTTATGCCTAAATAAACATGATCTTCTATGGCCTTTTTCTAGTTTTTAAAATTTTTTCGTTAATAATTCCCCAATTTCTATTTTTTTTTTATATTCACCCCAAACACTTTCACAAGTTTATCATAACAAAATCAGTTGATTATACCTCTGTTCAGATTCAAGCATATTTTTGCAATTAACTTGGATTTCAATTCTTTTAGGGAATCACAAGCTTTATGTTTGTTGCAACAATATTCAGATTGGCTTCAAAATTTCGCAAACCATATCTTTAACAAGGTGAAAAATTAATAATGATAATATGCATATTTGAAAACTTTCATTCAACGTGAACATTTTGTATTTGAAATGTTTATGAAAAAGCTGTACAAATTGATCGACAACCATGATATCTTTGAAAATAATCACGGATACCCAAGGAACGAAACAAATGAGGGTTGACAGTAAACATAAAGGCAGTTGGGTGACATTAGCTTCTCATCTAATGATGTTTTACCCTGTTGAAAATATGGTTTGCGAAATTTTATAATCAATCTAAAAAACATAAAATCCGAGTTAATTGCACGAATATGCTTGAATTTGAACAAAAGTATGCCCAACTGATTTTGTTATGATTAACTTATGGAAGTGTCTAGGGTGAATATAAAGAAAATTACAAATTGGGAAGAAATTGACGAAAAAAATTTAAAAACCAAAATATGTCGCAGAAGGCCATATTTTGATATTTAGGCATAGCTTTCAATTGTGAACAACTTTTCTTCATAACATTCTGCTAAATTTTCTGATATGAGCGTACTTTACCCTTGAGCAATTTTTATATTTTTTGACCTACCTCGAATGCTGTTCGACATGCAACTATTCTAAGTGCACGTGAGTGCAATTCGAATTCGTGATTTCCAGACATTCCTGAGTTGGAATGAAATTAAGGAACCTCTAGACAGGGTGATTCAAAAGTAAGCGGCATCCTTTCAGAGGCGTATTCCTTGCATGGAAATAAGGCAAGAAGTTTTTATTAATAAGGGTCCAAAAATGCTTCCTGAGGGAGCTAAGCCCCTTTGAATAGGACACCTCGAAGACGATTTTCTTTCTATAACTTCGGAATCCTCCACAATAAATTCTCGAAAATTGGTGTACGGCATATAAGGATTCGATGGTGAAATAGACTCTGAATTAAAAATTCCGAAATTTCATTCAGGGGCGTTTTAAAGTTTTTCACGCAAAAAATGTTCTCTTAGTTCATTTCGATAGAGTGTACCATTTAGGAGAGAATCGACTTTGAAAACTTTCTGAATTGGGTAAATCATGACGTCGACGAAACCGCAAAACCAAGTAACTGCAAAAACCAAAATTTTCAGGAGACACTAAAAACTTCATAATTTCGGGTTAACTGATCAGATTCAATGAAAAATAGTTACGAACCACCTGATTATTATTATCCTCACGTTTGTACATTGATTATTGAGAAAAGTTTCGTTTTTGTTTGTCATCGTAGAATACTTGGTTTTGACATCTGCTTATGTGCGAAAGCAACAACAATTATTATTCAGAAAAGTAATTCGCAAAAACTCGTAACTTCATTTTCCTGGACTTTCCGCTAAAAAATACTCAAAATGAATTCTGTGTTGAAATACCAATTGAAGTTAAGATTAAACTAATTTACATTATCTGTTCTATAAAAAAAACCACTCACCAATTAGCAGAGATTAATCTCTGTGAAAAGAAATTGAACACAAAAAATCAGAGGCGTGAATCACGTTGTCAACTGTTAGATACTTGTTTTTGACGATCCCTCCAATTTTGTTTTTCAGATAAGGGGTTTTGTATTCATGGATTTTAAAATATTTACAATTTTTCACCAGTTGTTAGGTTTTGCATAAGCATCACCATCACCAATATAATAGACCGCGATTGCCGCCAGAATCCCATTTTCTAGTTTTTGTCAGTTACTTGGTTTTGCCATTCCATCGACGATGATAACTTGAATATCCAAAGAAAAAGGGATATTTTCACACTTACCCTCTTCTGCATGTGACGCCCCTAAATAGAAATCTGGAGTCTTATTCACCATTGATAGGAACTTTTCGCCTTTTATTCAGATGCAAGAAATATGCCCCTGAAAGCATGCCGCTTACTTTTGAATCACCCTGTATAGTGTATGTTACTTTCATCACTTGAGAGAAGTTTCCGTGAGTTCCTCTCTTTTCCGCTTATTTTTGACCTCTTGGTATGTCACAACTGGCGAACATCGTGAAGTTTCGAATAATGGCTCCCAAACAGGAAAGACGCATCTTTTGAACACCGCATTTCGATTGAGAATCGGTTCATTTGCAAAAAATTCATCCCATTTTTTGAAAACGTCGAAACTTCCGAGTGGTCCACCTCATACTTTGAGCACTTCAGTTGCATTTGAAATAATTTCGTGAAAGGAGTAAGTGAATACCTATATAGACCCAAATATTCTGAAGTGAGGGGTGAAGATCAGAATAGACAGTTGAATGAGTCCCTTGAAAAAAAAAATAACTTACATATCATCTACGTCGTTCATTGTCTTCATCATATACTGGTACTAGAATTCACTGGAATATTGATGGTACGGAAAATCACACGATAGTCTGGAAATTGATTGACATAACAAATTTTAATGAGTTATTCCAACGAACATATAATCAGCGATGTTGATCGATAATATTTAACTGCAGTTAGATACACAGCATTATGTATGGATCTGAAACTGAACTGAAATTTTCACCAACCACCATTAGTTATTATTATTCGTCGCTCAGGTGGCAGACGTTAAGCAAAGAGTGGGAGTGCGCTAATAAATTCTGAATAACAAATAATTTTAGTATCTATTAGAGGAGCAATTATTGGGCCTGTTGATCACGTAAATGTCGCAAATTCTTCTGTATGTAGTCATCAATAATAATTATCGACATGTTGTTCGGCTGAATATTATCATTTGATCATTCGGTTATATTTTTTTCCACTACTACTGCTAAAACACGCTATCTCATCACATGCTAACTTTGATCTGAGAAATCTATTATTCCTCGGGTACTGGTTGATATTGAAATTTGTACGTCTACTACAGTTCTCAACACTCTATAAATGGACGGTATCAGTTGTTCAAGAAGGATTAGTTCAACAGAGTGTTAACAAGATATAAAACTATGAACTAATCCTTCTTGAACATACTCCCCCGCCTTGAAATGCCCTGCTTTCAATCAGAATACTCTGGTAGAGGACAAATTTTGTTTCTTCGAAAAATCAATCCTATCGCTAATAAATAATAGTATGTCAAAAATTCATGAAAAGTGTGAAGTGGAAATTCATTCCAATCATACTTCATTTGTTTCGTCTCTCACATGTTTTATTCTTCATAGAATAACTGGATTATTGCCTAGCACCAGAATAAATGTAAAAACTCTGGAAATTCCTAATAATATTGTATTAGCTAATACACAATTCAATGAACCACAAAAAATAGATATTCTGATTGGGGCTGATTTATTTTGGAATATCCTTTGTCCTGGTATAATCAATTTGGGTAAAAATCAGCCAATATTGCAAGAAACTCTTTTCGGGTGGGTGATAGCCGGTCCGTTAGGAATTCCTATCATAGAACAAACGAATTGCAATTTAGCCGCCAGATCCGATGATTTGCATGACCTACTCGCTCAATTTTGGGAAATAGAGGAATACTCTGATGTTAAATCAATTTTCGAAAGTCAGCTGTCTTGTGAAAAATACTTTCAAGAAACTACCATTCGCGACAAAAATGGTCGTTTTATTGTTTCCATGCCATTGAAGCAATCAGCTTCTATTCTTGGTGATTCGAAATATGTTCAAGAAGGATTAGTTCAACAGAGTGTTAACAAGATATAAAAACTATGAACTAATCCTTCTTGAACATACTCCCCCGCCTTGAAATGCCCTGCTTTCAATCAGAATACTCTGGTAGAGGACAAATTTTGAATCTAAGAATATAAGCAGTGACTCTTTGGAGATGGTCAAAATTAGAGAATGAATCGAATGGATAACTATCACTGATAGTAACTGAACAAGAGTTAACTTCACGACGCATCCCTGGTAAATTATCTACATCAATTTTTATATCTTGTTATACGACGCTATACATAGTGGAGTATACTACGGCCGTGCCAAAAATGCTATCTCGGAAACTAAGCGAGATAGAGGTATAGTTGCTTTGGAGAAAATGATCCCCATCGAATTTTGAGCAACTTTGGTTTTTGTGTGTGGTCTGTCTGTCTGTCTGTCTGTACTCTGTGTTAATCATAAATCGATATATCTCCGGAACCCTTTGACATATCGACTTGAAATTTTGCCATCTTATTGTACTCAAAACAATATTATGTCATTAAAATATGAAGGAAATCGGAAAACTCTAAGGTGGTTTTTCCGGGTTTTTTCGATTTTTCACCGGAAGTTCCTTGTAATCACTCTACAAATCGCAAAAGTGGTCCGATCGATTTCATTTTTTGTGAAAAAAACCTCTATCAGGAAGAGACGAAGCCAATTGAAATTGAGCAGGGTCGGAAAATTCCAAGTGGGTTTTTCAAGGAGATTTTCCGAAAAACACGGTTCGCTTTAAAACGACATATCTCGTGAACAAATAGACTAAATCCAAATTTGAGAAATGCACCGTATGCCTCTTTGATGACGCAACAAATTATCATTCAATCATTTTTTCGTGCATCCATCGGAAACTGGAAAAACAAATGAAAACCCAAACATCAAAATTTGAAATCCTTTTAATTCAATATATATCGAAAACAAATGGAAAAATCGAAAATTATCAAGAGTGCAATGTTATCCACTGGAACATTCCCTACAAATCAGTTTCCATAATTTTTTCTGTAAACCCAATAGTACAGGAAATAAAGTGAAAAATATGAAAAATTAACGACCCATAGGGTACTATGAAGATATATTGACAAACATAGATTATCGATAGATGAAGCTCATCTACCTCCACTGAGGCATGGCATATTTTTTCATTTTGTTGATTGGAAGATGGAACAAAAGTGTTGAAAATTTTATTCTCAGATAATTCCAAATATCTCGAAAACAACTGAAAATATCTGAAAATGTTATAGAACCAAAATTATTCCTTTTGATAAAATCCACAAAAAATCCTCATAACATTTTTTTCTGAATTTAATAGTTCGGGAGATACGATGAAAAAACTAAAAAATTTACAAGTTCCTAGATAATCACTTGCCAATAGAAAACGAAACAAGAAACAAAGAAAGTAAAAAAAAGGACACTCGACTGTCTTGATTTTTTTCCCATAAAATACGTACCTAGCTCAGTCTACTGTCTTTATTTTTGCCAATAAACTAGGTACGGGCTAAGTACGTAGTTTATACGAAAAATCTCCAGTTCTCTGAACTTTCATAGCGTCGTATACACATCATTGGTGCCCAATGATAGTTTCAATATAAAAATATGTTCATGATATGGTGCCATGGCCTCAACTTCCATCTTACATGAGCAATGATAAAATATCATCTGCTTTTATAACGTCGTATGAATTATCTGACCTTTATACTAATCTGATACCTTTCAAAAACTACGTACCTCACTTGTTAACACTCTGTTGAGTTAACTTCACGACGCATCCCTGGTAAATTATCTACATCAATTTTTATATCTTGTTAACACTCTGTTGAACTAATCCTTCTTGAACATAATTGTGATATTTCATCGATTTCTGAGAAAGCTAGACCACTATGGAAAGTCTGCAGAAAAAAACGTACATAATATGGTGGTGTGTGGAACCATATTACACTGTGGTCAATAATTCCAAAGCTGCAGGAACCCGAACACTTTTTTCTGATCAAGAGCCAGTCATATACACATACATTGAGACTTCTTCTTGGGACATTTTTGTGATTTTCTCTCAAGTCTCCTTCGGAACCAGATTATTAATTTTTTTCAAAAGCCTTGCAATTCCTGAAATTTCTCTCCTCAACTCTATTCGAACGGAATATCAAAAAGAACTGTTTCAATATTTTCTGATGGTCGATGAAAGACAATGGTGAGACAAATGGATTATCACTGTATAATACACAGGGTGATAGAATGAAAAGAAAAAATACCATTTCAGTATTTAAAAATCGGAAACGGATATTATTGAAACCATGGCCAGATAGATTCATGATATTCAGAAACAGCCTTCTCGATATCCATCATTCATATTAGACTACCAACCCGAGATGTTTTCGAAAATTCATTTCTAATTGAAATACATGATGAAATTTTCCAATACTTTGATTCCTGATATTGATGATTCTTATCTACCGAATTCCAATATGTATTGCGGAAGTATGAGATACAGAGATACTCGAACAATGAACAGGATGTTCTACAACTTATCCGACATATTTTTACCACAACTCGCACAGTGGTACCTACATAAGTCAATCACACAAAAAAATACATCAGAAAACGAGATCAAAATTGGAATTGGTAACATTTGAATACTGTCTGTGGGTCAATCGAGGAAGTGGTACATTCATTTTATTTGATCTTTGAAAAAGAAAGCAAATTCAACATACGCCGACCATATATAAAATGAAAACCATAGTTTTGATTATTATTTCGAAATTCTACATGAAGAAAATAAAGGAATTTTTTTACATTCATGCAAAAAGCAGAACTTTATTGAACTATATTAATTGGAAGAAAAAGTTCTCCATTGCACTTAGTGCAATAAAGTTTTTATTGCACTCATCTGTCATTCTACTTCAAAGTGCTGTCATCATGACAAACATTATTTATATTGCAACTGTGGTAATAGAAACGTCAGTCAAAAATTAATTCTGACAAGTTGCGTTTTTCACTTTCCTACACCTAGTGCCACACCTCAATAAATCATTTTTTGCTTTTTGCATGAACGTAGAAAAAATGTTGTATGCAACTCTTGCAAAAATTGTTTATTGCACTCGACGTGAAATTGTCCGACGAGGCCGTTAGGCCAAGTTGGAAAACACGTCTGTAGGTTAATCGAGGAAGTGGTACATTCATTTTACTTGATCTTTGAAAAAGAAAGCAAATTCAACATACGCCGACCATATATAAGAAGAAAACCATAGTTCTGATGATTATTTCGAAATTCTACATAAAGAAAATAAAGGAATTTTTTTACATTCATGCAAAAAGCAGAACTTTATTGAACTATATTTAGTGGAAGAAAAAGTTCTTTATTGCACTTAGTGCAATAAAGTTTTTATTGCACTATTGCACTGTCATTCTACTTCAACGTGCTGTCATCATGACAAACATTTTTTATATTGCAACTGTGGTTATAGAAACGTCAGTCAAAAATTAATTCTGACAAGTTGCGTTTTTCATTTTTCTACACCTAGTGCCGCACCTCAATGAATCATTTCTTGCTTATTGCATAAACGTAGAAAAAATGTTGTATGCAACTCTTGCACAAATTGTTTATTTCACGTCGAGTGCAATAAACATTCACTTTTAGCACTTGTTGCATAAATAACTATAAACTCACTCATTTTGAATCATCAGAAATCAACAAACTCAAAAAATTTCACATTTTACTTAACGATCAACTAGACCTTAATAGTTCACCACTGTTGAATTTGTTTTCTTAGTAGGTAATATTTATATTCATTTGCTATCAACCCTTTCGAGTTAATCCGGTACACCGCATTTTAATGTAGATATTGTGTCTGATTTCCAAAAATGGAGGTTTATCAATCTTGTCCACAGGTAACTGATCCTTCAAGTTGGGAAAGTAGGATATATAAAAGTTAAGCAAGCCAACGTTGGTTTAGTTCATTGCACCAGTATATCACCTGACGAAGCTACTGTGTTAGCGAAACATGTTGTGTGTTTAGGAATTTTGTGGAAATCTTATCGTTTGTGAAGTTCTTACATTCATACATTGCATGTATGCCTGCCTCTTTTCAACACTTACTTGGGTGTGAGCTTCACAACTGAATTCTCCCAGTTGTTTATACCTTCCTGAAATGTGGTTGAAATTCCAGTAGGCAAAATATATATCCACATAAACAATTATCTCCTGAATATTTTGATGAAGAATAACAAATATCCTGTGAAAAAATACGTACACATAAATGTGAAATATTAATGATCTCACCTGTTAACATGAATGAGCACAGCAAATCGACACCTCCGATTTACTTCTCTATCTAGACTGCTGAAAGTTATATCTAAGCTACCCGAGAATGTAGGGTCACTTGCTCGCCTGAAAACGCTCATGCTCAATACGCAGGAACCCTCAAGTTGTCGTTCATGACTTTGTCGTGGCACTGAGTTCAGGCGTGAGGTGTCATACCTGCTCATCTATTTTAGACAACTTTGGATTGAAAGTTTACTCATTCAATATTCCATAATGATCTTAGAATTTATATAAGAATAAGAGAAATGAATGATTCGAGACTATTAGGAGACTATTGGACCTTGACCATTCAGAAAGAATAATTATTATGTTCAGACCATTTTACTCCAGATAGTTTTCTGATGTTTCCCGGCAAATCCAGGACATGCGAATCCACTGTTTTTTCACTGAAGTTCTCAAATCTGAGTATTTGTAATCTATGAACTGATTACGGCATATTTCATTCGTTTCTCAATACCTCATGTATGACTCCTCCCAACCTTTTTCCTTCGATACGCCTATGTTCCTCGGATTCATGACAGTAACATGGCAGATCGTAAATGCGCATGGATCAGATTTACCAGTTCGATCTCCTAAGTGGCTCACCTTTTTCCTTATAAAATTGGGAGTCTAGATTAGTCTATAAGTTGGTGATCTACACCATGTCCAATCGTTAACTGGAACAATCAAGCATAATTGACTTCATGAGGCTCTAGTTGCAGGGCAACAGGAGTTTGTAGAACCATCAGCCCAAAGATCTCAAGTTTCTGAATACATCATACCTGAAAGAAATGACATTATTTCTAGCTTTGCATAGGACCTGTTCACCTTCCACCATCGGCCGATTTCCAAAAGCACTCTAATTGCTGAAATTTTGAAATGAAAAAAAATCATCACCATTGAATCAAATGGAAGCTCTAATTGTTCTTCCCATTGCACAGACAGCTTTGAAGTTCTTGCTATAAAAAACAAATTCGCGAAGAATATAATTTTCAGAGGCATCGGTGAAAAACTTCAACAAGTCACCTCAAATGAATTTCGACTTTTGACGAAACAACAAATAACATAACCTGTGAAATTCACCTACCGTCGAGATTCGTCTTCCATTTTGACTCGTGAATTTGACAAATCCCGCGCCTGCCCAATTATCTGTTCTTACCCGCAGACTGTCATTTGTTCTCTGAAAACTCACTTTTGATCATGGAAACAATAGGATGTTATCCGTATATGTTCAATAAGTATATGAGAATGATGGGTAGAAAGGAACAAGAAGGATAACCTGAAACCATATACTTACCTACTAAACATATACGGATAACATCATATTGTTTGCGTGCTCAGAAGTGAGCCAAGTTTTGAAAAACACAAATGGAAGTTTGCGGGTGAAAACAGATATTTGCGCTGTCGCGGGTTTCATGAAATCAAAATCACGAGTCGAAATGAAGGACGATTTGAGAGTTGTTGTTGTTGAAGCTTCTTACCGATGCCTCCGAAGATTATATATTCCTTCGCCAATGTTGTGGAGCTCACCCCCAAGCTAGTGGTGAAAAAAGTCAGGCACACAAGCAATGTACGAAGTGAAGCCTACAACTATATCAGCTTTCACCATCGGAGGAAGACAAAGATTGAAAAAACTGTTCCATTTTCCTACAATATCAGTCATGCTGTGTTGATGAAAAAGGTAATTTAGAATGATTGGTAAATTGTGAGTCTGATTGTGAAATAATTTTCAACTTCCGTAAATGACTGATGCTCTTCGCTTTCCAGATAACAAATCAACTGGCCTACTCTCATTTCTACAGGAAAGCAGTAAGAATATTTGAAAATATACCATTACTGTCAATCGCACAGGTACATAGTGTATTGGTTATTGTCTTCAGATGGAGAATGATGTAAATATTTCATAATCATTTTATTCTCATTCCTTGCATAGAATAACAAGATTTGAATCATTCAGTGTTAATCATATTTTAGTTTATATGTTGAAATCGAAATTGGAAAAAAATACAAAAATACAAATTCATAGATATTTTCATTATCCTTCAAATTACATTCAGATAGTTGACGATATTTGTTCAAGAATGTCATAAGATTGATAATTATTGAAGGATAACACATAAGATTGGCTCATTTTTAGATGACGCAAGCGCTCATACAGTTTTGCTCGCAGGCTGTCGTTAATTTTATTTTTTATGCTCCACTTGGATATCCTTGTTATCTATATACAGTGTGACCCACTTCTAATGGAAATTTTCCTGTATCTTATGTAATCGTTGGGTAAGGATCCTGAAATTTGCTGGAGCGAGAGATATACAAAAACTGTACTCTATGACCAAGTGGGGTCATCTTCAGTGATATACACTGCTCGTCAACAGCCATGGAACCACCCCAATTTCCAGAAAATCATATTAGGAGTCAAAAGAGATCAAAATCCACTTCAGATTCGGAATCAGGAAGCCCAATTCACTAACAATTTATATTTTTTCTGTGAAATTTTCAGTTCTGAACAATTAAATTCTGTCGCACTTTTTACGGAAGCACCCCCGTATCTTACGTGATTGACTTCATCTTTGGACTCTCCTTTCCTCATGCAAATTTCAGAACCCTACCTCAATAATTACGTGAGATACGGGGGTGCTTCCATGAGAAGTGAGACAAAATTTGATTTTTCTGAACTGAAAATTTTCTAGGAAAACTATGAATAGTTAGAGAATTGGGCGTCCTGATTCCGAATCCGAAGTGATTTTCAACCTATTTTGACTCCTAATATCATTTTCCGGAAATTGGGGTGGTTCCATGGCTGTTGGTGAGCAGTGTATATCACCGAAGATAACCTCACTTGGTCATAGAGTGCATTTTTGGAATATCTCTCGCTACAGCAATTTTCAGGATACTTACCCAACGATTACGTGAGATACAGGGGTGTTTCCATTAGAAGTGGGTCACACTGTAGATAGGTTTGTTAGGTATATGCCTGAAACCGAAACAAACTGGCAGTGACTATAAGGAACCATGATCGAGTCGACCTCGCAGACGCTATAAAGATTGAGTTGAAAGTCAACAATTAGGAATAATTGGAATTGTAACGTTCGGAATTTCATTCATCCCAAAAACCCACACTGAGACAACATTTAGTTTTCAATGAGAAATTATATTCATCGTTAAAAATGACATTAGTGTCGAAATTTTTTTTAACGCTTGGAGTGCACGTAAAGAAATCCCTATAATGTTCAAAGAACATCGTGCGTTCCTAGGGAGGATAAGGACAGGAGGTAGGTATTGAAATTTTTTTTGAACTTCTGGAGAGTATATGTTGTTGGGAATTATTCCTCAGGCAATGAATTCCAGAGCCTAGCCGTTCTATGGATGAAGGAGTTTTGATAAAGCCTAACTTATATAACGAAGCGAATATACAGTTCAATATCAAGTACCTAATGATAATCTTGATCTCATGAAACATTATTTGAATGTCAACAAATATCACTTTATGGACACTATACAGCATTTTGCATTAAAATAGATTTGTTCATAATTATGCAACGTTACCTTAAATTCCCTCACCGATTTCCTAATGCAATCGACGGTCACTTATATGTAAAGTTATCTATATCAAAGTTCAATTCACTGCGGACAAATTTTGTTTTTTTCACTGTTGTACAAAAAGGAGAAATGTTTTCAGTCAAGAAGCATAACTTATGGCATGAAGAATTATTTTGTTATTGAAGATTATTGCTTTGTGAACATAGTCAATTATCGATTCATTCATCAATCTTGCCCACCATTTGAAACATCCAACCTAGAAGAAAGTTTGAACTATTATTGAGTCTACTTTCTACTTCAACTGTCCAGAATGATATGGAGAATCGTCGTCAGTGAGTTGGAAATAATCCTTACAATTCTTCTTCTTGGGTCAATTTGTAATATATGTTAGGCTGAAACATGAAAGAATATAGCTAGGCTTCAGAGATGACACATTGACAATTATCAAAATTGAATTTTCGAGACAATTTTTTGGACGGTTTGGATGGTTCCAATTGTTTACTATTTATCCCAACAAAAAGAATAAGGAATCTCTGAAAACAAATTCATTCAAGCAAAAGTTCACAGTATACTTATGTCACATATATCATGATATCAAAACATCTGAATTGAAAGAGTTAAAGCCAGACCAGCGATGAAGGTGTATCGAGCATCCACTATATTGATATGAATTATCTGTAACATGAAAATGAACGAGTGTTCCATAGAGAGAATATCAGGATCTTGTCCCATTTAATGATCAGTAAGGTATTTTTTTCATCCCTTGGAACGCACGAAAGATTGAGATTGCATTTACTCATTCAGAATAATTACAAAGTATAGGAAAATATTGAACTGTTAGGTTTTCCATGGTCAACAATGTTCATTAGGTTGAAGAGTCGTGATTTTCCATCTGATGCATGCATCACTTTCGAAGCACTTGGACGTATTAAAATGAATGACATACAATTATTTTGGTATATGTTTATGGATATATCAACAGTTGACGAATACTGATTAACAACGATCAAACATATGCATGTTAATAACTATTCAACAATATTCGTGCTCGAGTGTTTGAACGAGTAAACATCGCTTATATTACATACATATAACATACATACAACATATCTCTTCATATACCCCACGACCCCGTTGAAGATGCTATAAAGAGCCTTGGTTTACAGATGACCTCCCCGGTCTTGTTTTTGAGAGCTGGTATCCCAGGCGATGAATATTCCCATATATTGAGTTTCAGACGACAAGTCTAAGTTCTTCCCACATCAGACAACTTTGAATTGCAGACTTCTCTAACTATTCCATTCGACGGGAACGAAAACATAATCTTTTCATCTACAGACAAAATGGAGTGCTTCATTTGCAAGCAATCTGGCCACATTGCCTCGAATTGCCCAAACCCTCCAACTAATATTTTACCGTCACAAACCACCCCTCCCGTACAACCTGAACAGGCATCTCCAAGTACGAACTCCACAAATAGAATAGAGAGCAATGATACGACTTCGAATGTGGACCCGATTACACCACAAGAAAACCCGCCTCTTGCAGATATGACACCATCCCAAAAACACGGTTATTCCCAGCTTTCAACTCCAAGTGAAACCTCAAGTTTACCTGTAGACACAGAAGAGATCAAGGACGCTATGCCTCCCCCCGCATCCTCTACACTTCCGACAGCAGTTAATAAAGCAACAAAGAAGAAGCGCAAGATAGGTGAAGCTACTGAATCAAATCTCACAACATACATGAAAGTATGCATAGCGAAATCCTATCAGAAAACACCTGATGCATTCATACTTCCAATTGAAAATCTTTATGACTTCTTAGAAAATACTTTTGGTAGCTCAGATCCGTTTCTGGAAGCCAGTGAACACACTGATGACCTAATTGGCCTAGTCTCAAACCTGAATCTCATTTACCCCGACCTCACAGATAGATCCTAAAAAAACAGATTAACCAGCATTAATAACAAGATGAAGAAGAAACTCAAATCCGACGCTGGAGATACTGAAAGTCTGGATATATCTAATGAGCCTACTACTGCGACGGTTTCTATCCTCGTCTGGAGCGATTACAGCAATTCATCTCAGACACCTCACCAAACTTCATATGTTTACAAGAAACTAATTTCACCAAGTACAACAACCCACGCTTAAAAAACTTTGTTGGCTATCACTTCATCAGAACTACTCATGCGCGTGCCAGTGGCGGATCCTCAGTATTTGTCTCCAGTGATATCTTTCACCAAGAACTACCCTTAGACACAAGCTTAGAAGCAGTTGCCATCACAGCGTGGTGCCCCAATAAAATTGTTATCTGCAGTGTATACATCCCTCCAAACTATACTGTTGGAGACACAGAAATAACGGACCTCATAAAACAACTCCCTACACCTTTTATCTTAGTAGGTGACTTAAATGCTCACAACACAATGTGGGGATCAGAAAGTACGTTTGACCGTGGCAAAACGATTGAAAATGTGATCAACAATTATAACATCGACCTGTTAAACACTGGCAGCAGTACATATTTCCATGTACAATCCGGGTCTTTTTCAGCAATAGACCTCAGCATTTCAGATCCAGGAACAGCACCCTTACTATCATGGCACACCCTTGACAGCCTCTATGATAGTAACCACTTTTCCATCCTAATATTAGACAACATACCAAAACAAGTTGACATTAAAGACAAGTGGAAAATCACAAATGAAAATTGAGAACGCTATAAAAGGAAACACAGAAAATATCATATATTCGAACAACATAGATGAAGCTACTGTCTGAATGACTAACGCCATAATTTCCACAGCCAATATATCTATAGGGAAGTACATCATATCCCCCTCTAAACGCATCGTCCCCTGGTGGAATAAATCCTGCAGCACGGCAGTGAAGAAGAGCAAAAAGGCGCTCAACAAATACCGAAGAACCAGAAATAAGTAAGACTTGATGATCCTTGAAAAAATGAGAGCAAAATAAAAAAGAGTTCTGAAACAATGTAAACGAGAGTCGTGGAATGAATTTTCAAGCACAATAACCTCTGAAACTTCCCCTTCACTAATCTGGACCAAGATAAAACAGATGAAAGGAAAAAACACCAACTATAAAATTCGTGGCCTAACCCACAAGGGTCAAGTCATTACCAATGACCATCAAATTGCAAACATTCTTGCCCAACACTTTAAAAACAAAACAAAATCTGATCCTGAACCTCCAAGCCCAATAAATAATCCACAACCTAAACAAACTCCTCACAGTTGCCACTCTCTCAATGTCCCTTTCACTATTCACGAATTGAATTTTGTCCTACTCTCTCTGAAGAACACAGCTGCAGGACCCGACGATATACCAATGATCTTTCTAAAATATCTACAGTTAGGAACAAAAATCAAACTGCTTGAACTCTACAACAAAATTTGGTGCAGTCAGCAATTTCTGGCTCTGTGGAGAGAATCAACTATCGTACCAATCAAAAAGAATGACTCAAATATCAATCTTCCTAATTCTTTCAGGCCAATATCTCTAACATGCATAATGTGCAAAATTCTCGAGAAAATGGTCAATATAGACGCTTACACTGGCACTTAGAATTGCATAACCACTTGATTAGAGCTCAGGCAGGCTTTCGTTCAAACAGAAGCACATTGGATAACCTGGTTACTCTACACTCAGATATCTCACAGGTTATTGCAAGTGAGAATGACATAATCGCCGTGAGTCTCGATATTGATTGCGCATTCGACACGATTGAAAAAACTACAATCTACGAAAAACTCATAGACTTTAACCTAACTGGAAACATTCTTTCTTTTTTACAAAACTTCTTAACTAACAGAACTTTCAAAGTTATTGCAAATGGGCAGTCATCCATCCAACACTTTCCAGAAAATGGAGTATCACAAGGCTCGGTACTTAGCACCACCTTATTCCTGATGACTATCAATGACATATGCTCCTCAATACTTCCACCTGTAAAATATGCACTATACGCCGACGACCTCATCCTCTACTGCCAAGGCAAAGTTACGGCCAGTACCTGCACCTTGCTTCAGAAGGCTCTAGATAGCATTCACAATTGGTCTCTCAAATCTGGTTTCAACTTTTCAACAATCAAATCCAAAGGAGTCCTGGTCAGCAGGAGACTCAATCCTTTTCCACCACAACTAGTTCTCAATGGACACCAGCTACAGGTGGTTGATCAACATAGATTCTTGGGAGTAATCTTCGATAAAAGATTCACATGAAGACACCATATTCAGGAGAGGAAAGGTAACTGTTTAAAACGAGTCAATATTTTGAAATCCTTGGCACATCACCAATGGGGAGCAGAAGAAGAAATATTAATTAGAACTTCACACAATCCAAACCACAGCATTACGAATATGTCTAGGTGTATTTAGATCCAGTCCGGCAGAAAGTATCTATATTGAATCTTCTGAACCACCTCTTTCCATACGTCGAGAATACCTACTGCTCTCCTACTTCTCTATGATATCTGCCCACCCCCAAAACCCAGTATTCGAATTAATTGATTTCATACAACCAGCTCTTGACAACAGACCGAGAACGCCGCTCTCATCTCCACAATTATAATACCCTATCACAAGAAACATCAACCTCACAGTCACAACCCCCATACAACTTCCGAAAACTCCTCCATGGACCAAAAATCCGCCGCTACTGAACACGTCCCAAAGCAACTACAACAAGTGCGATACGCCTAACATAGTCTTTTCACAAGAATTCAGAGAACTTATTAACAATAAGCAGTTCGACAAAATCCTCTACACTGACGCCTCCAAAGAAATTAACGGTACTGGATGTGCTGTTACTACAATAGATACAACAATAGTAACTCATAAACTTCCCGACTTATGTTGTATACACACAGCCGAACTTTACAGAATACTACAAGCTTTGAGGACCCCAGTATAGGATAACAGTAAACTTGCCATATGTACAGACTCCCTATCATCGATACAATCCATCAAGAACATCTACTCACAACATCCCTTAGTTCAAGATATCCTCGATACCTGCCACCACCATCGTAATAGAGGTATCTACGTAAACATCATATGGATCCCTTCCCACATAGGAATTTCTGCCAACGAACGTGCAGACCAAGCAGCGAAACATACCTGTTCCTCCGACATGCCTGTAGAGCAAATTCAACTCTATCAAGACGTAAAATCAGCAGTTCGGCAAAAGATTATGCAAACATGGCAAACACTCTGGAATACAAGCAACACAAAACTACGTACAATTCAACCCACAGTTTCCGTGCAGAAGATGCCTCCAATGACAAGAAAAGAGAGGAGTGTTTTGAGAAGACTCAGAATAGGTCACTCCTAGCTCACCCATGGTTACCTGATGTCTTCACAGAATCCCCCTACATGTGAATTCTGTCCCAGCGTAAGACTCACCATCGAGCACATACTTTTGGATTGTACACACTACAGCCCGACTCGCCGCAAACATGAACTCAGTGGAACCCTAAAAGACATCATTGGTGAGCCTTACCAGTTCAAAATTGTTATCCAATTTCTCAAAGACTGTCGACTCTTCAATTTAATTCGATTTTCATAATGTAATATCATAGTTTTCGTGTCAGTGGCCATTAGATACCGAGACACGTTAATTTTAATAAAAAAAAAACAATATTGGTTGCTATCTAATGAATTTCCTATTCGATTCCAATTTTTCGTAGATATTTTTTATTATATGAATATACCCTTCATTATTTTGGGGGTCTCCATCAGCGGCATCACCTCTCAAAATAAATTTATATTGAAATATCTGAATCACCTTGTATAATCTGTCGAAATTCGAGTGATTTTGTTAACAAATTGATACGCCTCCTGAACGTTTTCATCATAGCGTGTACACGTCGTGATTCCAATTATCAATATTAGTTTGTCACCGTTTCTCGATACAACTTAATGCAATGCCAATACATTCCTTTTATTTGTTTGATTTATCTCAAAGCGTGTACACGCTAGATTCTAAAATCAATATATTTGATAATTCTGATCAGTTAGATAGTTGGTGCGATTTCCATCTTGCTCATAAACAGAATTGATTGAGCATAATTGAGATGTTTCGAAAAAATAGCGTGTACACGTCAGTATGGGAATGAATGTTAAATATTTGTATTTTTATGATATAAGTAGCTCTATTCGTGATTGGGGTTTTCGAAAAATGGATTCTTTTTTATGATAACCAACTAGATTCATCCATTTTCAATAAATTTCTTACATTACGGTGATAGTTTTTGTTTACTAAAAATTATTGGACTCACTCTACCAACACAACAGCCTAATAAATCCTCATGGTACCAACCAATCTCGTTTTTTATCGATGATTTTCGACATCGTGTCTGATCAAGATTGCTTCGAGAGACATTTTGTGTAAAAGGCAAGAGATTGAAGATAACCTCACCAAACAGACGTATATGAACCACTTAACCTTATGTGCCTTGGCTCACTCAGAATATTGAAGAGATTCAAACTAAGACACAAAGTGATTATTCCTGACATTTTAATAAGAATAATGAATATATTACCTCCTCGATTGATCAACGGACAATATTCAAGAGACGGAGCTCTGAAAACAAATGAACTTTCTAAAACTCATATTGATTCGATAAGTTTGAAAGAACTCCATACACTGAGAAAAACTGGTTAATTAAAACGTCTAGTTGGTATTTTTTTAGTACCGATAATTAAAAATATTTGGAATTTTATTAACATTGACAACGTATCCTTATTTCCTACAAATCACTATTCTATTTTTCGCCAATTATTTGTCATCAATAAAAATACTATTTGTGACAGAATTATCACAGTGTTGTCTATTCGGTCAATTAAAATTTCATATTGGGGTTAAAAAACCTCATTCTGGGGTTACTAACAACAGCTGACTATTTGCCACAACTGATGGCACATTTATCGTAAAAGGTTTATTATTATTCATAGCAGAAATTGTTTAGCCATAACTAATAATTTTAGTTGTACTGCGTCGTTCGGGACCGCCTCGCGTCTCTTCGGGACCCACCGGCAAAAAATGCATCTTGCATCTGTTTGTCTTTCTGTTTCATTATTTGAACTTGTATCTTGATAGTGGGTAGATCGCACGGTCGTCGAGCTTAGACAAAATGAATAAAATAATAATTGTCTAGTGTAGCCGGGAGCGTCGTGTTCTTGCTGGTTCACTGCTCTGTGTGTTTTCAAATCACTGTTTTGTGTTTTTTTGCACTTCGCACTGAGCCATTTGGCATTTGGTTGGCAAAATAATGATTCGCAGTTTACCATCCTTATCTGTGCGTCACTAGTTATCAGGTTTAGGTACCTATTCACAATTCAGTTCAGTCTACGACGGGCGACGTTGAGAAACGTCCAACTGACGTCACGTGTACACGGTGTATATTTATAATTCCCTCTCTTTTTGCTGAGCTGTGGCGTGCGTAATATATCAATCAACGGCTGTGGCCTGTGGCACTTACGGTGTGTGGTGTATTCCTGTTCACGATTCCATTTGAAATTGGAAGGAAAATGGCATACAAACTGTTATTATTAGAATGGGGCCTTGATTTTAATTGATATAAAACTATCAAGTTGCCAGAATAACTAAATTATATTTCAAACGTTACTAAATCACTAGATTCCATTTCAGTCACAATTGAATATTTAATTTGCAACAACACACTCACTATTAACGTCAGAAGAAATGAGTAATTGCCCCAACTGGGATAATTTGTTGTGATAACAAACATATATTGAAACAGTACTAACAATCTAATTGTCATAACCATGTATCTTGATTGTGGCAAATAAAACTTGGTATTATTCCTTAAAAAGGCGTATTAGTTACCACAACAACGTCGTAGATGACTTAACTAAACTTTTCATTTGAGGCAAATAGGCGTTTCCAGAAAAACAGAATTAGTTATGGCAACAGCTAATGCTTGCTGTCCCCTATCGTACTAAAAAATTTTTCTGTAGTTACTAATTTTTTAGTAACGGCTACAAATTTTTTCCCTCAGTGTAATAATACGACTGGTGCGATCCGTCGAGAACAGGCAGTCTACTTGTAGTTCATTTTGAGACACAAGAACCACCGTATGGTATCCCTAATAGTACACAACGTCCTAGGTACGTCCCTATTTGGTACAATTCACGTCCAAATGTCCCCAACCAAAAATAAGTGTCCTTGGGACATGTCCGCTAGGGACATCCTTCGAATGTCCCTTAGGGATATCCGTTGTCCCAATTGGTACATAAACTGTACTCTTCCAATGTCCTAGAAATAACGTCCCATTGACGTCCCAGTCGGTACTTTCAATATGTTGTCCCTGCGAGGACGTTAACTTACACCTCGCCGACGAATGATTGCTCGTAGGCTATAAGTACTCCTCGTCAATGTCCTTCACGTTAGTCCATTGGACATACTTGGAAAACTTTTTGGGGACCTTCTACGGACCATCAACTCAACTGGATGTCCTAATCAGTTATGCAAGATCGGGTCCTAGAGGGACCCAGAAAAATTCAAATTCAAGAATAATTCGTACGTCCCTGGGACATCCTATGGACATCCAATTGATATCCCTCAGAGTTGCTAATAGGTTGTCCTAGGGATGTCCTAAGGATATCCTCTGCAGTGGTTGATGCAGTGCTTGATGAGGAATACTGTAGGATTTATTTTATTTTTTCAGGTATTCGATAGTCGTCCCAGGGACATCCCTCAAGGACGTCCCTAGTTGGTCCTCAAGTGGGACATTTGAGCGTCCCACAGACGTCCAATGGACGTCCACGGTACCGAATTCGAACGTCCTATGGACGTCCTGAATGTCCCGACAGGACGTCCTAAGGATATCCATGGGACATAAGTGTGTTATTAGGGATGAAACTCCTCGAAGGCACTGAAGATCCTGAAGGATGAATGTGATTTGTTCTCACCCCTTAATTTATCGAACCTGGATATCATGAATGAGCATTTTACAAATACAGATCATCTCACCAAAACCGATTCACACAGAACTCTACTGGAATAGTATAAAATACATATAATACTCACTACTACAACCATATGTACAGTGCGCATTATATAAGTGTTACCCCTCATCCTATCTAACTCGTAACGGGACTCTTGTTAGGAAAATCGCCGAGACCCGTCGTTTTTTGAATCAAGGCTACAGTGTACTTTTTCGTAGGAATAGTTCACTCCTAATTGCATCCCTCACTGGAGGGGATAGCAATCCTGTCAACAAATTCAAATAGCATGGAATGGTGAGTGATAGCTCATTTGAAAGGAGGTTTCATTCTCTATCCATCCGTGCAAAGAAATTGAAATTTCTAATGAGCTGTACTCACCACCCCATGCTATTTGAATGTTTTGACAGGGTTGCTTCCTTTCACTGAGGGATGAAATTAGGAGTGAACTACTTCTACGAAAATGTACACTGTAGAAACCAAAAATCGACGGATCTCGGCGATTTTACTAACAATGGTCCCGTAACGAGCTAGAAAGGAAAAGAAACGAATCATTCTCCATTAGAATGGAAACGAACAATTATACTTCCATCACGAAAATGTGAAAATCACTATGTTTATTGTAACTCACAGGAGTATAGGTCACAGCTGTGTCAGCGAGATGTAGTCTAGAGCATACCCCAGCCACAAATGAGGCGTATGACGTCACACATACTCTGGCACGGAGATTTAAAAAAGGGCCTGGCGTTGGGAATCGAACCTTGGGCTACTCGACTGTCAGCCAAACGCTCAACGATAAGGCTACTAGACCAACTGATGGAGATTTTATTCCGTGTAAACATTTTTGACAATTTGGTAGGGGCGTGTCAGTTGGTTGTGGGGACACTATATGCAGGGATGTATGAGAAAGTGTTGCAAAAAATCACCGAAGGCAAAAAACAAAAGTATATGGATATATACTTTTTATGTTGAGAATATTGATGCTATATCATGTATTAATCATACGTCTCAGTCATAGATGGAGCATAAAAAAATACATGGATGTACCTGCGAAAGTGTATGACAAAAATCAGAGAACTCAGTACCTACATAGTATAAAAGAATAGCAGCTTCCACACAGAGAAAAAACATGGCTGCCAGCACAAAAGCTTTCAACAAATATTCAGAGTGTGTCCACCACACAAAAAACATGGTTGCCAACATGACAGCCTATAACAGATAATCAGGGTGTCAAGATGACTACCTCCACACAAAACAAAAATATAACTACCTTAGCACAGAAATAAACATGACTGTCAACGGTCTTTCATTGGTCTCTCAGTACCAGATACTATGACTGGCCAACACATAGCAACATATCGAATGACAGCCATAGGATGCCAATACTGTCTATGGACTGTAACGATATATGAAATAAACATATTTTTCCATCCACAAAAGATCTTCAATTTGCGTTCGTTTCAATCATCTATTCCTCACGACAGTGAGTGGCAAGAAAAACAAGCCCAATATAAAATTCAATTAGCGACGTGAAGTCTGGCTTAGTACGTGACTTTGTGCTGATTTTGTTATCCACATCTTGTTTAGCTGCTCACTAATCTGAAGTAAACATGGATCCTGATGGCTGACTTTGCTGATTCAGCGTGTTAACGGAGCTCTCGCTTCTGTAACGGTCTGTATTGCTCTCGGGCGTTCTCGGGCAGAGCCGAACGCTATATGACTGGTTTCTGCTAGCCGGGAATGCCGGGATCGTCACTTGATCTCAGGCATTCACAAAATCAAGACGTGTGACTTGCTGAAGCTCTTGCTGTGCCTTTGTGTGCCTACACTGAGAAAAACTGGCACTGGGACGAAATAGCGCAGGACAAAATAGCGCGGACAAGAGAGCGCAGGACAAAATAGCGCAGGGACGAAATAGCGCAGAGACGAAATAGCGCAGAGACGAAATAGCGCAGGGTCATAATAGGGCAGAGACGAAATAGCGCAGAGACAAAATAGCGCGCGAAAATGGAGTGCAGGATCTATGATTAGGTTTGTTCGTTTGTTAGAGTAAAGACTCATTCTTCAAATACAAGGTGTTTCAAAATGAGTCTATACCCTAGCAAACAAACTAACCTAATCATAGGTCTACTTTAACAATCCAACGGCATACCTAGTATTAAGTTACTTCGTTTGTAAGGGTAGTCTCCTTTTGAAACATCTAGTATTTGAAGAAATAGTCTATGCCCTGACAAACGAATTAACGTAATCATAGATGATGCACACTACGTTTTCGCGCTCAAATTTGTCTCTGCGCTATTTCGTCTCTGCGCTATTTTGTCTCTGCGCTATTTTGTCTCTGCGCTATTATGTCCCTGCGCTATTATGACCCTGCGCTATTATGTCCCTGCGCTATTTTGTCCGCGCTATTTCGTCCTGCGCGATTTTGTCCTGCGCTATTTCGTCCCAGTGCCGAAAAACTGGTTAATTAAAACGTCTAGTTGGAATTTTATTAACAATGACAACGTATCCTTATTTCCTACAAATGACTTTTCTATTTTTCGTCAATTATTTGTCATCAATAAAAATACTATTTGTGACAGAATTATCACAGTGTTGTCTATTCAGTCAATAAAAATTTTATATTGGGGTTAAAAAACTTCATTCTGGGGTTACTAACAACAGCTGACTATTTGCCACAACTGATGACACATTTATCGTAAAAGGTTTATTATTTTTCATAGCAGAAATTGTTTAGCCACAACTAATAATTTTAGTTGTACTGTGTCGTTCGGGACCGCCTCGCGTCTCTTCGGGACCCACCGGCAAAAATTGCATCTTGCATCTGTTTGTCTTTCTGTTTCATCATTTGAACTTGTATTTCAATAGTGGGTAGATCGCACGGTCGTCGAGCTTAGACAAAATAAATAAAATAATTGTCTAGTGTAGCCGGGAGCGTCGTGTTCTTGCTGGTTCACTGCTCTGTGTGTTTTCAAATCACTGTTTTGTGTTTTTTTGCACTTCGCGCTGAGCCATTTGGCATTTGGTTGGCAAAATAATAATTCGCAGTTTTCCATCGAAATCTGTGCGTCACTAGTTATCAGGTTGAGGTACCTATTCACAATTCAGTTCAGTTTACGACGGGCGACGGTGAGAAACGTCCAACCGACGTCACGTGTACACGGTGTATTTTTATAATTCCCTCTCTTTTTGCTGAGCTGTGGCCTGTGGCACTTCTGGTGTGTGGTGTATTCCTGTTCACGATTCCATTGGAAATCGGAAAGAAAATGACATACAAACTGTTATTATTAGAATCGAGCCTTGATTTTAATTGATATAAAACTATTAAGTTGCCAGAATAACTGAATTATATTTCAAACGTTACTAAATCACTTTTAATAGTAACTAGATTCCATTTCAGGCACAATTGAATATTTAATTTGCAACAACACACTCACTATTAACGTCAGAAGAAATGAGTAATTGCCCCAACTGGGATAATTTGTTGTGATAACAAACATATATTGAAACAGTACTAACAATCTAATTGTCATAACTATGTATCTTGATTGTGGCAAATAAAACTTGGTATTATTCCTCAAAAAGGCTTATTAGTTACCACAACAACGTCGTAGATGACTCAACTAAACTTTTCATTTGAGGCAAATAGGCGTTTCCAGAACAACAGAATTAGTTATGGAAAAACTAATGCTTGCTGTCCCCTATCGTACTAAGAATTCTTTCTGTAGCTACGAATTTTTTAGTAACGACTACAAATTTTCTCCCTCAGTGTACATCTGAATTGAACTTTCTTAGTGTTTGTATATGTGTGTACATCCATCTGATTGCGATTCGTATGTACATTTTTGATGATTTTAGGCATGTTTGGGAAGATGAAATGTTTGAACAGACCCAGTCTTGTGTGTTTTGACTAGTTTCATTCTCAAGCCCCAAGTCCCTATTTCTCATTCATATAATACGGTAATCTCCATTTTACACGTGTGTTATCGCACTTTAGTTAGGAATCGAATTTTCCCAGCAAGAAACTCCAATGACATAGGGGACATGCGAGCTATCATCTTTGATTATAAAATCGTCTCAGCTGATTATTACTCACCTGCGATTATTAGATAATAAAACCTTGCTGCCACTAGCGAGTACATCTGTATATTGCTATCAGACAATGTTTCTGTATATAGAAGGTATATGACTTTGTTACCGCTAGTGAGTGCATCTAATAATATAGAAGTATAGGGCAATTCCATAATCATAGGAAGAGAACTTTGCTAATCTTGGTGGGTGATCATATAGATATAGTTGCATGACCTTCTTGCTGTAGTTATTCAGTTATTTTCCAGGATTGTTGTCATAAAAAACGTGAAATTCCAATATCACTTTCTATAATTTCCATGGTGTTTTGTATGGATAGCAATTCATTGATTCCAAAAGAAAATTTCGGACTAATGATCTTTGAAATCCAATTGATTCACTCACCCAATTTGAGAATTTTGAAATTTCATTGGACCAACAAGAAGAAAATGCTGGATGTGAATTATCAATATATCAGTCAAAATGACTTGAATCAACTCACTTCTGATAAATATTTATTTCCAAATATAGCCAACACTTTCACCATTTTATCATTCCTGGTAATAACTCGATCACTCTGATCTCCGAAAACACAATAGTATATCACGTGATATGTGTTGTAAGAAGCATATTACGCACGAATGGAAAAGTTACTCACGTAGCCGCGGAGCGGTGAGAGCGTAATTCCATGATTGCGTAATTTCTTTACAACACGCATTACGTACTATACTTCACCTACTGCCATATAGTACATCAAAAAAGTTTGGACAAACAGTCTCAATTATAATTCTTGTCAGTTATGTCATCCGCTGTTGACGGCGATTAATCGATCATGACATACCTATACTGGCGGAATAAACGAAAACTGTGCGATGTGCTTACTGTGCGTGAAGAGCTACTTACTGAGGCTGTATCTCGTGTGTTCTTGCCTACTTTCTATAGTGGCCGTAGGGAAAATAGTTTCCATTCTATATTTGGATTCTGCTTCAGATTTCGAATAATGATTTGGATTAAAGAGAGGAAGTATTCGTAACTGTCGTGTCGTCGAGATAATCGTCCTGTACTTGATTAACTGGGAACGATCGAACATGTCTTTGGGATGCAAGATGTCTGACAAATACTCATAGAGGGGATCAAATCAGCAAAATATCAAATAAAGACGAGTGGACGCTGAAAAACCCCGAGCATAAGTTTGCCAAATATTATCTTCGTGGCAGGCTGACAATGGGCGAGTGGACTGATAATGAATTATTGGCATTCAATTACTCCACTGTGTCGTTTGAAACCTCAATTGATTTTTGCAACCCGTCCTACGACCCTTTCTTCATGTAAATGATACACGTCTATGCGTTGTTCAAAATAATTGAATTTCAGATCTCATCCCAAACTTAACGTCATGGCCGCCATTTGGCGATACGCCAAATAAATGGTGACTTCAGTTTTTATGCTGTTTCGTTATTGGTCAGATAATCTTTTATTTCCACTCATGAAGCAAAGTTGTCAAGTCACCAATTATAATCAAGTTTTCAAAAAGATGTTTGAGTCCTGTCGTTGAATGTAACATAATAGGAAAAACTCATGACATTATAGTTAATTCTTGACTTTTTCGAGCAACCAGCAAGGCCAGATATTTCTCATTCTCTATAACAAAATATCATGTGAATGCTGGAGACTTGGCAACATTGTACTGAATGTCGAGAACTGACAAGACCACGTCCTCAAGTCGTGCGTGGAGTTCACCGATTCAAATGTACTCTAGTGTGAATTAATATAATTATTATTTACACAAATTTATTATAAGCAATAAGCCACAAATCATATGGGGACATATTGAGACGATCAAATTTTTGTAGCTAGCTAGGAATAATACGAATACTTAATTAAAAGTTTATGAATTATTGAATAACAATATTTGTGGAGTTCCCAATCGTATTTCAACACATAGCAACTGTGCTACGGTAAAATTTCCAGCCGTTTGAAAATTATCACCGTCGCATTATTGATGATTGAAGCACCTAAAAATCGACTGAAAAATGTTCAAGAAATATGAAATCGAAAGGTATTTGAGTGATGATTCTATATAAGAAATAAAAAAAAATTGTCCACTCGCCTATTGTATTATTGGTAGTGAGTGCAGTTTTATGTCATGAACCTTGCAGCTACAGGCATATAACTCACTAGTTGTAATCCAGCCAAACAATTATTTGAAAAACCATGCTGTCCCAGAGTGGCTCCCTGACAGCGAATGCAGTAGGTATACCTACCGTTGGCAGAAATGAGCTGCTCTTATTCGAACATGTGTTACGGTAATAGGATTTCTTGTAATGGTAGCAATAAATATCTCAGCAAAAACTCTAATAGCACAAGTTTTCTTAGTGCAGACTTCTTGAACATGTCCGGTTTATTCACATAACACGTGTTCAATCATTTTTGCTTGTCTTTTGGGGAACATTCACGTTTTCCGTGTATTCACTTTTATATTCGAACACATTACTATTCCACTATAGTGCACAATAATGCCAAATTTTCTGTATTTTTAAATAAGACGTGCATGCGGGGGCCAGGTAGCCGTGCGGACAGAGTGTCTATATTGTAATCCGCATTCGCTTGCCGGTCGTGGGTTCGATTCCCATCGACTGCAGAAATTTTTCTGATGGCCCAAGAAAGTGTTTGGGATCACACGTTAAAATTCAAGGCCCCCGTCATTCCTTGCTCGCACAAGACTCTCGAAGACTTCTGAGGGTTGCTCGTAAGGGGGCAACCGAATGACGGATAGAACAATTCCAAAACAATTTTTCAAATAACAATTTATTTTTGGTACCATTTCAATGCATTTCTTCTGAAAAATTGTCGGTTTTCGATTGTTCACATAATTTTTCGATAAAAATAAAAAAATATCCTTCCGAATATGGGTCTACAGACAATCAATGAAGTGGGCTTGTCCAGCAGGAAGGAACTCAGGAAGATGCCACTGAAAGTACTGCACAGAATACAGGGTGTCCTAATCAAGGCCGGGCGCTTCGGAAAAGCACCACTGAGAGAGATCGAAAAGTGCAAGGTGTTTCTGCCGGGTTGAACATTCCAAGTCATGAAGCCCGCAGTGAACCAGTTCACTCCAAGATACCACGCCCTGATCTATAGGGGGTCCAAAAACTCCGGACATGTCCACCCGCAGAAACAATTCGAAATCACCTTCAATCCATTGGACATTCAAAGGATATCCTCAACAGGACATCCTGAATATTCATAGGATAACCACTTCGTGTATACAGGACATCCGATGGATGTCCATAGGATATCAGCTTTCCACATTTCAGGACATACATGCGCCATCCGTGATGGACATCCTCCGGAATCTATGATGGACATCCATTCGGTATCCATTATGGACATCCATATGGTGTTTTTATGTTGGACATATATACCTACCTATATATTCATTCAGAAGACAGGTTGTTGCATTTCATCAATATTTCAAACATAGTTCATGGATGACACTTATATAAAGAATATGATATGATGGAAAAATCGATAATACCTACTTAGGACGATAACAAATTGGAATAGAAGTGATCCATTCCATTGGCACAAAAACTGAAATAGATATTTTGCATCATTTCTACATTATTTCCAAAAATAATCCGTCTCCATGATTCCTGTTCAGTATTCACTGGTCTGAAGTACACCTTAACCCTCAATCAGTGCATGGTGGTTTCCACAAACATAACTGGTGAACTGGGTCCATTATGACCCACTCTTTTTGATATTTTTTGTTGTCTCAATACTATCCAGTACTATTCCGGGTAGCCTTCCATTACTTGAGACACTTCATTTCCTCTTGAAATGAGGCATTATGTCATCAAAATATGTTTCAACAAATTCATAAGTGAGAGAAATAAAAAAATATAAATAGTTCTTATACAACTTTATTTGAAAAAATACAAAGAAAATGGAAGCAGTTCGCAGAAAATGGATTGAATTGGTCTGAACACATCAAAACAAATCAGGCTATGAACTTTAAAAAATCTAAGCATCAATATATTGCGCAGAGAAAAAAACTCAGATCTTTATTCTGGCGTCACATGAAAACATGATTCTACAAGCATTCTTTACAAATATGTCTGCTGCAGTCATTGCAAATGGGCTTTCTGCATTTCCCACAAGCATATGAGGTCTTCTTGTCCTTCTTGGATGCGCATAAAGCACATCTCTTCCTCTTATAGAGTTTGGTGTCGACATTTGGGGGTTCCTCCAGTGGCGTATCAGTTATTCTTGCTATCGTCAGTTTGAGCTCTCGTTGAAGGGTTGGTATTTTTATTCTCCGGTTCATTTGGGGTAGCACAAGGGACCGTGCGAGTGTTTTTATAAAATCAAACCAGGACTCATTAGATGTTGCACTATAAAGTCCGTAGTGTATATAAGAATTAGCTGAAGATATGTCGATGATTCGAAAAAAAATTGCCAATGGCCTATTCGTGCGACGTCCGCATGAATATACTGAACATTTGTGGTCTAAGGCATCGACTCCTCGTTTGGTGCTGTTATAATACATTATAGTTTCAGGCTTTTTGGTATTCTGGTCAATATTGATTGTATGATGCATTGAAGAGATGAGCAGAACGGCTTTCTTCTTCTTAGGTACATACGATACCAACGTGAGATCTTTAGTGAATCCAAATAAACTTGATTCCACATCTCGTCCTTTTGCAGGCAGAAATTCGTTCGGTATTCCTTTTTTGTTTTTTCTCAAAGTTCCTACATACGTGAGTCCTCTTTTTTTGAGCTCATGAGCGATTTCTACGGAAGAAAACCAATTGTCGGCCGTGACGTTCCTGTTTGACTTAGCGATGGGTTTGGTTAGTCTTATCACACTCTGCGAGGAAATGCTCATTTTTTTTTCCTGTTGGGTGAGTATCGAACCATCGCTATTTTTACCACTATACAAATATCCATTGTAAAAATAGTTGTTTTCAGCATCTGTCAAAGCCATGACTTCCAAACCATATTTAGCTGGTTTTTTCGGAAAGTACATTTTGAAGCCACAACGACCTCTGAAGGAGACCAGTATCTCGTTAATGCAAGTGTTTTCGCTAACAGAGTATACTTCTTGACAGTTCCTAACGAAAGTTTCGAAAATAAACGATATCGCTGCAGCTTTATTCGATTCCTTTCTTTCTTTCATTTCTAGTGTTTGGATTGTCAAAACGGAGACATGCTAGAATAAACAGGAATCGTTTCTCTGACATTGTGCAACGAAACACATCTATTCCGGTTCCATCTTCAGAAAATAGTGCCCGTAGATCTCCTCGATTGGATTTGAAGATATGCGTATAGAGCAGTAAGCCAATGAATGCGTCAAATTCTACTATATCTAGAGCAGATAATTCAGGTCTATTTGGCTGACTAAAATTCATTCTGAAAGCTTCAATCTTCTGGTTAGTCCAATGTAAAATCTCATTTTTCATGTCATCAGTGAATATCAGATGCCAAACCTTTCTATGCTCAGGTTTACTACCCAACTGCTTGGCACGTCCCTGCAAACCTTTTTGAGTAGGTAACAACAGTATTATGTGCACCATGCCGAACTCTTGCTGATGGAGGCACCTTGGACCATTTGAAACATTTATTTTTCCATAGAAATATTTTCCATTGGAAGTTAGTCTAGCCAATAATTCCGATAAAGGGATATCATCTTCATTATCTTCGGTACCAGAGTTTGGTGAATCGTCATTTTCCTCATCAATTAGTGCTATCTTTGTATCGCCAAATTGTTCTGAATCAGTTCCAGGAACATTGTCTCCGGCACATTCATTTTCGGCAACATCGTAGTTACGATCACGAAGTTCATCAACATCTTCTGGATTATCTATACAGTCAGAATCTGCAGATTGTTCGCTTCTGGAATTATGCTCACTCACAAATTCATCTGAATCCTTCAGAGTATCATCTACCTCACTGTCTGCTTCGTCTAACCATTTCTGAACTGTACAGGGTGATTCACCATAAATGTCCCCCCCTGTAGCTCACTTATTTCAGAACAAATTCAAAAATTTGAAAAATCATCTAAAATGATTTTTCAGAAATTTTTTTCCCGTTGCATCAGAAAATACAGGGTGCTCGGACCAAACGATCTACAGAGTACTTCTTGATTTTTTCAAATGGAACACCCTGTATTTCATTGTATTTTTATATTCTCCCTGGAAAGCTGATTTCATCAATGTATCACACTTGGGGTCTAGCGGGAATGATTACAGAGATATAGGGTGTTCAAGATCGAGATTTTTCAACTTTGGGATTTTTTAGTGTTGAAACTATTTATTATTGGTCAAAACGGCTTCAATGTCCCTATCTGAACTCTTGATTTACCATCTACTGACATTCAATTGGAACATATACAGTGTGATTCAAGATTCAGAATTCTGATTACCCTGTATCTGTTCCAATTATTAAATATCAGTAGATAGTGAATCAAAAGTAAAGATACGGACATGAAAGCCGTTTTGACCGATAATGAATAGTTTTGTCACAGAAAAATCCTAAAGTTGAAGAATCTCGATTTTGAACACCCTATATCTCTGTAATCATTTTCGCTAGACCCCAAGTGTGATACCTTGATGAAATCAGCTCTTCAGGGAAAATCTAAAAATACAATGAAAAATAGGGTGTGCCATTGAAAAAAATCAAAAAGTACCCTGTAGATCGTTTGTTCCGAGCACCTTGTATTTTCTGATGTAGTGGAAAAAAACTTTATCGAAAATCATTTCAGATGATATTTGGAATTTTGCAATCGGTTCAAAAATAACTGAGCTAGAAGGGGGACATTTAGGGCGAATCACCCTGTACATTCGAAGTTTGTATCGAAATAACTGACATCTCGTGAAGGGCCAGCCATAACCTGCAAAACTCAGTTATCTCTGAAGATTAGCCTATAAGGTGAACATGGATCGATTTGACCCATTTGATATGATAATTGGTGATGTGGTGTCAAAATGACCCTACCTTACCTACTTGACGAATATCTGTTGCTACGAGGAACGATATCACAGCACTGACACACTCTCCATTGACATTCAGGAAGCTACTGAGCTGCACGGATCAGTCCCACCAACCGATTTCATGTAGCGCGAAATTCAAAATCTCGAAGGGTCAAAATGACCCAGGGTCACCAACTGAGGGTTAAACTCTATAGGTACTGTTCCCCATGAAATATGGTAGTCTATTTCGTCTATCGCTTCATCTATTCGAAAACTGTAGATTCAAACAACAGTGGACATTCAGAGTGAAATTTGATGGTGCCCCATCATGCATGAGCCACATGAATAGGTGTTTCATAATAATCGTCAGTTTTAGTCGATGAGGCAAGATCATTGGACCCAAGTTTGAAATTCTTCAAACTGCAAAATTGTCAATGATTCCTGCCTACACATCATTTGTTGTCGTATCAATAAAAAGTGTGTCAACATCAGATATGATTTTCGCTATTTTATAGTAGGTACCTCGGGAGACCCTGTTTCAAATCCTTTTTCTTCTGTTAATTCTGGTGAATGGTGTTTCACCTACCAACCCAATAAATATATGTTATCGTAACAACTCGCAATTGGCAACACCTTGATAGACACAGAAATAATAGGAACTTACTTGTAACGTCGTGAAGGCCGTATGGAACTGGAAACTGAGGCATAATTCGACTATGAAATACTGGAAATTATCAAGAAAGCCCACCAAAAATGAATGAAATATGCATAACCTATATCACATTTCGACTCCTGACAGATGAATTTTCTCCTCCTCATTTTACTTCACTCACAATGTATCGCTACAATGAAAATCCCAAAAATAAACTCATGGATGTCCAATATGTACTGCCAAGTATCCGGTATATGGCCATCCTAGTAGATATTCGATGTGCGTCCATGGACATGAATAGGCTTCCAGATGGAGCACACACTTGAACATCAACTGGATAATCAACGATGTATATTAAGAGATAGTCCCATTTGGCGTCCATGGATGTCTTGGACTTGAAATGGATATAAAATGGATGTCCTCTGGATAACGTGTGTTATTAGAGCATCGAAGCATCTCAGTAGACCCCTCTCATTATGATGAGTGATATATTTTTCTTCATCGTTTTGTTCAATTTCTCACGTGTGTGTTATGAAACTTGGACATTGACACTATTTCTATCTTGAGCGTAGGCATAATTGAAAGTTTGCGCACAGCCGAAAAATATTGAGAAATGATTTCTGTTCGAGGAAGCGTGATATTTGGCTTGGTTACTGCAAACGTAACGCTCGTTTGCTCAATTAGGCATACACAAATGAATATTATATTGGCACTTTGAGACAATCGCAATCCTTGTTGGGTCACTTCAAATTCATTCGTAATTCATTGAGAAATCTTATTTATTCAGGAGAGGGTGTGGAATCGACAAAATTTGAAATTCAAGAGTAAAGTGGAAGGACATAAAATTTTCATTTTCATCACGCATGTGCTTCAGTATCATTATAAATCTAGCGCACAAGGACCTCTAACAATTTTTCATAGATGCGTTTGTGCTTTTCAAACGCTGAATCACAAATTTGCTCAGAGTTCAATCATTCCCGAAAGATAATACATGTTTTTTGCGGAGAATTCATCGAAGAGTCAATCAATCAAGAACCAGAACTCTAGCTCAAATACTCCAACACTAAAAACTTTATGACAGATAGGGCTACAGATTTTGTTTGTGTTTTTTTCAGCAAAAACGTTACTGATTCAATTCAAAATAAAATCGAAGAATTCCAGCAAAAATAAAGCGGTTGCACACTGTAAAAAATCATTGGTTTGGAAGCGCGAAATGAAGCGCGATTTGGTTATAACTATGGTTCGTCCTTCATCGACCTATCCTTTCAAATTTCAAAAAGAAAAGCTTGCATCAACATAAAAAATGACAATGTGGCGTATTCTGCTGGGGCAATCGTGTCCGCTTTGTTTCAGCAACAAAAAAATACGGAACGCACCTATAAATATCCTACCTGAATTCGTTGATGTATTGAAATTGGAAGGTATCGAATTTCTGAGTCCTTTTTCGTGACGGTTCCATCTCGACTATATAACTCCTGATAAAAGGACCCCGCACTTTTTGTAGGTTAGATGGTTCTCGGTGAAATTTCCTAAATTTTCAGTATGTTGTCGAATTCGATGAACTGATCGAACATGCAAAATTGTAGAGTTCATCAAGGAACATATTTTGAAATACAGGGTGTCAATGTCGCAAATCGGTAATTTTTATTTAATTATTTTCTCAAGATTCGAAGGTGTCAAGTTAATTCTCTTTTGCTCGTATTATATTGAAGTACTTTCATATCACTCAATATTATTCGGATGGTTCATGTCATGCCATTGTAAACAGAGTGGAGAATAAATGACACATATGACTGATGATTCATTTATACACATCCTATATATTTAAGTGAAAAGTTATTCTCCAACGATAGCTGATACCGAATGATTATGATTCTGTTTGGTGATCACAAAGATTTTCGACGATAAAAATGGCAAAATATCGTAATTTTTTAAATCACCCTGCTATTCATCAACCACTCGATGAAATTCCTCAATTATTTTATAAAATATTCATTATTCGTTCCTCAACACTGTTCCAGAAATTCAATTTCCTATCACGATTGGTTTGATAGTTAGTACTTGAGGTACTTACTATGTGCATGAAGACTTGGAGAAACTTGTACCATTGTCGTTATAGAAGACAATCTAGTTCGGTAGTTAGTAGGCAAGAGCTATAATACTGTATGTTCATTGAAGAGGGAAAATGAAGAAATGTTGTACCTCAGAGACATCTACGTGAACTGAGTAAACTAAGTTATTCATTTTTCATTCCCAACCGAAAAATTTTTCATGGTCCTGTTAAGTTAGTGAATAAAAATCTGTCATGTTGAATCCCGAGGATTGAACATCATCACGGTAGATTATATTTCCCGCCTCGTTCTCGAGATCAGAAGTGTAGTACCCCTACTTCACGCTAGGTGACGCCACAACTTTGAAGAGAGCAATTTTACTGGTGTCTCTATCCTGGTTGCATCATCATTTCCGAGAATCGTCATTCCTCTCTTTGTGCTAAAGTAGACTCCACGCATTACGGAAGTTTACAATTCAAAAACATCAGTAAATGCGTAGATTTCACCAAAATGGGAAAACATAGGAGAAGAAGATACTCTACGAGTGATTCTGAAGATTCAGAAGACATGGGCCGAGTTTTCAAAGAGTTTATAGAAAGATATAAACACCGTAATTTGGAAACATCAACAGATTCGGAATCCGAAGACTCAGCAAAAAAATAGCGGATACAGAAGACGAGACCGTGAACGTTCTAAACATGGGTCTATTAGATATTATGAAGGTCGATTCGATTCTCCATCACCATCTGTCGCCTCAAGAAGGAACTCTGCAGAGTTTGCAGAACCTTCAACAGAACCTCAGCATCAACAAACTGAGTTCTTAGACGATGATGATGACAGTAAGTTTCACTCCATGTAAAGAGTTTTCACATGGTGTTGTCAGAGTTTGGCAATTAATATGAAATTTTGAGCTGAAGGGATGATGGTAACACTAAGGGTCAGAGTTTGAAGCACAGTTGAACCACAATTAGGGCACAACATGGCTCATAAACATAATTATCAGAGCTTGACAACACATGTGTATGGAACTGAGACAATTAGAAGATAATTAACCTTATTTTCAGATTTGGATGAACCACAAGAAAACACAGCTCAGGAGGGGGAGGGGACCTCCTTATTGGGAAGCAGAGGTGATCCCAATATCAGCTAAAAATGTCCTACAAGTTCTAGGAGATGATGTTATCGACATTAAAAAAACTGGATAGGTGATACATGCAGATATTGCCTCAAGGTGGGACAAAATAATAAAAAATTGCCTGGATGCAGATGTTCGTAGTAGCTTGATAGTAGAATACCCACCTATGAGTAATTGCTCATTAGGAGAGGCACCTCAATTAAATCTAGAGGTTAAATCCTCCATGAATGAACTTGTACTCAGGAGAGATACCAGATTAGCTGCAATTCAAAACCAGGTTGATGCCTGTATGGGGGATATGGGTAGTGCCCTCACTATTTCAGTGGAACAATCAGAGGACGATTCCACAAGAAACAAAATACATCTGATTAAAAAAATCAGTGATGCAGGCAGGTTGCTGGCAGATATACACTATTCAGAGACCGAAGGAAGGCGTGTTTTGATAGCTGCAAATCTCAATTAGAAAGTGAAAGATACTCTTACAAATGTGACCAGAGATGAATGGTTAGTTTGAACCAACTTGATTGATAAAATCAAAGTTGCTAAGGCATTAGAAAAATCTAGTTCTGAATTGGAAGGTGAGGTACATAAACAAAAGTACACCAGTAACAAGACTGAGAAAAGGTCTTTAAATGCTAGAGGTCCGCCTCGACAAAATCTGAAATCCTATCATCGTCAAGGCGGACCGAAATATCAACACCAGAAAAAAAAACACCAGCCATATTCCTCACAACCAAAAATATCAGTACAGGGGGAAAGATGAGAGGAAGAAATACTAATTGCAGTAAGTAGATATGCAGGGAGATTGGCTCTATTTATTGATGAATGGCATAAGTTGACATCAGATACCAGAATTTCATCCTGGGTTAAGCGTATACGTATCCCTTTCGTTAGAAAAATCTCCCGAACAGCACCAAAAATATCATGGTCAGAGGAGGAAAATGCGAATATTTGGGTTAGCATTGAACACTTACTTGATATTGGAGCAGTGGTCAGTTGTAAACCTCAGAAAGACCATTTTCTGTCAAACATTTTTTTGAGACAAAAACTTGATGGCTCATTCAGGTTAATTCTAAACCGGAAAAAACTGAATACTTTCCTTGGAACTGAACATTTTAAGTAAGAAGATAAACACACTGCTGAATTTTTGAAAATTGCTTTATGGCTTGCCTGGATTTGAAAGACGCCTACTTTCTAATCCCATTAGATAAAAATCATCACAAATACTTGAGATTCATTTTCGATGACATTATTCAGGAATTCTCATGCTAACCATTTGGAATGTCAATAGCGCCATGGATTTTGGCAAAATTGAGGGAACCTGCTGTCAGTCATATATCTAGATGATTCATTTTTAATGTATAACGAGACAGCTGTTAGAGAGACTAGGCTTTATTATAAATCTCGAAAAGAGTCAAATGACACCTATAAAATAATGCAAATTCTTGGTATTTCTATTCATCTTTCCAAACATGACAATTGCACTTCCTATAGAAAAAATAACGCGAATTATGGGGCTCCTAGAAAAATTGCTCCATAAAAGACTTTGCATGTTTTATACGCATTCCTATTATCATATAAAAACATTCAGATTCAAAACAGAGATATTTTTCGATGCTTCAACTACAGGATGGGGTGTTTATTGTGGAGGAAAAAGGTATCATGGGCATTGGATTTAACAGGAGAAAGCACACCACATCAATTTTCTGGAGCTCTAGGCAGCCTTTCATGGCCTTAGGTGTTGTGCTGAGAAACTAACAGACTGTCAAGTCTTGCTACGAATAGACGACACTACTGCTATTTTCTACAAAAATCGCATGAAAGGTATACAATTATCCATTATTGAATGATTAAGCAAGAACTATCTGGCAATAAGGAGAGCCGTAATCTGTGGTTATTTGCATCTTATGTAAAATCGTCTGAGAACTCTGAAGCGGATCATGAGTCAAGACGATTGCCAACAGAAACAGTATGGCAGCTTTCAGATAAGAGATTTGAAAAAATGAGAGAAAGTTTTGGAATACCATGCATTGATCTTTTTGCTAGTAGAGATAATGCTGAATGTAGGACGTTTGTGTCTTGGAGATCTGACTCAGAAGCAAAATGCTATTGATGCTTTCACTATGTCATGGAAAAACAAATTTTTTCATGCTTTCCCTTCATTTTTTCTGATTTTACGAGTATAACAAAAAATCATTCAAGATGTGCCCCTATGTTAAACTCAACCTTGATTTGCGTTATTTGAAAAACTTTGAATTCCAGAAACTGTCATATTATCTCCAAGTGAAAATCTTATATTTTTTTCCAGCAGAGAGCCTCATCCTCTATAGGAGACTTTTACCTTGGTGGAAGCAATATTATCACCAAATCATACAAACTTATGAATATACCAGATCACACGATACAAATTATGCTATCTTCAATAACACAATATTTCATGAAGCAGTATGATTGTGGGCTGAGACAGTGGTGGAAATTTTGCAACGAAGAAAACAAACATATTAAATTCATCACCAAGAAATGTATTGAGATTTCTCACAGAACAATTGGATGAAGGAGCTTCCTATGGTACTATTGACAGTCACCGATCTGCGTTAACCTTGGTGTTGGAGCCAGAAGTAGGAAACGATTTTAGAATGAGAAGATTGTTCGAAGGAACGAAAAACTTGAGGCCAACTGCACCAAAATACCACTCTACATAGGACTCTGCTGTTGTATTGAGGTATTTGAATGAGTTGACCAATAAAGATATCACATTAGAAATATCAACTCAAAAACTTGTCACCCGTTGGCATTAGTCACAGGTCACAGAGTACAAACATTTTCACTCATTGAAGTGGAAAACATAATAGTAAAATAAAATTCCCATTTTTTTTATGTACTGGTTCTCACGAAAATAGATATCCTGTAATGTTCAGAGAACATCGTGATAACCAAGGGAAATAAGGTAGGAATTGGTGTTCTTCTTGGATTTCTGGAAGTTATATGCCTCGGGGAACACCTACCTTGGCAATGTGTTCCAGAGCCTCGCTGTTTGTTGGATAAACGAGTCTTTGGAAAGAGATGTTCTGCAGGTCTCCAAAGTGACCACGATGGGGCGCGAAGCCTCAACTCGACGGGTTAATCTTGCGGGGACTGCCAAGGGAGGAACAATTGTTGATATTCCAGAAGAGCATCGTCCATGAAAATATCTATAAAATATAGCCAGATCGCCAACTTTTCTACGGTGTTCCAGAGAAGTGAGTGAGTTTGTGAGCGAGGCATCACCCACGAGACGAATTGCCCTTTTTTGTACAGAATCCAAACGTTTTAGGGTATGTTTGGGTACTGCACTCCAAATATGGGAACAGTATTCCAAGACAGGTCAAAGTCAAAACATTTAATTCTCGAGAACTTCTATCACAAACAGGCTATTGATAACATACAAAAAACCACACCACGAGTCAATCATTAAGTCGATGGATTAAAACAATGCTGAAGAAATGTGGCATAGATACGACATTATTTACAGCATACAGCACTAGGCTGGGCATGCTTCTACCTCGGCGGCAGGCAGAAAAGGTGTATCTGTAGAAACCATTAAAAAAACGGCAGGTTGGTCTAAAGATTGACAGACATTTTTTCAGTTTTATGACAGACCTTTGCATTCTCAAGCTGATTTCGCAAATGCCATTCTCAATATAAATTGGAATGTCCGTTGGGTTTTAATATACATAAAACCAGCTACATAATTTCATTATTATTTGAATGTTATCAAGAATTTATTAACTGTACAATTATGTTCAGTTCATTGTACAATTATATTGAGTTTGATGTACAATTATGTAGAGGTTATTGTACAATCATTTTGTTAACTAGTTATTCAATATAACTTGTCACTATTGAAAAAATTAGGAAATATGGACAATTAGCAATCGATAATGAATAAGTTGTTTTGATTGAATTAAAAGAATGACATATTTTTTAGTGAGAATATTTTATTGAGCACTATGTAACAAGAATTTTTGCCTTCTTGATAGTTAACACTCTGTATTGTTTTACCTACCTTGTTTGCTTTATCCATATTATAAGAAACATCTTCATAACTGAATGACAACGAGGTAATTCCTCATACTGGTGGAAAATATGTTTGTTTTTGGTTGTTTGTTGATCGTTTATTTCCTCCATTACTAAAGTAAATTTAGCAGTCCTGTCAGAATGATTGTAAACACTGATGATCTAGAATTCAGACAGTAGACAGTACGTTGTAGGATGTCAATTGTGTCAACTATTTTGGTACGTTCCGAGATGACGCCCTGACGGAGTAACAACGATCCACTGGTGCATCGTTTTCCTTTGCGTTATTCATTTCGGTCTGTTCAGTACAATCAGTTCTCTCGGTGCAGATCAGTACAATTCTGTCGTCAGAATAGATTTGCGAGGGCTCGCAATAGTGTAATATTCCTGAATGTTTGATCTGGCAACCTAGAGTTGATTGTCATCTTTTCAATCTCAACGTCATCGCGCATTTGAATTACAACTGTTTTTTCATCATAATTTTCAACAACTGTTTGCACAGGATGTGAGAACAGATTCAGTGTGGGGCCCTTCTCTTTTCGGTCTTGGAGAGTGAAGCTCCACAATGTCGAGATCAAATTTCTTCTTTTGGTTTTCCAACCTTTGGAGAGTGATCGTCTCCACTATTTTACTTTGGGCCATTCCATCGGGAAGGTAAGATATTTTTGGGAAATTTCAAGGGGTTATTGTCTCTACAGGCTTTGGGGTTTTTATATCGTAGATTTGTTGGCTTTCATCAACCGGGCAGCCACTGCCCTTGGCTGAAGGAAGAGCCGCTTTCCCCTTTTGACTCTGAACCCTCTGGTGTGGTTCCTTCTAAATATTCATCCTGGTGGGCTGTTGAGGAGTACCTGGTACTAGGGACACCATTTGAGAGCTGCAGAAACCAAAGCTGGGACTTGCTAGTCCGAATGTTCCACGTGGCGTCCTACCACCACAATATCCCGTTTGAGGTCACTTCAGGATGTTTGCAATCGGTAGAGAATGAATAACTTCTGAGGCCAGAAGTTCCGTTAAGGATTCCTGGCATGATTCCTGTTCTGAAGATTCCAGGATGTTCCACGTTAAGGTCAGATCCACCCATTAAGTTGATTAAATTTTTTTCACTCATTTCATTTTTCAACACTATAATATATCCTTCAGATTTCTTAGTACATGTAGTGTGCTAATATCAAGTAGATATTCGCAATTTATGAGGTATCATTAGTCTTCAGACACAGTGTGAACTCAGACTATATTGGCCAATATATGAAGGGGGTACCCATTTGAATGAGTATAGAGATGTCCATGAAATTATCTGGTATCTAGAATAATTTACTAGCGTTCTATAGAGGTAGCACATAGTTAATGCTTTATATATGTTGATGAACTATCTGGAAAATCCTTTCAATTCTGAAGGAATCTCTTTAGGAATTAAACTTGGCCTCAAAGTTCATCTTTTGTGTCCTCATTTATGTATTTATTCAAGTGTCAAGTAAACTAGTGAAGTCAATTCACCCTTTTCGCCACCAGACACAAGAGCTACCGTGCCTGTAACCACTTGATTTCCACTATTTCTTCATCATTTATAAATTTTATAAAAAGGGGGTTACAACTATTATTGTCGCGACAGACTCTAAACATCTACACTTGTAATCTCGAGAACGAGGTGAAAAATATAATCACAAGATCAAACGAACTCACCTGAGTGAAGTTCGATCTTGATTATATGAACCGCCCCGTTCGAAGAGATCACACCCCCCCTGTCTCCATCTGGAGACCCAAAAACTGATGCCCGAAGATTGCTCTTTGAATTTGTGGTACTACACTTGTGATCTCTTCGAACGAGGCGGTTCATATAATCAAGATCGAAGTTCACTCAGGTGAGTTCGTTTGAACTTGTGATATTATCGAGTATGAAAATCATCTTCCTATACTTGAATGGAAGCAGGAAGATGTTTAGGCAATGCTATTAGCATGATTTATGATGCAACTTGAATTTAAGTATGAACTGCGGAAACCTTGAAAACTCATCAGTGCTGTGATGAAAAATATATTACTGTTTTACACTTTTTCGACATGCAAACCAAACAGGAAAGTAGGGGCTGCTTATTTCCCTCTATATTTTTGATAAGTTACTATACAATTCATGAAATTTCGTTATTTGCAGTAAAAACATGCTTTTAGTGATGTAAACCATGTACACATCGGAATCACCATACTTGAAAATTTAAGGTACCTTCCTACCAGCGAAGGTACCTACATGAATAGCTTTCCAGTTGAAAAACGAAAAACTATGAGTGATACAAACAAATTGATGTGGAAGAATCACATCAGGAATCAGGATGATGATGTTCGAGAACATAATGACAAATTCTCCATCTAGAATGGATATCTAGAAGCAATGAGGTTAGACTCAATCTGGTTCTTTCATAAATGTCTTATGAATATTCTGCTCCAAACACAAAATATTATTATATGTTTCATAGGTAGGTATATCTTCTTGAAAGTCGAGCTTTGGTAGTAGTTAGTCCCTTATTATGTCTGCGTAGTACTGGGTGCCTATACTAGCCCTTCATTATAATCAAGCTACAATATCAGGGACTTGAGGAGAATTCGATACATATTGAAGTAAGTTTCTCACCTACAAATACAAAATACAGGGTGGTTCAAGATTCGGAATTCTGAAGTGTGTATCTGTAATGATGGTGGGAGTATTTTTTGAGATTTTAGAATCATGTCGTATGTTGATATTTTGCTATCACTGATTATAGAGGTTCGGGATATCTTCAAGAACTCGCACCAAGAATTTCTTGTGTGTGATACCCTCGGAGTGACTTGAAGAACTCACGATAAAAATTCCTGATTCAGATTACGTTCGGGTCAACTGTAGAAACTCGCAGTGAGAATATCTCGTATACCTTACATACGTGATAGCTTCAGAAACTCGCAACAAGAATTTCTTGTTCAGGTTACGTTCCAGCTAGCTTAACGAACTGGCAGTAAGAATTTCTTATTCAGGTTAATTTCGTAATAACTTTGGGAATTCGTTGTGGACATGGAGTCGATAACTGAGAGGTGAGGTTTGAAAGATTTCTTCGTGGGACTTCAAGAAGAAATTCGTTCAGTTACAGCACATAGCGATCTTTACTACCTCACGATAGGAGTTCGTATATGATCTTGATGTTGATCTCTCTAAGATCTCGCGGAGAGGTTTGTGTTACCTGGGAAACAACATTGATGAGTCTGAAATTATAAAAATATTGATACCTATTTTGTCCCTTGTTCCAATGTTCTGTTCCATTCTGCAATGAATCCAATGACTTCTGACTATGGAACAATTTTCAGAGGAACCAAAGTCAACTTGTTGCGTTAATTTTCATACTGAAACTGATAGTTCTAGTGAACTAGAAACTGATAAGCTAATTGTTGCAAAAAGTTCGTATAGGTACAAACTTGTTGAATTACAAAAAAAAAATTAAAAAGTGTAAAAATTATTTTAATACATTCGCTCTGAGCACCCGGTATTTCCATATTCACCTTTCCGTACGTAATAAGATACGCCCTCTTCCAATTTCGACGAAATAAATAGGAGTATGTGAACATTATGAGATTACCGTAAGCCGCATAGGCTTCAAACAATAACCAGTACTTTTCGAATTATCTTAAAAACAAATGATTCAATCGAAATTTTACAAGAAACAAAAAATACTCAAAAATGATTGAACACTTGAAGGAAAATAGATAGGAAGTCATTAGCGCACGTACAAACAAAATATGGGGGTAAGTGTGAACTTGACCCCCAGTATCTTGAATATTTGACAGTTATTTTCTGTTTTGTTTTCCTCACACGATGTAACTCTTTGTGCTGAAGTAATGTACCTATTTTGAGAATAATATCTTATTAATCACGCGAGTAATTAGAAAAAAACAGTTTTTAATTTTCAACTTTGCCACCATGTATATCGAATAAGAAGGGCTAAATTGAAAAATTGTATTTAGAAACTCATATTATTTTTGTTCAAGGAATATATGGTTAATGGATTGACCTCCTTTTAGCGGACACCCTGTATACCTTGAACAAACTTGGAACCGAACGTTTCTTCGAAAACCGTTTCCGTTTCATTGGCAAGTAGCAGTCCCTCGAAATGTTGGAAACATACATCATGTTCGCTTACTTCAAAAACTCCCATTCCTGAAATATCAATGCATTAAGTTTCAAATATTATGCGATTCAAGAAGAAAGATTCCTTTTAGGAATCCAATGAATATGGTATGAACCCATTGATGCCTCAGAATTTGAGGCTCAAATTCACGACAGTGGGGATTGAGGAAACCACGTTTTGATAATTCCACACCTCCACCTTCTGGAGTGCAAAGTTTTCATATGACATTGCAAAATAACATAATCGCACTCACAAACCAATCATCAAACGTTAATAGAACAACCAATACTAGAAGAAATAATTAGGTATAATTGTGATTTCCAAGGATTCGAATTCAAAGTTCAACACATCCACAAAGACAAAGTAATAAGTTAATGACAACTGTCAGAAAATAATTTTACGATAAGGACATCTCAATCTCATGAAAGAATCTTATTCTTCATCGCCTTCGTATCAAATATCACGTCAATGATGGAAAGTACGTCTATGGTTGAGTACATATTGGAGAAAAATAGAAGAAGAGAATGTCAACCTAATATGGTCTCGTTGTGTATACTCTCACTCAGTATATAGTCAGTCGGGTTTTGTTTGAGGACTCACTGACACATGTCAATGTTGTTATCAACGCAGGTTCCAATAAGACATATTTGGGTGAACACAACAATTTGGCGACGAGGATATCAGAACCTGGGCAGCCTAGGGCTACAAACTAGGACTACAAGTGTGTGAGTTCAAACAGAATTTCAAGAGGCAGTTAGATAGGACGCGACAATGGAAGGTGATGTTCCCCAGGCTCCTGTCGTGGTAATTCCTTCGAACATTCGACGTTTCGACATCACGCGCCCTACAGAATGGCCGAGGTGGGTGAATCTTTCGACATTCAATTTCACCTCAATGCGCATCAACGACGACGTCATAAAGAGAGCGCATTTCTTCACAATATGTGGTGAACATCTCTACAACTCAACATATGTAACATTCTGCACCCAAGAGAAGTGGATACGATCGGATTTCCTGAGATTATATTTAATCGCTCACCGATCATTTCAAGCCACAGATCAATGGAGTTGCAGCATATTACAGGTTTCATCACTGCAACAAAAGAACTGATCAGGCAGTCAGCGAATTCGTTGCCGAACTTCGGAAATTAGCGTCGGATTGTTGTTTCGGGGCTGGCCTGGACAACATGATCAGGAAACTGGTATGTAGTAAGTATATGGGATGGAAACGTGCGCACCAGGTTGCTGCAGCAGGCCAACTTAACACTGCAGATGGCCACAGAAACGGCAAAGAGAGCGGAATCAGCATTACGTCACGTGAAGGAGATGACAGCTGAAGTTTGGTGTCGAATGATCAAGAGGACACGAACTCCTACAGCCATTCATCTACAGGGGTACAAGGAACGCAGTCAATGTCACCAGCTTCACAGAACTTCACATGTTCTCGTTGTGCTCAAAATCACAAGGTTTCACAATTCACAATGGACCCGAATTTACTGATTTGTACATCTTGCAATAAAAATGGTAACGTTGCAAATATTTGTCAAGGATCACGTCAGAGATTCAAGTCGAAACCAGGAGAACATAAGCAGGTCAAATGCAATCGAAAGAACGCCATTCATTGCACACAGGTGTTTCAGGAATCAAGCGATCGAGCTCTTCAAGAAGCCAAAACGCACCAGATTTCCGCTAGACTGGGGAAAGCAACTCACCCTTCGGGCCAACAAGCTTGTGGTTTCGCATATCCATCCAGTTCCTTTCAACCTGTTTATGATTTCGAATCACGGTCAACGGATGTCATCAAGTAAGATACCAGAAGCCATCATGATTTTAGTTCGAGTGGATGGTTACATGATACCTATGGAGGTAGATTCAGGACCAGGAGTCACCGTCATACATCTGGAGTGCTACAAGAACAGGGCTACATCTGATGGCCTCTCACCAGTCGACGACCTGATTTTTTTTTATGTTCTGGTTCTCACGAATAGGGATATTCCGTAATGTTCAGAGAACATCGTGAGAACCAAGGGAAAAAAAGGTAGGAACTGATGTTCTCCTTGAATTCCTGGAGGTAATATTCTTTGGAAAACACCTCCCTTTGCAATGTGTTCCAGAGCCTCGCTGTTCGTTGGATGAACGAGTCTTTGAAAAGAGATGTTCTGCAGGTCTCCAAAGTGACCACGAAGGGATGCGAAGACTCAACTCGACGGGCCAATCCCGCGGGGACTGCCTAGGAAGAACAATTGTTGATATTCCAGAAGAGCATCGTCCATGAAAATATCTATGAAATAGAGCCAGATCGCCAACGTCTATACGGTACTCCAGAGAAGTGAGTGAGTTTGTGAGTGAGGCATCACCCACGACGAATTGCCCTTTTTTGGACAGAATCCAACAGTTTCAGGGCATGATTGGGTGCTGCACGCCAAATATGGAAACAGTATTTCAGTACAGGTCGGATCTGTGCCTTATAGATCATAAGCAGCTGACTGAAAGAAAAATAGGTCCTGGCCCGAAACAGGAAACCAAGTGTTTGGGATGCCTTTTCAGCAATTGATTTCACGTGATTTTCCCAAGAAAGGTTATTGCTGATAGTGATACCAAGCATCGAAATGGATGTCTTCAATGGTATGGTCACTACTGAAAACCTTATGTTGGGCACAGTGAGATCGGCTTTTCTAGAGAAAAGGCATGCTTGTGTTTTGTTCGCATTGAATTCTACCAAGTTATTGGATCCCCATTCGAGAATTTTTGCCAAGTCCATATTTATGGTGTCAACATTTCTTCCTCGTTCGTTTCTGATTTGCCTGGCTGGTATTGGAGCCCTGGAAGTGAAGGCGGTATATGGAGGGTACTCTCATCCGCGGAGCTGTGTAGTGGACATGAAGTTGCTTTAAACAAATCGTTGATATGAAGTAGAAAAAGTGTTGGTGCTAGAATTGATCCTTGCGGAACACCAGCATTTATGATAACAGAGTCAGACGAAACTCCGTCGACCACTACATGAAGAGACCTGTTTTAGAGGGAACTAGCTAGCAGAGAATATACCTGAGAAGACAAGTCATAAGATGAAAGTTCGGCGAGGAGTCAGTGGTGCCAGACTCGATCGAATCAGTTCATCAGGGAGGTCATTCAATGCCCTTCAAAGCAGATTTTTATTTTTTAATCATCTTGACAATGAATAAGCGAGATATTGCCTGTACACGATAACTTGGGACACCTGGTATTTGGAGGTCGAGTGAAGATTTTGTTTCATTGATGCACAATATTTTTGTACGAATATTCATTAATTGATCAGGTTTTGTTTGTGATTACTTTAGGAGCTCGCTATGAGAAATGCATGTTATTTTTCTATGGAAGATAACCTTAGGAATTCTCAATAATAAGAAATGTTTCAAATCTGAGGCGAGATCTGAGCAGTTTCTCTCGAACGACTACAGAGAGTATTTCCCATTGTGACAGCCCAAGTGATATTGGGCACCTCGCAGGAGGATTCCGCAATAATTTGTTCCTGGAGATAACTTCTTAGAGATATCGCGGAGATTTTCGTGTTACCTAGGTATCACATATATCACAGCAAACACACATATGTCTGCCATATGGCGAGTGGAGCTCATCACCATGCCAACCTCCCTTCTCTATACAGAATAAGCGATGATGAGTTCTCCTCAAGTAGAATCATCCGGAAGTAAAATACCTCTCCATTCGGATTTCCGGGTGAGAAGTGCCAGAGGGGGTTCACCATCGACTGAAAAAGTCCTCAAGATAGACCCATGTAACATCCGAGGTCTTAGTAAGAACATCAACGATGTCCATCGACACCTTCAAATTGAGAAGCCAGACAGACATATTGGCACTTACTGAGACACAGGTCGATTCATCCACCAATTCGACCGGGTACGAACTCCACACACGTTTCAGATTCAGAGAAGGTCTCTGCCTCTACACTAAAACGAATCTCTCATGTCAACAAGAAAAAACTTTGAAACCAAATAAGTTTGATGTCATATGTGGTTCAAACTCGATAGCCAGAAACAGACCAAATACCTTTGTTGTCTCTACTTATCACCAAATGATCCATCCTATGTCTCTGAAGCTTGACCAAATTCAACAGAACCATCCAGCAGAAGAAATCATTATCATGGGCGATTTCAATGTATACAACACTGCTTGGCTCGTACACTCTAACAGAACGGTTGAAGCTGGGCGACAAGCCGAAACTTTCACCATAATGCACGGCTTAGAGCAGCTTATCAAAGAACCCACACGTATTCCCGACGCCAATAACCATTCAGCTAAGATACTTGACTTATTCCTTACTAATAATTCAGCACCTTACACAATAGATGTACGAGCTCCACTTGGCAATTCTGACCACACACTCATCTCCACAACCTGCCCATTTTTCATTCCATCAACTGCTCCGGCACCCCCACGTCTTATATGGCATTTAAATTCAGGAGATTGAGACAGTCTCCACATGTTTTTCTCCGAGTTTCCTCGGCATAGAGTATGCTTTGACTCTGAGGACCCTTCACACTGTTCTAGAACTGTTGCCTTGAAACAAACAGCCTGCCATCGCTCCCGTTCGTTTTGGTCCCTTGCTGAAAAGGTCGGAAGAAATTTCACTGATAGTTCATTTCCACCACTGTTCAAATTCGACGGCACATCAGCAACAACATCGCAGAAGGAAGCAAATATTTTTGCAGAGATGTTCGCAGCAAACTATACTTCAGATTCCCAAGGAAAAATGCCGCCAGACATTCCACCCGTTGAGAGTCGAATGCCCGAAATCGTCTTCCGTCAACGCACTATCAGACGAATTTTGCTTGGTCTCAAAACGAATGAGAATAACGGTCCTGATGGAATTCCATCCCTCAAAAACTGTGCACCAGGATTAACACCGATTCTTTGCAAGTTGTTTACCGTCTCGTACATGTCGGGTATTTTTCCATCATGCTGCCAGACAGCCAGAGTCCAACAAATCCCCAACAAAGGGAACAAGAATCTGCCCAACAACTACAGACTTCTTCTTCTTCTTCGAATCACTGGTGGGCGGGTGAACCCCCTGCACGTGGGCCTCCTTATTCGGGCCCATTGTGCGCCCACATGTTACGACATTCAGCTGGGTATGCCGACTGCCTTGGAGAAGTTCAGCAGCTTCCTCAGCTGAATCTCTTTCACGTCCTCTGGCCTAAAAATTATGTTGCCAAGGACAGCCCTCCTCTGATGCGTCAGTGCTGGACACTCAGTGAGGACATGTGATGACGTTTCGTCATCTTCCAGGCACCATCTGCAAAGGGGGGCATTCTTGATCCAAATAAGCTCTATGTGCCTATTGAGGTGGTTGTGCCCCGTTAGGAGCCCCACTACCATTTTAAGGTTTCGCCTGTTCAGGAATAAAACCTCTTTCGCGAGCCTCTTCGAAGGTTCCTTTATGTGGATCTTCGATTGTCTCATTCCTGGTGTGTCCTGCCATATTTTGAGGAATTGCTTTTGCAGCTGTTCCTCTACAGGCTATTTGGTATTCCCAACATTGGTTCCGGTCCGACCGAGGTCCGTCCTGAACCGGTCTTTGCCAGTCTGTCTGCCTCCTCGTTTCCGGGTATTCCCGAATGTCCCGGGACCCACATGAGGCTGACTTTTCTTGATTTTGCCAGGTTTTCCAAGGCTTTTCTGCACTCGACCAAATTGGATGTGATCCTATTGGATTGCAAAGCCAGTATTGCAGCTTTGCTGTCCGAGCATATAGTGATTGGTCTACGACCTCTCATAATTAGGTTTTCTTGGACACAGGTGAGTATTGCAAGTACTTCTGCCTGGAACACTGAGGCATATTCGCCCAAAGGAACTGAAAGTTCTTCCTTCATTGTATACCCCTGCACCTGAACTGCCCCCAAATTTTGAGCCATCCGTGTACCAGATTGACTCATTAGGAGGTGGCACGCCAGGTGTTGTGTCATTCCATTCTTCCCTCGTAGGGATGAAAGTGTTTGGGGCTTTGTTGAAGTTCAGGATTGGCAAGGTAATATCCCTTCCCATCATGAGGATGGGACAGTTTTCCTTTGCCTTATTCCATATGAGGGAGTGTCCATGATCTGCTTCTGTTCCAACCCACTGGTTTGCACCGTTGAGTCGGTAAGCAGTTCTCATGGCTTCGTGTTGTATGAACAGGTGTAGAGGCGGCAGACCTAACAGAACTTCAAGAGCCCTGGTAGGCGTCGTTCTCAGAGCACCGCCTGTTATTCCCAGGCAGGCCAGTCGCTGGACTTTATCCAGTTCTCTGTTGGTCTTGCCCTTATTGGTACTGGTCCACCATACAATGGACCCGTACGTAAGTGTTGGGCGTATTACTGCCGTGTATATTCAGTGAAGGGTCTCAGGTGTGAGACCCCATGTTTTTCCAAAGGCTCGTCTGCATGCCCAGAAGCAGCATACAGCCTTCCCAGTGCGGTTTGCAATGTGCTCATTCCAAGTGAGCTTGGATTCTATTATAACTCCAAGGTACTTTGATGAGCTTTTATATTGGAGACACTTTCCCGAGAGAAATATCTCAGGAAGTGTTCCTATTTTGCGTTTCTTAGTAAATAATAATGAGTTCGCCTTTTCTGGAATGACTCTCAATCCACTAGTGGAACACCACTGTTCCACTTTATTGAGGGCTTCCATGATTGGATTCCCTAGCCGGTTCGCCGATTGATTTTGAGCCATGATTACCAAGTCATCTGCATATGCTTGCGCATATGCAGATGACTTATTCAAATCTATGAGGAGCTCGTCTACTACCAGGCACCATAGTAGTGATGATAACTAACAACTACAGGCTCATTGCCCTGTTATCAGTAATCTCCAAAGTTATGAAGGAAGCAATCAATATTGAGCTTATCAAATATCTGGAGAGCACAGAAATTATCAAAATGATAGACAATACGGCTTTCGCCACCGAAAATCTACTGGAGATCTACTTGCCTACGTCACCCATTTATAGAAAGCCTCATTAGAAAAACACGGGGAATCTCTAGCTGTTGCGTAAGACATATCGAAAGCATTCGACCGTGTTTGGCACGATGGACTCCACAAACTACCATCATACGGCTCACCACCTCAGCTATGCCATCTCTCATCGAGTTTTTTTTTTCAGACAGATCGCTTCACGTGGTGGTGGACGGTGTATCGTCTGCTACCATTGGCATCAATTCTGGCGTTCCACAAGGATCAATTTTGGCACCATCATTATTCCTTTTTCATATCAATGATCTGTTGGGAGTAACAACTTGCCCCTTGCCACAGCTTTGCAGATGATAGCACCCTCCATTCTGCGTTCTCTTCCAGAATTTTCATTTCTTTCCATGAAACTAAGAACTCACAGCGCAGGCAGGTCAATGCTGTCAATGAAGACCTTGCTGAAATCACAGCCTGGGGAACCAACAACCTAGTTGAATTCAACGCCACCAAAACGCAAGCCTGTATTTTCTCCAGGAAAGCGGAACTATCAGTATGCCCGATTGTAATGTCTGGCACCACCATACTCACCAAGCCCACCATATCTATGCCCGATATTTTTATCAGCAATACCCTTTCATGGGATAATCATGTCAGATCCATCGCAAAAGCTGCTTCACAGAAACTCAGATTCTTGTTTCGTGCGAAAAGCTTCTCTACACCTCAACAGCTTTTCATGATCTACAAAGCGCAGATACGGCCTGTTCTAGAATACTGTTCCCACATATGGGGTTCAGCACCAAAACAAACGCTGATGCTCTTAGATTCCATCCAGAGAAAATCCATTCGCCTGGTGGGTGACGCCACCCTCACTCACTCTTTGAGATCATTGGAACACCGTAGAGTCTGCGACCTTTCACTTTTCTATCGATACTTCCACGGGAAATGTTTTTCGGAAATCTCTGCTATCATCCCTTTACTAGCAATACCAGTCAGACAAACTAGACAAGCCCAGTCAGCACATCCTTTCGTTAGCAACCTCGAAAGATGTCGAAAAGCACTTTATCAAAACTCCTGCATCCATAGAACGGCTAGGCTCTGAAATTCATTGCCGGAGAAAGTATTCCCAACAACATATAATCTCCAGAAGTTAAAAAAAAATCCAATACCTACCTCCTGTCCCTATCCTTCCTAGCGATTGCAGATAAACCAGAGGAGCTTCAAGAAAAATTAAATTCCTTGAGCTTCGAGTTCACGAATTGGTGTGATAAAAACTCTTTAGTGGTGAATGTAGAGAAAACTGTTCTAATGCAGTTTTATTCCAGAACTAATAAAAGAATTGATAATCTTCATGTAAGAGTGGGTGATGCAATAATTAAACCATCAGACAACACCAAATTTCTAGGTACTTTTATTGATGGTAACATGACATGGGAGTCGGGTATAAATCATGTCAGTAAGGAAGTGATCAGTGGGTACTATGCTATTAGACAATTAATAGGTCCACTTTCGATTAGGTTCAACTTCTAAATGTTCACTTTGCTGTTGTATATTCCCATATTTCTCATAATATTGCCATTTGGGGATGTTCGTCAAAACTCAGCAAAATACTCGTTTCACAGAAAAGGGTCATACGGCTAATATATGGCTAGACTACAGAGAATCTTGTAGGCAAGACTTTATTGAGAATAAAATCTTGTGTGTACCTTGCATTTATATTTACAAATGTATTTTATTATTCAGGAAACAAATGCAGATTCATGATCGAAACTGTGACTTTCATACGTATCCTACCAGGCACGGTGAATTGATAAGACTTCAGAAACATTCATCTCGTCTTTATGCAAATTGTCCCTCTTATAATAAGGGAGCAAAATTCTATAATCACTTATCTGACGAAATAAAAATGTACACAGAAGAGGAAATCATTTCAAAATTGAACTCAAAGAATTTCTGATTAACGGTTATTTTTATAGTATCGACGAATATTTCAATCGATGAAATTCATTCCATAAATCCTGATATACTTTGTGGTACTAGGAAAGGTTACAGACTGAATATTCTGTGTACTATATGTGGTTCTGTTATATTTTCATGTTTCTGTATATAAATTCTGTGTGAACTTCTTGTTGTCTGATGTATCCTATGTCATTTCATTATGATCGTGAAGGATTCAATAAATTTCATTATTTATTATTATTTATAGTATTATCACCCTATTTCAGTTCTCTAGGAACCATTTGTATCCCGTTTATTACGCGTTTGAATCAATGTAAACTTTGAACACTTTCTATTAATTTCAGATTCATTATTTTTCTTCATTCTGAGTTTCAAGAAATTCACAACGGATGAAAGCCGTGCTTGTTTTTTTTTTTTCATGAAACGATAGTATGTTAGACAGTTAAATTAAATGCGCTTTAAATTTCTGTCTCTAATCGTTATTTTTTGGCAATATAAATATGGTATTTGAGATTGAAACATTTTGTTATTAACATATGCCATAATAGTTGTCTGAAAGTTTTTCCTAAGTCACCATTCTGGTCCTCAGTAATTATTTGGTTCAAAGTTGACTGTCATGTGTGAGAGGGCGCAGTTTTGTCGCAGTTTTCAAGTCAATCTAGTTACGTTCACGAAACCACAGACTGCTATACCTACAGTTGAAAATGAAACCTTATGAAAACCCAAACATGATTGGCCATATTGGTGCAAAAGAGAATTGTGACAACGTTGTGTTGAGGTTGCCACGCGACTTATTGGTTGCGCTACTTCTTGAAAGACGTCACCGTAACGTTAAATTGCTACTTGGGTATTGTTGCCATCGTAGTGAGAATCCATTATTGTGTCTGCAATAAAGTATTATATACTCTATGATGATTGACAGGAAAACAAATGAAACTGATCGATTCATACGAAATATTTAATTATCACAGTCTAGCTACTACATATTTGATAAATGTCTTCATCCATGAAGGTGATATAAATAATTGAAAATAAGACCAACGTATATAAAATATTCAAAACTATTTCACTACCAATTAGGAATGCAGTTTGGCAAAACAAATACTTCACTATTTACATACATTATGAGTTACCTACTACATGACATCCAATAGGGATTTGATTCCAATGAGATGATATACATTAAAGATAGCAATAAAAGATATCATCGATATCAATAAGGGTGGTACTATCATTGTCTCATGAGAAAAATCTGAGCGAATTCGTAACTGGCAGCTCGAGCATAACTTACATCTGAATATATGATGATGTTCAATTATTGGTGAGTATCAAGATCGAACCCCAAACCCCTTGCAAGTTTTTTTTATTCAGTCAGTTGAAAAATTGCCTCAGAGCAAGAATATTTTTTTATCAAAATTCAATGGAGAATTTCAATGGTACAACAAAGAATCAAATTTTCGAAACGAGCTCCCTTGGAAAATTGTGTTCATTCAGGTAAGTACCTAGGTCAATGACTCGATATTCTATTATTAATGTCTCTCATCTATATTGCAAAATGAATATTCCTACTGTATAAAATTATCTATAATTCATTTCAATGACAAAAATGATGGCATTGATGAAATGAATGAGTAAGTAATTTTGCCATTAGAGCTAGAGTGATGAACAAAAATCAGCAATGGAACAACATCTTAAAGAAATAGTTCTAAAATTGCATAGAATTAGTAGTCAGCCATAATTTTATATTTATATTCATTATAATACATTTCTGCACCATCATGCACTCATATTTTTTTAGATTTATTCAGAAATCACATTTAACTAATGAAAATATAACATGAATCAAACTAAAACTATTTATATTACACGATTATATTTCTGATAATAGGAATCCATTTGATATTTCTAAAAAATGTTCTTAGTAATTAGTTCATTCCTCACTGAGTGAATGTAACTACCTAAATGTACAAACTATATTAAAAATACTGATAAATATAAGACCCAAATGAATCAAACGTACATATTACTTACTCTCAATTTCTATTTTAATGCTAGATCTTTTCTTTAGAAGTACGTCAAGCTCATTCTCGTTGTAGTACACAACAAAACCTTTAGGTGAAAGCCCTTCGAATACAGAACACACCGATGGTTTGAGGTTATAAAAGAAAAGAGGCTGTTCTCTGGCGACGAAATCTTGAGTTAAAATCTCGATCACAGTGGCAGCGGTGTAATCTGCTCCGTAGATGTGTGAACAGTCTATAACTACAGGTATTCCTTGCCGAATACTCTGTTTCGTGACCAAGTTTCTGACGTAGTCGACTGAGGGAAAGATGAGGCATCTATCGGGTGTGAGCATGAGATATTCGGTACCTCCGTTAGACTGAAAAAAAAAATCATTCAGTTCTTACAAAAATACCATGATTTTGAAATGAGCTCCCCAGGAGATATTTTGAATTAGGTTGTTACAAAAAATTGATATCAAAAATTTCATGACTAGTTATTGAAGATCTGTCGTGATCATGAATCGCTATTCCGATTCTAGCCCCATTCACTGAAGTGATGTAATTTCGTTCCGAAACTTCATGATAAATCGAGATGAATTAAAAGAACCGCGGTTTTCTCAGATAATATTGTTGTTGTTGTTCTTTATTACCCCAAGGAACATATTTGTTTATAATAGGGATACACAAACATATGATATATATATATATAAAACAAAAAAAAACTAATCAACAAGTTATGTCAATATAACATAATAATTAAAATAAAAAACCATTCCAAGTATTCAAATGAGAATAAATTGCTCCGTTTATTGTGTCATGAGTATATATTTTTTCATATTGACTTTGAATCTTGTTTCATCATCAATATGTTTAAAATCATAAGGTAATGAATTATATAAAATGATTCCGTTGTAGAAACTGATTGTTTGCCAATGATGGAGTTATATGGGTTTGCCATTAATGAATTCAACTGTCTCGTTGCATGAGTATGAATTGTATTTACTTCAGTGAAGTTCAAGTTGGATATTTTTATTTTTTTTCTCACAAAATGGATGAAAGAACAAATTTTCATTTTATATAAAGATGATAAATTCAACAGATTTTTTGGTTTGTGAAGATTAATAGTTGGTTCCAGGTAATGTAAATTGTAAATGCACTTGATTGTTTTATTTTGTAATTTCATTAATGGTTTCAAATGTGATATACTTGTGCTTCCCCAAATTGATATTAAATATTGTAATTTTGAGTAAATCAGACAGAAATATATATTCTTCAAATATCTAAGAGGAATGAAATTTCGAATTTTGTATAAAATGCCAGTAATTGGATTGAGCTTTTTTCTCAGGTGATCTAAATGTTTAGTCCACGATAATTGTTCATCAATATAAAGACCTAAGAATTTCGTAATATCTAAATATTTTATGGCTTTCTGGTTGAAAAATATTGTTGTTTTCGACATATCAGTTTTTCTTTTTGAAATATACATATACGTAGATTTGTCATAGTTAAGGGTCAGCTTATGAATTTGTAGCCAAGATGATATCATTTTCAAGTCACTCTTTATATCATCAACTATATCGTTAAATTCTTTAGAGGAATAGATTATTGTAGTATCATCTGCAAATAACTTCAGATCTCCTTTTAGTTTCAAAGATGATATTGAATTAATGTAAATTAAGAATAAAATTGGACCTAAAACGGAACCTTGTGGTACACCACATTTGATTTCTCTTACGGAGCTACAAATATTATTGACTTCAACATACTGCTTTCTATTTTCCAGATAATTTTTTAACCAATCAAATATTTTTCCTCTGATACCTATTGAATATATTTTACTCAGTAAAATTTCATGATTTACAGTATCGAAAGCTTTACATTAATCTAAAGACAAGAGACCACATTTATAATTTTGATCAATTTTAAACTGAATATCCGAAATTACATCCATAACTGCTACCTCAGTGTCTTTCGATCGGCGAAATCCATATTGACCACTGTATAGCAGACCATTATTTTCAAGAAAATCAAGAATGCGCTTATTCATCATTTTTTCAATAATTTTTGAGAGGATCGGGAGAACTGATGAAATCGGTCTGTAGTTATTAAGGTCATCTCTTTTTCCAGATTTATGTATCGGTATGACTTTAGCAATTTTCATTTTATCTGGTACAATTCCAGTTTTGGAAGATATAGTAGCAACATACAATAAAATCGGAGCTAATTCTACTTTGATCACTTTTACAATTTCAGCAGATATTCCGTCGAATCCACAAGATTTTCGTACATCTAAGTCATCAATTATTTCTTCAACTTCTGAAATATTTGGCGGCATTTGTTTAACTGTCAAATGGAATAGATACCTATTTCATATTCCTTCCAATACATTATATGTACATTTCGTGAATGAAAAGTTATAACCTAAAAAAAGAGATTTGAGTAAATCGAAATCTTATGAACCCTCAGATGAATGAAAAAGATTGATCTGACACTCTCTGTCTCTGTTCAATGAGTGACAAGTACCATACATTGAAGGGCTTGTACGCAGTGTCATAGATTCATTCTGTCCCACAAAAAATCTACATAAGTGTTTCAAATGTTTCATAACTTCTAATCATCACTAGGCTGGATTTCTACAAAAAATGAACTTGTCCAAATTCAATAAGATGCACTGTTTGCGAGAAAGAACGAAATATGTCTATCTCTTCTTATGGTATTTTTATATTTTCCTCTTTATTATTCATTGTCTGTTTTTTTTTTAAGTAATATGCCCAAGAATTGATAACCTGTAGGAGTTTGATGAAAACCAATACCAACTTTCTCTATCAATCCTTCCTAGATATGCACGTTCCTTCACAAGCATGATAGAAATCCCCTCCCGTGTGCTCCTAGAGATGAAAAATCTTCGATCGAGTAGGTACTTGTGTGTATTCGTATCCGACCATAGACTAGCTTCAATCTCTAAACCCTATCGCTCCATTTCTAGATACGTTTCCCTATTCGAATTTGTATTTCTATCTGAGACTAGAGTTCATGTGTAACTTCAATGATGTACATCATTCATGTGAAGAGAGACTGAAAGTAGCAATAATGAAACAATCATGAGAACATTCACCAAAATAAATGTATTTTATCAGAAGGCAGTTCTGTTTTTTACTCGGAAACATTGAAATTATCACAAAATGAAATACGCACCTATTTCGATTTTTTCGTGGGACTAAAAGTGAACTTGAGAATTTTCCAATGCTGAGATATTCAGTTTGTATCTCTTCCTGAGATGCTAACATAGTTCACGAAACACATGTCGAAGCGGTTAAAAAATCAGTTTGGTTAGCGATAAAACAGTGAAATTTAAATTGATATAGAGGAAATCATAAGCACTGGTCCTTTCTGTGGGAAGGAAAAATCAACAAATGGGTTGGTCAGCCGATGATTGAACTTGTCCACAATCTCCTTTTATTTAAAGACTCAACTATACTCACCGTTAGTTTCTCTACAGTTATTTTGGGTCTTGCTGCATGATAAAGAATGAAGAGCAAGTTGATTCCAATTCCAACTAATATTCCAATCTCCAATGCAAGAACTAGGCAAGCAATGAATGTCGTGAAACCAAGGACAAGGTCGCTTTCTGCAATAGAAAAAAACATATATTATTGAAACTAAACAAAATCAATTTCTGGCATATCCGCTAGTCAAAACCTCGTAGGTACCTTGTATATCACAAAAAAAATTTGGCATTAAGTGATCCGAAATATATCAAGAATTATTTTTTGATGAGTGGAATATTTCATATTTCGTAATTAGTTGCATGTTGGTAGTCAAACTATGAATCACTTATTTATTCGTAGTTCCCTATAGATACCTGAAACTGCCTCCTTTTCTAATCGATAATCGAACGATTAAACGAACTTACCTAAGTGAAGTTCAATCGTGATTATATGAAGCGTCCAGCCTGAAGATATCACATTCTGTAGTACGCCCTGTCGATACTGCTACGCACAATATTTAAAGATTCTCGCTCTCCCTTTCTCCTGTTCTCTATCCCTGGGATACCGTTACTCCCATTTCTCATTGTTTTAAAGTTCTGTCATCGTAACCTATGTATGGGGTATTTATATTTGCTCAGGGGACGGTGGGAGGTGATATCTTCAGGCTGGACGCTTCATATAATCACGATTGAACTTCACTTAGGTAAGTTCGTTTAATCGTTCGATTATATTTCACGTCCAGCCTTCGATATCACATTCTGTAGTTGTTTAAAGACAGGTTACGATGAGTACTGCCATGTACAATGTATGTTCATACTGCTTCCTCATTTAAGAAAGATTCCTATGATTTTATTGATCAAATGTTATTCAACATATAATATAATCGAAGAAAAACAAACGACATCAATTCTGTCGACTGAAAAAAAAAATTGGACCACTTTAGGAAGGATGTATGGTTTCCATGATATATATAACATAGTGTCTACCATACCAAAGCAGGTGATATTCTATCAAAGGAAACGAGTGCTCATGGATACATGTTACAATATTCACCTTTGAAACATATCAATTTGCTTCAATGAATAAACTGAAAATAATTCGTTAGATTCTTCACCTACTGAGTATGACTCTGAATGAATGCTGAAATCCCTTCCATAGACTTTTGGCTAGAGGTTCTAACAATTATCGTTGCAACTTATCAACGTTTGGGAATTAGAAGACCATCCAGCCGTTCGCTGAATGATGTCCAGGCTCACGCCTGTTTTTTTTTTGTCTATCTTTCTTTGCTAGGGAAGTCGGCCCATGTCTCGTCGAATGAGGAATTTCTCCATGTATATGCCTGACAATGTTCACCTACCCCTCTATCTACCCGAAGTCTGCGTAGATACAATTTTGTGACGTTTTTTATGGTTGATAAAGAGACATTACCTATAGGATCATTTCGAATAGGCCTTGTGTCTTCCTGGTAATTTTTCACCACTATTGCAGCGTATAATTTCTGGTTTTCCTTAAAAAATGGTATCCCCAAGTGACGTGGATTTCTTCGATAGCCGCCGTGGTTTTCACTCTGTCAGGTATACAGATTCGCAACTCCTTCGGAGACTATTTCATGTTCTCGATTTTAATCAGTAAGGGAGTTTGCATTCTTTGACCTGTGGTCAGAAAAAGCAGAGTGATTAGTTTGAAAGAAAATGATTTCAAGCCTGATGTTCTCGCTTGTTCTAAAGTACTTCAGAACATCCGATGAACCCCATGTAGTCGTGTATCTTGGTGAATATTGTCTGAGCTTAGCTACAATTCTCAAGAATCTTCCACTTCTTTCATCTTCTTCGATAGGCAAAATGATGAAAGGGTTTATCGGTGGGCGCTGAAGGTTAAAAATTTCCGGTTTCCTTGAACAACCAATTCTTGAAGAAACTTCATACAATCATGTGCCTCACCTTCGAACGGCAGTAACTTCTTTTGTGAGCAAAATTGCAAGCAGAGTTAATACCTAGAAATATATTGGCTTATCGTAGATTCTGACAAGGAGCAAAGCGCAGTATCTATGGCGCTTGGTGGAAAGTTTTTTAGTAGTAATGCTTGTCTGATGGTCTGTCATTCTCCAGGATATGCTTGATAGTGAATGAATGTATTGTGTTGTGAACAATTCACGTTTCGGTTTGAATATTACCGGCGCCATCCGACGTCAATTTCAGCAACAAGGGATACCATGGCTGAGTCGGCGGTACTACTAATATCCCCTCCGCCTTGTCTTGTATGATATCCTTGATTATATATACTAGTTGAATACTCAAAATATTCAATGATGATATTCTGAACAATTCTTAGGATCACAAAAAAGAGGAAATGCATGAAACATCATATCACTCCTAGGGAGTGTGATAGCATTAACTGCCACTTCTTCAGGATATCTATGCCATGATACACACTTTGTGCATTTGAAGTTGTTTTTCGTCGTGAATTGATCTGATAACTACCGCTGTTTTTTTTTCTTATGCGTATGAAGCTAAATACCACTCCGTTCTGGGTGGAAGTTTGCGAGATTCCTGGTCAGCCTGTCCATTATTATTATTGAAATCTATATATGAGGCTGATAGGCTTATAGCCAGTTTTTTTTTCAATTGGCTCAGCTCTAGTAGCTGATGACACTCTTCATAAGATTGATATTCGAAAGAGCTTTGGTGTTATCTGTTCTTATCAAAATATTGCAATTTCTATGTGAATGGCGAAACATCTGATACCGTGAAATACTGCAAGCAGGTGTCCACTATCCATGGGTTCGTCCCCCATTCGAGTGAACCCCCCAACCGGTCAGTGGAACATCTGTGAATATTTCTAGATCAAAATATTATCTATTGAAGTAGCTTTATACTATTCAAATGTTATCTAGCCAACAGTTCAGATCAGATCATAAGAGTGGCCGTAGGCGCATATGAGCAACATAATCATTGGTGATCAAGAGAGCCAAATATTTTTCTCTATCTAGAGTTTTATAGGAGTACAGTCAGACACCAATGAACCAACAAATTGTGCGAATTCTCGAAACTCGCATGATGGTCTTGATTTCGAGTAACTTATGAAATTCACAATGTTTTCTTTTTGCTCATCTATAGAAGCGTGACTTGTTTGAGTCGCTATTGAAAACAAATCCATATAATTTGCCCGATTTATTGGCTCTCATAGAATACTGTTCTGTTGATTCAAGATGAAGCCAAGCTTTATTTGCAATTATTCAAGTGTTACCATAACAATGACTCTGCTGTGGTTGTAGTTTTTGCCAAAAATAGAGAAATCATCTTGGTAGTTCAGCATCATATACCTTTTCTCCTAATATTTTTAATAACTGGTTTCATTAATCTTGAAAAGGTATATGGAAGCTGATGATAATCCAAGCGGAAGACATGTAAATTCATATAGATTTGATTATCAAGAGGAAATCGCAAATATTTTCTGTGACTTGTGTATTGTTCACAAGTGATTCGCGTCCTCTAAATCTATAAATGCCAAATAACAATTTTGTGAAATTGATTTCGAAATCGTTTGAATGTTTTCCATCTTGAAATTGGGTGCCTCAATGAAGTCATTGAGAGGCTTCGAGTTCAAAATGAAATGTTTCTTCCCATTTGACTTGTCGGCTAGAAAGATTCTAGATAAGAACAGATTTTTTGATTTTTCTATGCCTTTGACCACTGCACCTTGCGAGAGTCACAATTTTATTGTTTCCTCATCAATCGAGTATCACTAAGTGAGAAGGATGTGGTGAGGGACTTCGTTTGTGAAGGCAATTTGATGAAGGGTAATCTGTAACCATTCACCCAAGACAGATTGATTCGAGGTAAAATTCAACCATTCATCAAAGAATAGTTTGAGCCGGCCGGCTGAACTATTATGACTTACCGATACCATTGAGTATTCACACTTCAAGGCCGATACTAGTATGTTTTATTCGCATAATTCCTGTCTTGTCGTGAGGTTTGCCCTTCAATTTGGTTCAACTCCCTCCATGTGTCCATGTGTTTGTTTGTGAACGGCGAACCGGGCGAAATCTGTAGAAGAGTTTTGTTTAAGCATCTTATGACGCCCTCCCCCATTTTTATCGCAAATGTTCTTCATTGCCCTACAAGGCGTTGAAAATCTGAAATTCATCACCTTAAAATTCTAGTTGTTTGGCTATTTTAACCTTTCCTTCCAAATCAGCTGCGAATAAGAATTCAGGAATGGGTTGTTTTCTCTGCCATTTCCTTGGCTTTTATGTTGAGATCATAGGTTAACCAGTTCATGCCTCACTTTTGTAATATTGAAAAATAAATTCGTGAGAATACGGCCTGCATCGCATAATTGAGATAATAAGGTTTCTCTTATGTTTTAGGCATGTTGTCATTATTTTTCAGGATCACATTTAGACCCCTACCTATTTCAGCTAGACCTGAACCCAACTGATTTTGATGTTCAGCATGAAAGTTATTTTTCGTGTGATTTGGTTTAGATATAGCATTGCTATAATCCCCTACATTCATTGGTGGGGGATACAAGGCTGATATATATGAAGGCATTTTAATTCTGGATTCAACCTTATTATTCCATTCATGCATTACCTTGCAGCCCGTGCAAAATATTACTCCATCTTGAGCTTATCGCATCATGAAGGGTGAATCTCTGTTCCGAATCAGTGTTCGAAAAAGCGACCCTGTATAGTGAGAACGTCATCCTGCAATTTTGGCAGATGACCGTCATTATCTATCAAAAATATTGGCCCTTTAGCCATACTTCAGCTTCACTATCTGGTTCTCCTTCCTCCCTCAGATGTAGTCCCGACTTGTTCAAAGTTCGGCTACCACCAACAGCTGTCATTTTAGCCCTCCGCCCCGCGCGGGGGTCGGCCGGTGCAACTAGATTCTGTCCCTGTCGCCTGTGATGATTCCGGATCGCGCAGATCTCGGCAATCATCTGAGTGCCTGAGGGAACATCACTGAATGCCTTATCACTCTCATGTGAACAGCTTCAAAAACGGGAGGTTGACCGACCATGCCTGCTCGAGACACGCGAACGGCTTCGATTTTGGCTCGAACTCGAACTAGTAGAACCAAGAACGAACCCGAATTCGAGAAGTCGAGGACCATGGGAACTAGAGAACGAGAGGGTGACCGACCATGCCTGCTCGAGGCACGCGAACGGCTCCTATCTCGACGATTTCGTTATCGCAATTTCTTTCCCAGTTTATATGTTCGTTTGAACAAGTCCTTGTTTGATACATCCTCTTCGGATTCATCATTAGATGATGAATTTCTTCTCTTCTCTATCTCCGATGCTAAAAGAGAGAGCTACTGTGGAAAAGAGAATTAATTTATACTTACTTTTCCAGCGACGTTTGAGTGACATGTGCGCGCAACGAGCACAACAAGACGAATGAGAAATGGGAGTAACGGTATCCCAGGGATAGAGAACAGGAGAAAGGGAGAGCGAGAATCTTTAAATATTGTGCGTAGCAGTATCGACAGGGCGTACTACAGAATGTGATATCGAAGGCTGGACGTGAAATATAATCATCCTATAGAAATTTTTTGTTATGGCATTACACAGATAAGAGCAACAGAGTTCTCAAATACAATTACTTAAGATTATTCATGCATGAATTTTCCTGGAGAATGAAATCCATTTAGACATAAAGTATACCCAACGTGATTGTCCACATTATGTATGTATATTTGCCATCAATATTTCGTTGAAAAACCAGAAAAAACTAGATATTATAACAACAATTATAACAAACGTAACCTTTCGTGTCTCATATTTCAAGGTAACCAAAAATGTGAATGATCTCAGGTAAAAATATTTTGCGGTTTTATTGCTTCCTTTACATGGTAATATCATAACGATTATAGATATAATAAATAATTTGCGTTGATTGTCGAAAACGCTTGTCACATGGTTAAACAGATAATCCATGATTTATTAATGTAGATAAAAATGGAAATCAACAAGAAAGCGAATACTGAGAGAGCAGATAGATATCACCCTCAACTAAGCAAGTTCATATCCATACCAGATTTTCAACAGTCTATGACAGAGTGAGATCAATTGAGTAATACCAGATTCCTCGATCCCAACTTTCTGTCGAATTCTAAATATTCTATGAATCAGATTTTCAGATATGTGTCTAATTATAATGACCACGATTTTTTAACATTGATCTTTCAAAGATGTCTAATAAATGGAATAGTGAGATTGGGATCTACTCAAAATTTCAATCTTGTGTATATACTTAACCTGATGAATTTATGGTAGTTGAAGACATGGAAAATTTGTGAACGGATTCACATATTCAGGTTATGAATGATGAGGAAGAAAGTATCGTTCAATGTGCAGTCAATTGAAATTTCTCCAGTTCAATTCCAAACCACCACGATATAAACGTGCTTCGTGCTTAGATGCCTGATGAGCGAGTAATATCTCTTTTTGATCCATCATCGATAGGATCTTGATTTGTTTTCAGGGACCTCTACTTCACCAAAGCGGCGAGGTTATTGAAGACTTATAAACCAAATATATTTGATAGGTATATGTATAGTTGAAGCAATGGGAAATTCATTTTCGCTATGTAGTTAGAAGCACAAAATTAATATACAGTGTGGTCATTGAAGTGTGCAACATATGGAACCTTTTTAATGAATTGCACAACCAAAATATTGATAGTGCCAAAAGTTGGTGCATGTTCGGTAATTATTTTAGGTGCACTTAGAATGGTTGCGAGTCACACAGCATACAGGGCAGGTAAAAAAAAGAAATTGCTTAAGAGTTAAGTACCCTTATTTCAGAAAATTCAGCGAAATGTTATTGAGAAAAATTGTTCACAATTGAAAGTAATTTCAAAATACCGAAACATGGCCACCTAAGTCATTTTTTTGTTTTTCAATTATGTTCGTGAATAATTTCCCAATCCGTAATATTTCAAATACAAGATGTGCACATTGAATGAAAGTTTTTGAAAGTGAAATTCCCTCGATGTGGTGAGATTTTGCAGTGATTTCGTTAGGTTTGGGTTATCGGTGAGCTTGATCGCGAAGTCTAGGGTCAAAAAATATCCAACAAATGACGTCATGTTTCATGATGTATTAAGGTCTCGATGACGTCCCTAAAAAGTCGTATAATCTTTGGTCCAACGGAATGGAGAAATCAGTGGTTTTCGTAGCATTTCGTCTATTCTACGGAATTTGAATTTGTATACAGGGTACTATCATATTCCTAAGAATGCCCAATGAAAATATACCATCTATCGAATAGCACAATTGAAAAAAATATAACGATCAAGGTAAGATTTGAGGCAAGACGCGTTTTCCCACTCAAAATGGTACCTTTACTCATCGAGAGCTAGTCGCTAGAGTTAAAAAAATATTGAAATATCAAATTGAGTTGAACTGTGTCCAGGAAGTAGATGTTTCTCAGACCTGAGATCGAGAAAACTCGAAAATCTGTAATGGATTGAATTTTGTTCTGCTCACATCTTGCCGAGGATCGCTACATAATTTTAGATACCAGTATATGAAGCTAGTGATATAATCCTCTCAGGTAGCACACTGACGTCAATTTGACCTCTTTATAGCGTCTGCAACGTCATATTGACGGTCGAATGTTATAGTCCATTGACGCAATTTTCATGACGTCTCGTAGACGTATTTCATGATATTACCGTATCTATATATATTTGACGATTTCGTCCCCGCAATAATCAATTTCGGGACGAAAAAAAATATTCATAATATATTTCCAATTTGAATACGTGTGTTCCGAAAACTGTCGTGAATATGTATATATCGATATCCTATACCAGTGTTCTTCTTAGTCAAAAATTGAGTTTTTTGAATTTCGAAGTGAAATTTTCATTTACCCCAGGTAACAAGCTGACGTCATTTATATGTCATTATCACGTCAGGCCTGACGTCAGGAGGACTTCCGAAATGACGTCATAATGACGTTTATATGACCTTCTAAGTCAAAGACGAATGACGTCATGTTCATGTCGTCAAAATGACGTCATCCTAATGGCGTCAAAATGACGACATCCTGATGGCGTCAAAATGACGTGATCTTTTCGATTATTCATATCACTGAAATCTTCTGCATGTTTCAGTTTATTTTGTGCTATTTCGAAATCTTCTGTAGGTAAAAAAATAACACTGTAGTGTTAGGGTTGTATCAATATTATCAGAAGAGATGAGATTTTTTTGTGTAATTATATTGATGTTCCTTTATCACATTAAATACAAAATAATATCATGGTAGGTACTATTAATACCAGTTTTATTCTTTTTATTGGACTTATCCCATTCGGATGATGCACTCGAGAGATTTCTCAGAACCCTATGGTATTCCTTCAATGGCGTCCAATTCACATTCTGCTTTTTCGGCATACACCACTTGTCTAAAATAATGACCAGGCTGCCATCCTCAAATTCTACTACTTGATACATGAATATGAATAAGTATGACCACCACACCAAACCACATAGATAGTCGAATAACATGATAATGATGGCCTTCTATGTATTGTTATCTTGTTGTTATGGTCATCATGGCCGCAACGGCCAACGGCGAAGCGAAAGTGAACGGCTTGGCCACAGGCGTCTTTGCTTGGCGCTGGCGGTCGACGTTCGCATGTCTGCGCAAGGTCCGTGCCGACCAATCAAGTACAGTTCTCTACGCACTCTCCCGCTCTGATTCGAATTCGCATTCCGGAATAACAACGTTATTAGCTTTTTATGACGTGAAATTCGGTCTTATATTTTTAATAGCTATAGGGAGAATACTTTGCACAGAAGGTATATAATTAACAATTATCTCAGAGACCATCGAAAACACACATCTTGCACAGATTAGAGGAAAAATTATTATAAAGCATAATATATGATGAGTGACATAATAATATATGTTTTATAACATTACTACTAACGATTTCATATAACATAGATGGGAAACTTCTTGATTATGAATTTTCCTTGATGTAGATGACTCAATAAATGATGGTCATAATTAGTCATGAAAATGACTATCAGATGACGTCATATTGACGACATATCAAGGACGTCTACACTGAGGAAAAAAAATTGTAGCCGTTACTAAAATATTAGTAACTACAGAAACATTTTTTAGTACGATAGGGGACAGCAAGCATTAGTTGTTGCCATAACTAATTCTGTTTTTCTGGAAACGCCTATTTGCCTCAAATGAAAAGTTTAGTTGAGTCATCTACGAAGTTGTTGTGGTAACTAATAAGCCTTTTTAAGGAATAATACCAAGTTTTATTTGCCACAATCAAGATACATAGTTATGACAATTAGATTGTTAGTACTGTTTCAATATATGTTTATTATCACAACAAATTATCCCAGTTGGCGCAATTACTCATTTCTTCTGACGTTAATAGTGAGTGTGTTGTTGCAAATTAAATATTTAATTGTGACTGAAATGGAATCTAGTTACTTTTAAAAGTGATTTAGTAACGTTTGAAATATAATTTAGTTATTCTGGCAACTTAATAGTTTTATATCAATTAAAATCAAGGCCCCATTCTAATAATAACAGTTTGTATGCCATTTTCCTTCCAATTTCCAATGGAATCGTGAACAGGAACCCAGGTAACAAGCTGACGTCATTTGTACGTCAATATATGGTCATTTATGGTCATTGACGTCATATGACCTCAAAATGACGTCATTTTGACGTACTTGATATGACGTTATATAGACGTCCTTGGTATGTCGTCAATATGACGTCATCTGATGGTCATTTTCATGACTAATTATGACCATCATTTATTGAGTCATCTACATCAAGGAAAATTCATAATCAAAAAGTTTTCCATCTCTGTTATATGAAAACGTTAGAAGTTATGTTATATAACATATATTATTATGTCACTCATCATATATTTTGCTTAATAATAATTTTTCCTTCAATCTGTGCCAGATGTTTGTTTTCGATGGTCTCTGAGATAATTGTTAAAAAGCTTATAACGTTGTTATTCCGGAATGCGATTTCAAATCAGAGCGCGAGAGTGCGTAGAGAACTGTACTTGATTGGTCGGCACGGACCTTGCGCAGACATGCGAACATCGACCGCCAGCGCCAAGCCACAGCCACAAGAGTCTCGAGATCATACCCGTGTGTTCACCGAACACGCTCGATCGTTACCTAAGCGGTGGGGAGACCGACACGTAAGCAGGCAGTCATGACACAATGTGTGGGCAGGCAGCTTCTCTCATGCTGTCTTTGTTTTTGTAGTACGGGGTGGGCCACCAACATTTTTCTTGATCACATTTCAACTTTTTTTTTTCGAATAAATAAGAAACATTTGATAGGAATCAAGTGATCTACTGCGACCTATCAGATAATGAAAGCGATGATTTGATTTGCAATAATTCACTATGTCACGACGAGTCCTACATGTAAATAGCGAACCACTCATCGAAAATCATGAGGCGAGGACGCTCGTTTTATTCAAATTATTTTCGATAATGTTCATCTGCTTCACTAGAAATTATTATTAGTAGTTATGTAGTACTTGTAGTAGTATAGTAGTAGCAGCTTTGTTTTTCAAAATGGACACCTTATATTTTATTACATTATTCCATTCTTCTAATTGAGCTATGATTTCGTTGATCAAGCTCAAGGTATACCTATACGTAGAATGTGAAAAATCGAGATTTTTTTTGTATCGAAACTATTTATATACAATACCTATATTGATTTGTCAAAATGGCTTACATGTGTCCCTATATCCTAACATTCTATTTACTATCTACTGATGCTATTTAATGGAAACAAATACAGGGTGGATCAGATTTCAGAATTATATAAAAGAAGTACTAATAGTATGCCTACTAAAAAAATATACAGGGTGTTTCACAGGTAAAGGGAAATATTTCAATGATAGATAGGGGTCACCAAGGTGGTTCTGAAAATACCATATTTGAAAGGTCCCAGAGTTTTTATAACGGACATACAGGGTGATTTATCGATTTCGAATAATTATTCATTCGTCTATAAGTATTGAACTACCCAGTATATTTTTCTAAAATTTGGTATGGAGCTTGAACTTGGGACGTTGAATGCATTCACCTATCGGGCGAAGTGAAAATCCAGGTTCGGCTTCAGGAAAAATTTACATTTATTCGAAATATTAAAATAACACACTGTATGTAATAATTGACAAAGTTCATCAAAGGAATCGTGAAAAGGAGGAAAAACTGGACGAGATTTGATACTTTTTGTTTTCCCGCCACCAATTCTCATCGTAACAATCATAAACAGGAAGCTAAAAGTATGTCAATTTCAAGAGTATTAAAATTATGAAACCACTTTCAATCATGATTATTTGATATATTCGTGTAGAATGATCGTTCGAAAGAACTTACTTAGTCTTACAGTCTTTATAACAGAGATACAGGGTGAATTATCACTCGTCCATAAGTATTAAACTACCCATCGCAATAATATTTTCTCAAATTTGGTATTGAGCTTACTTGGGACGATGGATTTATTGACCTATCAGGCAGAATGAAAATACAGGTTCAGCTTCAGGAAAAGTCTCATAGTTTTCATAACAGAGATACAGGGTGAATTATCGAATTATAATTCCGCCTGATAGAATAATGAATCCATCGTCCCAAGTAAGCTACATACCATATTTGAGAAAATGTTACTGGGTAGTTTTATACGTATGGACGAGTGAATAAGTGAGACTTAGTAAGTTCTTTCGAGCGATTTTCTGACTAAAATATATCGAATAATCATATAATCATAATTGACACTGGTTTCATAATTTCAATACTCTTCAAATTGACATACTTTCAGCTTTCTGTTCATGATTGTTACGATGAGAATTGGTGACGGGAAAACAAAAAGCATCAAATCCAGTTCAGTTTTTTCTGCTCTTTACGATTCTTTTGATGAACTCTGTCAATTATTACATACAGTGTGTTATTTCAATATTTCGAATAAATGTGAATTTTTCCTGAAGCCGAACCTGGATTTTCTCTTCGCTTGATAGGTGAATGAATTCAACGTCCCAAGTTTAAGCTCCATACCAAATTTTAGAAAAATATACCGGGTAGTTCAATACTTATAGACGAATGAATAATTATTCGAAATCGATAAATCGCCCTGTATCTCCGTTATGAAAACTCTAAGACCTATCAAATATGGTATTTTCAGAACCACCTTGGTGACCCCTATCTACCATTGAAATATTTCCCTTTACCTGTGGAACACCCTGTATATATTTGAAATAAACAAAACAAATATATCACATAAAAAAACACGCTCTAATATTCAACATAAAATAAACTTCAATCCCACTGGATGTATTTAAAAATATAAACAGTGTGCATATGTCACTTCTATAATGGAATATCAACCCGTATATCTAACGTAACTGTTCAATTTTAAGGAGCGATAGATATATATACCAACTATAACCAAAGTGAGGTAATCTTCAGTGAAAAACACTGCTCTGGTCATGGACCCACCAACATTTCCGGAAAATGATATAGGAGGCAAGATAGGTTGAAAATCACTTCGGATTCGAAATCAGGACCCGAAAACGAAGCAAGTTTAGGACACATGTTTATATGACCTTTATTCATCATATTATATCACAAGGAATCATCCCTTGAATTATTTCGGTGTTATTTAGATACACCCTGTATAGATCATTCTTCAATATAGTTATTCAACATTTTTCCCATAGCGAATAACGATGGCGAGAGCACTATGTTTATTGATTTGATGTCTACCTATAATATATTATGTAAAACAAGAAGGCACAACTATTAGTGTTCCGTTTCGAAGTAGGTACATTAAATTGACAAATTTGACTCCAAAATAATTCAGGCACGCGCCAATATTCATAACGTAGTTACTGCTGCCCGTTTACGTTTCCCCACCGCTTAGGGAACGATCGGGCGTGTTCGGTGAACACACGGGTATGATCTCGAGACTCTAGTGCCACAGCCGTGTTCAGAAGACGGCTGTGCTGTGGCCAAGCCGTTCACTTTCGCTTCGCCGTTGCGGCCATGACATAACAATAAAATAACAATACATAGAAGGAAATCATTATTATGTTATTCGGCTATCTATGTGGTGTGGTGTGGTGGTCATACTTATTCATATTCATGTATCAAGTAGTAGAATTTGAGGATGGCAGCATGGTCATTATTTTAGACAAGTGGTGTTTGCCGAATGAGCAGAATGTGAATTGGACGCCATTGAAGGAATACCATAGGGTTCTGAAAAGTCTCTCGAGTGCATCATCCATATGGGATAAGTTCCCAATAAAAAGAACATTTTATGGAACTGGTATTTATAGAACCTACCTAGGTATTATTTTGTATTTAATGTGGTGAATGAACACCAATATAATTATACAAAAAAAAATCTCATCTTTTCTGATAATATTGATACAACCCTAATACAACAGTGTTTTTTCTTTACCTAACGAAAATTTAGAAATAGTACAAAATAAACTGAAACATGCAGAAGATTTCAGTGATATAAATAATCGTAAAGATCACGTCATTTTGACGCCATTAGGATGTCGTTATTTTGACGCCTATAGGATGACGTCATTTTGACGACATGAAAATGACGTCATTCGTCTTTGACTCAGAAGGTCATATAAACGTCATTATTACGTCATTTTGGAAATCATCCTGACGTCAGGCCTGACGTGATAATGACGTACAAATGACGTCAGCTTGTTACCTGGGAATACACCACACACCGTAAGTGCCACAGGCCACAGCTCAGCAAATAGAGAGGGAATTATAAATATACACCGTGTACACGTGACGTCGGATGGACGTTTCTCACCGTCGCCCGTCGTAAACTGAACTGAATTGTGAATAGGTACCTAAACCTGATAACTAGTGACGCACAGATAACGATGGTAAACTGCGAATTATTATTTTGCCAACCAAATGCCAAATGGCTCAGCGCAAAGTGCAAAAAAACACAAAACAGTGATTTGAAAACACACAGAGCAGTGAACCAGCAAGAACACGACGCTCTTGGCTACACTAGACAATTATTTTATTCATTTTTTCTAAGCTCCACGACCGTGCGATCTACCCACTATTAAGATACAAGTTCAAATGATGAAAAAGAAAGACAAACAGATGCAAGATGCAATTTTTGCCGGTGGGTCCCGAAGCGACGCGAGGTGGTCCCGAACGACGCAGTACAACTAGAATTATTAGTTATTGCTAAACAATTTCTGCTATGAATAATAATAAACCTTTTACGATAAATGTGTCATCAGTTGTGGCAAATAGTCAGCTGTTGTTAGTAACCCCAGAATGAGGTTTTTTAACCCCAATATGAAATTTTAATTGACTCAATAGACAACACTGTGATAATTCTGTCACAAATAGTATTTTTATTGATGACAAATAATTGGCGAAAAATAAAAAAGTCATTTGTAGGAAATAAGGATACGTTGTCATTGTTAATAAAATCCCAAATATTTTTAATTATCGGTACTAAAGAAATACCAACTAGACGTTTCAATTAACCAGTTTTTCTCAGTGTATATAACGTCATATTGAGTACGTCAAAATGACGTCATTTCGAGGTCATATGACGTCAATGACCATAAATGACCATATATTGACGTACAAATGACGTCAGCTTGTTACCTGGGACGTCTAGATAAATGTAGTTATTGATATACAAGTTCCACACACAAAAGTATTTTTTTGCTACTCACATAACTAAAATAGCATTTACGGTACGGATATATACAACGCTAAATGATCGATTAATCACGGATTGATGATCTGTGAATTATTTAAAATATTAAACACGTCACCATGGCTACACAATTCCTCAAATACATTACCATGGCAACAGAGTTTTTTAAACACACCTTCAGTCGTTCGAGTTCTATCTGGACTGTCAATTATAGGAACTGTCATCTGTCATTTTCGAATTTTGTTGCAATCAGAATGATTCAGATAATTTCTGTTTTCATCAGAATTCTTTTTCAAAAAACTATGCGAAATGTAGACGAAAGTGGAATCGGAAAGAATGTTTTAAGTAAGTACTTGCATATTTCCAAGAACTCTGTGTAAAAATGGAGCTCTCATTTTTGTGGGCAATTCATTCAATGCTCAGCATGACAATTAACGTAAAACACAGTATTCATGTGAGTAAAATTATGCAATCAGAATAATATGGATACAAAGCTGAGAAATCGAAAACTTTGCCACCTCAGAGAGTCGAAGAGTTTTTATCTACTACGTCAAATCTTATTCACATAGGTCAGTAAACAAGAAAATCATGTATCCTATAGACTGGACGCACATCTACACAACCAATATAACTTATACGTGTCTCGTTGGTTGCATGCAGTTGAATACTAATATGTATTATGTTCTCAATTCCCATTCCCTTCGAATTATTTTGTAGGTTAGCAAATCTATTTTTTTGGGATCTTGTCGAAGAGACGAATTATGAGAATAGATGTAACGCGTTTATGAACTCTCGCTCCGCTCTGCTTCGCTCGTGCTTAAATCACTCTTTACTGAAATGACTTTTATAACAGTTGTTATACAAATGGGTCTAAATGAAATTCGTCACCTGGCATTCGCGATCTGATTTTCTTCGCAGAGCTTTTAATTCAGGCAATTATTAAGGTTCAAAACAACTTCATTCAATCAGATATATTATCAATTTGGTTGTAACTTCATCAATATTGATATTGTGTATTATTTCACACATCACACTTGGAATGCTCAGCAACGCACGTATATCATCAGTCACCGTAACTTGAAAAACAGTTAATGATTTGTGATAGACAATGCAGTTTATTGACCGACTCGTTGCATGATCAACAAAACCATCAGTGTTGTTTTCTATTGAAGGTTAAGAAGTAAATACCTAATGAATATTATCGGAAGTTCGTTTCTGGAACAAGTCGGTCGATATTGGGATATGTTATCGTGAACAGACACAATAGAAATCCTTTCAATCATTTATCAGAAGTCATTAGAAGGATGAAAATTTATTATTCTTTCAATATAAGATCTACGATATATTTGTCACACCTACGCCACTTCGGCGATGTCATCTTGAATATCCAAATTATGACTGAAAACTCAATTTAAAAATCTTCCGAAAAAACTGATATTTCTGTGAAATCGGATGGAAACAAAATACTAACATTTCTGCCATCTTGGAAATAAGAGTCAAATTATGATGTCATCAAAATAAGAAAAACCTGCAAAATTTCAAGTCGATATGCCAACAAGACGTGAGTAAAAATTCAATCACCTACAAAATCAGTCACAAACAGATAGCCATACGACAAATTTCTCCCAAAATTATATGTTTTTCTGATAGGTGAACGATAGCTATTTATATTATCATGGGAGCAAAAGTATTTATTTCCTAGCGGATGACATTACACACACATGGGAGGAAATGAACCATTGCTCCCAAGATATACTTATTATATATTAGATTTCATCCACGAACGCATATATTTGAGAGCGTTGTACCTGAAATTGTACTTCAAGCGGTCTAGCTCTCGAGTCTCGATCCAAATGAATGTGTTACATGATCTGAGGTTACAGACAGTATTTGAACGAAAATCAATTTGACACTTTTGTCATATTGGATTTGTTTATTGTTATTGTGTATTTGTATTCTACTTGAAGTTTCGATTGAGTAAGTTCAGAATATGAGGAAGTGTATGCCCAGTAAACATGAGACATTGATGAAATATTTCAAGATTACCTAAAATGTTAATGATTGAAACATTTTTCAGGAACATTCCAGAGATATTGCAAAATCACTGTAACATTCCTGAAATATTCCAAAACAACTATAATTGATATATTCCGAAACATTTCGAAATTACTTGTGAAGTGAATGAATGAAACATTCCAAGATAACTTTGATTGTGAATAATTGAAACATATCATTTTCTACTTATTCAGGAATGTTTCAATGCGTTCGAAATATGTTTGAAACGTTTCAAGGTACCTCAAACTATTGATATTTTGAAACATTTCAAATATACTCTCATTGAGAATTATTTCAATGTTTCAAGACAACTTGAATGGCTTGATTGAGGAATATTTCAAAATCACCTGAATTTTAAATGATTGGAACATTTCAATATGTCTCTCATTCTGAATGATGGAAACATTTTTCAGGAACATTCCAGGGATATTGCAAAATCACTGTAATATTCCTGAAATATTTCAAAACAACTATAATTGATATATTCCAAAACATTTCGAAATTACTTGAGAAGTGAATGAATCAAACATTTCAAAATAACTTTGATATTGAATAATTGAAACATATCATTTACTACTTATTCAGGAATGTTTCAATGCGTTCGAAATATGTATGAAACGTTTCAAGGTACCTCAAACTATTGAGATTTTGAAACATTTCAAATATACTCTCATTGCGAATTACTTCAATGTTTCAAGACAACTTGAATTGCTTGATTGAGGAACATTTTAAAATCACCTGAATTTTAAATGATTGGAACATTTCAATTTGACTCTCATTCTGAATGATGGAAACATTTTTCAGGAACATTCCAGGGATGTTGCAAAATCACTGTAATATTCCTGAAATATTTCAAAACAACTATAATTGATATATTCCAAAACATTTCGAAATTACTTGAGAAGTGAATGAATGGAACATTTAAAAAAAAAGTTGGTAGTGAATAATTGAAACATATCATTTACTACTTATTCAGGAATGTTTCAATGCGTTCGAAATATGTATGAAACGTTTCAAGGTACCTCAAACTATCGAGATTTTGAAACATTTCAAATATACTCTCATTGCGAATTACTTCAATGTTTCAAGACAATACTTGAATTGCTTGAATGAGGAACATTTCAAAATCACCTGAATTTCAAATGATGGGAACATTTCGATATGACTCTCATTCTGAATGATGGAAACATTCTTCATGAACATTCCAGGAATATTTCCAAATCTTTGTACCATTGCTGAAACATTTCAAGACAACTTCAACTGATATATTTCGAAACATTTCAAAATTTCTTGGATAATTAATAAATGAAACGTTTCAAAATTTCTTCAATTGTGAATAATTGAAACATATCATTTTCTACTTATTCAGGAATGTTCCAATGCGTTCGGAATATGTTTGGAACATTTCAAGGTTCATCAAACTATAGAAATTTTGAAACATTCCAAATATACTCTTATTGCGAATTACTGCAATATCAAAAGACAACTGAAATTGGTTGATTAAGGAACATTTCAAAATCACCTGAATTTCAAATGATTGGAACATTTCGATATTACTCTCATTCTGAATAATGGAAACATTCATCAGGAACATTCCAGGGATATTTCAATATCATTGCAACATTTCTGAAACATTTCAAGACAACTTCAATTGATATATTCCGAAACATTCCAAAATTACTTGAATGATAAATTAATGAAACGTTTCAAAATCACTTCAATTGAAACATATCATTCAATACTGATTCAGGGATGTTCCAATGCGTTAGGAATATGTTTGAAAAATTCTAAGGCTCCTCAAATTATTGACATTTTGACACATTTATTAGGAATTGCTTACCTACTACAATATTCCAAGACATGCAACTTGAATTGGTTAATTTAAGAATATTTCAAAATAATCCGAATTTTAATAAATTAATTAGATTATTTCACAACTATTACATGGTCTATTTTGACCAAGCATTTTATCATATTATGATGCAATTCAGCATTTCCCCTCTACAGCCGCCGCTTTCGTGGCTTCGGTAATCGATCGCGGGTTCCCGTCTTCGGCTCTAAGCGTTCGCGCACGCGCACGCGCAACGCGCATTCAGTTTCCTGCTCCTTGGTGAAAGGCTTCGCAGTTTTCGCTTTCCGACTGTTGTCTCAAGCCAAGCAAAGCAAAAGACATCTAATATATTATAATAGTGATAAAATATAATTATTTCACTCAAGTCAAACACATTTTCGAGTGTATACTATTTAATCGTACCGGTAGACCTCTTAGGTGATTTAGGCCATGTGAAGTAACATCAAAACTTGCAACCAAACAAACAACACAAACGACTCCATTTTTTTTATTATCCCCTGGTGTGGCTGGACTTTGAAATGTATTCAACGGCTCCATGGACAAGGCCGAGGTACGTATAAATATAGAAAAACCATAATTTCAGATGAAATATCAAATACTTATTATTAGATATCATGATGGGTATATTCATAATGATACTTTTTGTTCTAGGATGGAGTGTGTGACTTAGAAGCTGCACAAGAATAGTGCTTTCAATTGCGATGTAACCGAAGAAAAATATTGAAGCACTCAACATGTGAATAACGATGTTAAATTACTTGATATATATGTACAAACCTAATACGTCGTGATTATGTGAAATATCTGATGATACTTTTTCAACTGCTTTTTTCATATATCATTATATAAGCAATATAATCCATTTTTTTATGTCTATTATATTTTATTTCACCAGGAATATGAATATATTCCAGCGATATTGGTAGGTATTTTTCATTATGAAACATTCAATGGGAATGTTTCATAAACAGTAATATTGTTGAATGAAAAACATTCATGAAATGTTTCATGAAACATTCCCGAAAGTTCTACAATGAATGTTCCCAGGATGTTTCTATATATATGTATTTGAAACATCATTTATGGAACATCTCTGGTGGCGAAAATTTATCGTTTCGAAAATATTCATGGAATGTACCAAGAAACATTCCTAAAGATCTAATCATATTGGGAATATTTCCAGAATGTTTCAAGCATTTGTATTCGAAACATCATTCATGAAACAGTTTTGAGGGCAAATATCTCTGGTTTCACGAATATTTCTGAAACATTTCATGTAATATAACGAAAGAAATATTTATGAAATATTGCATGGAACATTCCTACAGGATATGATCATGGTAGAAATGTTTCCAAAATGTTTCAATTTGCGTATTCGACACATTATTTAGGAACATTACCATGAAACATTCCTGAGGGCGGACATCTCTAGTTTCTGGAATGTTTCTGGAACATGTAGGCAACTTTGAATGCAATGTTTCATGCATCAATACTACGTTTCTGAAACATTTCAGAAACAAAAAAATGTTTACTGGGTGAGATCATTGGAGTTCAAAAATGTAATTGGTATTTGTTTCATAGTAGTGATGAAAACTCTACCAAGGAAACAAGCTGAAGCTAGAGTCACTGGATATGGTATATTGGTAAATGAGATTTCGGACACAGCAGATTTTTCGTCCTCTTCTATTTTCTATATTACAATGGTTTGAGTGAATAAGAGAATAAGACATATATATTCTGCTCTTTGTCTTTCCAATTTCCCTAATCCCTAACAACACAGGGATGTCTTGGAATAAACTATCTCTGCTCTGATGATATCATCATTTTGTGTTATCAATAACCTCCTGAAACAAATAATGTACCTGTTAATATTTCACGTTCCAGTACCTACTATATCAATGATTTGATTTAGGTACCTACCTTTATTGAATATACTGAAAGTGCAAACATGCATAGAATCTCACATAGATTTCGAAGAAGCCAAAATATCTTGGAATAAAACATCTTTGCTCTGATGACATCATCAATCTTGTGTTCTCAATAACTTCATCTGAAACAAATAATTAACCTATTAACATTTCATGTCCAGAACCTATACTATATCAATGATTTAATTCAGGTACCTACCTTTATTGAATTCATACTGAATGTTCAAGCTTCCATACAATATTTTATAGATTCTGAAGAAGCAAAGATATCTTGGAATAAAACATGTTTGCTATGATGATATCATCAAGTTTGTGTTCTCAATAACCTCCTGAAACAGTAAATAATGTATATGAATGTATCAATATTTCATGTCCGGTACTATCAATGATTCTATTTAGTATTTACTCACCTTTGTTTCTTGCTACCTGAGAGAAATGTCATCAACAGAGATTATCATCCTTTTGTTATTGTTATCTTTTAATTCTGTGCAATAAGTTCTTCTCGCAATAATTTTGTGAAATAGAAATTTGATGAATGCATGATGGAGGTATTCAATGAATACTCTAATAATTTTGATATAATCATTATGATGTATCTTGAACAAATCATGACTATCATGAGACATAACCTCAATTCTAGTTCTTCTTTTTCTTCCTTGTGTCTTCGATGACACGTTATTTCATGGAATGTCATCTGAAGACGTCCGTGGGCACGAAATTCTTTACATCCTCAGGCTGTCACTGAACAAACCCATTTAGGACAATTGCAGCGCTAAATTTACGCCTGATGATGTTCTTAGGTTGTAGAAAATAGAACGTCCTCTCCAGGCGTTTGGCGACGCATTGAGGATGACCTTAGGCAAGTGTGTGCTATCTGGGTGGTATATTGGTAAATGAGATTTCGGACACAGCAGATTTTTCGTCCTCTTCTATTTTCTATATTACAATGGTTTGAGTGAATAAGAGAATAAGACATATATATTCTGCTCTTTGTCTTTCCAATTCCCCTAATCCCTAACAACACAGGGATGTCCTAGGTACGTCCCTTTTTTGTCCCGCGGTACAAGGACATGATTGGGGCATCCAAGGGATGTCGCGCAGTGGTTGTCCAGTGGACATCCCGCCCGGTACATCCCTAGGTTATCCTATTCGTGTCCCTGGAATATCTGATATCAAAGTATTGAGTTGCATTTTCTTGAAAATGTTTGTTTCTTCTTCCGGAAAATAATCGTAATAAAGATAAAGAATAAAGTTTCAGAACTTCTTAAGAAATTACCATTTTTCGCAAGCAGTAATCGTACATGCATAATGCCCCTCATTTTTAAACACCCCAGAATGATGTAATAATTATTCCCAAATCCTAACAGAGTTGTATTCATTCAGGTTTCTGTAGTTAAGTCCTGTTTATAAATTTGTTTAGTACATGAAACTTCAGGAGGCTCAATAGCCAATGGAGTAAGATGCGTGCCTGATAAGCCAAAGGTCCTGGGTTCAATCCGTACTCGACCTACATTTTTTTTCTTTTGTCGAAGGGATGTCCCTGGGATATCCTTGGGACGTCCCAGGGATATCCTTGAGACGTCCCAGGGATATCCTTGGGACGTCCCAGGGATATCATTTCATCGTACTTGGTACATCCCAGGGACGTACCAAAAGGACATCCCAAGGATGCCTCTTGTTGTGGAAAGCGGATGTCTCTGGGACGTCCCTAGTATGTACCATGTCAAGACACAGGATATTCCAGGGACGTCCTCGTAGGAAATGAAGGACGTCCCTGGGACGTACTCGTGTTGTTAGGGATAGCGCCTAATTGTCGATTACGATTTTGGAGGTTAGATTTTCTGTCAAATCAATCATGACCGTAGATGGAAAATAGAAAATGGATATAAACACCTACTCCAATGTATAGAGATATACGGCAGAACAACAGTTATAAAAATGAAAATAATGTAACATCATTTAAATATGACAAAATAGACACGCATTGATTTAATTATAGATAGCTAGTTCGGTCGGTATTGATGTCTTCCTCAAATTTTCAATTCCATTACGTAGGTAGTTTTGCAATCAATTCTTCTTTCTCCATGATGATTTTGTTTTGCATTGCGTGTGACGGTGATATTTTTTCAATAGTGTTCTATAAATGGATGGAACAGCAAATTCTCTCATACGGATCGTAAATTCTTCTGTTCAAAAAGGGGCCTAAAATATAGTTTTATTCTTGATAACATTCTAATCTGCTGTTATAAGAAGTGAATTTTAATGTATGTACCTCACACATTTTGTTTGTCTTCAAATAAATTTTCCATCCAGGCCGTTTCATAAATTCCTTCCATAAGGGAAAGGTTAATATTTCCTTCGGAGAATTGAATAAATGGAATCCATTCTCTCCAGAATTCCCAAAATTCATCACACAGCAGGACATTTTCGTTTATGCTTTCTTCTCGAAAGTTTATGAAATTATTAAAATTATCAAAATCTAACAATTTTGAATGAAATAACGCGGGACGACTATGGTGCTCTTGTCACAATGCACGATGTGTAACTTAATAAATCGAAACATTCGAAAACACTAATAATTGTCATTCCTGTGTCCGAATCCTAATCTAACCAATACCATCCAGTGACTCTAGCTGAAGCCAATATATATAACCTCCCACGGAAGGTTATATTTTTTCCTACCGTGAGAGTGAATTGATATTTTTGTGTCCTTAAATGAGGGAGCAATCGTTTACTTTGAATGCAGTAAGTAGATGAAGGATTTTGCGAGCTTCAAAATTCAAAAATAGCATACTTGAAAAAAATGTAAGTGTGATTTGAAACACAGTGTCACTCACTTTTAGACCTCCACATGGGCTTGACCACCTTCACCTCCACCATGAAAATCACTGCGGCAATGATCACCCCAGCTAGGGTCGCCTTCGGGATGTAGAAAAAATAGGGGGTGAAGAACAACAAGGCCAAAACGACCAGAATGCTCGTGTAGAGGCCTCCTAAGGGCGTCCGCACGCCGCTGGAATTGTTGACGGCACTCCGGGAAAGGGACCCTGTTGAAGGGAAGGCTTGCACGAAGGAATTGGCGATGTTGCAGACTCCGATGGCGATGAATTCTTGGGTGGCGTCCACCATTTTTCCATTCGCTGAAACGAAACATTCATGAGTACAAAAAATCACGACTCACCAGAAAAAAGTTCACTCATGATTATTGAAATTTTATAGTAGCGGTAGTTCAAGCAACAATCGCTCAAAAAAAGGTATAGAGGGAAAGTCTTGGAATACAATTTTTGACTTCGTTACTTTGTATGGAGTAGTAAGAAGGTGAACATATCAAAAGTCCTCGCCTGTAGCCCTTGAGCCAGATGGCTGAGGGGGTTTGAAAGGCTCATTTTTCGGTATTTTGCTTATATTACGAAAACTATGCGTCCTATCGACATGACCATACAATAAAAAATGGAAGCACATTGAATTTGCTACAAGTTTTGTCCAGTCAAACTTCCCTGAAGATGAGGAGGAACAGGATGATCCTCTGACCGTTTTCCTAGAAGAAGATGAGAACGAAGACGAGGATCAAGATCTTGGCCCCCCAAGAGACTGCAACGTCAATGAACTTCGTTTTTACTTGATAGTTGTGTGAAACTATCACAAGTCCTTCACTTATAGACAGTCATATATGCACAAACATGGTCATAGCAACAAATGTTCCGATCAAAATGGTCTAGTTTGATTAAGTGTGAGGAATCTGGTGAGCGGGCCTACAAGCATTTATTTTTCAGAATAAGTATATGTGCTATTGAGACGTGCAATATTGAATATGTTTACATAATGGTGCATATCTCGACCAATACGTTGACCGGGAATGGTGAGAAATTCATAAATTATTTATTAGTCGACAGATGCCGCAAAGTCTCAAATTTCATGCTCAACACTGAAACTGATTCAACATTTGTAGAAAAATAGATTAAATAGTGAAACAATATGTATTATTGAAGAGAATTCATTGCTCTACAACCGAGTCTACAACCCTATGACCAGCATATACTTTTGCAGGTGCATCGTTGAAGAGTTATCTGGTCAAAAAGAGCAGATGAGTGAAGCAAGAATTTTCTCTTTTAAAATTACAGACTTTCAAGAGTGGATATCTCGTAAACGATACAGAATATCAAAAAACTTGACTGGATAAAACTTGTTGCAAATTTAATGTGCTTTTATTTTTTATAGCATAGTCGTGTCGATAGGACGCATAGTTTTCGAAATATAAGCAAAAAACCGAAAAATGAGCCGTCCCTTCCCATCCGGCTCAATTCATATGTTCACCTTCTAACTAGTCCAAACAAAGTCACGAAGTCAAGAATTGTATTGTATTTCAAGCATTTTCCTCTTTACCTTTTGGTTGCCTGGGCTACGGGTTGAAAATCTATTTGTATATGGGGAAACTTCATAAAATACAATTCAGTTGAGATGAATGATCGACCATTTGTGGTAATATCTTGTACAGGTTGACTGGAATTCAAGCTTCATCATTGGGATCTCGTGAGCTGTAAGCGATACAGGGTCGGATGAATATAGCAAAGTTGGACAATTTTATGCCTAACAGAATGCAGTTTTAGAACTTGGAAAATTCCGAATACCTACTTTCAATTTTTTTTATTTTTTTCATCGCTTGGAGCGCACGAAAGGGAATCCCTATAATACCAAAATTTCCTAAAACCTCTTCTATTTTTCTTCAGTCATTTTGAATGAATTTATCGGAATAAATCGGAGGAAATACAGGCTTGAGTTTTGATGACGTTGAATTCACTAGGTTTTAGGTTGATGCCCAGGTGGTATTTCCGGAAGATCTTCATTGACCGCGTTGGCCACATGAAGCGAACTGTCTGAAAAAAAATTCGATAAGAGATGGCATAGCGGAGTTGGTGGTTTGTGGAACAGTATTTGGTGCCAAACACAGTCAAATGCCTTCGACGCCACAGCTTAGAGATATTCCTTATGTTTTACTAAATCTCCAGTTGATCTTCGGTGGCGATCAGAATTGTACAAAACATTGTAGAGTGAAGGCGCTGAGGATATGTCAATATGAAAATCTGTTGAAGTTTCGTTCATGGTTGTTGAACATATGAGAATCCACTATGTTGGGAAAAATTCCATATACATCAAAACATCCTGAATGGATATTTTTGAATCCAAAACTGTTTCGAGAGAACATCATTATGCTTCATCTTATTGCCTTCAATAAAACATCGAAAACATGCCTGTGAAACGGGACAATCCCAAACTTTTCGAAAATTATCACGTTTTCAGATATCACCAAGTAGGTCATCATTTGGAAACGGTGATATAACGAAAAAAATACTGATATTGTACTCAATGAAATAAGCTACAAGAAACTTAGAAGACATTGAAAATTGATTGATTCATTGAATTATTGACTCAGAAGTGCTGAAGCCGCAACAAGTTTTAATGCACTATTGATGGGAGTGCGCTCAACCACCAATGTATATGTGCTTGCAATTCAGTATTGAGTTGGATAAGTTTTTTGAAGCACTTCTCAAGTTGATCGTAGTTATCTTGGATGGATCAATATTACACTATTTTTAAGGCATTGGGTAATCAATGGGTATAATCAATTTTACAAAGATGACTGGAACAGTACTGGTTGAACGATGATCGAAAGATATAGGTTCCTCAATGTCATAAAGTCATCAATAAATTGACAATATGGACCATCAGCATATCAGATGCATTTTTTTTTACATAATTTTTTTCGACAATGGATAATTGATCGGTTTCCACTAGGTCTTTCATTTTGTTTTTGCTATACTTTTGCGCATACGCTGTATTTTCGTATTGTAAGATGTGAAGTGAACAAGGGCATTAATTGAATGAGTTTATCATTTATTCGCATCAAATCGAAATAACATATTTAGTTCTATAAACTGGCATTCTTCTTCGAGAGAGTCCATCGTAATATATGTACAGGGTGTCAATTTGAAAACTTCCCACCCTCAATATCTCCCTCCAAGTCGATAATATGGAAAAACGAAAAGACAGGTCGATTTTATTTTCGAGGGCGACATGGTTCTAAAATATTTTCAGCCCCGCGGCGTTGCCGCTTCTAACGAAAAGAAGCAACAACTTTGTTATTTCAAATGGAACACCCTGTATTTTATTGCATTTTTAGATTCTCCCTGAGAAGCTGATTTCATCAATGTATCACACTTGGGGTCTAGCAGGAATGATTACAGATATATAGGGTGTTCAAAATCGAGATTTTACAACTTTAGGATTTTTTTGAGTCGAAACTGTTCATTATTGGTCGAAACGGCTTCCATGTCCCTATCTCAACTTTTGATTTACTATCTACTGACATTTATTTGAAACAAATACAGGGTGATCAAAAGTCTGAATCTTGAACCACCCTGTATTTGTTTAAAATAAATGTCAGTAGATAGTAAATCGAAAGTTGAGATAAAGACATGAAAGCCGTTTTGACCAATAATGAATAGTTTCGACTCAAAAAAATCCTAAAAATGTAAAATCTCGATTTTGAACACCCTATATCTCTGTAATCATTCCTGCTAGACCCCAAGTGTGATACATTGATGAAATCAGCTTTTCAGTGAGAATCTTAAAATGCAATAAAATACAGGGTGTTCCATTTGAAATAACAAAGTTGTTGCTTCTTTTCGTTAGAAGCGGCAACGCCGCGGGGCTGAAAATATTTCAGAACCATGTCCCCCTCGAAAATAAAATCGACCTGTCTTTTCGTTTTTCCATATTATCGACTTGGAGGGAGATATTGAGGGTGGGAATTTTCAAATTGACACCCTGTATAAGTAAAGGGCAATATACTACTACCTCAGACTTGAGTCTTTCTTTCCACCTGTTGTTGCAGCAGGCTAGGTAATATGCAATTGTGATTTATAGGTTATCAATTGGTTTTCACAAATAGTTTATTCCAGATGCCAAAGAAAAGAAGTACTCGGGTTCTGGCCATATGTTCCAGATATTTCAGATAATACAATATCAATCAACAGAAACGGAATTCGTGAACTGGCTGATGACCAAATCAGATCAGATATTTAACTGAGAAGTTTTATCCTAGTTATTATAATTATTATCATTATTATCATTAGTTAAATAGTATATTTCATTTACGTGTGTGCAAATAAACCACTCAATTTCTATTAGAAATGCACTGAAAATACGTCAGTCAGTCATCACTGGGCCAATTAAGAATAACCAGTTGAAGAAAGTACTGCTTCGACAATATTGCGTCAAGCCGACCAGTGGGCAACTTCACCATTGAAAAATGCCAATACAAAGCCAATGATAGTTCGCTGGGGTGACATTGTTCTGAAAGTGATGGCCCATGTATAAATGCTTGCTGGGATTTCTGTGGTAGTTCACTGATATTCGAAAATTGAGTATTTTGAAGAGGAAATCATATACCAAAATCGAATCTGAATTTATATTTACTCTCGATATCAACGTGAATTTTTATTCGTTTCATATTATCTGAGTTATGAAGTCAATATTTGAAATTAATAAATTTCAGATATAAAATTGAATGACTATCATATTGGTTCATCAATATCTTCAATACTTACCGAAAGCCTTGCAAACAGCAATATTCTCCAAGATTATTATCAGCGGAAGCACGATAATGGCTCCTCCCAAATTTGACACCATCTCGGTGAATGACTGACTTATAACAGTGCCGTTCACCACTTTATCTATTCCAAAAGGTGGTACCTTAACCGAGGGTAGACCTGGGGGTACAGCTCCAATGAGTTTGAAAGGTGTGGGTCCATTGAGATGGAATGAGTAGCCGATGAACCCGCAAACTATGACTAGAATTGCATTTCTTCCGGTACCGATCAACCAAAGAGTGTTGTTGATCAGTTTCTGTAGTCTGGTGGGTTCTTCGATTGGGTCAGATGGGCCCACTTTCATAGAACCTATAATCTGAAACAATTTTTGATGGATAACATCAGCCATTCACCAAGAAGCTGAGCAATAAATTGAATAGGAACCAAGAAAGAATCAGTATTCAAACTTTCTGTCTCGGAAACTTAGCTGGATTCAACTTTTTCTACTTCAAATGCTATGGTACAGTCAAATGTAAAGAAAATGTCGCAGTTGGATGGTGTTTGCACTCCTATTGCAGAAGTGACTAGCAGTGCTATCACCGTCCACTAGTGACATTTTATTTGCATATGACTGTATATTTGAGTGATTCCTAGGGATAGGTACTGAAACTGCTTCATGTTGTTGCGAGAAAACTCTGGAAATGAAGTTAACATGAAAAAATAGCACTGCAATTTTTCTTGCTGAATCAATATTCAGGTATAGTTTAAACAATGTTTCATCGATTGTCACGAAATTCTCAGATATTGATGATTATTTGCATTGACTAGATATAGTTGAGCCAAAGTCAATTGGAGCGCCTCTAGCAAAGTATGTCGGCACGTGCACAAACTTCAAAAGGAACTTCAAACCCGCCGACACTACGTGGTGTATCTTTTTTGCGGGAGATGCTCCAATTGGGTGTGGATAGACGACTTGAGTACCAATATCAAAATTGATATGAGAAGTTGATCCTTAGTACACAAGGTAGCTCAAATGAATGGTCCGAATAAAAATAATATCATGTATTCTTTATCTGTAGGTCAATCGAAAATGTGGAATGTTCTTTGGGATTCTTTCTTCTCGAGTCTATGAAAAGAACAGTATTTGTAGTAGGTACAGGATGAAGGAGATTGAAATGATAGGGTTTTTATGACGACAAGAAAGAAAATGCATGAAAATTGTATCAACATCGGCGCAACCATCAGAGCGTTGCATAATGCACCCCTCATTCCGAGCAGATTTTGGTATTGGAAGTGTCAATTGCCAGGTCAAAGTGACAATTGTCACCAGTAACTAGAAAGCACGCAAACGCGCTCGTGAGATTTAGTACACATGCATCTTTATCTCATGAAAATTCGGTTTCAATAACTTTGATTTCAACATTCTATTAAAATTGTAATTTTATTCAGAATTAGTGTAGTTTGTGAAAATCGAGCAGTCGCTTTTTTCGCACCATTTCCGAAATTTTATAGTGATGTTATTTCAGTTAATGATATTTCACACTTCCTATTCGATTTATGCAAGATGCTGCAGTTTAATACTCTCCAAAGTGAATATAATTCCGGTGACAATTCGTTGTGACATTATTATTGAATGAAAAAAAAACAAAAATATCGCGGATCATATTTGTGATTATTCTCCGATTCCAATCAACATTATTATCTAGGAATTTTCGGTATTGAGTCATATTTAATTTTTTTGTCCGAATTGAAAGAATCAAGTTGGCGATTCCAATATGGCACACTGTTCTCTGATTATGGTCTGATTCGATTAAAAATTTATATCTGGGCGTTTTCGGGATCAGAGATTATGATTCTCTTGTCGAAACAAAAATTCAGGATGGCGGCTTCAAAATGGCAGACGAGTTTCGTAATTTTAGTACGATTTCAGTCAAAATTGGTAACTGGGATTTTTGAAGTCGAAGATCATGATTTTCTTGTGAAAATTCGAGGATCTAAGACGAAGGCTCCGAAATGACAGACGAAAGTGATTTCAAAAATATCATTTGTTGATGAGGAATAACTGGAAAGTTGAAACTGAAAATCGTGAGGAGATGACTTCGTTTTTTTTTCCTCAGAAAAAGACTAACATAATTGTACATTTATGTACGTCGAATTGACTTACTCTAATGTACGTTTTTAAGACGTATTTCATACGTCCTGGGAGGAATGACGTGAATGGGACATAAAATGTACGTATTTGAAATGTACATATTCAACGTCTCAAAGACTCACACGAATCTGTTGGATAATGTACGTCTTTAAGATGTCTGGTGCTGACTATTTCTTTTTGCTGAGCTTTCAAGCTCATGGAATTTGTTATTGGAATCTAAAAAAAATAATACGATATTTTTGAACCCTAGTGTTAATTTCGTAGCATCTGTGAGAAAATATATGGGTACATTATTTTGGCACTCACTAATGTTATTTAACCACCACTCAATCTTGTCTGTATCTTGGGTGATTCCCATGACATGATCTGAGAGCGAGATACTTTCCTCTCTCATTTTTTTCACGTTTACCTTCGTTTCGTTTCATTGGATGAGTAGAATATAATCTACATATAAACGATGTATTCTGAGATATTCTGAAATTGATTCAAGAATTTTGGTAGACACGAAAAGTGGCTGTTCTAGAAGCCAAATGAAGCACTGGAATTCGTATGTAATTCCTCTTAGATCACTTAGAAATTTCTTGTGTTGTTCAAATATGTTTATTGAAGAGTATGCATTGCTGGTTTTGCAGCTTAAATGTTTAATTCATCTCTAGATACTTGTTCCCCATCAAAATTCATTTGTATTGCAAACACAAGGATACCTTTTCTCTAGAAAAGCCGATCTCACTGTGCCCAACATAGGCTTGTCAGGAGTAACCATACCTTTGAAGACATCCATTTCGATGCTTGGTAATACTAACAAAAATAACCTTTCTTGAGAAAATCACGTGAGATAATCTGCTAAAAGTGCATCTCAAAAACTTGGTTTTCTGTTTCAGGCCAGGAGCTATTCCACTTCCAGTCTGCTGCTTATGATCTATAAGGCACAGATCCGACCTGTCCTGGAATACTGCTCCCATATTTGGAGTGCAGCACCCAAACATACCCTAAAACTGTTGGATTCTGTCCAAAAAACAGCAATTTGTCTCGTGAGTGATGCCTCGCTCACAAAGTCACTAACTTCTCTGGAACACCGTAGAAAAGTTGGCGATCTCGCTCTATTTTATAGATATTTTCATGGACGATGCTCTTCTGCAATATCAACAATTGTTCCCCTCTTGGCAGTCCCCGCGAGATCAACCCGTCGAGTTGAGGCTGTGCACCTCCAGAAATTCAATAAAAACAATTCCTACCATATTTTCCTTTGTTCGTACGGTGTTCTCTGAACATTACAGGATATCCATTTTCGTGAGAACCAGAACATGAAAAAAAACCTTGTTCTTGCTATTGTAAAATCCTTACTGCATTCTACAAAGTTAATTTTTGAATGATGAAAGAGTTCCCTATGTTCTACAAGACATTTCTTAGATGGAAATCGGTAACCATGATAAATACAGTCCAACTCTTGGAGTATATACTGTTGGCATTCCTGATGGTTTTGCAGTTTCAACTTCCAGTTTTCCATCAACTATTTCTCGTAATTTCGATTCCCCGATATCTCATTCTATTGTAGATGATGCTGATTCATGGCGTATATCAATCGCGCCAGTAGGGATGCGAAACGAAACGTATGTAGGTTAGTGGACGAAATCCGTCAGTTTACGTTAGGGATAGCATGGCGTGTGGGATTTTAAATATCCTGAAATGTCTCTGGGATGCAGGAGTTTTCAGTATGTCATTTATATATTATTAACTAGGTACAAGGCTCCCTCAAGTTTTATAGTATAGCTGTGGAATATTTGGCCCAATATAACATCAACAGAAAGCAAAATGTCTTACTGCGTATTTTATGATTTACCTATATATCTACTGAAGTTCAGTTGGAAAATGAAATGACATAAGGAAACGGGACTGAGCAAGGACTTGGTTGCTTGAACAATAAAAAAATATTATAGTCACTCATTTTACTGAAAAATAACTATCCAGAGGATTTCAAGAATTATTTAAGAACGAATATTGGGACATGTTCTACAGAAAACTGTAAGAATGGATCGAGTTATTTGAAAGCATTTCAAACCCCACAGCTATCTCATGAAAGTTTACGTCTTTCCCGTTTTTCTATCGCATATCGGAATTAATGATGTTGAACCTGGAACATATCTTCATTCATGTGGAATGTATTTCCTGATTGATAAATAGATAAATACTTATTTTATTGCTTTCCGAAACACTACAGTTTTATAGCAAGAATTCTGGTAAATCAACAATTTGCATAATTTGAATGTACGACTGAAACAAGTATCTTCACTGACGTGATAAAGCATGGATTTCACCCAAAAATGAAATTTGCATACGAAAAAAACTTGGGAACCATAACAGTTCTTGTGACAGGTAATATAGGAGGGAAAAAATTGACGACATAAAAAACCAATTGGACCTCGAAACATTAGAGTGAATGGATGAGTGAGTGACACCAACGCTTTCAATGAAGATCTTGCGGAAATTACAGCCTGGGGATCCAGCAACCTAGTTAAATTCAACGCCACCAAAACTGAAGCCTGTTTTTCCTCTAGAGGAGCGAAACTTAGTTTGCCTGATATAACAATATCTGGTATCATCATTCCCATCAAGAGCACTATATTTATGCTAGGTATTACCATAGCAACTCTGTCATGGGAAAATCATGTCCGATCCATCGCAAGAGCGGCTTTACATAAACTCGGATTCTTGTTCAGTGCGAAAATATACTATACACCTCAACAGCTTCTCATGATCTACAAAGCTCAGATACGGCCAGTTTCAGAATATTGTTCTCACATGTATGAGGCTCAGCACCCAAACATGAGCTGATGCTCTTAGATTCCATCCAGAAAAGAGCGATTCGCCTGGTGGGTGAAACCGCACGCTTACTAACTTTTTGACTCCATTAGAACATCGTTGAAAAGTCGGCGACCTATCGCTTTCCTATAGATACTTCCACGGGAAATGTTTCTCAGAAATCTCTGCTATAGTTCCATCACAAGCAATGCCAGTCAAACGAACTCTCGTCAGTGCTGTCTTTCGTCGTTGACCTTGAAAAATGTCGAACAACACTCTACCAAACCTGTTTGTCTGTAAAACTGCGAAGCTTTGGAATTCTCTGCCAATGGAGATATTCCCAAAAACTCATAACCTCCAAGAATTGAAAAAATCCCAACACCTACCGTTAGTTCCCATCCTCAGCACTAGGTACGCACGATGTTACACAAACATTATAGGAATTTCCTTTCGTGCGCTCCAAGAGACAAAAAAATGTATTCTTTCAGAGCTTTGGGCTTCGGCAGAAGTTACTGCAAACTAACCAACCCTACAAGTAGAAATTGAAATCCCCACCAATATGATCACAATTTTCGTATGACAGTACTATACTCCAGAAAGGGAAACCTGAAGAAGTTCTAGCAAACAACCAATCTACAAAGAAGGTTCAAGATGATATGAATTTGAATTGGGGATAGGTAAACAAAGAAAAAATTCACCAAGGCGATTATTCAATGAGCTTGACGGTATACATAGAACTTTCCTACAGAACACAAAAACTTCCAGTGGGTCTGCCGAATGATTTTTCTTTGATTGCAGGCTTAAGTCACTATGGGATGCGGTGATTTCAATATTAGCACTCACTAATTAGGTTTGACAGAGATAGATGATTTGAGAGGCACTATAGAAATTGGTTGCTGAATCCGACCAGCACGTTTTTCGAGATCTCAATCCCTGAGACACTCTGAGGAAATCTTCATCGTCTTCTGTACTCCGTCTGTCTTCATAATTTTCGATTCGAGTTACGTTTGTTGAAAGATCATTCATATATTTGATTGGTTGACTATCTTCGCCTTTACTGATTCTGCCGTTTAGCTCGATCAGTCCTCAAGTCTTTCAAATAATTATTCTGGGAAGGTAATAGATGAGGTTTCAGACGAATATTTCGAAACCTATTCCAAGGAATGATGAATAAGTTCTTCAGTATAGATAGATACACTTAGGAGGATGATCAAACCACTCTCCAAAATTCGAGGTTCATCCACATCAATGGATTTGACACCAAGGCGGGAAACATTGACTATACTATGGGGACAGTTTCAGGTGCTAAACTGTTCAGTATTCAACTTCATCCATAGTGGAAGAAGAAGATGGTGTGCATACGCGCATATTATGTGACGCCATCTGGGATACCAATGAAAGCTGCTAGTCAAAGACAGATAAAGTAATCATAGGCATGCGCTATGAATTTATTCAAGTTTATTGAAAAATCTATGAGTTTCTCGATCTGTCCAGGAATAATTCAATTTATATAAATGGGTACCTATTCCTTCGATTCAATTATTTCACTGATCCTGAAATTTGTTATCGCAATCGCAAATACATACGAATTATTATGCATTGCCAATTCCATCGAATGATCCGTTATTGTATCAATTCTCACCGATTCAAATTCAGAAGTTGACGTTGGTACTGCTTTGACATCGAGGACAAGAGTATAATTTTTTGCCGTTTTCATATTCATATTCAAATCTTTGCTGCAATTTATATTTTGTGGAAAATTAAGTCTTTTGAATAAATTTTCAATTATATCTAGATCAACATTCGACGAAAGATGTTCTGTAGCAATGGCTTCTGTTTCAAATATGTGTATAAGTATTCGTGGTTTTTTGGAGATGTGTAATTCAACAACTGTACTTCCAAACTTGTAAGGAACAGTTTCACATGGAAATGTTGCGATTAACCTCCAGACAGTATTTGAATTAATACGTTCTGGAATATGCATGTGATGATATGGTAGGTAAATACTCTGGAATTGAGGTAGCTACCATTATTTAAATTAGTTCATGTTCATTTCATTAGGAATTTTAATAACCAGAAACGACACAAATGGGAATTTCGAAATTATTTCATCCAAATGTCGAACCCACATATTTGAATTGAGACATCGAACACGAAAACAAATAATTTCAATGACAGTTATATCCCAGTTGACGTCGTGCGCAGAACAAGACGAGTTTGAAATTTTCAGTCGAGCACACCATCTTCTCTTTTCATTATGACTTCATCCATATCGTTATGAGGATAACTCACGAAAATGTCTCGATTGTATCACACTCACCCTCAAAATGAGCAGAACAGCTATACAGACCACCCCTAAGGTGGCGTCCCATGCTCGCGTGTTGTGGATGTCTTCGAACAGACTCTTCCACGTGGCGACGAACGTGCCGCCGGACGCTCTCACGCCTAGCACGTCTTTCACTTGTGACGTCACGATAATCAGAGCCACCGCTGACGTGAAACCGGACGCGACGGGACCCGATACGAAGTCGATCAAGAATCCTGGAAATAATAGTGAATATAAATAAATGAGAAATGTTGATACCTATAATGAAGTTCATATTTTGTCACCATATAATTTCACTGCACAACCAAACAACAGATGAATTGACACTTGATGAGGATTCGCGATGAACTTCAACGACCAACAAGCGAGCATTACAATTGTTTGAGGCATCTGTTCAGTATATGTATCAACGTCAAAACTGCATGCGTTCGATCTTTGTTTTGGAGTCTTGTTCGAATAAGGTATATGCCTATATAATTTCTTGTAGATTTCGTCAGAGCCGACTTTTCTGTAATCTCATTATCGTTAGTATGTCAGCCATTTCCACGTTGTTTGTGCTTGATGTAATGTGAATAATGTGTATCATCAATCTTGTGGAGGTTGTTTGTATGTTCAATTCCAGCATACAACTTCCAGAGTTAACAACTTCCTTCCATTTGTTGTTTTAAGGTCAGTGATCGATATTTGCCGCTTTCCAACTGCTATAGCAAGTACCAAGTAGCTTTTGTAGATCATGAATTGACTAACAGCGTTCTCATTGTCAATCATACCTAATTTTTCATAACGGGGGATACCCAGAGTTAACTCGGTTCTTCTCGCTGTGGCAATTGGAAAGCGACTAGCGGCGTTGAACTTGTAGAATGAGTCATGCCAAAACTGCAACACAGAAATCACAAGAAACTCTTCAGATCGGCCACCAGCGTTGCCAAACTTCGTTTGACATTTCGATGAGGTGCTTTTTGGAATCAGCTGATCTCTGTCAGCTTTTTATCAGCAAATATGGTCATCTGTTATTTTGATAACATATTCGTGATTGGATTGTAAACTAATGGTGAATGGTAAATGTATTCAAATTGTCAAACAGATGAGATTATAAACTTAAGAATGCAAGGAAGAAACCCGTGCTCTGATCGTCGACAAGTAGCAATTAGGAACTGTATCTATAGAATTTTGATGATTTCAGGTACGACTATAAGAAGTCCATGTCGGAAAATGGAATACATTGGAAAGATTAGGATTCCTCTTATTGATCGAGTTACTGTTCAAATGAAAACTTGCCGGTTCTAGATTGCTAGTCGAATTTGTTTGCCAATCGACATAACATACAATTATATAATTATCGATAATTTATATGTTATAAGTTGATAGTATAGGGTCTATAGATACAAATACACCTTCCTGAAAGTGATTCTGGCGGCTCTCATGATTGAAAGATCAAGATCGCTGAGAGTTTTCTCTTTGATGAAGCCACTACCCAATAAACACAGCTACGTGGAAAAAACGTTGAATTGTTCAAGTAACGCCTCTATTATTCATCGTTGAAAAAACGGCAAAATGTCGTTAGGCAATACGTTTTATTCTGGTTCTACAGTAACGTTACCTCTTCACGTTGATTCATCGTAACTAAGACGTTGCACACGTAGCACACGTAATGTGAATTCTACTGATATATACCGTTTTATTTCAGTTCCGACGTAACCATTCAAATCAACAGTTTCTTAACGTTTTCTATACGTTTCCAACCGATTTAAATATAACGATGTATTTTGGTTTCAAACTTGGTTTCAAAGTAACGTTGCTGAGATACGAATTGTGAACGTTGATGTTAACTCTAGAATTAAACGTGAAATTGCAGAATTCAAGTAACGTTGATCTTTTAGATTGAATCAACGATGATTTATCTTATCGTCGAATCGATATTACTACCAATTTTAAACGTAACTAAAACGTTTCTGAGACATTAGGTGAAGTAACGTTTCCATTTTCACTACGGATCAATCTCTATTATCATCGCAAATTGATTAAAAATAATAAAAATAACCAAAATACATATACAAGATTCATAATGTGTATAGTCCTAGATCCTAGATATCAATGGAATCTCAATCAGATAGGTATCACTATTTTGTTTTCGACTCGAGACTTGATGGCGTCATTCATCCGTTTCTTCGCAAACTTCAACCAGTCCTTGGTTGCATCTGCAATATGGACATCAGTTGCTGCTTCAAACTTCCTTTCGACAGCAACTGCATAAATTATTCAATATGAATATAATGAAAAACGAAAAAAGAAATTTACATACCATAAATTAGTTGGATCACCTTTGTGTCCTTGAGTGCAGCCACTTTTCCTTTGCCTTTTTATTTGTAAAGGCGAACTAGCTCATTGGTTCTCAAAATCCTCCATGTATGTTCCTCTGGAGAATTGCCAGCAATTGACTTCAATTTTGTTATCTGAAATTTCGGCTCATTTGTGATCGAAACAAATTCTGGAGAATCAATGATAATTATTTATGAAATGTCTGTCTCATCATTCCTATCAATGTTCCTGAATATTGAGTACCGGTTTTCAACCGTTTTCCTACCTTTATTTCATCAACGCATTCAAGAAGTGTTTCATCTACCTTCTATACACGTTTCATCACCGTTATAAGAGGTGGTTAGACAAAACGACTCCAATAATGAGATGTGATTTTTCTCGACCAAGAATTTATAACTATGAAATATAATTAAAACTCCATGATATAAATTTGTGCAAGTTGGACTAAGTACCTACTGCATGGGAGTTTGTAAACCTTCCGACATGACATAATCGAATAAGTAGGTATAACTTTTGATAGGTGAATGTACTCATTTTGCTTCAAATTGATCATCCTTGCAATCGTCTTCAAGGGATGACCATTGGAAATATTCGGAATTTGCACAATAATAGGTAGAATTCAATAATAAAGTGGGTACTTACCAATCTCATATCTTCTCACATCTACGCATAACCTCTGAAGAATCACAATAAACTGTTAACCTTAATGGCGTCAGACGAACTGTGAGCATACTTGCGAGTGGCGGTGGCGGACTGCCGATAGGTCAGGTTCATTCAATACGAATACTTTTGAATAATTCATCCAACGGATCGAACACGTATTTTCAGAACGTTTAATAAACGTTAAAAAAGTTGTAATTATAGAACGTGGTATTAAGGTCGTTAATGCCACGTTCTATAATTACAACTTTTTTAACGTTTATTAAACGTTCTGAAAATACGTGTTCGATCCGTTGGATGAATTATTAGTTGTTATTCAAAAATTCATTCAACGGATCGCACACGTAATTTCATAACGTTTAATGAACGTGAAGAAAAAAGTGCATGAAACGTGGAATAACGGTTTCTTGAAGATATAGTTGCTATGGAATAATTCATTCACCGTATCATACACGTAATTTTAAAATGTTTAATGAACGTAAAAAAGTATCTATCAATTCAAAACTGGAACATTATAGATTGCCCGAAGATGAAGTTATCATTGAATACTTTATTAAACGGATCATTCACGTAATTTCATAACGTTTAATAAACGCGGAGAAAGTAGTGATTGAAACGTGGAATAAAGGTTGCTCAAAGATATAGTTGCTATTGAAAAATTATTCAACGGGTCATACACGTGATCTCAAAACGTTTAATAAACGTGAAACAGAGTAGTAATTGAAACGTGAAATATAGGTTGCTTCAAAATATAGTTGTTATTGAATAATTGATTCAACAGACTTTATACGTGATTTTGGAACGTTGAATGAACGTAAAAAAAAATACGTAATTGAAACGTGATAAAGAGGTTGCTCAAAGATTCAGGTTGCTGAACAATATCATACTCGACGTTATTTCGATGTTCTATGAACCTCATTGAATATACGATGAGGAATCACGATAATGACACGTTTCATACTGGTGGCTATATAGACGAGTTGAATCATTATCGTTTATTATAAGTTGATTCAACGTTTGGTTGAATATACGTTACGAAAGTAACGTTGCGAAATTCAACGAGTAACGTTTAATCAACATCCACTACTATACATAAACGTATATTACACGTGTGTGTGTTTATTGGGTATCATCTATATGAGTCGTGGAAAGTATTGAAATACAATATATTCAAGTTCAGCAAATATGATCCACGACAAAGAATGATAGAACTACCTACTAATATGTATATGTATATTGGATTACAACTTTAGGTCTCGTGCATGATGACCGACCCTGGAGGTGAAAAATTGAAACGCAACCTCACTTTTCTGTAAAATGAAGAAACACAACCACATTTTCCTTATTTTCTCATTCGTTCACAAAGAAACCAGAGGACTCATATAATTTCTCACATTATTTCGGCCTATACGATCAAGCATGCGATCTCATGGGGCTGTTGTACAATGCACAAAAAATGCAGCGAGAGACGAAGAAATCCGATTTTTCAGGTAGGTACTTTGTGATCTAAAATTAGAGCTATTGATATTTTTCCATTTCTTCATTGGAATTCCTTCTGAAATAATAGCTAATAGAAATACTATAAGCACCTCCTAGTAGTTTTTTGATAGAACAAGGCATCACATATAGTTTGGTTATATATTCTCCTGTATGGAACTCGAATATATCAATTGAGTATAATAATAAAAATAATAATAATAATAATAATAATAATAATAATAATAATAATAATAATAATAATGTTTATTCAAAAAAGGAAATAAATATATACACTAGTTAATTATGTAACAAAGATGTGGATAAACATTAAAAATCCCATGTAACCTCAATGTAGGTTGTTTGGGAGAAACAATACTAAACAAAAAATTTTATATAAAAAAAAAATACATGTACTTAAGATAATGGGGATATATAGAGAGAATAAATGTACACTATAGGTTTATGAATATAATAATATTAGACAGTATGATAAAGTTATTTATGTCTCGATCGATTCATTCATCGTGATTATTGGTAGATTCAATAAAGAAATTTTGAATAACTTTTTTATAAGTGGAAAAGAATTTATAATATGAATATAGGATTTATATATTTCAGGTAGGAAGTTAAAGATTTTCCCAGCCAAATAGGTGAAACATCTCTGACCTGTAGATTTCTGTGTTCTTGCTAACACTACATTATCATTACTTTGAATTCTAGTATGATACTTGTGTTTTGTCTTCTGCAATAGATCTTTATTTTTATACATATAGGTGATGATGTGGTAGGTCCTCAAATTCAGAACCTGCGCGTCTTGGAATAGACATATAGTGGGGTAGGTGTACTGTTTTCTGTATATTATTTTTAGTATTTTTTTTGGAGGACTCCTAGTTTTTTGACGTGTGAAGTTAATACGCCGCCCCAACTGAGAATCGCATACTGAAGTCGCGACTCTACCAAAGAAAAGTAAATTGTTTTCAGATGAGAAATATCTAGGATTTTCTCCAGGTATTTGAATTCGAATAGCATTCGTCTCAATGTTTTGGTGACTTCGTTTACATGTTTTTTCCATCTCAAGTGTGGATCAATCGTTACTCCTAAATATTTTATGCTATTTGCAAATTTTAGCGCAATCACTACTCCCTGATTATCGATTGACAATGTCTGGAAACTAGGTCGTGACGATGCATAACTAGCAAAAGGCATGAAAACGTATTTTCAAAGTTGATAGTAAGTTGCATATGGTTGAACCAGTTCATCAGTGATGATATATCTTTCTCAACCTTTTCTTTCAGTTCGGTCCACGATGGAGCTGTATAGATAATAGAAGTGTCGTCAGCGAAGCTATAAATTTTCCCACTACTAGGTAGTGTGAGTAAGCTATTCATATATAGTGAGAATAATAGTGGACCGAGAACTGTTCCTTGCGGTACTCCGTATCTAATTGTTTTCTCTGAACTGATGCTGCTTTCAACCTTGACTACTTGCACTCTATTTTCTAAGTAACTCTTCATCAATTTCAAAGATTGCCCCCGTATTCCTGTGTCCTCCAAGGCTTCTAATAGTTGTGCTATATTTACTGTATCGAAAGCCTTGGTGAGGTCCAGGAATACGCATAGAGTTGGTGTACTTTTGTCTACATGTTTATACAATTCACTAGTTAACGTAGCGATAGCGTCATTCGTGGATACACCTTCTTTGAATCCGAATTGTTGTGTGGAAATTATATTATATTTTTGAATATATTTCATCAGTCGGTTTTTCAGTGCTTTCTCGAAAATTTTCGCAAACGTGGTTATGATTGATATCGGTCGATAATTATTTACGTTATCAGGATCTCCTTTTTTATAGACTGGAGTAACGACTGCCCTCTTGAAACCGTCAGGACATATTCCACTATCAAATATTTGATTCATCAAGAAAGTTAAAGGTGGAGATATATCGTCTACAATAGTCTTCAATAGTTCAGCTCTTATTCCATCTATACCGGGTGCTTTATTCATTTTTAAATCTTTTATCAAGGTGATAGTTTCATTTACAGTAAGCTGCATGAGATAAAATCAGTAGTATCAACTTTATGATGAAGCTTCTCATCTCATATATTTGGATATTGCCGTCTTTATTTTTTTGCTAATCATACTTGTCATTTTCTCAAATTATCACTTCCAAAATGGATTCGTCGAAAAACTTTGAGTATGTATAATTGAAGTGGGCCAATAGACTTTTTTTGTTTTTCATCATCAATAGCATTCAATAGTGGGAAAATCTCTCCCAATTCAATCGTTTTGTTCCAATTTTTTTGCTAACCTCAGTTCAGATTTTGGCCTCTTTTTCATTGAGGAGTGTTCTTTCCCGAATTGTCATCTGTCAACTCAGTAGTTACGTTGATTGAAGAAAAAATTGTTATATCCTGAATTGCATGCATCTTCTCTCCATCAGATATTTATAACATAGCGATTGCTTCATAGAAGGAGAAACCTCTACTAAATGAAAAAATGTCATATAGCTGCCTAATGTCCTATATGTAGGACGGCAACAATAAACTTGTGATATGAATGCTGAAAACATATGTTATTCGCCTGATCATTGAGACCGCAAATTGGAATTGAACATAACTATAAGAATGAGAAAATAACGCACAAAGCAAAGCGTACATTGTAAACACCCATTTGCTGAAATAACCATATTTCAAACTGTTGTTGACCACAAATCAAGCAAGTCTGTGAATGTTTTTGACATGTTTATGATTATTCAATGTGAAATGAATGCGTAGTCTTGCTACATAGAGAAATTAAGCGCTTGTGTTTGAAAAAATAGAGCAAGCATACGTGTACTTCATATAGGACATCAGGCATATCTGGGTTTTGAATAAAAAATACGATGAATATTCACGAAATATCAACAAAGGGGAGTACATTCTTCTTGTTGATAAACAAGAATATATACATCCCTACTGGCGGGAGATATTGACGCTACTAAAGATACACGAGAATCGTTCTAATCGAACGGAAAAATCGAATATGGGTGTATATCCGTATGGTGGTCGGATTAGAATAACCCTACAGTAAGTCCTGCCTGTCGTAAAAGGCGACTGGACGGACGCCAATAGGTGGAAGATGGTTAACGCCATCGCCCGGTGCGATACCACCACATCAACCATAGGCACTGTGAAATGGGTATACTTACCCGTGTTTCAGTAGCTGGTTGATGTTCCGGCCAACCCAACCCAACCCAACCCAATTTCCTTTTCTTTCCACGCCAACCTCCCTTCTTTATACAGAATACGCGATGATGAGTTCTCCTCAAGTAGAATTATCCGGAAGTAAAATACCTCTCCATTCGGATTTCCGGGCGAGAGGTGCTAGAGGGGGTTCACCATCGGCTGAAAAAGTCCTCAAGATAGACCTATGTAACATCCGAGGTCTAAGTAAGAACATCAACGATGTCCATCGACACCTTCAAATTGAAAAGCCAGACATATTGGCTCTTACTGAGACACAGGTCAATTCATCCACCAATACGACCTATCTGCTCTGTCCTGGGTACGAACTCCACACGCATTCCAGATTCAAGGGAGGTCTCTGCCTCTACTCTAAAACGAATCTCTCATGTCAACGAGAAAAAACTTTGGAACCAAATAAGTTTGATGTCATGTGGTTCAAACTCGATAGCCAGAAACAGACCAAATACCTTTGTTGTCTCTACTTATCACCAAATGATCCATCCTATGAAGAGCTCTTCGAATTCTTGTTTCTGAAGCTTGACCAAATTCAACAGAACCATCCAGCAGCAGAAATCATCATCATGGGCGATTTCAATGTACACAACACTGCTTGGCTCGTACACTCTAACAGAACGAATGAAGCTGGGCGACAAGCCGAAGCTTTCGCCATCACTCACGGCCTAGAGCAGCTTATCAAAGAACCCACACGAATTCCCGATGCCAATAACCATTCAGCTAACATACTTGACTTATTCCTCACTAATAATTCAGCACCCTACACCATAGATGTACGAGCTCCACTTGGCAATTCTGACCACACACTCATCTCCACAACCTGCCCATTTTTTATTTCATCAACTGCTCCGGAACCCCCACGTCTCATATGGCATTACAATTCAGGAGATTGGGATGGTCTCCGCATGTTTTTCTCCGAGTTTCCTTAGCATAGCGTATGCTTTGACTCTGAGGACCCTTCACAGTGTGCTGCGGAAATATCCGAGATCATCATGCTCGGAATGGACACATACATACCTCATTTTTCGGAAAGATCATAACCTTCGAAACCCTGGTTCAACAAAAACTGTTCTAGAACTGTGGCCTTGAAACAAACAGCCTACCATCGCTGGCTCAAAAACCCTAACCTCGCGACTAGAGCAGAATACGTTGATGCCAGGAATAACTGCAGCCAAACAATAGATGCTTCGAAGGAAACATACAATGCCAAGATAAGATCCAAACTCATAGATTGCCCCAATGGCTCCCGTTCGTTTTGGTCCCTTGCTGAAGCGGTCGGAAGAATTTTCACTAATAGTTCATTTCCACCACTGTCCAAATCCGACGGCACATTAGCAACAACTTCGCAGGAGAAAGCGAATATTTTTGCAGAGATGTTCGCAGCAAACTCTACTCCAGATTCCCAAGGAAAACTACCGCCAGACATTCCACCCGTTGAGAGTCGAATGCCCGAAATCGTCTTCCGTCAACGCACTATCAGACGAATTTTGCTTGGTCTCAAAACGAATAAGGCTAACGGTCCTGATGGAATTCCACCCATTATCCTCAAAAAATGTGCACCAGAATTAACACCGATTCTCTGCAAGTTGTTTACCATCTCATACAGGTCGGGTATTTTTCCATCATGCTGGAAGACAGCTAGAGTCCAACCAATCCCCAAAAAAGGGAACAAGAACCTGCCCAACAACTACAGGCCCATTGCCCTGTTATCAGTAATCTCCAAAGTGATGGAAAAAGCCATCAATATTGAGCTTATCAAATATCTGGACAGCTCAGGAATCATCAAAGATAGACAATACGGCTTTCGCCACCGAAGATCTCCTGGAGATCTACTTGCCTACGTCACCCATTTATGGCAATCTTCAATAGAAAAACACGGGGAATCTCTAGCTGTCGCGTTGGACATATCGAAAGCATTCGAGCGTGTTTGGCACGAAGGACTCCTCCACAAACTACCACCATACGGCTTACCACCTCAGCTATGCCATCTCTTATCGAGTTTTCTTTCAGGCAGATCGCTTCGCGTGGTGGTGGACGGTGTATCGTCTGATACTATTGGCATCAATTCCGGCGTTCCACAAGGATCAATTTTGGCACCAACATTATTCCTGCTTCATATCAATGATCTGTTGGGAGTAACAACTTGCCCCATCCACAGCTTTGCAGATGATAGTACCCTCCATACTGCGTTCTCTTCCAGAATTCCCATTTCTTCCCAGGAAACTAAGAACTCACGGCGAAGGCAGGTCAATGCTGTCAATGAAGATCTTGCTGAAATCACAGCCTGAGGAACAAACAACCTAGTTGAATTCAACGCCACCAAAACTCAAGCCTGCATTTTCTCTAGAAAGGCGGAACTCAGTATGCCCGATATTGTAATGTCAGGCTCCACCATCCCCACCAAGCCCACCATATCTATGCTCGGTATTTCCATCAGCAACACTCTTTCATGGGATAATCATGTCAGATTCATCGCAAAAGCTGCTTCACAAAAACTCGGATTCTTGTTCCGTGCGAAAAGCTACTTTACACCTCAACAGCTTCTCATGATCTACAAAGCGCAGATACGGCCTGTTCTAGGATACTGTTCCCACATATGGGGTTAAGCACCAAAACATACGCTGATGCTCTTAGATTCCATCCAGAGAAGAGCCATTCGCCTGGTAGGTGACGCCACACTCACTCACTCTTTGACATCATTGGAACACCGTAGAAAGGTCGGCGACCTTTCACTTTTCTATCGATGCTTCCACGGGAAATGTTCTTCGGAAATCTCTGCTATCATCCCTTCACTAGCAATACCAATCAGACGAACTAGACAAGCCCAGTCAGCACATCCTTTCGTTGTCAACCTCGAAAGATGTCGAACAGCACTTTATCAAGACTCCTTCATCCATAGAACGGCTAGGCTCTGGAATTCATTGCCTGTGGAAGTATTCCCAACAACATATAATCTCCAAAAGTTCAAAAAAAATTCCAATAACTACCTCCTGTCCCTACCCTCTCTAGGAACGCACGATGTTTTTAGAACATTATAGGGATTCCCTTTCGTGCGCTCCAAGCGATAAAAAAAATACAATAGGCCATGTAGTGTCCGTTGTAAATGTAACTACTTCGGTAGGAAATACCATAATGGTCCAATCCAACTGGTAATATGCCGTCAGACGAGTAGTGGCTCATGTCCAATTCGTTCAGGAAGTAGTCGACGATGGCGTTATGTTTCTCTGTGAACCCTTCAGTCTTCCAGATATGAAGTGAGTATTTCAGAGACCTTGTTGATTGAAATTGATTTTGAACAATTTTGCTTCTTTCTGCACTTCGAACAAGGCGGTTTATTTTCACGGTCCAAGGACAATGACAGTTTACTCGATTTCTGAGGAATTGGTAGTGACAGCTTCCGAAAGGGATCGAATGACACAGAACAATGACCGCAATATGTGCATTTCAATGCGACTTCAACTGACCAACGGAATTGACGACCATCTCTGAATCGTCAAAGCTCAATAGATTGGACCACGATTTCAAAGCTCTGTTGTTAGCACTCTAGAACTCGTCGGTTTCCATCACATTCAGTTTCTTCAGATGTGGAATTCTGTTGACATCTTCGTGCAGCCATCTCACCAGGAAGCATAAGAACTCATGAGCGTCCTACTGGCGAATCAGATGGAGCGATGCACAAAACGTTGGTCTTCAGGGATGCTGCGTTAATGATGTTATCCGAAGAGTCCTCGGACCACAACTCCTTTATCACCTTCGCGAATTCATTGAATGATTTTCCTTCCATTCTGGATGTGGTGGTGTTTATGACTGACATGTAGGCATCATTCCTTATGAACTCCGACAGCCACCTGGTGTTTGATAAGCAGTGGATGACACTGTTCAGGAAACATGTGTTGCCAATTTCCTCCAATCCTTTAAGGCTCAGCATCTTCGCTTCAGGTGATGAAGTCCTGACAATGGGCTCGTGAAACAAGATCCGGCTGCAGCTGTTGTCGAACTGAAATAATGGATCGTGCGGTTGAATTCCTTTCTCATCCCTGGCACTTTGTTAAAGAAAATTGAAAACCTGGATGATGGGCACATAGTTGAATAAAATGCTCCTAATAGGTTGAGGTTTGGCCAAGATGTTACGTCTTCTGATTTAAAAGAAGTAGATGAGTTCATTATATCATCATCTAGGATGAATTCATCTCTGACTTTTGAGTAGGGGGATTGATTCTTCCGGTTGCTGGAAAATTTAGAGGGACTATGGAACTTCCAGGAATTCGGTATGCTGGGTTGCAGAAGGATTTCATCCAGTTTTTCAGTTATAGAAATTGCACCCAGAACTGAACCAGCCTTTTCTTTCTGGATTGCTATCCTGATTCGTTGAATCAAAAAAATATAAGCTCTATAATTATTGGTGATTTCATCATCCTCTTGTGAATCTCCTCCAAAAAATCTAGTGCATTGGGTCCGAATAATCCATAGGTTCCATTTGTCACTGGATGAGAATATTAAGAATTCGACAAATTGACATATTTGCGGAATTTATATTCTTCTGCAGAAATAGCAGCTGCACCTCCCGATTTGCTGGTTGAATTGAGGTGAGAGACATCAACTATAATCACTCAACGGCTTTCCTAGTTCCCAAAGAAGTGATCCATACTTTTTTAGAAAAAGTATCTGTCACATGCGGACAGCAGTTTTTCGTCGGTATGCACTAGGAGTGGATTTGTTTCAATCCAAAAAATTATAAATAATATTCAAATTACTCGAATAAAATTCTAGAAAGAGCACCACAGCAATTTATGATCAGAGAAAGATGTCTTCATTACTCAAGTAGATGTGAAACCAAATAATACTCTACAGGGAGTTGACCAGCTAGAACAGACCAAAGAATGAATGTGATGTCAAAAGTGATGATATCATCAGTTTATCAGAATCAATTAATTCAAAATTCATCAATGAAACAAACGAGTTCATTCCCCCATGGTGGCGCAGGGTGTGGATAGACGCAATATGGGAGTCAAATACAGATATTCCATGAATTTTCAACCAGACTATTGAGATACAAATCGGTCATCAATAAATCATAATCTCAAGTAAATTCATTGATATCAAAGAGAGTTCCGCCGCCACATAGTTTTATTGTTGGGATTAGAAATGTTGATGATATAAGTATATCATGAATATTAACACCTAACTCTAGAATTGTGCAACTAGGATGGTGCTGGTACGGAGATACCAGTTCTGATTTCGACCTGAAACCCTTAAACAAATAACTTGAGTGGATTTCCAATCCAAAGTCCTCGCTGACCAACTTTTGAGATCAAGATGTAGATGTAATGAACAAGATTTCATGATAATGCTACAAAAAGGGACATAGATCATTCATTTAGTCCTGAAAGTACACATTCTCAACAATACAAAGAACGTGCAGAACAGGAACTATCCAGCACTAGTGCGATGGAGTGAATTTTTTCCAAGATTTTATCGATTTATCGTGCGAAAAAGTGAGAATCGTGCAAAAAGAAAGATTGTACGGAAAAGTACAACTTGTGTCAAGAATTTTGGTTGAAAGTAGATAAATCCTTTAACGAAACATACCTTCCTACGATATAAACAGTCACATCCTATGTAGATCGGCTTGGTTATTGTCTTGCTAAGCTGTGAAGGTCATGCCACTGTTTGCAATAAATCTCCTACACGAGTCATATTTTGCATGAATTTGTATTTGCATTGGCGAAATGATGTTTTATAAGGTTCTCGTTATAAAGATTACCTTGAAATAACTCTAGAATTCATGGCCAAAATATTCAAACAACATTTTGATAACAATTATGGGAAGGGAAGATACCTCTTTCAATAGAAAAATTCAGATCAGTTAGCTTTGAAAGTGAAAACATGTTTTCTTCATTTGTTCTTGTCTTCAGCATTTCAACGTGAAATGTTGAAAATTTCAGGTTTGCAACATTGAGAATGTGAAAAAAAAGGAGAAGATAATATGAACCTCAATAAAAAAAAGGTTACAATGGTCTTCTCCTACATTTCATCCCATTTCCAGAATAACCAACATAAAATTTTAATCATTTTACGTTGGAACACTGGAGACAAGGCCAGATAGGGGTTACATATGTTCTCTATTGAAAACTATCCACTCTGAATAACATAGGTACAAGAAGAAAATATTCATAAGTATTTATAATCGATGTATCTCTCACCATATACACCCCAGCGGTCGCTGTTCAATGTCAGCAGCACCCAAAATATTTTCATGTTGGACCTCCGATACTTGTAGGGGTTGAGTTTCTATTGATCAACTAGGTCCTCATGATTTTCGTATGGAATAGAAGTGTTGATGATTATGGAACTACAAATCCCATTGATTTTGAGACATGATTAGGAAAAAGGGCTATTCTAAAAATCCTGAGTTGTATTTGAAGAGATCATTCAACTAGTTATTTCATGCAATAAACAATTATTTTGCGTCGTATTTTCATGTGCAGTCGATGCGTAATGCAACTGACGATGGATCAATGGATTTAGACTTTCAAATTGGCGTATCATCGACTGTTATGATGTGATCTTTGGAAAGTTTTGATACGGTTAGGAGGTAGATTGATATCAAAGGATTTCTCTGATAAGCCGATCACAAAAAAAAATGGTTGATAATTTTTCAATACAATTTGATAGGGAATGTCTATCATGCATTTGACTGATATGTTGAATGTTGAGTGTAACCCAATAATAATAATATGATGATATTATGACATTCGTTAAAGCTGCCCGTTAGTCATCATGTTCAAGGTATATCCAATATCCATCCAACAGACAGAATATGAAAAAGAAAACAAGGTTTTCGATAATCAACACAGGTATCCCAATACCAATCAAAAACGTGTATTCTGAATTGAGTGGAGAAATCAGCAGAATGTGACGAAATTTCGTCTTCTGCTAATGATGGTAGGAATTCTGAGGTGGCCAATGATACTGTTAGTGCGAGTTTTGCTGCTGAGTGCCCTATGATATTGGAGGAGCCAGTACACACCACCGCCTATAGCACCTCGGTAGCTATACGCCAAAGAAACATTCTATCAAGTACTAATAGCTCAAAATTGATAACATAACAGAATCAACCCTGTCCTAGACATGAAGTGTTGCCGTGTGATTTGATTCCTACGACTACGGATTGTGGGTGCGCGAAAATCTTCGAATTGAAACAGGCGAGCGCGAAGAACAAGAGTTTGAGAACCGCTGTCTTATTGTTCAACCCAAAACAGAACATGATCTGAGAAACCATCATAAATCCTGCGTCTGATAAAATATGAGATCTGATATCTATAGACTAGCATTTACCTACCTACTGAACGAAATATTAGATAAGGTAACTTCATGTCACAATTTCATTGTGATGAATGAGTAACTGGTTCAATATGAACTATGTAAGTGGAAAACTACCTACCAGGAATAGGAAATTGAGAATGAATAGCTATACATGTTCCCCAAGTCATAATTAAAAATTCGTTTTTCATGAGATTGATGTATTATTGTTGATATCGTGAAGAATATTTTCAAATTGCACTGAGGAAAATTTCTGTTAACCACAGTTAGACATCGAAATAATTTGATATCAAACAGGATTATTGATAACAAAGAAAGAAGTTGGTAACAAATTGTTTCTTTATTGTGAAGGACTGTTTTGGGACGGCTTGAGTAAAATCTAATGATATCTCGTAACAACAGATGAATATCGTTGATATTAAACTAACGAGGCCTGAATAAATCGATTTGTTAACAACAGAAAATATTTTCCCCCAGTGTAATGGTAGCAAGAAATATTTCAGCAGTAACTCTGATAGCACAATTTTCTTCAGTGTGCATTTTTCATTCCATCTGAGGTTATGTGATGAAAAATAAGATTTGGAAAATTTTGATATTCAGGGAAATTTGTAGGATAACGAGAAAGGATGGTGAGTTGTTGAAGTCTGGAAACTATATCATATATACGTCTTGGATTACAAAATGACGACAGATCCGTATATTAATTCCTTTTACTGCGATGAAATATTCGAAGGTTGGAATAATATTCGTTAGTGATTCACACGAGACCAACGAGACGAGACTTTCATCTTGTCTCGCGTCTCGTACGAGAGTCTCGCAAATGTATCGCAATTACGTCATGTATAATCTTGTTCCAGTCTGGTACAGGATATTTACCTTTATCTACTTTCAACAAAAATAACATTATTTATTGGAAAGTAATTACCTAATAGGTACATACTTACATCATACATCTAAACAAGAAAAAAAACATAGCATTATATATTCGAAAGTTATAAGAATAAAATAAGGAATAACACGTATATTCTAAACAAATAAACAAAACAAAAACTTTAATCCAACATTATTTTTATTATTTAAGCAATAGGTATCTAAGAAAAAAACCTTTTTCTACTCACATAACTAATATGGCATTTAGCGTACGGATATGTACCACGCTAAATGATCGATTAATCACGGATTCACGATCTGTGATTTATTCAAAATATTAAACACGTTACCATGGCAACACGATTTCTTAAACACATTACCATGGTAACGCAGTTCATTAAACACAGCTTCAGTAATTTGAGACATGTCTGGCCTGTCAATTGTATTAACTGTCAACTGTTATTTTCGAATTTCGTATCAGAATTATTTCGAACAATATTCGTTTGTATCAGAATTCATCATTAAAAATATATGCGAAAAGTAGACGAAAGTGAAATCGAAGAGAATGTTCTGGTACTTGCATATCTCCAAGAAGTGTAAAAATGAAGCATCCATCTTTCAGAACAATTTATTTATTCTGCGCTGAGCATGACAATAAACGTGGAACAAAGGTTAGTAAGCAATGGACTGGACACATCTACACCCAATATCACTTATACGTGTCTCGCTGGTTGCATGCAGTTGCATGTATTATGTTCTCAATTCCCATTCCTTTCGAATTATTTTGTAGGTTAGCAGGAAGCATGTAATTTCCGGAGTTCGTAGAAAAATCATAGTATGTAACGCGTTCATAAACTCTTCTAGACACTCGTTTATTAAACACTCGCTCCGCTCGTGCTTAAACTACTCGTTACTAAAAGGACGTTTATAACACTTGCTACATAATATACTATTATCAATCAGATCAGCCTTCACGATCACAAATGTTTTTGTTTTTTCACCCAGTCGTTAAGACATAAAGTTATTCTTTATCAGAAACTGAAAGTCTCGTCTCGTCTTGTCCGAGTCTCGTCTCGAGTCTTGTCTCGAAAACCAGACGAGACCATGCGAGACTCTCGAAAGCGAGACTCTCGCGAGCATCATTAATATTCGTTATTCAACCCAGGTAGCACATGACGACTTTATGACGTCTAATTGACGGCATCTCATTCGGCCAAAAGACGTCTTTATTTCAACAAATGCGACGTCCAAATGACGTAAGTAAGACACATCCAAATGACGTCATATTTGAAAGTCTTTTAGACGTCAGTATGTGTTTTCAAATTGGACCTTAAACTGACACTACTGACCCATTTCCGACGTCAATAAGACGTCTGTTTTTTTTTTCATAAAATTTTGGGGTTAATGGTTATAATCTGGTGAGGAATGTAATCATTTGTGCTATGAAATAAATTTGCTACGAATGAAGATTTTATTAACAAAATAGTAATGTAAGGTATTACATATAGTTGAAAATGTCAGCGTCGATGGCTGCCCCTTCACAGAGAGCTCTTTTGTATGTTTTGCTTTCTTTAAATGGCGGCCAAAACACATCCTTTTTCAACGGCGTCAGCCAAATTTCGTGAACAACAGCTACGCTGTTGCTTCCACTGTCATCAAATTGTATTACACAATACATCCTGAATACTTTCACGTGAAAAACAGACTGTATAGAAATACCACTCAAACACTCAACATTTCAACATTCTTAACAAATCCAATGGCACAGACGCCGTTCACAAACAACACCCATTCAAGAACGGGAACGCACCATGCACGATGCATGCTTGACGCTGAACCACAGACCGGACCGCTGAACGGCACTAACGCCACTAACGGCAGTCGCGAGATGGTCGCGAGTCGCATACACAATCTCTTCGCGTGATTACTTGATCGCCATTGGCCATCTGGTCGGTAATGTGAGAATTGTCTTTGGCGCTAAATTTAAACATTGAAAATAAAGGGAAGCCTATGGAATAAAATACATTTTTATTATACATTTATACAGTTATTTGGATAGATTAATTGATTCATTTCATAACTTCGTTTTCCTATACATACATAATAATAATGATAATAATAATAATAATAATATAATAATGATGATACTAATAATAATAATAATAATGATAATGATGATGATAATGATAATAATACCCAAAAAAATATGAAGACCATAGATTGACGTCTATACGACGTCAAACAGTGGCTGTCCATAAGACGTCACATTAATGACGTCCGCAAGACGTCATAATTTGGTCAAAAGACGTATGAGACCAAAAAAGACCTTAGATAGCGGTCCTATAGACGTCTTATTCGTCAGTCTGGCTACCTGGGTATTTAGCGTACGAATGACTTGTCCCATAACTTGTATAAGTTCTCTGAAAGTGGACCAATAAATGTATATATCTTTCTATCTAGCAATCTATCTATCTATCTATAATATGTACGATCACGGAATGGCTATCTGTGATTTATTCAAAATAGTAAACACGTTACCATGGGCAACACAATTTCTTAAACACATTACCAAGGGAACAGAGTATTTCAAACACACCTTCAGTCGTTTGAGTGTTGTCCGGCCTGTCAATTGAAGGAACTGTCAACTGTCATTTTCTTATTTTAATGCAATCAGAATTATTCAAACAATATCTGTTTGTATCAGAATTCTTCATTGAAAATGTATGCGAAATGTAGACGAAAGTGAAATCTGAGAGAATGTTAGGTACTTGAAGAAAGTTCGTTTAAATATATATGTCCGAAAGTTATTCGTTTCTGAGATACAGAGTGTCAAAGTTGAATTCTAATTTTTGTTAATAAATTTCTGAATAATTGTGATACTCAGATGAAGTTTGGTATCTAGGGGTATTTTTCAATGACAATATCAAATTTCCTGTCAGTTTGTGGAGGTGGCACCACCTACATATCTTTTGAGTCTTTTGAAAAGTCATAACTTTTTTGTGCGTACCTGTATCACGTTTTATAGTAGAAAAATAGATTCCTACAAGACTTTTTTGTAAAAAATATATTTTTAGTAGTGGTCGCTGCGAGCAATTGTTTTCGAGTTATTGGAATTTGAAATAATCAATGCAAGTAATTTGGAATTCAAAATTGATTCATCGAGTAAGGAACATTATTTTTCTTCAATTTCATTCTGAAATAGGAATCTGGTGTTACAATTCAATACTAATAATATTAATAATAATAAAATGTTCCTGTATTCGAATATCAGGTTCATTTAATTTTCAAAGATGTTCAATTTCCAGTTCCGATATAAATACAACCACATGGTACAGAGTGACATATTTGTGTATTTTGATGGATTCAGTTGGAACAAGTGTTAGCCCTGATAACAAATACCGCGCCAGTGCGGGGTATAGGTAAAAGAAGTGGAAAATGTTAGGTTAGTGAGCATGTCAACAACAATAACAGCGATTATTCGTTTCTCTCCATATTCAACTGTGTTCGGCTCGGTAATCAAATAAAAATAAACAATATCGTTTTGTGAGACAAAGAGGTGTTGCTGGCCGTGATTATTCAAAAACAAGTTATCCAATCAATCATATTCCGAGGATAACGAATGAAATACAGATCAAGCAAGTATGTGAATCTTGAAGGCTTTCCTCATCAAAACAAATATACTTGGCTATATGTTGTATTCATATCTCCAGCAAGGGTAGGAAATGCCAAATCTGCCGAAATCGGAAACAAATCAGGTAGGTATACGTACCAACCCAAATAAATACCCAACCGTTACAATGTTGTTTATTCTTGATGACCTAGTACATCCTTTTTAGTTCATAGGAGCTAAAGTTCAACTCTACTTCCTAGGAACTGAAAGGCCTAGCAACATACCTATGTTGGTGTCAGTAAGAAAAACGTCAATTCTAGAGCTAATTTTGGTATTAAAACGGACGACTTTCAAGTCGGTTGCAGAAAAATATTTGTTCAGGGGTCATGCACATTTTCACTCAGACTTTCAAATACAGAATTGGTTATTTGTGTCGTTTATGAATTGGTTTGATATACTTGTAATGTTCACGTATCTGTAGCAACTGTAGTCGGAAAAAAATTAAATCAATTTTGTGTAATTCACCAGATTCACCCAAAACTGATAACAAGGAGAGGAACCTATTATCACAATGGAAACAAAAAACACTACTATATGTATTTGGTTTCCGACCTGATTTGAAAGTATCGAAACATTACCTAAAACATGAGAAACCTATAATAAACCTCGAATATTCGAAATAAGTGCTAGGAGGAGAGCATCCTCCTTTTGCGATTAAAAAATCTTTCAATTTCAACGTTCGGTTGATCGATAACGTAGCGTTCTGCAAACTCATGTTCATAGGTGGAAAAATCTCATTTCGACCTGGAAAATGAAGTTCTGCAGTCTTGATACTGAATTTCGAAACAACTTGTTATGGGATTTTAATTTTCGAAAATCGGTCAATGGGTCCTAAATTAGGAATTTGTAGCGAGTTGAAATCGCCTACATTGTATATATCGAGCTGAGTATATACAGTCACATAGAGTGAGGTTAACAAAATAAACGAAGTAATGGAATTGAAGTGGGTAGACCACTTTCAATATCGCTGAATGCGAATAAATGTTCCTCTGATCTGATGAATAAAACAGTATTTTCATTTTTCATTATCATTGTTTTTCACTGCTGAGAGAGTCTATGTTTTATGAATGAGCTATTAAATAAGTGGAAGTGCTATAATATCATCATAGCGAACTGATAGAGTGTCTATTGAAATTCATGAGATTTCTGGGCCAGATAAACTATTTCAGGCACAGGAATGGATATCGAACAAACCGTAGCATGAGGCACACAAATTTAATTGATGGATTATGACTATTCTATACGCTTATTATCGAGAACAAATTAGAATCGCTTATTTCCACGGTATCTTCTGTATCACGGTGATATTTTTTGTTTACTAAAAATTATCGGATTAAGTCCACCAATACAGAAGACGATTCCACACAAAGGTAATCAGCCAAACTCGTTATTTAGCAGTAATTTTTGTTGGCATTCATATCGGTGATAATAATAATATCCGACATTGAAATGCATCTTTTGCTGCCATTGTTCAATGACTACTGACCCCTTTTGGGACTTGTCATTGCCGATACCGCAGAAATCTGGCCATCTCAGGTTGTCACATCGCTGGGACTCATTAAAAGCGTAGAGACTTTTTCGAGGGGTAAATCTCCAGGAGAAATGTGTACACCAGACTTCCAATGAACAGAGACTTCCAAAGACTCCCAAAGACTTCCAAAGACTTCCAAAGACTTCCAAAGACTTCCAAAGACTTCCAAAGACTCCCAAAGACTTCCAAAGTCTTCCAAAGACTTCCAATGACTCCCAAAGACTTCCAAAGAATTCCAAAGACTTCCAAAGACTTCCAAAGACTTCCAATGGAGTGTACACCAGACTTCCAATGAGATTCACCCCTCGGACTTTTTGGATAGCGAAGAAGAACCTAACTGCTCGAAGTGTAGGAAGAATCAGAAATGTTTGAAGTCATTCTCAATCCAGAAGTTTCCTGGAATTCTAGCAATTCATCTGAATCAACTCTCGTACTCAGAAGATTTCATCAGAGGAAAATGACCGACAACGTCGACTTTTCCTTGAACGGCTTGGATGTGAGCCACTATACGCTTCTGACGATGTTATTTTATGTCGATAAGATCTAAATGCCATTTCTAATTATATCAGTACCACCAACAGCTAACACTACAGGTTCGGCCTATCATAGCAGATATCCATCTTCCAATAATGGGGGCTAAAATTTTCAGTCTCACCAGTTGGCGTTACTGAAACATGAGGTCAGGTCATCGAGAATATTCGAGAAACATTATGTTGAGAATTCAAACAAATAGAAATACTCAAGATATGGAAAGACTTGATTTCATTGACGGAGGAGATTTGGCAAAAGGCCAAATGTCAAGAAAATGAGAAGTATATTTATCAGTTCTACCAACCCTAATCTCATGTTTTGGTGGCGCAGTTTGGTGGATAATAAATAATGTTAGCCCCCATTGGACCAAGTTCAACGACTCTCGTGTGTCTTTGATATCGGCTAAATCTCTTGTCAGTGAAGAAGCATATATGTGTCGTGTATTTCATCAGAAAGAGGGCCTCTACTTGAAGCACTTTCATTTATTGTAATCATTTTGAATATTATTTTTCAATTTGTTGCGGAAAAATGAGTAAGTATTCAATTCCAATGTATTTTTTGGAATGCTATATTCATTATCCTCTTTTATTCGATCATGAAATGATCATACGAATACTCGCGATACTGTGTTCCTGGAAATATTAGTTGAGTGACATACTCTAGAGTCTAGACCTTGCTTTATAATTCTGTTCATGGCATTGATCCAAAACTTCTCGCCTATTCCTCAGACCAAAACAATTCGATACAAGCAAACTTATATCTCAGTTTAAGTTTGATTAGTTTTGACGCTAGATGGCTCTTGAGTTAAAATTTTGTCATTTAATTATTTCATGAGATTTTATTCAAATTCGGTCTGTTGCCATAGCTTCATTGGGAAACAAAACACACATATCATGATTATTAAGAATTTCATTCCATGGGCGAAGAAAATGATTTTTTCAGTGAATGAACATCTGAAACTTGTACGTCAATAGAAAGAAGGGAAAAGGGGTTCGAATATGGAATTCAGATTGAGTAATTCGTAGTAATGTAATAAAAATCTTGGCTTCCCATTAAAAAAATTGTTGATGACGTCATAACTTTGACAACTCGGACGTGTTATTTTTGTTACTCATGTCAAAAGATGCGGAAACAGTTTGACGTGTTTTTGCATTTTTTTCAAAAGTGATCGTTGTACGTATTATGTATTTTGTGCATTACTTCATCATAACCCTGTATAAATAATGAATGTGATATATTGTCTCTGAAAAATTCTACTGAATATTCAATTGGTACCTAACAAAAATGTCTATCACCAGAGATGAAATAGTATTCAAATACTATGAGAAAAATATTAGGTAGGTATTATATGAAATATATCGGATCGCGTTGTTATTGCTGATGTAACCGAATAGCCATCCATAGTTGTTCTATGAATGAGTAGAATGCAAACTGATAACTATTGAAAACAAGATCGAAAGTTGTAGTAAGTATTAATGTTTTATTGCTCAAAATGTTTCCAACAATAAAGGCTAAAGGAACTTGTGGAAAGTGACAACTTGATCATTTTCAACAGTATATGATAATAATTACTATTCCTGCTGTCCCCAAATTTCATGTAATCTAATAAACATTCATATCCTCAATTTCGTGAAGTTATATACAGCAGCTGGGTAGTAGAGTATATAGATCGAAACGCGCACTAGAATCTATCAAAACGGACAATGTGAAGTTAATTACCTAATCCAAGGATTCCCATTAGTAGAAGGACAATACCGGATAGGAATGACAACAAAATGGCGTATTCTGGACCATATCCATTGATCGCTTGGAAGGTCATCAGAGCTGAGATGGCAGACGGGCCCATCGGAACATCTTTACAGCTGCCCATGAAAATATATACAAAAGTGCCTAGGAAGGAGCTGTAAAGACCATATTCGGTTGGTAACCCTGAAATGAAAAAAACCATGGTAGAGGTAGGTGTGGGTATACAAAAAAATAGTGGAAACGAACAAGAATTCCTAGAGAAATAATAAGGATATTATCATCTTTTATATATACCAGGTGCATGGTCCAGATTTTTATACAATCATTTCGACAACTGATCGAAAATCGTTAAATTGGTAAACTTTTCTGGATCAACACTTGTCCGGAAATGTACCAAATCGATACAAGATGACTACTACTACCACTATAATTGATATAAATGATTTATCGACTCATAGATATAATCGATACATCGATTCCATCGAGAATTATCAATATTGTCATGCTTTAGGTGAAATCCCTTTTGATTATTAGGATTTCACAAACCAAATCTTGGAACAAATCATCAATTCTCAAAATCATTCCATTTCCGATATAAGTTTGGGCCATATTTCGAATTCAACTGGTCAGTACTGCCAGTAAATTCACTGACTCAGCTGAAAATCTGTTTTTCAAAATATATAATGAAAAATACAGTGCTGTAATTCGGAACACATTTTTATGGTTTTCATCAGTAATCAGAAGCAGTTAATCAGCTGCTCAACTGTTGAGATTTGAAAATTATTCTCAGCGTCAATTATTTCAATAACAGGTATTTTTTGATTTCATATAATATTATTAATTGATTATTGTTGAGACAAGACTTACTGTTCAATAAACAAGGAAATTTCCTCCCTATCTGAAATAATGACAATTCACTGAAATCACACTACCTTTTGGTAGTCAGCAATTTCAGGAAAATGTTAAGTCAAAATATTTGGAATGAATGGTATGTCTGCTCACAAGTATCTGGCACTTTCAGAGAATTTTTTTGATTTCGGAATGGAAAATCAGCAGATTCAGTAGTGTCAGTTGAATTCGGAATATAGCCATTGTCTCTGCCGATCAAGTTCATGCCCTGAGGCCTGCTGATTCTGCATTGATCATCAATAATAATTATAGTTGACCTGAGGAATAGGGAGATCAATCAGAGCCAGAGCTCAATCAGTCGTGTTTTCCGAGTCCAACGAAGAGGTGGTGGTTACACAACTTTGTACTATCAGGGTAAAGTGGTGAGTAACCCTTACACTATCAGATATGGTATTTCTTTCACATTAATTTCATATTTACCATTTTATTATCGAAATTGATTGAAGAAATGAGTTATCTACAAAGTGATTCCTGAGTTGATACTTCATTCATCTGTGTATAGGACTTGTTGAAATTTACAACTTTCTCAAATAACTTTTTTCATGAAACTGAAAAGTGAAGAAGTTACATTATTACAAATTGTGTTCAATACGGTCCCGTCTCAATTGAATAAGGTGTTCGAAGTTGTCACCATTAACTTTAACTTTGCTCGACGTAACGGCACGAGCTCAGATAAACTACATTTATTCTGTATCTCGCTCATTTTTCAGTGATCTGAATAAAAATAAATGAAGAAACTGTGCATGTATTTTAATGAGCTCCATGCATAGTAAAAGAAATCAGCAACTCATCAAACAATTTTTTCCACTACTAACCTGAGAAATCACCATTATTCAAGCATTTACTTCGATGAGAAGTGACACTTTTTTAACCTAGGTAAAAAATGATAAAGAAATTTTACCTAGGTAAATAAAACTGTCAATAGTGTCAATGATATGAAGTATACACATGTAAATACCGATGCTTATGCAACCAATGAAACATTAATTATTAGCCGAAACGTAAAACAAATATAGTTAATACTGCAAAATTCACTGCAGCTGAAGACGATTTCTGGAATTAGTATAAAAAATGTTCGGGATTATGTAAATTATTAAATTCTAAAAATATCACAATTCATATTGAGCTGCGCTGTCACTGTCATGCGCTAATTATTAGAGATGGATATCGACTGAGAGAATATGTTCGATTGATATGATTTATTACGTAGGTACATCAGGTAGCGTGGTAACAGTAACATCTGCGTTGTTCATGAATAAGGTTAAATATTTCAAATCATTTCAAAACACTGTATTTTAAATATATACTTGCGATATTTATCAGTATCGATATTCTGATTCCGATTCCGTATACGCATGCGTATACGTGACCGAACGCATCTCTAATCTATGTTTATGATATCGATATCGTTGACACGTTGACCTTGACCCGTTTCGTTTCGTTTGTAAATAATCACAATGCACCAACCATTCTACCTACCACTTATCACGGGATATTATCACTAGCGGCTAAATTCAAATTCAAAAGGTTCCTCATATTTTTAATGCAACCAATGAAATAATATCTACCTATATTATTATAGGTAGATGTTAGTTAATTCTGAAACAGCAAGGATAAAGAACACTAGGATTATCTAAACCTATACCTACCTCTACATCATGAAATATCAACATCATAAAGTTTACTTCCTAAATCCCAGATATTATAATTAGGCCTGCAGGTAGGTACTTACTTATCAATCATTATACAAAAATGTACTTATTAATATGATATCGATATACCTATCTACCTATGGATTGTCTATTTGAAATTATAGTTGATGGTACAATTGTGGCATATCATGTGAATTCCTGCATTTTTTGTATTGATTGAATTGATATTATTGACAGGTAAGTTAACCTCAGAATTATGGATAGTTGTTGTATTTTGATAATATTCATCGTGACTTGGCTCACAATGAAAATCATCAGCATGGAAGTTTTCTTCTAGGAAATTATCGCGTTGAGCAAAGGAAGTTGAAGGTAAATTTTGATGTTCATCAAATGAGGCTTGATTTTCTTTTTGCACTAAATTGGCAATTCTTTTTTTGTCCGCTATTGACTCCGCAATATATCCTTCTGCGACAGTAGCTGACTTCCATCCACCATGCCTTTTTAGACTTAGTAAGTCTCCACCATTTTCTGCCAAAAGTGTGGCCGAGCTACGCCTCAGAGAATGACCGGTATAACATTCAGGACTTTCTAATCTCAAATATTGAGCAACTGCATAAGGTACTTTACTGATAGTATTATGCCCAATATTTTGTCTGGCATGTTTACCTTTACGGTATGATATAAATAATTTTTTAATTTCAGTTGGCCTGTTAGCTAAGTATTTTTTGAGTACATTACTCCATTCTGGCTCAACAATGACAAATTTTCTAGATGTTCCATTCTTGGTATTAGGAATATTGATAATAATAATATCCTCTCGAACGTTTACATCATCCAGAACCATCTTACAAAGTTCGTCTGTCCTGCAAGCTCCAGCTACACCAACTACCAAAATAGCCTAAAATATCAATTCTTGTAGAAAACTAGTCATAAAGTTATGAGTAAAATATCTATACTACCTTCTTCGATAAAAATTCATTATCAGGTGCCTCTTTAATAAATCTATCGATTTCTCCTTTCGAAAATACTTTAGATTTCTTTGGTTTATAGGAACTATTCTTCTGCTTCAAAAATGCCGTGAGCTTGAAGAATCTTGATATGTCGATATTTTCTTTTATTGATAACGTTGTCTTGAGCATCGAATAGTTGCTCCACAATGTGGATATTTTATTATTATTAGCTTTCTCTTGGAAATATGCCAATAAAACATTTTCTGATAATTCAACTATTTTTTTGCTTTCACACCAAATTTTCAATTTGCTATATGCATTCATATACAAACGCTTCGATTTGGATGGCAACAAATCGCCACTTGCATCAATTGCCGCTTTCCTAACTTCGGGCGGGGTACATGCTTCCATATCAGTGTCACTTGAATAATTATCACTCATTTTTAGTTTATATTCGAAATTTCACTTGGAATTTTATACCTTCAGCATCTAGTTTCTGACAGCCAAGTCAAATTTCATTTTAGTTTGTTTGACCACTGGACTCCCAGGCTACTTGATATATATCGACATTTTAGTAATATGCTTGATAAACACGGTAAATGGCATAGCTCCCTCCTTCAGTGAAAATGAAAATCTGGATGATAAAATATGTTGATATTTCAGTGTTAGTAGTGGAAAAAATATTATATACACTTCGGGAGAGAACGCTATTATATAGCTCGCACATTATATCCTTCGGCGCTTCGCGCCTCAGGATATAAAAGTGCTTGCTATATAATAACTCACTTCCCACCCTAGGTGTATAATATACTATTTTATGTTCTTTATGAATCATTTCTGTGATTGTAAAAATAGGGTTATGATTATGGATAGTGTTCATTCATTTTATCACTCAATTAATTTAATTCATTCACTTGTTTAATTCTTATATTATACTGTGACTTTTCATTCATCCAAAATGTATATTCGATATTATATATATTCTTTTTGTCTTTCTTAATGAATATATGTTTTTAGATATTTCTGAATGTGAGAGCAACAGGAAGAATGTTGAACAGATACATATTTAATTTATTTCTACGAATTCCTCTTATGTTCGAACATTATTATGTCCATACCAGACTGCCATATCATTTTGATATTTACTCAAGTATTCAATATGGATTTTTCTACGAGATTGCCATCCTTCGACAAAAATAAATATTTTGACTTGATTTGATTCTGATTAGGAGCCTCTCCGTTTGGTTTATTTCTTCTCAATAAATCTGTTTCACTTAATATGTTCCTTCGTTAATCTGAAGTTTTGAAAGCATAAGTTCACCCTCGAAGCTTCTTCCTCAACCAAGCACTAGTCACTGGTGTGATAATATCTCAATAGGCACCTATAGGAACCTCTTGAAAACATTGAGGAATGATGGAGTAAACTTGTTGGAAATCGGTATATATGTCGCGGTAAATTACGTTTTTTTCCTAATCAGAAGTTATGTTGACCTTGAAAAAAAGTATTTCCAACAAGCTCATCGATGAATCGTTAAATGACGTTGAATGTATGTTATTGAAACGTATGAATAGAGGTAACGCTATTGACATAACCAAATGAGAAACGTTGAAAAATCAACGAGTATTCTTTTTTCTTAACTAACGTCGATCAGTTACGTAACAAAAGAGGTGATGAGTACCTATGTTCAAAATTCATGAGTTAACTGTGCATAATGTTTCCATCACGTTATGTTACCTCACTTCTATGTAATACTAGTTATATTATCGTTACATCTATGAGTAGTCCAGGTGACGTCAGAATCTAGATAGCATTATCACTTCTCACTTATATAATTGAGACATAACTATTATACTTCTATGAATATAAACGAAAAATTATCACCATCAGGCTTATTAATACTTTATTGAACAGAAAATACATAATAAAAAGTGAAAATTCACCAACTCACAGTATTATAATCTCAGAGGTTGAGTCTGCCACCTTTATATTCCCTCTTTGGTCATACTGATGATAATATACTACTTGAACTCCAAATTCATTTGGAATAGTGGCTGCCAATAAGCATCTTTTGAAATTATTATGTTTTTGATCTCAATATCACACTGCTGCCTATGGTTTTCATATTGATGATTTGAAATGATGACATATACAACCATGATTAAATTATATGTCTCAAAATCTCTTCAAAATTCTGACTTGGCTGATAACTATAGAAACAATCACCTCAAATTTTTGATGAATGTAGTAAACGATCATTATCTACCTTGCGGACCTTGTTTCCCTGATGTTATATGTAGGATAACATGCATTAATCGAACATTATTCATCCCATCAGAATAGAGTATTCAACATTCCAATCAAATTTCTGTAACTCAGATAGCTCAATCCTCAAGGCACTAGCTCAACTTGCTGGTCAGGGAACAATAACACAAAAAAAACATAACACCGCCCCGCGTGAGAGTCGAACTCACAACCTCTGGGTTACATGCCCAAAACTCAGCCAATTGAGCTAACGGGACATCCGTCGATCAATCGGCAGGAAGGTCGAGTTCTCATGACACACCAGGCGGCAGAATCCTTTCAATTCCCGAAGTTACTCGAAATCATGCCCTATATGAAATATCGCTGGCAGGATGGTGTTATACAGTCTCCATTTTTCCCCGTTCGTCCTCTGGCATTGTCTTTCCTTGTGTACGGAAATGTCGGCAACTGTTTACCTAGTATTTCTAACATCTCTGCAGTGATTTATAGTTCCTAGATCAGTTAATGTAAATCTACAATCTAAAATTAATTGCTTTGAAATCATTCTTCAAATCTGAAATTGTTACTAACACTTGTTGTTCTCGATAGCCAATCAAAATCGACCATTTTCACGGTTTCTCCTATTCTTCTGTATTCGATATTTTTTTGTTAACAAAATTTTAACGGACTTGCTCTACCAATACCGGAGCCGAATCGACCCACACGTGACCAACCTTCCTCGTTCATTAGCGATAAAATTTTTGACATTTAAACCGTCAATCATGTTGAAAGCCAGAATGATAGAGTGTGCGCTACTCTCGCAAGGCGCTCGTTTATTGTCCCGTCTCAATCATGAAATATCCATACGAATACAACTTGTGACACTAATTTTCCTGGATATATCCTTCGATTGACATACTCCAGCTAGCTGCTTCAATTCAGGTCATGAAAATCATCCAAAACTTCTCGCTTACCACTCGAAAGTTTCGATAAACAATTTTATTCGCGAAATCATTAGGCAACAAGCTATCGTAACAATCGCCGAATATTTCTGGCAAAATAGTATCCCTCGTGGTATTATATATGATAAAGTTCATTAGCCTGGCATCAAGTTGTTTGGAGGTTAACAGCACAATATGCTGCTTCATATTTTTGGTCCGTTTCTGGTTATAGCTGTAGTAGCTGATGAAGTAACTTTTAGAAATCTAAACTGATATAAAATGATCTTAGGACTTCAATAGGACAAGAACGGGTATCAGACTTATCAGTACTGTCTTTATAGAGGCAGACAATTGAATATGGGTGGATGCGTCAGTTTCTTGTAGCAAGACTTTAACAGCTGAGAGATGACATTCTATCCAGATGCAAATTCTATATGAACATCTATGCGTGAGAGCTTCGTTTTCCATAAACAGGGTTCCGAAGTTTGAATTACTTTTGTGTTTGTCCAGGTTCCTCCTACAATAATTTCCAAAATGATGATTTGAAATTTGGTAGACCTATCACACTTTGGAAACGCAATATTTGGTGTTATCGAGCGTTCTTAAATACATACAGGGTGATGGTACACTTTTGAGGGTATGAAACGATCAATCTTTTTTTGTAGCAGGATTTCAACAGTCTGAAAACACATTTTGTTGAGATGAGAACCTCATGTAAACCTATATGCGTGGGAGCTTCGTGTTCAATATGCAGTGTTTCAGAGTTTGAGATCCTTGTGTTTTCTCCTACATTTTTCGAAATAATGAATTGAAATTTGGTACACCTAGTACACTTTGGTAACGCAATATTTGAGGCTATCGAGCATTCTTCAATACCTACAGGATAATACACTTTTGGGATCGTACAAACTCTGAAATTCTGATGTTTATCGAAGACGAAGCTCCCACGCATATATGTTTATGGAAGATCTTGAGGAAATGTCTCCTTTGAAACTGTTGAAGTCCTGCTATACAAAAACCTGACTCACCCTGTATATTCGAATTGTTTATTGGCTTCTCGAATCCTGGGAGCTTTATTTGAAAGTGATTACTCACATATTCAATGAACTTCAATTTCATCTAGTGCAAGTTTCTTGTTTCGGTCACACCGGAAGTGTAATATTTCGTTCTTATACTAGCAAAGTCATACACTCATGCAATCAAATGGATGTACCAAATTTGGAACATCCATTCAAAATAGCACCGAAAATACAGGGGAGAAAATTGATTCCCTGTCTCCCCGTACCTATACCTACCTATTGAAAATTGATGTGGTCTGCCGATTTGGCAATTCATTTCAGGAAGAGGAATATTAATTAGTATGATCCTGGTTACAAGATAATTTCGTCAGCTATAGTCACACTCGGTCACACTATTTAATATTGGCAAAGATCGAATAATCACTTCCCTGTTACTTGCATGATTAACGATTCATGCCAGAAATATTTCAAATATAGAAAATAATACTCGAGCACGAATTATTCTGATGAGATTTTGAACATAGTCAGTCATATTTGAAATTTTTGCATTATTATAAATATTCATGTAGAGTCCTTATTTGAATAAGATAACGAAATGAATATGTAATAAATTTACTTCAAGGCACAAAAAATTCACCAATCTTTCAAATACCAATCAACCTTCAGTATTACCTATACGAAGTGTTCAAAATTCCACCTAGCAGTGCATACGTATACAATATGAAGTGAAATATCCATTAATTGCAAATCTTGGTGCTCAGTCGATCCATTTATTGAGCATGCCTATTTGCCTATATTTAAGGATAATCCGATTCGAGTTTTTTATGTTGGCATTACTGTAAATAGACTAGCTGTCGACAATTTCGTGTTTTAGGGGTCTCGGATGTCAGTTTACAGGTACAGGGTTATTCATCGAAATGACCTACCCCAATATGATTATTATCATTATACGTTATTTTTTATGAAAAAAAAACAATATGCGGATGTTGAATTTTTTGAAAAGGGATTTCCTGTAATGTTTAGAAAACATCGTGAGAACCAAGGAAAATGAGGAAAGAATTGGTATTCTTCTTGAATTTCTGGAGGTTATTGCCTCGGGGAACACCTCCCATGACAATGTGTTCCAGAGCCTCGCTGTTTGTTGGATAAACGAGTCTTTGGAAAGATATGTTCTGCAGGTCTCCAAAATGACCACGAAGGGGTGCGAAGCCTCAACTCGATGGAAATAGTGCCAGATCGCCAACTTTTCTATGGTGTTCCAGAGAAGTAAGTGAGTTTGTGAGCAACGCATCACCCACGAGACGAATCGCCATTTTTTAGACAGAATCCAACAGTTTCAGGGTATGTTTGGGTGCTGCACTTCAAATATGGGAACAGTATTCCAGGACAGGTCGGATCTGTGTCTTATAGATCATAAGCAACTGACTGAATGTAAAAAAGCTCCTGACCCGAAACAGAAAACCAAGTATTTGAGATGCACTTTCAGCAATTGATCTCACGTGATTTTACCAAGAGTTTACCAAGGATAATGGAATGGAAGTCTCCAAAGGTATGGTTACTCCTGACAAACTTACGTTGGGCACAGTGAGATCGGCTTTTCTAGAGAAGAGGCATGCTTGTGTTTTGTTGCATTGAAATCTACCATATTATTGAATCCCCATTCGAGAATTGTCGCCAAGTCCATATTCATATTGCCAACATTTCTTCCTCGTTCGTTTCTGATTTGCCTGGCTGGTATTGGAGCCCTGGAAGAGAAGGCGTTATGGAGAGTACTATCATCCGCGAAGCTGTGTACTGGACATGAAGTTGCTTTCAACAAATCGTTGATATAAAGTAGAAATAGTGTTGGTGCTAGAATTGATCCTTGCGGAACACCAGCATTTATGACAAGAGAGTCAGATGGAACTCCGTCGACCACTACATGGAGAGACCTGTTTGAGAGAAAACTAGCTAGCAGAGAACATAGCTGGGGAGGCAAGCCATAAGATGGAAGCTTGGCGAGGAGTCCGTGGTGCCAGACTCGATCGAATGCCTTCCCTGCCAAAAATACCTTATGAAGTCTCATGAAGAAATATAGATAAAATATGAGTATTAATAAGGATATATAACCGAGTTCTGTAGCGTATGAGTACATTATCTCTGGCACATGAACTTTCTAAAAGGTTTAATGATATTTCATGAGTATATGTGATTTATAAGCGTATACAAATATGGAGTATGAGAGTTTTTATCAGGCACAAGTGGTTTGAGGAGCCTATGACCACCAATAAGATATTCCACTTCCAATTGGAAAAGTATTCTATGCACATTCATGCGCCTTAGTATATATGAGAAATGTGTAGAAATTCACTAATAGAAATTCTATTGGGTATCGTCAGGAAAAAAATATATCAGGATTTTAGAGTTTCACTAAGGAATTCCTTATCTAATTTAATGCGATTTCTATTAGCATTCATGTGACTCAGAATAACTGAGAATTTACGAGTTTCAATCAGACAATGAATGCCTAATCTGAAATGTGTCCAATGAGTGTTTATAAGACAACTAGTTTCTAGGTTTATGAGCTCAAATATGAAAACACGGTTCTAAAATTATAGGTTTTTTATCAGCTTGAATCCGGTAAATAATTATTGAGTAATCATAAGTTTTTAAAAGACAATATAGATATAATCTTCAACGTATTTCATGGGTTTTTGTGAGGGTGAAAAGTGTTCGATAAATTATGATATTCAATAGGGAACTGCTGCCATGATTCTATCGGTTGCTGATGAGTTTGTATGTGGTATATGTGGTTTCAAGTATTCGAGATTTCTTATAAGCAATTACTGATCTATAATGAAACGTATCTTATTAGTCAAGCTGAGGTAAGATGTGTTCCAGAATTCATGAGTGTTGATAAGGATTCACCGTTATAACTGTATTCGTATGTTATGATGTTTCATGCGTTATTTCTGTCTAAGAATTCAGGACAATACATGCCTAATCTGAATGGTATCTAACAAGTTTGTATGAGATGTGTTAGTTCTGAGGATTTTTGGGGTTTGAAAAGACATTACTGATTTGAAACGGAATGTATCCTATGGGTCATGCTGAGGCTTGATGTGTATCAAAACTGATGGGTGTTGATAAGGGTATACCATTATGACTCCAATGGTATTTTGAGAGGTTTTATGCGGGATTGCTGTATAAGGAGCCAAGATTTTAGATTAGACAATACATGTCTGATTCGAAATGTATCTGATCATTTTTTATGAGATATGTATCTCATGAGGAAATGTTTGTTTAAGGATTCATGAGAGTTGATAGGGATTCACCGTTATGAGTGTATCCATACGTTGAAATGAATGATGCGTTATTGGGATTCACGAGTTTTGATGAGACAATACATGTCTTATCTGTATGGTAACTAATTAGTTTGTATGAGATGTGTATGTTCTGAAGACTTTTGTAGTTTGAAAAGACAATACTGATTTGAAATGAAACGAATCCTATGGGTCAAGCTGAGGCTGTATGTGTTCCAGAATTCATAAGTGTTGATAAGGATATACAGTTATGACTTCAATGGTATGTTGAGAGGTTTCATGCAGAATTTTTGTATAAGGATTCACAAGTTTAGATAGGACAATACATGCCTAATCTAAATGGTATCTAATGAGTTTGAATGAGATGTGTATGTTTTCGAGGTTTGTAAAGACAATGCTGAAGCTGAGGATATATAATGTGTTATAGACTTGTTGAGGGTTGATGAGGATATATAGTTATGACTTCTAGTATATCGAGAGGCTTTTTCGCAGAGTTTTTTCATGATGATTCACGAGTTTGGATCAGACAGTTCATGTCCAATATAAAATGTTTCCTATAAGTTTGTGGAGTTTTCAATAGTACAATATTTTCGAGTTCAAAATATATATTATTAGATCTTATGAGGATTAATGACAATGATTGACAGTGGTTATATGATGATAATAATAAAACAAGAGGTTTTATGCGGAATCTGTTTACTAGTTTCAATCAGACAATGCATGCTCAATCCAAAATGTATCAAATGAGTTTGTATGAGAAAATCAGTTCAAAGATTTGTAATTTCTAATGAGAACACGCACGGTTCTAATATTATAAGGTTACCAGCAGTTTTTATGAGAAATATAATTTTTGATAGCTCATAACTTCTTTTCTGCAAGACACCATTGCGTAGGTACAATTTTTGTGTTCATATAATATATCAGAGTCAGTGCTTGAACGCACGTCATTGTTGAAGGTGAACATTATATATACAGGGTGCCTGAAAAAGGTTGGGACAGGGCTCGGCTATGGACTCCTGGGATGAAAACAAGTTGATTTAGGCCAACTTACCTATATCCAAACTCGTCTCGTTAAATTGGTACAAGGCGTTGAAGTTTTTTCGGAAAAAATAATTTTGCTCACAAAAAGAGTAGGCTGAGATTGATTTTCATAATTTTTGGCATGGCATGTTCTGTGACTGTGAGTCACGTTTTGAGATGTTTTTGATCATCATCAGTGACCTGCAAGTATTTCGAACAACTATGTTGCCGTTCAAATTTGGTGACAACTTTTCAGAGGTCGGACTGGAAACTTCCAGTTTCTTTTCCAGAAAGATATTCCCTTCAGAAATATTTTTTGTATCTTGTTATTTTTTCAGGATCATTTGCGAATGAATAATTTCTGATCTGAGGCATCTTATGCATTTTTAAGAAAAATAATCTGGTTGGGACATGGCTTGACTGTAGACTCCTGGGATAAAAATAGGTTGATTTTAGCCAACTTACCTATATCCAAAATCGTTTCGTTGAGTTGGTACAAGGCGTTAAAGTGCTCACCTTGGGTCCTGTATATAGTTATCGCTAAATTTGTGACGTGAAAGTTCTTGTAATGCCAACGAGGACCAGCAACTTATCAGTTTATTTACAATAATGAATCATATTGTAGCCATGATCAATAAACAGTCCAACTAATTAGATTAATTTTCAAAAATGCACAGGATGCATCATATCAGAAATTATTTATTTGCAAATGAACCTCGAGTCAAAGATAAACACGATACAAAAAATATTTCTGAGGAAAATATTTTTCTGTAAAAAAATGGAAGTTTCCAGTCCGACCTCTGGAAAGTTATCACCAAATTTGTACGGCAACATGGTTGTTTGAAACACTTGCATGTCACTGATTATGATCAAGAACATCTCAAAACGTGACTCACAGTTGAGGAACATGCCATGCCAAAAATTATGGAAATTGATCTCAGCCTTCTCTTTTTATGAGCAAAATTATTTTTTTCCAAAAAAAATTCAACGCCTTGTACCAACTCAACGAGACGATTTTGGATATAGGTAAGTTGGCCTAAATCAACTTGTTTCTATCCCAGGAGTCCACAGCCGAGCCATGTCCGAACCTTTTACAGATACCCTGTATATTTTATTTGAAAATATAACTATATTGATTGTCACTTTCTCGGAAAAAACTTATTGATTTCCTTTTTTTTCCATATATTCAACACCCCCTGATTTCGTTACAAATAAGTTTCAGACCATCTTTTATCATCTTTTTTTTTTAATCACACGACCCTTTATATTGCCATATTTTCCGATTTATTGCAAAAACTTCAGCTCATCAAAACAGAATTGTTTTTATATTGGTACTGGTATTTCAACTTGAATAAGCACACAATTCGAAGAGACGAAGAAGCCTGAGGGTTTTCGCCAAATGAATCCTCATTCGATCACATAAAAAGCATTCAATATACTTTATATCCTCATACATTCTCATAATTCCTATCAGCATTGCATCAAGAAACTATTATATATTTTCATGCCTACTAGAAACTGATAGATCCACATAAAAACCCGAACAACAAAGCCAAATTCATAACATAGGTAACTCATAAATCCACATAGATTCACATTTGAAAATTCACTTGGAGAGTCATTAAGTCTCCACATAGAGGGGAATACAAAATTCAAGTTGGTAACAAAACAGTAACTTTTTTGCGTTGGTACTTCTGAGACTGAGCTAGCCACTAGCCAGCCATATTTGTTTTAGTTTATGTTGCTCGCGAAGGAAGACAGTTATCTCTGTTTTGATTCGAGAGAATACCCATTATTCTGAAATTATTGTTGAGAATTAAGGTGTGAATTGCATATCATATCATGTGTAGTGTAGTGGATTCGATAGTGCTCCAATCTGAAATAACTTTTGGATAAATGTGAACATTACTCATGATTACCAACGGGATCTGTTTCTTTGTTCGCACCAAGAGGTTGAACATCCGCCATGATGCATAAACTTGTGAGTATTTTTTATCTCGAATATTGCATCACTTCATCCTCATTGCTGATTTGGATTAATGAGGATTCATGAGTTTGAAATAGACAATTCATTGCTGATATATATAGGGTTCTATAAGTTCCTGTAAGGTTCATATGTTTCAATGATTGAAGGTTAAAAATGACTGGCACAATTTTACACATAACTTTGTATCTTGTTAGTTGTTTGTATAAGGTTTCCAATCACGATACTCAATTATATTTCATTGCTCATTCACGGGCCTGAGAAGATATGATATATGTGTAGAAATCAGAGAATATAATCGTATATGATATCGTGTGGAAAGACAGGAAACAGTGAGAGCAGCATTTATTAGCTGTAATAAGGAACCCCGCATCTGATTCAATGCGTTTTTTATGAGCATTAATATGATTCAAAACGACTCCAAGTTTTCAAGTTTCAATGGTGAAATTCAGTGTTGATTACAATCGTAGCTTGCAGGTTGTTATAAGCAAAATATCTTCCAGGAATTCATACCGTCTAATGAGGAACCACAGATCCGATTACATTGAATCCTCATTGAATGTATGTGGAATGAAATATTTGAAAACCAATGAGATTGTATAAGACATTACTATCCCAATATGCAATGAATTTTATGAGTTTTCATAAGACAATTCATTTTCGAGAATTCACGGAACCAAATGGCATTGGTTTCTTGTGAGTTATTTTTTATTTTGAATTATTGAGGAATCAGAACTTCGATCAATACTGAGCTATCCTGGAAGATGTCATGAATGTTCTTATTTCAGTATATTTCAGGATTACGATAGGTTCATATAATCGATGAGTCTTTGTATCCGTAATCAAATTAGGAACGCACGATGTTCTTTGAACATAATAGGGATTCCCTTTCGTGCGCTCCAAGCGATAATATATATATATATAGTAGAAGGCATGAATTTGAAAAATGTCTAGTTTTTCAGTAGATTTTTCATCGATGGGCCTTGTGAATATGTGGCAACATGCATTGTCCATATCACAAATTTTCATATTGACTTTACTGCTGACACAATGTTTTCTCATACACTAGTTTCAATTCCACCAACATTAAAGATCTACCAATATTCAGCAATATTTATTGTCTCTAAAAGATGTGGACCTCATGAGTAGCTGGCTATGAAAACAGAGCGAGTGTAGAATGTTTTTAAATCCTTGCCACCTCCCTGTCGAATTCACAAATTTTTCATACGATAGCGAATACTAATCCAGGATACGAAGATTAGAAATGCTTGTGATATAAAATAAGTTGGTTTCAAATTTTTGTGGTTCTGATATCCTGGATTATTATTCGCCGCTGTATGAAAAAATTGTAAACTCTACAGGTATGTGACAAATATTATAAAACATTCTGCACTCGCTTTTTTTTTCATATATTCAATAAATACTGCTGAATATTGGTGAATGTTTAATGTTGGTAAAAATTGAATCTAGTGTGTGACGAATCACTGTATCAGCAACAAGGCAAATATAAAAATTTATGATATGGACAATGTTGCCTGATATTTACAAGTTCAATCGATGAAAAGTCTACTGTGAAACTAGAATTTATCAGAATGTTGGGCTAAGACTAGAAATATCTCATAAGTTGTATATTTTTGAAAAAGCAAAAAGCAACAATGTTTCAAATGAGGAAAAATATACGTGATGTTCCATTTGAAAAAACATAACTTTGGATTGATTATATCTGAATAACAGCTTATTCTGAAATTCTGATTACGCCACTGGATTCTACGTGAAAAAATGTATGACAAACACTTTCGACTTTTTCGATGAATTGGAAGATGGTTGAGATACAAGAAGGGTCCCGAAATGCAGCATTTTCAATTTCGCCCTGTATCTCAAAAAGGTAGCGGGCTACAAAAACTTGGTTAAGGGTATCGTGAGTTTCACTAAAAAGAAGCCCACGTTTGCGAAAATGGAAAATCTCTATTTTAGAAAATAAATGAGATACCTATCCCGTTATGACATCGAAAATAGGACAGCCTGTACAGGGTATTCACGAATATTTAGAACCCCTACTCAACTTTTTTATGTATTGTCAATTTCATTCATCCAAGAAACTTTCTTCAATACTCTTTCTTTAAATTTTCAAATTTTATATATGCCAATGAAAAAACTGACTATTTTTTTAAAGTTCAACTGTTTTTCTGTTGGTTTATACAGAAAAAATATGAGAGATCGTTCTCGGAAACAAAATCGAATGATACATGAAAAAATAAGCAGGGGTTCAGTACAAAATACTGAAGAACTGTCAATAGTAACTCTTTATGAATAGATATGTTGTACTCATTTCAAACTAATCAATGCCACGCTGTTTCAATCAAGACTTCCAATAATTAGGAACTGTTGATAAGTGTATATGCACAACAGAGTTATACATCAGGAATTGATCATGAATATACCTGCAGAACGCATTTCAAACTCATAAATGCCACTGTAGTACAATGAGAAACTCTGATCAGGAACTGATTATGAAAGTATCTGCAATAAACATTTCAAACTTATAAATGCCACTGCATTCCGATAAGGAGTTCTGATCAGGAACTGATTATAAATCTATCTGCAAATCAGAGTTCATATGGAATTGCTATGATGAACCCATTATGAATGCATGTATCTACAATACACATTTTGAACTCATAAATACCACGGTATTTTAGTGATAAATTCCGATTAGTGACTGATTATGAAATGTATCTGCAAAACAGAATTCATACTCGTAGATTTCATATGACTGTGCTATAATGAGCTATATATCTATGGATGTATCTGCAATACACACTTTGAACTCATAAATGCCAAGGTATTTGAAAAAAATCCCGATTAGGGACTGATTATAATTAATGTATCTGCAAAACAGCGTTTATTGTCATACACTTCGAAAGAAATTGCTATTAGGAACTGATTATAAATGTATCTGTGAAACACAGATTATACTCATAGAGTACGTGAAAAACTGCCAATAGAAACTCATTATGATTGTTCCTGTGAAACACATTTCAAACTGATAAATGCCACGGTAATTCAATGAGAAATTCCAATTAGGAACTGATGATAAGTGTATCTGCAAAACAGAGTTATACTCTAAGTGTTCCTGAGGAATTGCTATTAGGTATTGATTATGAATGTACCAGCAGGATACATTTCAAACTCATAAATGCCACTGTGCCCCAATAAGGAATTCCGATTAGGAATTGATTATGGATGTTTCTGCAAGACAGAGTTTATACTAATAGAGTTCATACGGAATTGATATAAGAAACTCATTCTGAATGTATCTGCAATACACATTTCAAACTCATAAATGCCACGGTATTTCAATAAGAAATTATAATAAGGAACTGATTGTGAATGTATCTGCAAAACAGTTTATACTCAAAAATTCCCATTATAAATGTATCTGCAATACACATTTTCAACTCATGAATGCCACGGTATTTCAATGAGAAATTCCAATCAGGAACTGATTATACATGTATCAGCAGAACAGAGTGCATACTCAAAGACTTCGAAAAGAATTGCTATCAAGAACTGATCATAAATGTATCTGTGAAACACAGCTGATACTCATTGAGTACATGAAGAACTGTCAATAGAAACCCATCATGAATGTACCTGTCAAACACATTCCGAACTGATAAATGCTACGGTGTTCCAATGGGGAATTCCAATTAGGAACTGATGATGATTGCTATGAGGGGCTCATTATGAATGTTTCTGCAATACACATTTCAAACTCATAAATGCCACGTTAATTCAATAAGAAATTGCAATTTGGGACTGATTTCAAATGTATCTGCAAAACAGAGTTCATACTCATAGAGTTGCTATTAGAAACTCATCATGAATGTATATGCAGAACACATTACATTCTCATGAATGCCACAGTGTTTCAATGAGGAATTGCCATCAGAATCTGATTATAAATGTATCTGTAAAACATAGTTCATACTCAAAGACTTCGTTGGAAATTGCTATTAGGAACCGGTCATGAATGTACATGCAGAACACATTTCAAAATCATGAATTACGATGTTTTAATGAGGAATTGCCATTTAGAACCGATTATGAATGTATCTGTGAATTACAGTTCAAACTCATCGACTCCATTGAGGATTGCCATTAGGAACTGATTATAAATGTAACTGCAGAATACATTTCGAGCTTATAAATTACTGTTTCACTATCCAACTTGACTCTGATATATTCTCATATGTAAATAACCAGGAATTACTAGTAGGAACTGATTATGAATATATCTGCGAAAAACAGTTCATACTTATAAGGAAAAGGGAGAGAATCGCCATTAGAAACTGATTATATATGTATCTGCAAAATACATAGGATTATACGGAATTACTGTTTCACTATCCAACTTCATTCTCATTAATTCCCATATATATTTTTTTATAAGTTTCTATGAGACATTTTTGGCAGGGTTGGCTAAGGTTTCACCATATTGTCCAATAGATTGCTGCCATATATGTGGCACAACAGAAGTACCTTTTTCATGTATACGTGAAGTATCATATTCTGGTACTGAAAGTACCATGAATCATGAAACAAGGAAGTTATAGCTTTGGTTGAGAGTGTCGCACCTCCCTGTATATTGGATTATGTTTTTCATATACCACAAAATGATTTGTGAAATCAAATTTCCCTAAGGTACCAAATTAGTGATTCTTTTATATCAACAGTGACAAAGATTGAAAAAGCTGCATTTAATGAATTATTTTCAAAGGGCTGTAGCACCAGTTGAAAAATTTTTTCGACACCCCTCGGAGTATACGAACGTTATTCTGAGACACCCTGCAGATATACACTATAAAATCTTGTATTCTCACTTATTTTTCACCACTTTTTCGACCCCAGAAAAATCGATTAATTATTGATCACTGAATTAGTTTGGGAATGTAGTCGATAACTATAAAATATTTCATATTCATGGCTAATAAGATATATGTATAGATGCCAACATACAGAAATAATTTTTCTGGGGTCAAAAAATTGGTAATAGGAAGTGAAAATGGAAGATATCATGTTGGATATATACTCATGTGATCACAAAGAATCACAGATTCAGAAAAGCATATAAGAAACGGGGTGTTCCATATAAAAAAATATTTTGTGGTTTGTCACGCCTTTGGGGATCGCCCTGTGAAAGTTCTGATTAGGGCTGTGGAAAGGCCTCCTTGCGGTATTCAACTTCCGCATGTTGTTTTTTCACCTCGATAAATAATAACCGGGTGAGCCTTTTCGATGGATAACCCTGTACATACATACATGGTTGTTTGGTTCACCGCCGTATATCTGGGAGGGGGTGATAGGTAATGTGATTTTGAATATATCCATTTATGTAACCTGATATACAAAGCGTTACACTTTTTGAGAAATCATAGCTTGGAAATTAGTAGTTGGATGTTACAGTAAGACGTTCTAAATGCTAGCGAGTCGAAACCTTCTTTTATCACATTCAGATTACATTACGTGCTCGATATTGAACTACTTATCCATCTATTTATTAAAAAAATATTGTGATGATATTCCTCTTAGAGGGGCTCTAGAAACAACATCAGGAAGGCAGGAGTACAACGATCATCCTGTTACATCCATCCCAGATTGTTCTCCAACATCCCAATGATTGTAACATGAACCAACCTATTTCCCAACACTCGATATATGTCGCGGTGACAAATAACGTGACAGAAGATTCTGGAATGTCTGGAAACAATCGATGAAACAATCAAAGAGAGAGGTATTGTTATAAGAAGCTTCTAGAACAAAAGAAGGTTTCGGAAGATTATTCGAGAAGGTTCGACCATTGTCGATCTAAATGAAAACCTAGTAAGCGACCTAGTACGCGAGGAGGTACAATAAGCTCTTGCCTACCAACTACCTAACCAGGTTGTCATCATCTAGAACGACAATCGTTCGACAAGCAAAGCCTGCCAAGAGATCTGATATATAAGGACGGCCGGACCGCCGCCGTCAGTCAGTCAAGCAGCGAGTGTCAGAGAGACATTCATGTACCGCGTGATATGAATCATTCCACATAAATAGTAGTTATATAAGTTCGATATAAATTAGTGTTCCTTCAGTTGAAATAAATCAGTTCGCTTCGCACCCGAATGAAATGTTTGACGAAACTGTTATTATAACTTTCATGGACCCACCCATCCATCAAATTCGGTAAAATTCAGGGAAACGATGATATCTCGAAATGCGTTACAGTTTGTATAATATATAGTAGTTACATGGTAGGATATGTTCAAAATGTTCCTACCAATCACTCCCTTTGGCCCCTCTCAAATATATGTCGGTGAACGAAACACCCTATATTTACGAGGGCTCATCATAGAAAACTATCATGCAGAGGTGACTTGTTGGCACTATACATCAATAAACACGCGAATGCGCAAAAGTGAACATGAACACACAGTATGCATTAAATGTGTTATTGTTATTTAGATAACTCATAGTAGCCGAAAGAAAATACATGACTTGACACAGGTACACAATTATAAATGTAATTCATCATTTCTTCATTTGATTGTTTTTTTTTTCGCATCATGGATTCTCTGGATCATTTGGTATCGTCTCTATAGAGCTATTAATGATGTGTCTAGACGCAAAAAAGGAGTTGTAGAGTTCGAAGCATTTTTGAATGCCGCAAGATTTCTGGAGATTATTACATCCTCGTTCATGAAATGAGACTGCATGAATGACATCAATAATTACTTTCATAGTTTTGTCACCTTTCGTTCAACGTGCCGTCATTTCAATGAACGTTTATCAATGGTGAGACCAGAAATGAAGAAATTATATATGACAACAGAACACTCACCTTTTGCAAACGTCAAATTCAGTTGACAATTTCATATTTTGCGATTCGCATAAATTTTGCGGAATTCGTACAAGTATAAACATACCTCAAGAAATCAAGGAATACGGCATCAAAATTTGATTTAGGTAAAAAAGTATGTGAGATTGAATAACAATCATGAAAGAATCAAATATGGATCACTTGTTACCAAAGTTTGCTATCCAATAACACATTTATGAATCATCAGTTCCTGAAACAATGTCATTTCAGAATATAGTGCCTTCAAAATCGAATTTGGCGTTCGATCGAATGTAGGTATCCGGTACTTCACGGAAGCATTGCATAACAGAAACAATTTTCTCACCTGCAATGTTGGCATATGCCAGTGCCTGTGGTATCACCGTCAACCCGACTGTGATGCCCGCTACCAAATCACCTACTGCGCATGCCGAGTCGTACCTCGGCAACCAACTGAGTATGGGCAGTCTTCTATACAACAACTTCTTGGTGCAGGCATTCTGCGCTTTCGTCTTGACCCAAGGAACTACTGATTTAATGGCTTCCACGGTTGATGAATGCTTTTTGGTGGTATCTATCACTGAAAATTGAAAAGAAATCAATGTTGATGAAAAGAGATTATGACAGTGATATGCGAGGCCTCATGAGATAATCCCCGAACATAGTGGGAACTTTTCATTCACCATAATATCGATCCTCGATTCACTCAAAGTGTTAACACAAATATCCCGAGGATGTTACATTGGGGTCTATCAGGGTTATAAACCAAGTCACAATGACCTATCATTGGTATTGCCAGGAAATCTTCTATTCGATGAAATATTCGCTATATACTTATTTCGATGGATTCGAGACTTATATCTGAATACCAGGGATCAAAACACAGAGTCGCCTCCTGAAAATTCTAGAGACGACTTTGTGTTTCGATTCTTGATAACTAACCACTTCACTTTGGGATTCGATGGTCTTCTACCACAGATTGATATGTGAATTTGTGAATAAACCTCTCATCATTAGAGAAACTCTTTGGGATCTCGCTTTCGTGTCTGACATGAAAATTGATAATCCCTTACCTATCTGACGAAACATTCGTAATATTCGTATCATTCTGTTGAATTTGAGACTAGGTATTCAAATTTGTGAAGGCCCTTAACAACCACCTTGCATTTTTGTCGGAACATATGACAGTGAGAAGAGGAGTCGCTTATTGTTCAATTTGGCACCACAATGTGAACTATAAAATATCGGAATCGTGATGTGTGACATACATGTGATCCACTTTGACATCTCTGGGGTCGATCCGTGGGCTCTGGGACGAAATAGCGATGGCCAAGAAAGCGACGGACAAAATATCGAGGCCAAAACAGCGAAAAGACAGAATAGCGATGGACAAAATCGCGACAGACAAAACAGCGACAGGACAAAATAGCGACTGACAAAACAGCGACAGCAGATAAAAGCGATTAGGAAAACTGCTCTGGGAATAGCGACAGACAAAACAGCGGCCGAACAAAACAGCGGTCAAACAAAACATCGACTTAGGAACCAACGATTGAATGAAAAAGCGCATAGTTTGCACATAAAAATTTAATCCAGTATATCAATCCAATACTACTTAACCTTATATTTGTATAGGTTTCTTTTTCATCGACTCCCGTATTACTATTGTTACGATTGATTCATTACATGACATCTATTAATAAACTTTTGTCACCGGTTTGGACGATAATGAAGATCATCAAATCACAAGAAGGAACAGATTTGATACAATTTGAAGGCTACATATATACAAAAGATGAAGCCATCATAACTTCAGAGTCATGGAGGTGCGTGAAATCATTATGCAAAGGAAGATTGTGCGTGCAGCAAGGTAATCCAAAACCCACCATTCTTCACAATCATTTTGGATTTTGGAAGACAGAGGGTGAGCCCGCTGGGGGCCCTCAATTCACTTAGACCTCTAGGGTGGGTCCATTGTGGTACCTCTGTTGTTTCGTCCCTCATTTCTTCCGAACCGGCCTCAACTGAGTAGACGTTCACCTACCATTCGTATGAGTCCTCCTTGTGCTCTCCCCATCTGCTCTCCCGGCGAGCCTGGATGAGCCCGCCAGAGCCTTCGCTGGTCCAGAGCCCGACTGCTACCCGCTCCTATCGTGAGCTCTCATGCAGGCCCTGCTCCAGAGCCCATTGGTCCAGCGCCGGAGAACGCGAATACTGACATGAATAAAGATGATGAAGTCTCCTAGAGTAAAACACTCCGGAAGTAAATTACCTCTTCATTCGGATATACGGGCGAGAGGTACTCGAGGATACTCATCTCTAAAGATTGATTTTTGCAACAACCGGGGACTCAACAAAAACAACAATGACATCCACCAACAGAAACTCAAGTGAACTCGTCCACAAAACGAGGTCCACATGCTCTGTCCTGGTTACGAACTCCATTCTCTATTCAGGTTCAAAGGTGGAGTCTGCCTCTACGCTAAGGCCGAGGCTAAGGCTAACCTTTTATGCCAGAGAGTTTGGAACCAAAAGACTTTGATGTGATGTGGTTCAAACTAGTCGATACCAAACTGACCAAATTCATCTCCTGCCTTATCCTATCGCCTAATGATAATTAATATAACAGCCTCTTTGAGTTTTTATCACTCAAACTGGACTTCATTCAGGAGAATCATCCAACAGCTGGAATCATAATCATGGGAGACTTCAATGTACACAACGCAGCCTGGCTCAAATTTTCTAACGAAACAGATGATGCAGGTCGTCAAACTGGAGCCTTCGCCATAGTCACTCAAGATGTCAATAACCAGTCTGCCAATACACTAGATCTTTTTTTCACCAGCATTCCATATAGAATGGAAGTTTGTGCCCCCTTGGAAACACTGACCACACTCTCAACTCCACAACCTGCTCTCCCCATGTACCATACAATTCGACGACTGGAAAGGCCTTCGAATGTCTTTTTCAGCGTTTCCATGAAAGAGAGTTTGTTTCTCCTTAGAAGATCCAACACGACGTGCTGAGACAATTTCTGAAATCATCATATTGGGGATGCAAACCTACATTCCGAACACTGCAAGGAGAACATCTTCCGATAAGGCTTGGTTCAGTATAAACTGCTCTAGAGCTGTCGCTTCCAAACAGGCAGCATTCCATCGATGGCAGAAAAATCCAGGCCCTAAGAATATGTCGAGACTAGAGGCATATGCAATGAGAAAATTCGATCATCAAAGGATGCTCATAATGCCAGAATAAGATCAAAACTTGTTGATTGTCCTAACGGATTTCATTCATCTTTCGCCAAAGCTGTAGGAGAAACTTCACTATCAGCTCGTTTCCACCTCTAACCAAGGAATATTTATTTCCTGAAAATTTCACTCTGGATTTATCGAGAAAACAACCGCCAAACATAATGCCAATCGACAGTCATATGTCCGAGATCACCTTCCGCCAACGTACTATAAGTGAGATTTCATTGGGGCCCAACACCAACAAAGCTTATGGCTCCGACGGAATCCCAGCGATTGTTCTCAAGAAATGTACTCCCGAACTCTCTCTGCAAGTTGTTCAACTACTCTTGGGGATATTCTCGTTCAACTCGTGAAACCAGTTCCTAAAAAAGGCATGAAACCCTACCTAGAAACTACAGACCGATCGCACTGCTATCTATTATTTCAAAGAAGCTATCAACATCGAGCTCATGAAAAACCTGAAACATTCAGATGATATCAACGATAGGCAATATGGCTTTCGTCATCAGAGATAAACTGGAGACCTGCTCGCTCACGTCTCACATATATGGCAGCAATCTATCGAAAAATATGGCGAAACCTTAATCGTGGTACTTGATATCTCCAAGGCATTCGATCGAGTCTGGCACCACGGACTCCTCGCCGAACTTCCATCTTATGGCTTGCCCCCCAGCTATGTTCTCTGCTAGCTAGATTTTTCTCCGAGTTTTTCTCCAACAGATCTCTCCACGTACTGGTCGACGGAGTTTTATTTGACTCTCTTATCATAATCATATGCTGGTCATCCGCAAGTATCAATTCTAGCACCAACACTATTTTTACTTCATATCAACGATTTGTTGGAAGCGACTTTGTGTTCAGTACACAGCTTCGCGGATGATAGTACCCCCCATGATGCCTTTTCTTCCAGGCAAATCAGAAACAAAAGAGGAAGAAATGTTGACAACATAAATATGCACTTGGCAACAATTCTCGAATATGGATCCAATAACTTGTTAGATTTCTATGCAAACAAAACACAAGCATGCCTCTTTTCTCATTGTGCCCAACATCAGTTTGTCAGGAGTGACCATACCTTTGAAGATATCCTAAAAACTTGGTTTTTTGTTCAGAAGCTATTTCACTCCGAGTCAGCTGTTTATGATCTATAAGGCACAGATCCGACGTCTCGTGGGTGATGCTTCGCTCACAGACTCTCTCACATCTCTGGAACACCATTGAAAAGTTGGCGATCTGGCTCTATTTTACAGATATTTCCATGGACGATGCTCTTCTGAAATATCAACAATTGTCAACCAGCCTAGGCCCCCGGCCAGGGGAAACCTGCGTATTTTGACAGGACTGCTCACTTGACAGTGTCGTCTGAGATACAACCTAGGATGAATGGGTCTGAATCAACAAGCAGACTGTCGTTTTTCTGCTGCGTGGAACACGAAACGGATAAACACATACTATGTTCATGATCTTGCTTAAAAAGGTTGAGGTTCGACATATTTGGCTGTACTAATTCAGAGCCTATCGATTCCAGACAAATCTCACTTTGTGAGGAACCTAAAATCTCAAGACTGAGAGATTTAAGAAGAATTTCGTGAATAGGGCAGGTGCGTTTTGATTGCAGATTGTCTAGGAACGGATTCTGGTATTTTGTTCACACCGCATGCATAATTCCCGATTCTCACATTTGTCACTATGTGACTTCAGACAGCAATGACAATAAGCATTCTTCATCAGAACCATGTGCCATCGGTGGTTTACGACTGCAGACTTGAACTCCCCAAAATGTTCTACAGAGTGCTCACCATCTTTGCAGATTTCACATAATTTTTTGGTGCCATTCAACAAAAAACTATCGTGTTTAAGTTTCAACTATTAAACTGACACTCTTTGTAAGAATTAGGCAACAAGTGATCGATGTATAACCTGGATCTTCTGAAGAACTTATGGTATCACTTCACTTACAAGAAAACTGACACGATCCGAAACATGTCGTTGTCCATGATCAGGTGTGATTCTCACTCTGAAGTAAATACAACGAAACTGAACTGAGAACTGAGGACAAGAGGAGTAGCAAAGAGACGATATCAAGAATGCAATAACTCCCGAAGATATTTTATTCAATAATTCATTTATGCTCTCGAAACTACACGAAAAAAAAAAGAAATTGTTGAATCAAGCAGAATTGAATTGAATGAAGCAAATATAAGTGTCATATATCCACGACAAAATATAATCTTGAAATGAGTGAGTCTATATCTCGTTCCAGAGCAGATTATAAGTCTGAATCAAGTGAATGTGTCTTGCATGAACTCTGGATCTTATTCAATCAAGCACATCATGAATAATTTTTAATGAAGGGATACTGAATTGGCTCAAACAATCATTTTGTTTGATTGAAAATAAGGAGATATTGATTCAATCAAATATTTAGTTGATAAAATAGAATATTTGGTTGATTCAATGAAATATTTGGATGATTCAATGAAATAATTTGTATTTTCATTCGACAGATTATTTCGTTGAACCAAATGCAGTAATAATATGGGAATTTTCTGAAATTTCACATCAATAGAATAAACTAAACTAGGAAACTAATCGACTTATGGCTTGAAGCATAGATATCCAGTCTTTACTTCCCTTCAGCTGATGCAAGGCTATTTCGGCTTGCTAAACATCCTAACTTCGATTTATCTAGCTGATATTTCAAATTCAAACACGAGGAATCAGTATTGAAAAGGAATATTCTCAGATATATTATAAACATGAAAAAATGGATACATTTGAATAAATACATTGAGAATTCGCATTCTCTATGAAACTTGAACGATGGAAACTTGTTATTTTTATAGACCTTCAATCGCAGATTCGTGATTGGGTTTTTCTCAATTCAGAATTTCTTTCCACGCCCTGTATGATAAATGTCAGTTTGTCATACATCTAAAACGAGGAATCAGGCTTCACGTATATAATGAGGCAGGCATAGACGAGGCGAAGAGATCACCATCTATGAACGGAATATTCAATTGATACGAAACGAGTTCATGATTACATCGTAATGAGAAAGCTTGTATGTTGATCATCATTTCATCAAATCAACAAAATGGTTGTAGTTGATTCGACATCGACATTATTATAGATCGACCTAATTTGTTTTTGAGATAACCATATATTCAATTGATGGAATGATTATTATAGTGTTGAATTGATTAAACTACATTCTTGATTCGATCGAGCTGCTCCCATGGAATGTTCATGTATCTGTTCGATTCAAGAAAAAAATTGCTCAGTCCAACAAGAATAATTCAAGCATAAATAATTTGTTGATGCAACAAATCCTTTTTTTCCGTGTAGCATCCATTCACCTACCCTGTGAATCGAGTACCTTTCTGAAGTTCCCCAGCATAAGCAAATCAGGAAAAGAAGGTGCTTCACACAAACGTGTCATGTTGATGATGACATTTTGAAATGAAATGATAAAGTCACACCGACGAGAGAATAATTACCATTTCCACCGGAAACTCTACTCATTATTTGATAGTATCAATGGAAAAGGATGTTTTCTGTGACTAAGTCGTGCATGTTCGAATCGATAATCCACGACACTGAATTCCACAAACAAAGATTGCATATTTCATCCTTAGGAATTTCCATTTCATCTCAGATGAGTGAAAAACCATTCATTCATTATATTCAATCAGAGTCATAATGATAGTTATTTTTATATATACTGGGTGGTATTGAAATAAGTGCAAAAATATATCAAACCCTTTGAAAGCTTGACGTATACAATCGAATGGCACCAATAAAAAAATATACGGATCAAAATAGAAGTTGGGAATAGACTTCTTTCTCACACAAAGTTCTACACTGTACCAATTCTGACGTCACCTCTGTTCAAATTTACGTGCGGAAGACACATTCACGCGCAGTTGATTCACTAAAATTGTTTCAAAGTGGCTCACTTGATTTTTCCTAATTTTTTGTTCAATTTTCGGAAAAAAATTTCTCGTTGATTAAAAGAATTAGATAAGCTTGATGATATCATGGGAGTATTCGTTAGACTGTATCATATATACAGGGTGTCCCAAAATTAAACTGCCAAACTCCACCAACTCCACCAGCGGCTTCTGAGACCAAAAATAGGAAGAAAAGTTTCAATGGATATGAGTGGAGGAATGTCCCCTAAGGGAGCTTCGGCCCCCTGAGAGGGGGCTTCAGATGATGATATTTCTTGAATATTTCCAAAACGCCACGTGATAAAATGATGCAATTTATTACAAGAACTGAACTCACCATGCCCAATGCGGTGAACATAAAATCATTTCAAAGTTTCATTCAGGAGTGTATATTATAGGGTGGGACAACATTAAATATTGCTCAAACTTTTTCGTATGCATATTTTCTGACAATTTAATCTCGGATTATGAAATTCCACACCGTTTCCAGAAAAAATGTGCTCCTGTTCCTCATCGATCAGATGTATCATTCTCGAGTGAAATCGATTAAAAAATATTGATGCACTCACATATCTTATGCATAACATTGCCAATTTTCAAATCATAGTGGCTATAAAAAAATAAGGTACTTCATTTTAACCAAACAATATCTTGAAATCGCGAAAAACAAAAAAAAAAGTTGATGAAAAAACTACTTCAATTTTTGTGCATTTTTTTCCATTTTCACTACGCTTTGTTGCAATGTTATGCATAATATCTGAGATGTAACAATATTTTTAAATTGCTTCTACTCGATAACAACACATCTGATCGTCACGGAACAGGAGTTCTTTTTTTCTGTAAAAAGGTGAGAAATTTCATAATCCAGGATTGAGTGTTGTTGAGAAATATGCAAACAAAAAATTTAGAGCAATATTTTAGGTAGTCCCACCCTGTATTATACACTCCTGATTGACATTTTGAAATGATTTCATTTTCACAGCATTTTGCATGGAAAGTTTAGTTCTTGTACCAAATTGTATCTTTTTATAACATAAAGTTCCGGAAATACTCAAGAAATATCATCTTCAGGAGCCCCCTTTTCAGGGAGCCGTAGTTCCCTCAAGAGACATTTCTCGACTCAGGTTCATTGAAAGTTTCCTTTCTATTTTTGGTCGTAAAAACCGCTTGTGAAGTTTGACAGGCTAATTTCGGGACACCCTGTATATATCAAGAGCGTAGAATAGGCTTCTATGAATCGTAGAGTGTAAGTGTATCAACACGCCAAGGTCACAGTTTATAAGGCTCACAGCCTTGAACTGTATCAAAGTCATCGAAAGCAAGTTACGCCCGAAATACATACTTACAACATTTTATCCACGACCAGTATATTTGATTTTTCAAGAACGATAGAAATACCTACATGATTATACGTTACCATGGTAACCCATTTGAAAAACAAAATGGTACATCTGTTTTACTTGTAACTTTCTAGGTACTTTTTCATTGTGTCTGAAGATGCAGTAGAGCCGAAACTATAGTCACACACTGATTATTTTTATATTAAATATTGTGGGCGACCGAGTTTGAGTTCGTTTTTTCTCCTGTTGAAAAATACTGGACCACTTTGAGAATGGATGGTTTCCATGACTTATTTTGAGTTTTCCTGAATAAAATAAATAACCGCAATTTGCTCTGATATCCTACTGAACAGTCATCGTTACCATTTGTAACCTGGATAAATACGCCAGTAAGTCTTCACACAATTCAATTTCACTATTGAAAACGCGAATCAATCGATATAATGACATATCACTGTTGAAACAATTTCGTTTCCTCAAATATTAGAACATCAAAAATAACGGAACATCTACCTTTACTCGAAAATTGATACAATTAATGCTCAAAGTGACTTCCATTTCAATTCAAAAATTTGCTTGTTATTTTTTCGTAATCTTTCTCACTGATTTTTTAATATATCCTGATTGTTTTTGCATTTTCCGGTATGCTTCTTCATGCTTCCTGGTAGTAACCTCAGAAAAATACGCTTCAGATTCAAGTTAACTGCACAATTGATAATCCACGGGGTTCAAATCGGGTGATCTTATAGGCCAGTTATGAGGGCCGCCTTGTCCAATCCATGTATCAGGAGAATTTTGGACTCCAAGATCACCCGATTTGAAATCGAAGAATCGAAGGAGCACGCACAAGAATTAAGAACAAGTAATTTTGTTTCAAGTGGACAAAGTAGATTTTTCATAATTTTTATTGTTCTGATATTCAAGGAAATAAAATTCTTTCAACATTGATTTGTAGAATTTCTTTACAAAAATATATAAGTACTCCATGGCCTCGATTAGTGTGAATAGTCAAAGTCCATAGTGATTTTGAAATACGTGAAGACACACTGGCGTATTCATCCAGGTTACAATAGCATGCGGGAAAATAAAAAGTACACCATTCGATTCAGCTTCTCGTGCACTTCTCAAATATGTGAGGGGGAGTTTGGAAATTCGATAATACAGGGTGGCCTTTTTGGGTCCAGAAATATGATCAATTTTCGTAAATTCGGACCCAGATTTCACTCGTGGGTGAATCGATTGGGTAGATGAAGGAGGACTTGTGTAGCAAATTTCGAATGAATATACCTCGGAATATACTGGATGGTTCGTGATGATTTTTGTTAACCATTTGGTAGAACTTGAAACATTCCATTTTCACCTATCCAAATGCATAAAAACTCCTATTAAAAATCAGAAATTCTCTAGTGAAATAGCATGCAGGAAAATTAAAAGTACCTACACCATTCGATTCAGCGTTTTGTGCAATTTCCACATACAGTGTGTCCACCTCAAGGACTGACCACCCCTGTAAAATATTATCTGACCGATTCAGAAATACCAATTTTTGTGGGATAAGTATTCGAAATATCCATCCAACATGAGAGTGATTTCATTCTGACTGCTATCATGGCCAACTGCGACCAACTTTATTGACCCATATTTCAGAAACTATTATCAGGGACTTTTTTTTATAATTAAAGAATGTTGGATTCTGAATCACGATCACTTGAGACAAACCTGTACCGATGTTCATCATCCTAAAACACAGGATGTCTGAAAAAACAAATTATTGTTTGTTTTTCAAAACGTGATCAGAAAACGGTTATCGTTGAGAATTAATGACAAATTATTATTGGAGAGTACTTTGAACATATCTCTACAGATTTTTATCATTCAAATATACGATGTGTATGGGAAAAAAAAATGAATAAGTATAGGCAATAAATTATTATCAATTCAAAAAAATAATGATTTGATGTTTCGGACACCCTGTGTTTAATGATGATGAAACAGGTACAGGTATTCTTCAAGTTTTCCTGATTCATCATCATTTTTTTAGTGAAGAAAATTATCATGATGGAAAATATTGCTTACTCATCCTTTTTGTTTTTTTTTTCAGAAAAATTGTTCATTTGGATGATGAAAATGAAATGAAATAAAATAATACCAAAGTTTTACACTTATATCTTCTGTCGACCTATTCAAAAATAATAATAATTAGTTTTTTTCGTTTTATTATGATATTATGAAAATCGGTATAGGTATGTTTCAAGGTTTCAAGTGATAGTGATTCAGAATCTATCATTATTTTTTGTGAGAAAAAATCTCTAATATACGGGTGACACAGAGTATCGGGCCACCCCTGTAACTTCTGCATTCGTCAACGGATTTTTCTGAAATTCGGTACAGTTATATAAGCAATCATTTCGGATTTGATCACATTACAATCCGATATGGCGGACTTCCGGTATTTCTGGAAATGCCAGCAACTTTGTTTTTTCAAATGAAACACCCTGTATATTTTCACATATTCAAGTTCAACAGGTCGAAACAAGTGCAATCTCTATTTCAGATGTCATTTTTTCGAAAAAATTTAAATCAAATTTGTTTTTTCATTTTACCTCGTGGATGAATGAGATGTGGTCAAGACTATTCACAATGAGTCACACATAACAGAAGAACATAATTTTTTCTGAAAAATTATTTTTTGTGTCACTTATCCAGGAATCAATTCAGCCACATCATTTTTTGATCAAAAATTATTTTATTTCAAATGGAACCCCTATGGGCCACCTACCCATCTCTCTAGAACATACATTAAGGAACAAAATGACATATCATTTTTGTTTTTCGGTGCAGTAACAAATTGTATACATTCAAAAATCTATATAGTTTATGGAATTTCCTTGCAGTTAGAATAATTTTTCAACTAGGTAGGCTGTGGAATGAATGACATTTGACATCAAGATTGCACTTGTTTTGACCTGTTGAACTTGAATATGCAAAAATATACAGGGTGTTCCATTTGAAAAAACAAAATTGCTGGCATTTCCAGAAAAAGCGGAAGTCTGCCATATTGGATTGTAATGTGATCAAATCCGAAATAGTTGCTTAAATAACTGTACCGAATTTCAAAAAAATCCGTTGACGAATGCAGAAGTTACAGGGGTGGCCCGATAACTTGTGTCACCCGGTATAGTAGTTTCGGGCCATGATAACAGTCCAAGAATAAAATCACTTCCTTGTTGGATGGACATTTGAAATACCAATCCATCAAGAAAAAGTGTTTCATCACAGGGTTGGTACCTTCACGTGAACACACTCTAGGTAAGTGGATTTTGGAAAATTGAAAATACAGGGTATTCTTTCTGGGGCCCAGAAATATGATCGATTTTCTTTAATCTGGACCTGGATTTTCTCGTGACTGATAGGTGTGTCGGTTGGGTAGAAGAAGTAGGAATTATGTACCGAATTCCAAAATAATATACTGGGTGGTTCGTAAGTTATGTCCTAACTATTTCAACAAAACTGACAATAGAAGTAACTGGAGTAAGTACGAAAGAACAGGAGAGGAGGGGAAGCACTAGAATCCCCATATTTCGCTAGTCTATCAATTGTTTTTTCGCTTTATTTCATTGAACATATGTGATTCGTAACGTTGATGCACGTTATTTCGAATTTTGAACTAATATCACTCCAGTTTTTTTATATTTAAATCGTCAACTTAAAACGCTCTGTATACCGACCATGGAGGCCCAAAACGAAAATTGGCTCAAGGAAGGTCATATTATTTTCGTATAAGGGATATATGGTAGACAGAAGGACGAAGACTCTCAATATTTCTAGTGAATATATGGTTGAAGTACATGATATCTCAAAGTGAAGAAGGTTTGAAGAAGATACATTGATTTATATGGAACAAATATAAAATTTTCAGTTAGCATTGTATTCATGGACATTGAACTACAAACTTCTTGACATTATATTCCTCCCATTCAATCACTGCCCAGATCATGTATTCATATTGATCAATTCATTCGAGATTATATATTATTATAGTCAAAATTGAGCGCGATGATCGATCTCCCAGTGGGATACATCAGTATTAGAATATGTTTCATCTTCAGTTTTAACTTACCAATAAAATCATTACTGCCTAAGTAAGCTGAATCATTTCTATTCCTAAAATTATTAATAGTTTCTGAAGAGGTACTGAGCGTTGGGTTATTGTACGCTAGATATGTACCGTGCAAACCACCGCCTCCCGCTCCTTGAACATCTCTTTCGGCCTTTTGGTGGTCGCCTCTGAAACAAAAAAAGGATTACTTTCTCCACGTGATACTCAGATTCGAGTTCTTTATAGGTTTAGTTGAAGTATAGAGAGATGGGAATTGTGTATTTTATGGAGAATGACTGAAAGAGTGACCGGACTTCAGGTTACTGAGGAGGGATGGATACCCGGAGTTCATTCGAATAAAGTCTTATAACCTGTTTGTAAGAAATGTAGCTTCAACATCACTGATATGAATTATTTTTGAGAGCTTTAAGCTCATCAAGATCAGAGTTCGTACAAGTATAAGTATTTCTCCTATATACATTTTGATTTTCATATCAATATACTGAATATACTGGTAAGTTATACTTGTATATCATTTCACATTTCACATCATATCATTTCTCCGATATCTGGAAGATAATGTCAATACTCAATTTCGGAACGATTTCATTTTCATATCCACATTTTATAGGGTGTCCAACTCATGTGATCCCAATGTTCGACGAGGCAAATAGCCATTTTTCTCATTTCCTTATGTTTATAATTCATCTGAGAATATTCTTTTTCAATAGTTGTTTTCTGTTGAATATTCCGAATGAGATTATATAGACTACAAAGGAAATCACATATAACTACAATTAGACAAACAGACTTCCTATAAAAAATATCTGGGAAATAAAGACGTTAGAGCAAACAAAACATATATCTGGCGTGAAACTGAAGGAAAAAATTGGAAGAGAAATGTCTACTACTATGCTATCGTTTACTCGCAGTAGCGCAGTGGGGGCGTCCAGGGTTTTCATTTTTCAGAAGAAGGTTATTCGTTTAATATTCAGCTCAGACAGTAGAGAAACATGTCGAAATTATTTTAAAAAACATGAGCTCTCCACATTTAATTCCATTTACATCTACAAATGCATACTATATGCCAAAAATAATTACAAGGATATTTATATTTCGACTCAGACTATCAAGGCAAACACGGAACTGGTCTATTTATGAAAAGAGCCTAATGTATACATATACAAGAGAATTCATTTTTTATTCATTTGTCGGTTCGTATGAAATTGGAAAACAACTCCAATTTATTCGAACATAAACTCAAGAAGTTTTCTGCAACAAATGTTTCTATGATACATATGAATTTTCAAACAAAAAATATCTTTTTGTTTTTCTTCAGCGGATTACAACTATTTTTTCAACTATAGTATTGAATTCAATGACTGTGTAAATGTGTATCTATTCAATCCTATAAACGTATTTGATTTGAGATTACGATTTCTTGGTCATGTCAAATTCCATAACAATAACAAAATAGAGGTCAAACTAATTTTTCTTCTTAGTTGACTTTTCAAATCATTATTAAATGGTGCTCCGATATGATCATAATAATTATGAAGCGGCTTTATTCATCACTATGAATTCCAGATACAAAATAGAGAACAGTAATGATGCAGTGATAAAACAACAACAAATGATGAGTGAGATTTTTTTTTTACTTCACCAAATTTGATCGACAACGTTCTCAATCCAGGGCCCTCGAGATTTAATGACGAATATAATGGTAAACTACACAGGGACCACAGGGTACTGAACCTCAGAGGCTCAATTCAAGAAATAAAGGGTTTGAAATGCAACAATGAAATAATATGAGTATGTTGTTACAACTGAAGAACAGTTGAATAAAATATTTATTTGAATCCATTATAATTGTACATCAATTTGATCAATAATGCTCTGGAATACGTCAATTCTTGACGGAAAATGCATTTCGAGCAGTTGAACAATTTTTCAATCATCATTTTCTGATAAGATGAGTCTTATGAAAAATTGCTATGATTCGAGTTCATATTCTATAAATCAATTACATCCTCCAAAATTTTTTCAAGGAAATGATCGAATCATAAGAAGATGGAATGTTAATTGAACCTATCATTTTATTTATCGATAATTGATATTACGGCCAAGGTTTTATTGACATTCTCATTACGAAGTACGAATATCAAAATATAAACTACATATTATGTATGAGGTTCAAGGTCTGGTGAAATTTCATGGTAATTCAAGCTGCTGCATAACGGAGAAGAAAAAAATTGCCCAATAAAAACAATTACCTACTGCGTCCTATATGTTTCAAGGATATCCGAAAACTTGTTTGAACAGAAGAACGAAACGACATGTTATACAGGGTGTTTCGTTATTGAATGTCAATATTTTGAGAGGCGATTCTTGGACCCATTCTAAGAAAAAAGTTTTATATGAACGTATGACCTAAACGTCCTAACTTTTGAGATACAGGGTGGTGAAGTTCTCAAAAATTAATAGTTTTTTACGAGGTTTTTTATTAATATCTGTGATACCACTTCATATATTCCAGTGAAATTTGGCATACATATTCTATGTGTCAAGAGGCATCAGTTAGAACACAACATTCTTTTTTTTGACACCAGTGGCGTTTGTATGGAATTTCACATAGGTACCTATTTTGGCAGACATTGATGGTACGCTACTGATTGATCTCGAAATTGAAATCATTCCTGAAATTCCCAATCATTTCTGAGCAAATTTGACCACTACAATTGTTTCAATCACGGTTTCCGCTTAAAAAATTTAAAGCTTTTCACTACATGATTATAGCAATATCATTAATATGACAATATCACAATGCAGAGGAATAGATTTTATCTTTTAGATCAAATTTCAGAAATACAATTCATGTTTTATGAACTTCGTATTCGGTATTTTGAAATTATAACTTCTCATTGTAGTCTCCTATATTGATTTTTGAGAACTTTATCACCCTGTATCTCAAAAGTAAGGACGTTTAGGTCATATGTTCATTTGAAACTTTCTTCTTGGAATGGACCCAAGAATCGCCTCCTCGAATATTGACATTCAATTATGAAACACCCTGTATATTATTCTGGTTGAATTCATGTTGAATGCTATTTTAACTCCAACCTTATTCTTCTTGTTGGTCATAGAGTGATTAGTAATAATAGTTATAAAACATATTCTCCAAGGTAGGTAGGAACCTCACACAAGTCTCTGACTTTCGAGGGTTGCTTTGCAACTAAGCTGGCGGTTAAAAACACTTTTAAACACTTTTAAACACTTTTAAACATACATCGAATGATAATTATTCAAGAACAGACTGAATATTCTGCTGGGTATGGTCAATCTGCAAAGTTACTGTTGATCGCAGGAATTATGAAATATAATCAAATAATCGTTGATCAAGAACCTGCAAAGAGAAATCACTATGCTATTTGTAATAATAGCCTTATTTTTGAAAACACTCACATTGCTTCAATGGGAATAAATGTTCAATCGAGTTGTACTATTGATTTGAACGAAGACTCTTCATCGATTTTTCATATGTATGATAACTTGACATTCATCGTACAGGACATGGAAAGAAATTCTGAATTGAGAAAAATCTAATCTCGAATCTGCGATTGAGGTCTATAAAAATAACAAGTTTCCATCGTTCAAGTTTGAACTCCTTGATTGGGTGAAAGTATTGAGAAGGTGAATTCTCAGATATATTTATGGACACAAAAAAATGGATGTATGTATATATAAAGAAATACATTGAGAATTCGCATTCTCCATGTGATAAAAATATCAATTCTTTCACGGTTTATTCAACAGAAAACAACTACTTTCTTGGTTATATGCCACGACGAATATTGAATTGAATCTATTGAACACACACGATGAGAATTTGAAAACAAAATCTTCTGAAGTAGAGAATTCGCATTCTCCTTCATATTGAGATATGCATATAATATAATTCTGAATATTCAACAGAAAACAACCACTTTCCTGGCCATTTGCCACGTCGAACATTGAATTATATTTGTTGAATATCGCTGAGTTATATTTTTATATCATAATACATCATATTATTCTATTCGATTTAAGAGATGATGTTGATTCTCAATTTCAGAGGATTTTGATCTTTCATGGTCTCTTTTTGGATATTCAACAAATATAATTCAATATTCGACTTGGCAAATAGCCAGGAAAGTAGTTGTTTATTGTTGAATTTTCAGAATTATATTATATGCATATCTTTATATGAAGGAGAATGCAAATGCCCTACTTCCGAAGATTTTGTTTCCAAATTGTCATCGTGTGTTCAATAGATATAATTCAATATTCGTCGTGGCATATAGCCAGGAAAGTAGTTGTTTTCTGTTGAATAAACCGTGAAAGAATTGATATTTTCATCACATGGAGAATACGAATTCTCAATGTATTTCTTTATATATTATACATATTATCACATATACCCATTTTTTTGTGTTCATAAATATATCTAAAAATTGTCCTTTTCAATTCTCTTCATTGATTTCGAAACTGAGCAATACTATGATTGAATTTATCTATCATTCCCACAATGATTGAGACTTTCAATCTCCTCCTGGAGATGCTGACATAGTAAGCGAAACACGTATCGAGGCGTATAAAAAATCGGTTTGGTTAGTGGTAAAAGAGTGTAGTGTTTTATCGTGCAAAAGGTTCCAGTCTTCGAGATATAATAATTGAGAGAGTATTGAAATGTTTCTATTGACATCATCCTATATCTTTCGAAAACAAATCATTTCTATAATTTATTCAATTTTCATAATGTCACTCGATTTTGAAATATGATTTTTTCAATCAAAATTACATATAAATTTATATTCGAATCTATGATAGTAATGTTGCATTCGATAGTTACCACAATAGTACACGTCAACAATTGGTCAATTGAGAGATACCAAGCAAAATTTTGAATCAATGACTGCTATCGTTGGTTCTATATCTATATCATCAATCCTAGAAATATTTACTTATTATACAAGGAAAAAGAGTGATAGATTTTAGCTCCAGGTTGTGTTGTCTCCCGACGCGTAGCGGAGGGAGACAAAAAACCGTGAGCTAGAATCTAATATTTTTTCCGTGTATAATACACTTTTTTTTCTGTGACGGAAGAAAGGACGAATCAGTATTGAGCAGATATTATTACATTATTTTGAAATCTGAAGATTATCGACGTGAAATTTTAAGTTTTTAGCAGCAGGGACACCTGCGTTGTAGGCATCTTTATCATTCTTTTGAAGTAATCAAATATCTGATGACACTTCTGTCAGTCTAATTCTGTGATTTGATTTCAGAAAATTGCGAATTTAGTGGTTGTTTAGTAATATACGTAACCGCGAAGTCGAATGGAAGATGAAAGGACTTGCAGTTCTTTCTCGGAGAGGGTATTATTGACTCATTTTTCGGAACTATATAGCACAAGAAAAGCCATCAACAGTGTATATATATGTGATATATATCCGGGAAAAAAGGACTCACTTTTTTTCCACGGGAAAAGAGTAATTTATGAGAAGTGACATTTTCTAATCTGCCAACAGAGATGAAATGCCAAACTTTTTTCCCGACACATATGTGTATTAGCGATGTTGTGATTTTTAGTGATTAGACGTCTTTATCTGTGCTTTCTGCAATAATTCTCGGTTTTTCTTCGACAACAATACCATACATATTCTATGTATCATATTGCTAGTTTTGTATTGAATATTCTTGCTCTATCTATAGTCTACTCGTTCAATCCTTTCTATAATTATTGATGTCAAACTATGATCTGATCTGCATAACCACAGTTAAAATTCTTTTAACTGTGGCATAACAATGATCGTGAAACCCCCCTTATTAAACGTAGAAGTTTCGGATCTATAGTTACAATAAGAGAATAATTGTTCAATTACCATCTTTCATCTCAGGCCATTTTTTATGAGATTAGTTCACACTCTTCGGAAAATGATGTCAGACCTTCGAAATTATTCTTTATAACAATGGAAAATTGCCAAAAAACCGACTGAATAGACGAAGTAAGGTGTAGAGAATGATCACTGGTAATTTTGAATTGAGTCCTCATTTATTTTCGTCTCAAGAAATCTAATAGTCAATAGTTGAAATTATTGTTAGGTGAAGATCATCGAGTATTTATATATCTGTCCACTATTCATTGAGCATGGAAATATTCGAATAAGTGACGAGTTTCATCATTTCAAAATACAATGGTGAATCCATTTATTCGAATCGCACCCACTGTATGATCTGTATCAAGAATAGAATGATTTTCTATTCTCATGTATTACGAAACAATTCCTGATTCTATATCATTTAACTCAACAAAACAATTGATTCGGCACACAATTCAGTAAATAAATGCATGACCATCAGGAAATGAGACATGAAATGATTCCGGTAATCATTCTTTCGTGTGCCTGGTGCTGATGACGTAAAAACAATACATAACTTGCGTTGTCCAGATTTTTGGGAGATATCTGAACATTTTATAGGTATACCACAGTAGCTTTATTCGGATTGAGAGCAGAACTACTCAGAAAGTATGAAAAAAGCTTATCATACCAATTCATTAAATTCTGATGAATTGATCACTATCTACATACTATGGAATAGCAATGAGAAGTAGAATTCATTAGGGACATATGAAAAACTTTCACAAATTCAGTATATTTTTCTTTCGAAAACTCATGAGCTCAACTGCTCCAAGGAAAGAATTATGGGAGCCTAAAATAATATGCAAGGAAATTGACCTTAAGAGGCAAGTTTCACTGGATTCATTTCTTCTTTTATCTTCTGGTGTGCACGACTGGAAATCCCCTACTATATGTTCGAGAAACGTCATGCGTACTTATATAGGAAAGATTGGGAGAGAAGGTACAGGATAAAAAATAGAAAATTCTGAAGCTTTCCTGTTATATGGACGAACAAGGGTTTCTGAAGAGTTTTAAGACATATCGTGAATTTATTACGACAAAGGGATGTGCTGGCTCTGGGCTTGTCGAATTCGTCTGGCTGGAATAGGTATCACTAGAAATGGAATTCGATCTCTGAATAACATTTTCCGTGGAAATACCTACAGAAAAGTGACATATCACCGACTTCCTAATGTTGTTCCAAATGATGATTGTCTAGGAATCAGTGGAAGTAGCATCACCAATTGCTCGCCTCTGGATGGAATCTGAGAGTGTTAACGTATATGTTTTGGTGCCTCTTCGCTCGTAATTGAAAGCAGATTTCTAGTGAAGCAGCCATCGCGATGGATATGACATGATTTTCCTATGGAGAACTATATTACTAATGGAAATACCAAGTATAGATATGGTGGATTTATGGATATTGTAAATCGAGTTTCTATGATTTATTTGTTATAATAACAAGAGCAGTGACTGTATGAAGATTGGTTTAATGAATGAAAAACTTGGTGATCTTTAGACCCCGGACGATAAAAGCTTCGTTCAGGGAAAGAGTGGAATGATAATCCATTGAAGCATAATTTGGCAGCTCAAGAGTCCATCACTGTGAGTTGAAATGAACACAGATATGCTCGTACGTAATAAATTAGTATCTAGACTAGAGCGTATGTCACGGTATAAAACCTTAGCTTTTCGTCAAAATAGAAATTTCACAATTAGTTTCATCAAGTTCAGTTGTGTGTATAAACAAGTCGTACAACAGTTACTGGCTATTGTGAGTCAGGCTTGTCAATCTTGAATCTTGATAAATCTTCTTATCGACTTTGACAAGTAGTGTCAAAATTCGAAATATTTTTGTCAGTAACACGCAAATGTGTGCATGTACCATATACGTATTAATAAACAATACGGATCATAACGGGTGCCAGGATTTAGCCAAAAATATGAAACAAATGAATATCCATAAGGATTTGGTGGCATGATACGCATGCGCCATGCGCTATTATAGTAGTCATCAAAGACATGCGTTTCGGTGGACAATCACGTTTACTAGCCTTTCAATCAAAGCAGTATGTGTCTGATCGTTATCTCACTTTTCCTTATGGATAGTCATCTGTCTTCAAAAATCGGCTTCATGTTCCGCTATGGAAACAGATAGAGATTATCCGTATTGATTATTAATACGTATATGGCGTGTACTACTTTTTGATGAAATCTGGAACATCATAGGCAAGTTTACACAATAGAAAGCTTGTATGACTTGTTTATGCACAATACTGTACTAACAGTTTGTTAAATTCCAGTGAAAATTGTGTACTTCTGAGGAAATTTGTGTCAGTATTATTCAAAAGATGACTATAAAATGGTTACAGAATCCGGTGTGGACTTGGATTGAAACAAAGTTGTGTGGACCTGGGGTAAAAATCAACTCAGAAATGTTTACCGTAAAGGACGAATTCAAACATCCATGACTTTAGTTATGCATTCTCATGGAGCATGTTGAAAAATCAATAAGCTAAATCTCCATAGCCGTTTGAGAAAACCACATCAAACTTGGTATCATGAAAAGAATACTGGATGTTTCATTTGAAAATCGGTAGTTGATGCCCGTTCGGCTTCAAGGATTCAATTCTGGAATATGATAATCTGGTATTAGGTACAAAAAAAAGTGTCCCCCGCCAAATTGAAATCCACCAGTCCGAGCGATTTAAATTTTTTTAACAACTTTCGACACAAAAGACAAGGTTAAGCTGTTTATACATATACACAGTGAAACATATTGTGATGTGATTCCAATCGAGTGGATATCAGAAATGACTCCGATTGAATGATTAGCAATATTATATCAATATTATTAGAAATTTGATAAAACTGTATACAGCGAGGTGTACAGTGGTATCAATTCATACCTTCATAGTGGAAAATAAAACGGATGTGGAAATTTAGAGGGGTTCTGAAATATCCATTCAAAAAAAACACCAAAGGGATGGGAAGTTATTAGGTACTTTCGATAGTGGTATTATTCAAATCAACCCAAAAATACACTTGTTATATGAAATTAACCCATAGTTACACCCTGACCAATCACGAATAAATCAAAACCGTGTTATATGAATCATGAGATTTGGGGCTAATATAATTCACTCCTCGTCTTGCATTCTCCCATGTGAATAAATAATATTGCTGATATTGAAAGTAGCCCCTGAAAAACCTGAACTCATTGAAAAATGGATGAAAATTGTGTGAGTATATCATCATCCACGAATTCTGGTATTATCCAGATTAAATGATGACAATTAGAACCGATATTTCGTGAAAATAATGCATTAAATAAAATTTAAGTTGATTCATCAACTGTACAGAAAGATACAAAAGTATGCGACATCCTTCAGGGGCGTATTTCTTGCATGAAAATGAGGCAAAAAGTTCCTATTAATAAGTGTCCGAAAATGCTTCCTAAGGAAAGCTACGCCCCTGCTTTGAATAGACACCTCAAAGACGATTTTCTATCTATAACTTCAAACTACTCCACAATAAATCTTTGGAAATTGGTATTAGGCATAGACATTTGTTGATGAATGAGACTTTGAATTCAAAATTGCAAAATTTTATTCAGGGGCGTCACATGTGGGGAAGGGTAAGTGCTCGGGTAAGTGTAAAAACACCCCTTCTTATTTTGATATTCAGGTTATTGTTATTTCGTTTCAAAATTATAAAATTTTAGAGTTTTTCACGTGAAGTAGGTTCTCTCAGTTTATTTCGATAGAGCGTACCATTTAGGAGAAAATCGAATTTGAAAACTTTATGATTTGCGTAAATCACTGCAGTAACTTGAATTTCAGAAAAAAAGGGATGTTTTTACACTTACCTTTCCCCGCATGTGACGTCCCTGAAAAAAATCTTCATTTACCATCAAATGTTTATGCCGTACACCAGTTGTCGAAAATTTATTGTGTAGAATTTTAAGGTAATATAGAGAAAAAATCGTCTTTGAGGTATCCCTCAAGCGTAGCTCCCTTAGGAAGCATTTTCGGACCCTTATTGAGAGGAACTTTTTGCCTTATTTTCATGCAAGGAATACTTCCCTGCAAGGATGCCGCTTACTCTTGAAACACCCTGTATATGATGATTTTGAGATTGCGAAGCTATATAGAGTACTTATATCGAATCAGATTGAAAACACAGAATTGAATATCAAAGTAGAAATTTTTTGCACCGAAACATATTGAGTATAAATATCTGGATAGATGGCGACACTTGCGCTCATTCGACGCTCGTCTCTCCACAGCCTACAAATAGTATCACCTCAGAGACTGAATACTAATGTTAGTATATCAGAGACGTATTATTCAACACTCAGATGCATACAAGTAAGCACCGCTTCTCAGCGTAATAACATTTCTCTACGCCGACTATCGTATTCTACATTGATTACATATAGGTTAGTAATTGATGAATGAAGATGATTCCAAGACACCGTGGATACCAACTCATTATTCAACGGCACTCGACCAATCACAGATTCAGAATTTTCAGGATCCACAGCAACTGAAAAGGTTAGACTAAAGAAAAACCAGCAAGTCTACCGAACAAATTTCTCAAGAAGGCTCTGCTTCATTTTACGGGTCACGTCACGGCTTGACTTTCTCGAATGTCAGATTGACTAATAGAGTATTTTAAGCTTCAACTTTGATATCTGGAGGATAAAATGGAGGCTTGCCGTTCTATAGAAATGTACTCTATGAATATTGAAGATATTCATGATCTTGGATCTGCATGGATGATAACTATTCCTGAGACCAAAACAAAAATTGTAAGGAGGTTCACTGTAACCGGAAAATTTTATCAATTTTGTAAAAAGTACATTGATATACGAGCAGCAAATGTTGTGATTTCCAATTTTTTCATGAATTACCAAGAAGGTAATACTCTTTAGAAAATTGGAATCAATAAGTTTGCAGCAATGGGAAAACAAATAGTTACATTTTGGAAGCTACCAAATCCCGAGATGTACACCGGGCATTGCTTTGCTTGTCAATGCAGGTGGAGGTATAACAGCATTGAAAATACATGTGGGCTGGAAGAGCACATCGGTGGCAGAAGGATTTCTAGAAGATTCCATGTTGAATAAAATAAAACGGCAGATTCGAATTCTTCAATGAATCGAATAATGTTCATCATCATCAAATAACAGTTCCTTCACACAAAAAACATCAACTAGCAATATGCATAAAAATGTCAGTGTTGATTTAAATGCAACACCGACATTGAATTTCACGAATTGTGAGAATATCAATGAAAATTTAGTCCCTTAGTACGAGAAACATAATTTACTCACCTAATAATTATTGCGTTGTTTCATCATTGAGTTCGTTGAATATAAAAGAATCCTGTCAATTGTATTATAATATCATTAAAATTCATACATCAAGTATATTATTTTCATAAATAATAATTAGATTACATTAAATTTCTGACTATCGTATAGTCGTAGAGAAAGTATAGTCTTCCACTCGCGTATAATAGCTATTATTCTCTCGGATAACTCCGAAACTTGCCTACGGCTCGTTTCGGAATCATATCCTCGGTAATAATAGCTATCATTATACGCTCGTTGAAGAATATACTATTAATAAGTGAGTTTTCACAGCAAAAAAATTTCCGAAAAATATTCTAATATTATAACATTATCAGCAGAAGCAAAAATGCAACAGATACAGTGTCGACATAATCACCAAATGATTGTATAGTACACCACTTTGGTGTTGAATAACACGAACCGATCAAATTAGCACAAGGTACTGTTGTGTAGTTTCTGACTGTATTTAAGAACGAATGACACCGTATGATGGTGTTGAAAATATCAGTGTTGATTCTTACTGGAATAATCAGGCCATCAGGGGACACCCACGGATGTTAGCTGGTGTGAACTGGTGTTTATTTCTCACTGTGTATGTCGACGTTTATGTGTAACATATATGTGATAAATTGATTTGAAAATAAACGAGTTCATATTGCAACCTAATCAGCAAGAAGCTGACTTCTGGTATCAACTAACAATTATTATGTCGTAAGATGGCGTTGAAATCATATAGGTAGGTACTTATTTATAATTATCATAATGTACTTATAATATATACCATTTCAACTTTATGTCACAATGACTATATTATGTATATTGATAAATGTGTTATAGTAGCTGTAATAATAATTCGATTCAAAGATTTGTTGAGGATCCTTTTTCTTAGTCGTTGGTTTTGAATAATTGCTTTGAAGATTATAATTTATATTATCACATTCACTATGTCCTCTGTTCAGTTTCATGTTCAGTAGCGAAGTTCATGTATATTTATACTCAATTGTCATCATCAAATAATTTTGAGAAATCATTAGACATGCACAAAAAGAATTACAGGAAATTATTCCCGGATTTCTTGCATGATCGCTTTTTGCAGTTGTTTTGCGAAAATTTGCAATGATTTGGATGTAACAAAACTGCAAATACCAGCATACGTTTCCGTTTTAATTGTTATTTATAATTATTTCTTTGTAGTCTGATGAATGTAGCCATGCAGGATTCAGATTCAACGGATATCCTCATAAAACTTGATAAAAATGAAACACAACTGTGAAATCTTGATTTTGTACGGTCTTCATACTAATTTTCAAATTAAGGAGAATAGTCATTTAACAAAATGTTGCGTATGACTCATGGATCACATTTCATTTCTGAGAAATAATGAGGTAAGTATAGGGAAACATAGTTTGGTTGCCAGATTAAGAAGGGTCATAAAAATGTGTGATAGACGGAAAAAAGGTTTTGTTACTTCAACAAATTATTTGTACTTGAATTATTTTTGTTGGATTGAGCAGATTTGTGTCGAATTAAACATATACATGATTATTCCAGATGAGCGGTTTGTCCAAGTCAAGAATGTAGTTCAATTGAATTAACAGTATTATATCAATTCCATCAACAAAATATATGGTCATCACAAAAACAAAGTATGTTGGTCCAAGAATGATGTCAATGTTGATTCAACGATATACATTTTGTACAGTTGATGAGATAATGATCATTTTAATAAGACTATATGTTTGAAACAACATGAAAGTTCTTCAAAACAATGTAGCAAATAGCTTATTTAGAAAGGATCATTTGCTTGTATAGAGCAACGGAATACAATATCAAAGAAATATTTCGTTAATTCCATATAAAGTCGAATTTTCTCCACTAGATGGCACTCTTTTGGATGCGTCTATGAATCCCTAGAATTCTTATTATTAATTAAGCTCGAATCTTTGCTTTCGAAATATCAACTTAATTAATCGAACTGGAGATCTATTTCTCATTCTCTTTGCGGACGACACTAACTTGATGAATCGCCATAACTCCTACAATTCTCTGATAATTGATCAAGACAATCTCATGAGGAAAGTTGAAACATGGTTTTCAACGAATGAACTTCCTTTAAATAAACAGAACACACAAACACTAATTTTTTCAACAAACACAATGCACCAAATTACTGCAAATGCAAATTTCCTGGGAATCGTACTTGATACTAAACTTTCATATCGCAACCACATCGATTTTATTCAGAGTAAATTATAGCGAGTGTGCTTTTTGTACTTAGGCAACCCAGTAGGTCCTATAGGGGGGCTCCACTGATTTCATAAGAGATTTTAGGCTCCAAAAAAAGGCAATAAGAATTTTGTCCAAAGTGTGTTTTTATAATATTGAAGAAAATACAGTATGATGCAAATGTATGGAATAAATTCATTATTTCAGAAATGGACGACATTTGAAGAAATTCCAAAAACACGTGAGTTTCAATTTTTGAAGCCTCATCTCATGACATTCATATGAGAGATGTTACGTCACTGGTGTAGAAGTAATGACGTAATGGACGATTTTTTCAAATACAAGCAGGGGTCATGTGACACCTCGTTTGAAAGGTCTACTGATCGTCTATCCAACAGTCAAAATTTTGCATAAGAATATTGCAATTAAAATGGATTATCATTTGGTAAACTGAATCTTGCAGAGGTCTGCTAGTGAGAATTGAACATCGAAGGGTCGTCTAGTTGAAAAAATACACAATAAAAAAGTTCTGAACTCTAGTTTTGGATTTTTTTCGGAAGTCGTCTTGTTTTGAAATGAATTTATTCCATACATTTGCATCATACTGTATATTTCTTAGTGGAGTGCTATAGGGTGACAAGTTTTTAAAATCTTGTTTTCAAACTGTAACGAATCTGTGTCCTTGAATTAATCTGTATAATAAATATTGTATTAGTTCTCATTCAATATTCTAAAGTTCTACCTGAATCATGACTTGTCACAAACATCTCAAATTGTAACGTGATCAAATAAATCTACTCTACTCTACTCTACTCTATGTAGAAGTCGACTTTAGTTCGAATTTTTTATTCAGTTGATGTAAAAATCCAGCAAATTCCAGAATCGATACTGAATTTGGTACAACAAAAATTTTCAAATCGAAACACGGTATCTATTGAATTTATTTAACATTTCGTTCCACTTTGAGCTTTGTGACTATTTCGTAGTTGAAAGAAAGAATTAGGTAGTGAAATCGGTCCAGCAGTTCACGCGTAATGACGTGACCAATGGAAATAGCGATTCACTTTTGTACTATATAGAGATTTGAATACGTTTTTATCAGTTTTTATATGTCCACAAATAATTGTCCCATCTGTCCCGGAGATAGCAGAGATGGTCTCAAAATGCTTCATCTGTCAAATATATCACCCAAGACGAGTTGAAGTTTGGTGAATATCCTGCTAGGGTACCTCAGGCGCACTCTCGGGTTCACCATTACCGTACCACGGTACTTCATAACTAAAATATCTTCATGTAGGTGAATTCAAGTATGGATGTCTATAGTTGGATGTGAATTAATTATCATTATCAATGGACTTGCGTGGGTATGTTAGCAGATTATTCTTAAATTGACAACAACTTTGATTGTTATAGAAAATTATCTACATTTTGCTTGATTCTGGATAGATAAAAATAATTCTACAATAATTTTCATTCAGAATACTTTAATTATTACAACATGAAGGTGATGCGCTTTGGAAATTACTGAAACCTTGAATGAGTGTTTTCCACGAAAATAACCTAATAAATAATATCCATCAATAACTGATAATGATGGTTTGCACAATATACCCTATATATATTTTATGGCATTAATAAAGAATATTTTTCATGAATGTATTCAAAAAAATTGGAGCGATAAGGGAAATGAGTGACACAAGACAAAAACAAAAGAAAATGAAACAACGATTCTGTAAAAAAAAAATATTGCGAAGAATATTGAATTGCAACGTTGGCCCGGAGATTTGGATGTCATTGAGGTTTGAGACGTATTTTTTTTATGTTCTGGTTCCCACGAAAAGGGATATCCTGTAATGTTCAGAGAATATCGTGAGAACCAAGGGAAATAAGGTAGGAATTGGTGTTGTTCTCGAATTTCTGGAGTTTACATGCTTCGGGGAACACCTCCCTTGGCAATGTGTTCCAAAGCCTCGCTGTTCGTTGGATGAACGAGTCTATGGAAAGAGATGTTCTGAGAATAGGGAGAAATGCGCGATACACAGCCTCAGTGAATAACTCATTGTGCACTGTAAGCAAAAACGCAGGCTTGAATTCGAAAAGGTATGATTATTCATAAATCAATTTTCTTCACGAGGTATTCCAAAGTATATTTATTTTGCTCACGAGTGAAGTACGATGATTTTTGGCAACATCAAGAAATATTATTGGCAAAAGTTTACTAAAATTAGAAATTATATACATTCGAATATCTGAATTCATCTATCAACGTCTTGATCAACGTCTATCAATGATAAAAATCATGTTCTATCATTCACTTTGAGCAAAATTTATATTTTTTGACATAACTCGTATATTGACTGAAAAAAAAACTGATACCTGAGTATTTACATTCTCGGTTTCTGGCCTTGCAGAACTTTTTATGTATCGTTCTCAAAATAAAATTGTAAAAAAAATGAAACCTCATTTTCATCGTTGATAAAGGTAATCATATATTCAAACGTCGTTCTCAATTCTAGTCAGTCTTTTTTCATAGCTTTTTTTTCATAAAATTGATAATGAGAATTTTTTATTTGTTACCAACTTGTTCAGATTTTTTTGGCACGCTGTAAATGCCGTACGTTAAGTCATCGAACATCAACTTTCAGACGAAAAGTATAGTACGTCGTAATGCGTGTTGAAAAAGCAATTGCGCACTCATGGAATTTTTCCATCCGTGGGTACTATGCGAGACAACACTCATTTTGTAATATTTATGCTGATGGCCTATTGGAAGTATCTGGAGAACGAGAAGACAGAACATTCTGAAAATTGGGATGCTTTGATAATTGAACATTCTCTATCCGTCTTTAATATTTTTATCGATACAGTGCTGCCACTTCTATCAGAAACAATTAGCAACTTTGTTATTTCAAATAGAACACCCTGTATTTTATTGCATTTTTAGATAATTCCTGAAGAGCTGATTACATCAATGCATTACACTTGGGGTCTAACAGGAATGATTTCAGAGATAAAGGGTGTTCAAAATCGGGATTTTACAATTTTAGGATTTTTTTGTGTCGAAACCCTGGTCGAAACTATTCATTATCCATCAAAACGGCTTAGATGTCCCTGTTTCAACTTTCAATTCACTATCTACTGAAATTTAATTGGAACAGATACAGGGTGATCAGTATTCTGAATCTTGAAGCACCCTGTATTTTGCAATGAAATACAGGGTGTTCCATTCAAAATAACAAAGTTGCTAGTAGTTTCTGATAGAAGTGGCAACACTGTTTCGATGGAAATATTTTAGACGGATAGAGAATGTTCAATTGTCGAAGCATCTCAATTTTCAGAATGATCTGTCTCTTCGTTCCCCAGATACTTTTAATAGGCCATCCACCGTGGATCACCCTGTATATGTCACTGGACTGAAAAAACCTGATGAACAGTTACCGAGATATGTGATCGTTCGTCCAACCCTGTATGATTGTATTATGTGCATATACAGGGTGGCCAACTAAGACTCCAGAGTTCGATTGCTCTGTTGTCTTGAGAGATACAAAAAAAAGTCATGTATCAAAATTGAATTAATAATCCAGCCTCACATTTCAAAATTTCTTTGAAATACACAGGGTGTTTCGTGAGGTCACAGCACATCAAAGCTATGTTTTTTTCATCGGAACACCCTATATTTTATTTCATTTTTGAATTCTCCCTGAAGATCTGATTTCAACGACGTATCATACTTAGGGTCTAGCAGTGAAAGTTACTGACATATAGGATGTGCAAAATCGAGATTTTCCAAGTTCAAAATTTTTTTCTGTCGAAACTGTTCATTATTCGTCAAAACGGTTTACATGTCCCTATCCCAACTTTTCACTCACTATCAATTGGTGTTAATTGACATTTAATTGAAACAAATTATAAATTTAGATTTTTTGACCACCTTATATCAATTTCAATTGAACACCAATTGAGAGTGAGTGAAAAGTTGAGATAGGGACATGTAAACCGTTTTGATGAATAATGAACAGTTTCGACAGAAAAAGCTCCTGAACTTGGAAAATCTCGATTTTGCACACCCTATATGTCAGTAACTTTCAGTGCTAGACCCTAAGTATGATGGATCGTTGAAATCAGATCTTCAGAGAGAATTCAAAAATGAAATAAAATATAGGGTGTTCCGATGAAAAAAACATAGCTTTGATGTGCTGTGACCTTACGGAACACCCTGTGTATTTCAAAGGAATTTTGAAATGTGAAGCTCGGTTATTACTTCAATTTTGATTCATGATTTTTTTTTTGTATCTCTCAAGACAACAGAGAAATCGAACTCTGGAGTCTTAGTTGGCCACCCTGTACATGAGCAATTCTATCCATCATTGCCTAAGCCGCCCTGAGCGAAACTTTTTGTTAGGTATATCCTCATATTTATTATATTATGTTCCTCATGAATAAATGAACATACCTACGCAACTTCTCCACAACGGTAACTTTGACATTGACTTTAAATTTCAATGTAATACGGAAATATTCATGAGTGCATTCTAGCTTGTCGATTTCTCATTCGCTGAAAATAAATAACGAATTTCTATTATTTTACTTTCCAAAGATCTTGAGGATTGCTTCCCGGAACATTGACACCATCGATCCTTGATAGATTTTCTCTGACTTTATCTAAATAAAATATTTATACACGCCTGGCAAGAATAATTTTCCTATAGAGTATAGAGGAACCGTGTGAATGAATACGCATAAAGATTCCTGAGTATTCAACATTATTGGTTGCATAAGTACCTACGTGTGTAAATATTGTATTTCTTTGACACTATTGACAGTTTTCAATTATGTATCCAGGTGAAATATGTTCATCATCATTCACCTATAGGTTGAAGGAGTGTAACTCCTAACCAGAGAAAATCTTTGAATAATGGTGAATTCCTCAGGTTAGTAGTGGAAAACACCATATATGAAGGTGCTTGATAATTCGTCAGATTGTAGTATGTTACGTAGAATTTGACGATTTTGAGAAAAATGTCGAAATTCTGACATAGAAGACGAAATTTTCAGAAAGCAGTTGAAACTTCGAGATCAGAGAAATTTGGAGATGACATTATTATTTATTAAATAGAAACTGAGATTCTTCAACGATTCTGATAAAATTAAAATGTTTCCACCATCAAATGTCGCTTTACTTTTGAGAAATAATCGTCAAGTTATTAATATGCTTTTTTAAAAAGCCAGTTTTTCAGATGTCAGCTTTCAAATCTGCTGTGTTCATAATTATTTAGGTATATAATTTGTTATATATGTTGATTAATGGAAAGGGAATAGTATTTTGTATAAATGCAAAGTTGGACCAGATATTTGGAAAATTGTTTTCATTTCGAATTTTATGTTTGTGTTTTCTGTCATAGCATGTAAAAAACTCCATACTTTCAGTTACAAACATGTATACCAACGTTGAATGATGACGGTCGAAATGCAAGAGTTCCTGAAAATATTTCTAATTCTAGAATTCTATTCTTGAAGCATGGTATATTTTGATGAAGTATGTTGAAGTGGTTATTCAGATATGTCGTTTTCCTTTTTCTTTTATGTTCTGAGAATATGCGGAGATAATAATGTTGGACTCATTCTGAATAGTTGATGCGATGTTGCCAGCGTCGCCTCGTGGTGTTAGTTTCAGTTTCTATTCACGTTGGATTGCCGGTAGGTGGGTTCGTTTCCCACCATGACCGCAGAAATTTTTCTGAAGTCACTTGAAGACTTTTGAGGGTTGCTCGTAAGAGGACAACCGAATGATGGATAAGAACAATTTTAGAACAAAAATAAAAACAAAAGACTAGAAAGGAGTGAGATTGAACGCATGCCAACTTACTGATTATGCGCTATTCATCTCTGGTATCCCTAACAATTATTATTAAATGAATCTCTCTTCATCTCTTTTCATGTAGTCCAATCATTCTTTTGTTGGAATGATAGTTTGTGTTACAGGACTGAGAAGTAGGTGAACATTTAGAAGTCATAATCATGTTTGTGGTATGTTGCACGATAGATTTTTTTTCAAATGTACTCACCATACACAGTTTCATTAATACCGTGAAATGGGTATTTATGAAACAGATTTCATATGAGATAGATAGATAGAAAGATAGATATTCTTTTTCAGTTTCTTTGAAAATATCTCTTCAGGTAAAAAACATATATAATCAAGTATAAATTGATAATATCAATTCAAAGAAGAATCAACAGAACAAAATGTATCTAAGTATATAAATAATAAAACCAAAAAATTGCATAAAAATATTATCACAGTCATATATATGTATATTCATGAAATGAAATATCACACAAGGAAACAAAATCAAATGAAATATTCATTACAACTTCAATGTATCTGTGAAATACTCGTCAAGTTATTAATATGCTTTTTTGAAATGGCAGTTTTTCAGTTCAATTGTCAGCTTTCAAATGGGTTGTGCTCTTGATAATTCAGGTATATAATTTGTTATATTTATGTTGATTGATGGAAAGGGAATAGTTTTCTGTATAAATGCAGAGTTGGACCAGATATTTAGAAGATTGTTTTTATTTCGAATTTTATGTTTGTGTTTTCTGTCATAGTATGTAAAAAACTCCACATTTTCAATAACAAACATGTATACCAATGTTCTGTTAGACAAATGAATGATGCTTGAAATTCAAGAGTTCCTTAAAATATTTCGAATTCTAAAGTTTTATTCTTCAAGCATTGTATATTTTGATGAAGTATGTTGAAGTGGTCATTAAGATATACAATTCGGCTAGTTATTTGAGTTTTTGTTATATTATTATTTCTTTGACACCTATATAATCTGAAAATTTTGGGAATTTTCATCGTCTATTGTTTGAGTGTGGTGAATCAGCCAAGAGTTCACAAATTCCGTTTCTGTTGATTGACATTGTAATTTCTAGAATATCTGGAACATTGCACAAAACTCCAGAACTTCTTTTCGTTTTGGTATCTGAAATGAACCATTTGTGAATTCCAAGTAACCTATAAATCACAACTGCATATTACCTAGCCTGCTGCAACAATAGTTAGGTGGGAGGAAACAAAGACTTAAGTCTGAGGTAGGAATAGATTGCTTTTAGGACTAAAACTTCATGGTTAAGGTACTATAACATATCACGATGGATGTTTTCGAAGGGGAATATCAGTTTATACAACTAATTTCGTTATTTCAATTTGATGAGATTAAATTATGCACTCATACAACTTTCTATTCATTCACTTTTTCACTTCACATCTCACAATAACAAGGCTGAAACGGCTGAAACTGATCATGAGCAGAATGATAGAAAAAACAAAATGGAAGACCGATAGTGAAAACACATCAATGGGCGTGTACCTTAGTAGAACTTTTAACTCAAACCATGTTTATAATGATCCTTTTATACATAAATAATGATTGACGACATAATTCGATCGAAAAATTAACTGGAATGTTTCAATTATGGACATAAATAATAGTACCTTCTGAAAACGGACCCTCTAATGACGTAGAAACCTCATCTCGCCATAGTTAAAAGAAAATACCAAACGCCCGACGGCTAATTCACTCTGTCAGAAATCATGTATCATTCATCTCTGTTTGGAATAGTCTTATTTCAGTATTAGGGTTTTGACGTCACATCAACGCCTCGTTTTCAGAGGTCCGAAAAATCGTGGATTTCAATAATTTTTTATAAAACGTAGGGAGCTCACAGCAAGAAACGGTTGGCGGTGGTGAGCTAGTTTGGGTGAGTTCTATCGAATTATGAAATAAAATGTTTTTGTGATATAAGCCCATTGTCGATTGTCGAAGAAAAGCTGTCACTAAAATGCATCTGATAGGCTGATGGTCCATTGTCATTTTATTGATGACTTTATGACATCAAGAAACCTATATCCTTCATTCATCGTTCAACCAGAACTGTTCTAGTGTTCTTCGTGAAATGGATTTCACCCATTGATTCGTTAATGCTTTAAAAATAGTGTAATCTTGTTCCATAGGGCATATACTATTGTACCAGCACAATGAAAGTGCAACATTCGTATTATATGATTGAAACAGCAATGAACATGTACTTTTTCATCACCGAAAAAAAAAATAGTGCCAGCAGTATACCATCGATCCAACCAATGAGCCATTGAATCGCCAGCTATATGGCGTGTTTGCTGAGTTCCTTTTATAAGGGAATTAAAGAAATGAAATCCATTCCCTACAGAATTCCTACAATTCAGTACGTAGCAGGACATTTGCGCATGTATGCTTATTTTCTCAATAGCTTCTTTATTTATTCAATCATTTATTTACGAATAGGAATACAAACCGGACTAACCCAAAAGCAGTATTCACAGATATGTCATATCTCATCATACATATATACAGTGTGACCCACTTCTAATGGAACCACCCCTGTATCTTACGTAATCGTTGGGTAAGGATCCTGAAATTTGCTGGAGCGAGAAATATACCAAAAATGCACTCTATGACCAAGTGGGATCATCTTCATTCTTCAGTGATATGCACTGCTCGCCAACAGCCATGAAACCACCTCAATTTCCGGAAAATGATATTAGGAGTCAAAATTGGTCGGAAATCACTATTCAATTTTTTTCTGGAAAATTTTCAGTTCGGAAAAATGAGATTTTGTCGCATTTTTTATGGAAGCACCCCCGTATCTCACGTAATTGTTGAGGTAGGGTTATGAAATTTGCCGGAGGAAGAGAAAGTCCAAAGATAAAGTCAATTACGTGAGATACGGGGGAACTTCCATAAAAAAATTCATTTTTCCGAACTGAAAATTTTCCAGGAAAAATTTGAATACTTAGTAAATTGGGCGTTCTGATTCCAAATCTGAAGTGATTTTCGACCTATTTTGACTCCTAATATCATTTTCCGGAAATTGGGGTAGTTTCATGACTGTTGGCGAGCAGTGTATATCACTGAAGATGACCCCCACTTGGCCATAGAGTGCATTTCAGGTATATCTCTCGCTCCAGCAAATTTCAGGATCCATACCCAACGATTACGTAAGATACAGGGGTGGTTCCATTAGAAGTGGGTCACACTGTATTAAAACTAAACAACTCGAATATCAGTTACAAAGTTGATGAAAATCAATAATTGGAGTAATTAATGATTGAGTAGGTACAACATGTAGTGATTGTAGTGTGTTGATACAAACAAAGGTGAAATAATTTCATTCAGTACATATTAAAACGTTAAAATATATCAAAATCAAGTAGGTGAAGCCAGGAAATGTTTTTTCAAAATGTGAGAAAATTTGGAAAGTGAGTAAGAGAAAATATCAATATCAATAGAATTTGACAGCGTGTTGTATAATATTTTGCATCTATGCATTGGAGAGTTCAAAAAATAATTTGTTTGAGATTGTTCGTAACGAAAAATGTGATGATTTCTTGTAATATAAGTAGGAGCTGTGAGGTGAATATTACCGAGTATAGCAGGCGAATCAACTAAATTATTTATTATTTTATGAAGAAATTTCACGTCTGAAATGTTCCTCCTATGCGCTTAATAAGTTCAGCTCATTTCGAACATAGTTACGGTTGCTGGGATTGGATGGAAAGCATTTTTTATTGACGTAATCAATGAATATATTCTGTATCCGTTCAAGTTCATTTATATAAATATCGTAACTAGGGTTCCATATCAATGAACCATAACTCAGAACACTATTGACATATGACATAGAAAGGGTATGGAGATAGATGTATAGAAATTTAACTGGTGCGCTTGCTCCCTATTGAAGGTCGTTTGCAAGTTTCTCGATGGCGCCTACTCTGATAAACCTTTGATAAACATACTTGACGTGGGTAAATCTCGCTAAGCTCATCCTGGTTACAATCCATATTTACAGGAAACATAATATTACCGCCCGATGAATATTTGGATACGTATATGATTTGGATCAGAGCAGTGAACTGATTCCTGATCAAAGGATCGAAACGTCAATATGTCAAAAATATTCTTGAGCTAAAAAAATGGTTATTTCTGAGATTGGGGTCAAGTGTTCGTTAGGGACGTGTTCCGTAGTTTCTAAATTTCGTGTATAATACATAATCCACCATAGAAAAAAGGAAATCTCTGTTCTACAACAGTATCATTTCAGTGATTAGAAATATCAGCGTGAACTGGTGTGAATAAATTCTAAGGTGAGTACCAGTTACCATATCTGCCTATTATGATTTTCAATATCGGTCTATTTCAATAGTTGATACATTCTTTGTCCTGGTTCTTCAAAGAGGAAATTCATCAGATTTCATACTTTAAATAGGTTCTTGTCATGAAAGAAAAGAAGCTTATTAAAATCGGCTACAAAAAAGATTTCTCGCATCTATTTCAAATTGAAATTTGAATGAAAATGTTGAGCATAGTATTTATTCGACCACAGAACAATGATGGAAATAGATTCATCCCACACAGAACCAAGGTTTTGAACGATTTTCCGATTATGGCGCCTCTATCGCAAATACTAGAACCCCACGTCCAAAACTCGCTTGCAATTGTTCCATATCGAGAGTTAGTCTGACGAAACAATTGAAGAGTGAGCCCACCAGTTAAATTTCTATACATCTCTGTATGGAGTATCTGTGTGAAACTATTTTTCAAATTTTGACGTTCATAAAATTTATTGTGAAATTCAAACAATTTTGAATGAGAAAGCGCGGAACGACTATGGTGCTCTTGTGACAATGCAAGGTGTGTAACTTGATGAATCTAAACATTAAAAAACACTAACAGTTGTCATTTCTGTATCCGAACTCTTATCTAACTGATACCATCCAGTGACTCTAGTTTTATCTATCCATAACCTTTGGTAACCTATACTGAACTAATGCTGTTACAGTAAAAAAGCCTTTGATAGAAACATTTGAATTCGAAAGAACTTTTCATTAGGAACCGTACCTGCAGTATTATTATCAAGGATATTTCCATTCGGATTGAAATTCTATATCAGTGGCATTGAAAAGTTGACAAAAACACATATTTTCATTGACGATTATGAGGATATTTAGTATCAGTCTTTCGCGATAAAAGTGATTTATTCTCATAATGCTCATAGAATTTGTTATGATAATCATCCCAGATAAACTGTTAACTACGTAGTTGACTGTTTATACAGGTATTAATGATTATACTTACAGGGTCATATCGAAAGCCTGATACAATTCCCAATGCATGCATCATTCTGTGACAGTTCGGAATACACCTTCAAAAGTTGATGACCATTTTCGAAAAATCTTTCATCCTGCTGAATATATGACAAGGTGTACCTACTGGGTGTTTCCTGAGCACCAACGTATAACTTTTTCAAACCGAAAAGATTTTTTTCAATTTATTTCGAGCACTTATTCTTATAGATTCTCAAAGTTTCGCAATTACCTATACTTCGAGTGAATATTTATTTTCAACATATATTTCAAGCCTATGAATTTACCGTATGTTTAAATATCTTGATTGAAACTAAATTTCACTAATTATTACTAGTTCGAAAGATTATAATCGATTGTTATGACTTGACTCACCTGACCTCACAGTGTTTTTCTTTTTATTCCAGGTCCCTCTCGACAGTCCACTGAAATACTTTTTTTCTACAAGCGTGCGTGATTCACCCTATACCCGCACGCAATTCAGTTTGGAAAGTGTCAGTTTCCCGCAACAGTGTGGTAAAGTGTTTCCCACACTAGTGCGGGAAAAACGAAGATATGATAATATCGCAAAATATAAGTGGTAGGTGATGGAATATGAAAGTTTTGAGTTTGTTTGTTGCAGTATCAAGTATGTATGTTCAGAATCATCCATCAAATTGCACTATTTATTGTGAAAATTGAGAAATATTGGAATATAAAAATTGAATATCATAAAAATCCCCCTATAGATTTGGATTGAACTGATAGGAAATAGTATATTACATAACAAGAGTTGTAAAACGCATATTACGCACGAAGTGGAGAGAGTTACACACGATGCCGCATAGCGGCGAGTGTGTAACTCCACAAGTACGTAATTGCTTTACAACTCGAGAATTGTACTATACTTTTTCTACGACTACACTATATTTTCTTCCGGATAGTGCAGATATTGTATATTATGGCACAAATAACGAATACTTATATATACACGTCTCGCGTCACTAAACCAACTGCATGAAAAGTTACAAATCGAAATTCTTGTGTTTGTTTATTGATACATTGCATACTGAGACATTTTCCTCAATTCGAACTGAAATGGAGCTGTTTTTCATATCTAAACAACTTTATTAATAGCAGAAAACACATTATGTAAAAATATGGAATTAACATTCATAATGGTTATTTATTGAAACAGTGCGAACGAGAGATTCTGTAATCGTTATTAAAAACAATAAAAAAAAGTTCGCCAACTGCGCTTTGAACCGCGGACCCCTGGCTTCGAAACCAGCTAGGCAGCGCTTCCAACAACTGAGCCATCACCGCAGATATTTTATAAATACCATTTCGAGGATTGATCTTTCCTAATTATTCCTGTTATTTAAAGAAGAAGGAATTCATCAATTCAATGTTGAGTATGTATATTATTTGAAAAATTACCTTCATGAATAAATATTCATCAACAGGAGCAATCTACAGAAAATAATTGATCTGTTCAGCATCAAGTATTTTCGATTTTTTACTTCGGAAGTTCGGAATCCATCCGATTTCCTTCTGAGGAAATGGGATATGTTGCTATATTAATATTGTGATTGATATTCAGTGTTGATCGTAACATGGAATATATCGACCAGAGTGATGATGATTTCATCGAATTTGATAATTCTTGAAAATAAACTAAAAGGATATGTTCCGAAAACGACACGGTATTATTTTTAATTCTCCAGTCCAGGAATTTTTGATGTGCTATTTCGTATCATTCACGAGACTTATCAGGTAGCAACTCATTTTTAGCCATTCTATCTTTTTGCAACATTTCTGGTGGTGTAGAAATAATCTGCTCATCGTCATAGCTACTGACATTAATGAAATAGTTAATTTTGTTATTGACACATCGTCTAAGCTACAAAAACAAAGTCATCTATCAACATACCTATGAAAACCGTGCGATCGCTCTCTTTACGCACACGTGTGTAAGGAGAAGCTTACTGCCATTGTTTTGTGTACAATATTCATCACTTACAGTAGTAGTCGTAGGAAAAGATTATTGTTGTCATGCCAATCAAACCTCAAATGAGTTTGTAATTGTCGAAGTGACAGACACAGCGTTACTGTCATTTTCGATTCAGTGGAATTGCCACAATGTGATCAAAAACTTCCAGCTATAGGGATGCGATACAGATGCATTATTGCCAACAAAGTATTGAGAAAGGTATGAAAAGATATACACGCGTTTTATTGAATGGTGCAACAATAAAGAAATAAAAATACCGATTGAGGAAGAAGTATTTTTGGCTCATTTCCTAGAAGTGTCTGAAACCTAGAGACCAAACACCTTAAGGGCCTGCTGGCTTCCGCAATGAACCTACATAATGCGTCAAACTGTAAGTTCACAATATCTATTACTAGTAATCAGTAGATAGAGTATATGTTTCTCTTGTTAGTTGTTCCTTTATGCATTAATAATTAATTGAACAAATCAATCAATTTCCTACGCTTGTAGAAAAAATATTATTCTTAACTCATGCGGAAAGTGTCTTTCCCGCACTCGACTGCTTGCCCGAACTCCGCTTCGCGTCGTTCGTGTCAACGGCAGTCGCGTGCGGGAAAGAATCACTTTCCGCACTTGTTAGGAAATTTAGTATTTCACATACTGTCAGGTATACTTCATCACTTTTCCGTGCCAACTTCATAGGCCTTGAATCGGGCATAAATGATCTCAATTATATTATCGAAAGATAATAATTATATCATTCCAAATTCATGTTTTTCGGTATAGGTATACCTACGTTAAGCCCAAACTACAGAGTATCAAAAACTAAAAGAAGATATAGTGAGTATTGGTGTGGAAACTATGAGAGAATAAGATATTAGGTACCTAATATGTGTTGTTAGAAGCATATCACGCACAAATGGAAAAGTTACGCACGAATGGAAAAGTTACGCACGTATCCGCGGAGCGGCGAGTGCGCTTAATTCCATGAGTGCGTAATTGCTTTACAACATGCATGACGTACTATACTGCCATACAGTACATCAAAAAAATTTGGACAAACAGGAATGTGACAAAACAGCAAATGGTCTCGATCTGCACTGCTTCCACAATCCACCACAATTCACGTTACTGGCAATTTTTTCTTTGAAATCATACTGAGTTTTCATTATTTACAATAAATCTAGCCGAATCTCGATAAAATAATACTGTAAGAGAGACTTCCAAAACCCACAAAGTTCTCAAGTGAACAAACTTATCTTTGGTTTGTTTGCCAACCAGGCGCCATTTTGAAATGATTTGACAGGTCGTTGGATTGCCTTATTAAAATTCTTGACAGTTATGTCATCCGCTGTTGACGGCGATTACGCGATCATGACATACCTATACTGGCGGAATAAACGAAAACTGTGCGATGTGCTTACTGTGCGTGAAGAGCTACTTACTGAGGCTGTATCTCGTGTGTTCTTGCCTTCTTTCTATAGTGGCCGTAGGTAGAATGATATATCATAATCTGAATGTCGCTTCTGGAAACTAGATCGACTCACATCAGCTTACACGACCAATCTCTTATCGAGGTTGATCGTTTTCCATTCAACCTCCATAAGATATGGTGTTGGTGGAAGTAGTTTTTATTAGACGTGAAATTTCAATTTTCTTCATAGTATTTCCACACTAGTTTCCACATGCACAATTGAAAATTGAATTTTCAATTTTCCAGATTTTTTGGGATTCTCTCTCTTTGTTTCTATCACTAAAAACATGAGAATTATTTCAATATGGATGTAAGGAAAAATCGGGTGATTTTTTTCTCAACAGGTTTGATCAATTAATAGAAACATCATGAAACTTATCAAATTTCCAACCTCGACATCTGTCACTGAGAATTGAAAACCGAGCAGATTCGTTCCCGAAACGTCCAAAAAAGAGTGAAAATTATAGAAATTTGCTCTATCGAATCTTTCATTTGAAATATCTTCTCTTATGGTGACATTTTTTACCGCAATGATATTTTGAGGCATATTGTCTGATTTGTCCTAGTACTGGTTGTTTTCGAAATTGGCGTGATCCATGAAAACATTTTTGTCGAGAAAAAAAATATGTCGGAAGATATTCAGCATCAAACTGAAACTTAGTGAATCATTAATCAAAGGTTACTAGCCCAACCCAAGCGTGTGCTTTCGGCGAGATCACACGCACCGAAAGTATCAATGACTTTTGCAATGTTGCCAGACATTGAATAAAAGTTGAAAGATTCAGTATGGTGGGAGCGCACATTTTTTGAGAAATTTTCACTCGTGATACCACTAGATCTCATGGATATCTTGAGTATCACTGCGAGTCGAAGACAAGGAAAAATAATTCAACCTCGTGTGGTTTTAGGTGAGAAAATTCATATCAGATTGTGATTAAATAATTATAGAATCTATTTACTCATTCGATTTTCTTATAGATTCATGAATAAATTCAGTTTGGGTCGCAGTTTCTGCACCAATGATAGTTACCTTTAGATCATACAAATTGCTGATTTCTATACCCATGTAGTTTGCATGAAGATACCTTTTTAAAATGTAACATATTATTTATTATATTCCCTCGCTTCATTTCGACTTCGAGTTACAACAAGTGATAGAAAATTATAATTTTATCAATGAATTTATCATAGGTAGGTACAGTCGTCTTCAGAGATCATGTCGCACATGGACGGTGTCATCTCTCTTAATCACTGCTGCAATAAGAGCACTTATACCGTCTAACCGCGACATTTCAACTGGAGTTATGTGTACATACATACATACTAGACGTAGGAGTAATAGGGGAGGTGGTTTCTAGCAAGTAGGCCCACGTGATGGGCCCATTTTGCTGACCCCTGCTGCACACATATCTAATCTTTCTTCTCCTAATTCTCCTTCTCGATCCTCCGTGACCTTCTGATGAAGGTCAGTATGTCCGTACGCCCACCTTTAGTTAATAAGATCTTTCTGTTGAAGCTTATCAGCACCATAAAATTCGAATCTTAGCATTCCATCAGGTGGCCTCACACTGGCCCAGGTAGTGGTATGACATTCTATTTGTTTTTTTTTCGAACATTTTGTTTCGGAACTCCCGTATTTTTGTCAAAAAACCCGAATTTGATAATGAAAATGTGAAGAATCCACTATTTATCTAGATATTTCAAGAAAAAGTTCGAAATTTCGACTTGTTTTTTTCCCTGTCTCAGATGTATTTACAGCTACTTGCTCTTCTTATTTTGTCATTGGACACTTCATATACTCATGATGTACTGCGATGATACATTTTCATATAGAAAATTCAACACGAAATATGATTTCCACCTACGGCGACTATTGAAAGTAGGCAAGAACACACGACATAGAGCCTCAGTAAGTAGCTCTTTACGCACAGTAAGCACATCGCACAGTTTTCGTTTATTCCGCTTGTCATGATCGCGTAATCGACGTCAACAGCAGATGACATAACTGTCAAGAATAATAATTCAGATTATTAGTCCAAACTTTCTTGTTGTACTATATGGCAGTAGGTATAAAGTATAGTACTCAATGCGTATTGTGGAGCAATTACGCACTCATGAAACTTTTCCATTCATGCGTAATATGCTTCTTACATATTACGTAATATACTATTATGGCGAGTTTTACAGTGAACAATCATACCATATGACGGCCATTTAGTCAAACAATCTAAATACGAGATGTCAAATGTAACAGATCAGTTTCGAATGACGTTACACACGCCATTATTTCTAATGATATTCTCCCTTCTCTTCACTAAATATGGATAAATCGCAAGAAAATCATATTTCTAGTGGACTTTCATGTAGAAAAGAACGGAAAAAAATGTGTCATTGAAGTACATTGTGATATATAAATTGTCCAATGATGAAAAAATAAGAGTTCATTGTTCTGAATGCGATCAAAAAGACAGGCGTTGACATTTGTGACTTCATAGTGAAATACCTCAATAAGTAATGGTTTGTTTAAATTTTCATTATCAAATTCGTGTTTTTCAGACAAAAATACATGAGTACAAAAAAAAATGTTTTTGAACCATCGCATGATGGGTGCAATTTTACCTTCTATTTATAATAGATGCAGTTTGGGCACAATGGACCCTTAGCCTATTAATGATTGTTGATTTCTACTCATTGTAGTAGCACACAATCATTATTTAAGACGTCAAAAGTATTATTTTTTCATCAAAAAGCCAAAAAAATTTCCGATTCATTCCGCTGGCGGGTACCCACTAGAAAAATGATTCCACTAAAATACATGTTGCTATGTTGATTTGTCGAAGAGACCCAATTTCGTTAGGTAAACATTACTGGTGTTGAATTCTTCTTCTAGGATACCTCATTTCATTCATCGCCCCTTTTTCGAAAACACCCTGTATACTACAAGTATATTGAAATAATCTGAGAAAATTAACGTTCTACCTTCTCGATTGACCTGTCTGTAGGTCAATCGTCAGTATTTAAATCTGGTTATTGTTTTTTATACTCGGCTTCGGCTGAAGATTTAGCCGAAAACATGTTTGCGATGAATTTTTAAATTACCCATCCTGTGTGCCTATTGAAATTATAGCTGTGACCGATGACTGCAATTAAATGAATAGGCATGAAAATATTTTGATATCTCCCATTATATTATCTTCAAATATTATTCAGTATCTACATAAAAAAGTTCATTAGGATTCACCTGATTTACAATATGTATTCAGTGATATGGAAAGTAAAAGTCAAAACAATGGATTATTCATTCCCAAACAAATTTAACCAGGATTTATGGATGCAAAATCTTGCAATAACATTTATTTTACTATATTTTTTCATAAAAGTTGTTTGAATAAATGGATTGTTAGAAACGTGATATAATACTCCACGCACAACATAGTAACGTGAATGAATGTATTCACGCAGTTGGTGATAAAAGTATAAAGCTTTTCTTGTTTATTGATGAGCTACATGACCTTGTCAATTCAGTGATGAAAATAGTGATGAATTCAGGGTATACTTCCCAAAAGTATTGCCATGTAGAAGAAATCTCAATTAAGTTCGCCAATGTGAACTTTCTACTTTCACGATTTTTCTCAAAGTTCCACAATTCTCTTTAATTCGCCCCTCTGATCTCCATTAAATATATACTGAATATCAACAATCACTAAATAAATTCTCATCACTTTAACACCGAGATTCTCATCTGAAATTCCTCGTGATCCTCATCATATTTTCATGTACCAACTCAAATTCGAATATATTCCTGCGAACCCATTTCGAGACTGAACTGGTCCACAAGGATTGAGAAGCCACTCAGCGAAGGACTGACTACCTATAAGACATTATGATAATCAACTTGTCATCTGATATTTAATTTTCGCATGCGCATGCTGTCAGGAAACAGTGGTTTGCATTTTTTCTTTTGGAGCTCAAAAAAAGAGGGTTATAAGATCTGAGAAATATTTCCCTAGGCAAAGAATTCCAAAATGTCAATGTTCCATAGATAAGGAGGTGTTGACTGAACTCGTCATGTTCGTCTGGCTGGTATTGCTGGTAAGGAACAATTATTTACAACCATATATGTAATGTTGTTATTACTAACGTCATTGAAGGTTGAGAAGTGTCATATTACACACCTTACTACCCGCCCTCACTCATGTGATATTTTGGGTATGTTCAGAACGAAACAGAGATTTATTAATTTTGATCAAAATATGATGATTGTGAATAAAAGTATACAAACCTCGGTAGGAAATTTCATTCCTGTCTCGAGATCATAGCTAACCTCGACGTTTTGCGTCTCGATTAACTAACTAATCTCACGACAGGAATGAATATCTTTCCACCTTGGTGTGTAATATACTATTGCTATGGTCAAAACTATACACTCAGTTCCAAAAAAAGTGACGCACTTGATATATGACTTATATCTTCTTAAAAAAAAAATAGTACACCGATTTTTATTCTGTTTTGATTTGTTGGTAGGTAATGCATTTGTCTTGAAAAAAATGAGGAGGTGAAAATGTTTTCAAAGCCTCCTTGATGGTGGTGGAATAACTCGAACCATGAATTATTCTTAATTTTTCACTCACCCTGTGTGTTAATTGAGTAACGGCATAGAAAGTGCTCACACACTATACGAAAGAGGCTTCTTTTGCGAGCATGTTGTTTTTTTATTCATTGATTTATCTCTAGAATTTTCCGAATTACAGCTTTTTTTGCTGAATCCTTGCAGATTAACAACTTTCTGAATTTATCGAGAAACAATTTTCCAATGAGATAAACTGATACCAATAATTTCAAAAAATATTTTTATTAAACACAAAATTATAAGTTGGGATGACTGCTTGATACCGTGTATTGCCTCCTCTAGCAACTCTAAGAACTTCTAATCTACGAGGCATACTGGAAATTAAGTTGCGTATCGTTTCCATTGGTATACGATCCCATTCTTCCACTAATGCATCTGCCATTTCTGCGAGACTTTTCGGAGACCTTTCGCGAGAACGTACCCTTCTCCCTAATTCATCCCACAAATGTTCTATAGGATTCATATCGGGGCTTCTCGCAGGCCATTGTAATGTGGTAATACCAGTAGCTTCTAGGAAGTTTTGCACTATTGCTGCGGTGTGTGGTTGGGCATTATCCTGCATCATTATAAAATTATTGCACACTAACTCGGCATAAGGTAAGACATACTGCTCTGAAATGTCAATGTAAATTTGGGCGCTCGTCGACTGTCTCACCGAAAAAAACATGAAGGGGTGTCTTTCCATTCATTGATATCCCTCCCCACACCATAATAACGGACCCACAATTGAAACTTCGCATTCTGTTATTAAATTTTGATTAAACCGTTCACCAGTTCTTCTCCACACTCTTTTTCTTCCATCCACCATGTTGAGGCAAAACCGTAAACAAGACATTCGACCATTCAGGAATATTCCACTGTCCCTAATTATTTTCAACGAAATTTCTTCAAGCAGCACGATGTTCGGGCAATAGTTTGGGACCTCTTGCAGGTCTCCTAGCTTCTAAGTTAACTTCATTTAGCCGTCTACATACCGTCTGCTCACTCACTGCAACATCACGAATTTGGCGAAGATCTTGCTGAACATTTACCGCAGTATTTGATCGATTCCGTAAAATCCGAAATCTCAAGAAGCGATCATCTCTTGGAGAACTTTTTCGGGGGCGACCAGAACCGACCCTCCGAGCGGTGCTTCCTTTTGTTCGTACTTGCGGATTGCTCTACGAGCAGTTGCTTCATGAAATCCCACTGCATGAGCGGCGTAACGTTCCCTACGCCCATCGTTTACTAACGCAACTAATCTTGCTACTTGTTCAGGATTCATTTAAGGTATTTTATGTAATTTTAGTCTGTAAAACAATACACTTAATTAATGACACAACGACAAATGGTCAAATATGGAGGCAGACAACGAATTAGTTGCTATGGCAACGGCATTTGTTGAGTGTATATGGTGTTCCTACATTGATGTATATTTCGAAACGTGCCAGATCTCTGTTTTATAGATGATATGAAGCTGTTGAGGTCTAGAGTAGCTCTTCGTATCAGGGAATATGAAGCCCATATTTTCCGAAGTAACTTTCGCGATAAATCCGACATAACTTTTTGATGATAGTGGTACCAGACTTGTTATATCAGGTATGAGTTTGGCTTTATTGAAGGAAATATACCTAACGATATTCGAAAATCATCTTGGATATATTGAAATATATTTGATCGATTACCAAAAAGTTTATTTGGATTCATCTGACAACAATATTTACACAATGATATGAACATTTACAGTGAAAACAATATAGATTACTTCATTTTTGATATTTACAAACTCCAGTTGTTTTTTCAAGAGCAAGAGCTTGCAAATCATAGGTTAATTATATTCATCCACATGTATTTAAATCATTAAAGAATAGCGTTAGATTCTTTCTTGAATAGTCTTCATGCCTACTGTAGCAAAATTCAACAAGAGTTCATCTCATCTGCAACTTATTTGTTTGAATCAGTTTTTTACAGGAATAAAAAAATTTTAAGACAGTTTGTCACGGATGAATTTTTCATTTTTATGTCGATAATGCGGGAGCAGTTTCGTTCTCGAAACGTCTTATGTTTATATTATAAATAGCTCTCTTATAGTGAAACTTTTGAACGCTTTGACATTTTGTTGCTGATCTCCTTATATGTCCTTACTACATCAACGAGATGGAAATAGGAATATAATACATTCAGCACATCAATATACATACAGTCTGATAAATATTCCCAAAAAATCATATTTGTCCGGATAACGAGAAATTTCTTGTTGAAAATTCAACAAAGAAGGAGGAAATGCACAAGTATGCCACTTCAAAATAATACAAATGATAAAACTCTCCGTAGTAATTTTGAATTCCGCACGAAAAGTATAGAGATCATTGCAATAATTGCAACACTGTGGAAATCTGGGTGGAAAAATGGATCGCACCCCAATTATCATTTATACCAGAGAGGTGCACAAAAAACAACCAGTTCTGTCGTAATTTTTGAATCATTCGAGGTCAGATTTTGAAATTTGGCGGGTAGCAGGTATACCATATTACCTTTCATTCACAGAATATATTTATTATACCACTTCGGTTCAACCAGAAGCAACCCCAACCTTTAATTTCCAAATAGGACACCCTAAATATCACATTTCGAAAAGAAAGTTTCTAGTGTGATCTTCTGAATCGGAATATGAGAAAATATACATAGTGTCGTCAGCTCCCCAGGTTTAGAAACAAGCAAACGTTTTGGTTTTATTTCTATTATCCATGACTATTAATTTACCTGGAGTTGAAAAAACAAATGCTAACTAGTGAATTTGCCTACCAATGGCCATAGTCGGAATTCATGTTTTGTCAAGTTATAAATGGATTCTCAATGAATGAAGGATCCGTGCCCTGAGAGCGAGTAAACTGTCTAACATCAAATGTTATATACTGAAATAGTATATGGATGGAGGGAAAATACTTAACACTGCTCGAGAACTACATGATTTGAAAAACGAGTTTTTTCAAAATAAGGGTCCGGTACCCTTATGAGAGCGCTATTATAATGCAAAAATCAATAAAATTGATGGGGCAAAAAGCCAACGCACGTGTTCAAATCTGACTAAACTGAGAAGTTAGAAACACGAAGAAATAAAGTAAACTAAATGACATGGACAAGACATTGACATGAGTCAAGTCGAAGGTTGAAACGTGAAATTTCAGCATACGTGCAAGGTGTAGAACAATAGCTAAGATGCACAACTATCTGATGGTGTATAAAGGGGGGGGAAGGAAATAAGTATAGATGAGAAATGTGCATACCAAGAAAAAAAATCTTCTTCAAATGATAGTTTTTTAACGATTATTTGCCTTATTTATACGGTCGCAACTGTGAATTAGGAGATGTGAGTTTTGTTTGCCTAATTCACATCAGTTGCACTGCGAAATAGCACTAATTCACAGTTGAAATTATGATAGGCGAATATTCGTGAAAAAAAAAGTTTTTCGGGGTGGCAGTTAAGACGCGTCGTAATGAGCAGAAACATTTTTACTGCATGGAATTTTTCTCGTAATTTTTCCATTCACTTGATTTTATTCGTCATTACTTTGTTCATCTACCTTGAAATATGGTGGAACCCAAATTGCGCATCAAATATCTTTATAATCTTTTCTATATACCAGATGTCCCAGATAATTTCATATACAGTCAGTACCTCAGTTATAAGTTGAACCCAGATGCCTCGAAGGCTGTTCTGTCAAACTCAAATAATGAAATGAAATGCATTAAATTAATTCATTTCGAAAAGAGATAACAATGTTTCATCGAGTCATTAAAACTGGATCACCCTGTATTATACATAAAAAGGAACATTCATATCAATGTACAAGTAAATGCCATTGTCCATTCCACTCACATGGACGTTGGCATATCTTTATTTGGCAAAAACCCACATATCATCATCATGATGAATATCGTTCTATGGTCATATAGAACTTGATTTTTTTCAGTAGATGAACATCTGAAGATTCTGAAGCATCTACGCCAATGGAAAGGAAGGATTTGAGTATGGAATTTGGAATGCGTAACTCATTTATACAAATAAGGCACTCTTGAAGAATTCGATTATTTCCATGGAATCCACAGAATTGTAATCAGATTAAATTAGAGCAATAGACGTTCACAACAATTAACTGATATTTCATGATTATATTTTCCAGAGTGTCCACCATTTTCAGGTACCTATATACGATACAAAAAAACTGAAATGTATACTGGCAGCTATTCTTGAAGCTTTTTTTGTATAGCGATTACTTATATCAGAGCTGAGTATGTAGAGGATTCCTTTTAAGGACACCCTGAGTATAGAACAAAGAGGTCAGAATGATATGATATTGATATAATTTATCATTGACCACCAATTTTTTTTTCATGGAATAAACGCAGACAATTCGACAACAATTGGAATAATAACGAATTATAAATGAACAATAAAATAAAGGAGAAAAATTTAAGTTGATATTGCCGGTGTGCAGAATATTAATTCTGGTAGCTGTTATAACATTTTTTTAATTGACTCGTTCTTTACTTGATGAAAATCCATAGCAAATGTAAAAATTTCACAAACGACAAGATTTCCACAAAATTCTCAATCACACGACATGTTTCAATTTTGTGGAAATCTTATTGTTTGTAAAGTTTTTACATTTGTAATTACATTGTATTGTGAGCAATATGGAATTATTCACTGTGGATGAAACGGAAGAAAATAGTCATGTACGTATACGCATTAAAAATGGGTCCTCCTGACTTAAATGATGGTTAAACGGGGAAAATATGACACGAATTCGTTTCACCATGCTAGTAATATAGATATAGGCGCATAATGCAATATAGTATATTATGTAACAAGTGTTACAAACGTCCTTTTAGTAACGAGTATTTTAAGCACGAGCGGAGCGAGTGTTTAATAAACGAGTGTCTAGAAGAGTTTATAAACGCCTTACATACTATGATTTTTCTACGAACTCCGAAAATTACATTAACATACCTGCAATTCCTGCTAACCTACAAAATAATTCGAAAGGAATGGGAATTGAGAACATAATACATGCAACTGCATGCAATCAGCGAGACACGTATAAGTGATATTGGTTGTAGATGTGTCCAGTCCATTGCTTACTAACCTTTGTTTCACGTTTATTGTTTTAGCGCAGAACAAATAAATTGTTCTCAAAGATGGATGCTTCATTTTTATACTTCTAGGAGATATGCAAGTACTTACCAAAACATTCTCTTCGATTTCACTTTCGTCTACATTCCGCATCATATATTTTTAATGAAGAACTCTGATACAAACGAATATTTTTGAATAATTCTGATACAAAATTCGAAAATAACAGTTGACAGTTAATACAATTGACAGGCCAGACATGTGTCAAATTACTGAAGCTGTGTTTAATGAACTGCGTTGCCATGGTAATGTGTTTAAGAAATCGTGTTGCCATGGTAACGTGTTTAATATTTCGAATAAATCACAGATCAACAATCCGTGATTAATCGATCATTTAGCGTGGTACATATCCGTACGCTAAATGCCATCTTAGTTATGTGAGTAGAAAAAAGCTGTTTCATACGTAACAAAAGTATTTCACACTTATTGCAAGGTGTTATGCACGTAAAATGGCTGGATTTTTTTCCTCGAAAATTCATCATAACAAACGAAGTGTTTATGTTGAAAAAGGTAGGAAGTGCATGATACTGAGGAAGGGGGCATTTCTGTGGGCGCCCATGCCCAACATTTATTAATATTCATATTTATGCGTACAAATTATTTAAGTAGATGGTATTCTAGAAATGCAGCAACTTTTTTCACATAAGCAGTTAATCCAGCCATTACTTATGCAATTCCATCGATTCTTGCGTTATCAAAAAAAAATGTTCAATATTCAAATTGAAGTGTGTATTAATAATAATTATGCTAACCATTATGCTGATGATTTTTTCGACAGTTTAATTGCTGCGTTTCTCTCCGATTTTTGCAGTGCATTTCTTTTTATATAGTTGGCATTGCAAATGAGTGTCACTAAATGTGATTGCGATCATATACAGGGTGTCCCGAAATTGCTGGGACACAGAGCTTCCACGTGTAATACAGTTGAGAATAAGTTGATTCGACCCAACTTAGTAGTACCGTTTGTCCGAGAGACGAGTTCAAAGTTTACATAAAAAAAATATATTTCTGTGCGCTGTTCGAAAATAAGTGAATCAAATTGGATGAAATTTGACACGTACATTTCAGAGGATACCGTCCTCTCAGTAATCATCGCAAAAGAACCTGAAATAGTTTGCATCAGAAGGGTTGAAACCACCCTCACCCCCTGACATTCTTTCAGAACATTCTTAGGGGTGGTAATAGGGTTCTCAAATTTATTGAGCAAGATGACTAATTGATTATCTTCATTTTGTTACTCATGTGAAAATTTCGTATTCCGCATAGTTCTGGATGAAAATGTTTTCTTTAATAATGCTTACAGATATGAATTACCAATATGCAATTCCATCGATTCTTGCGTTATCAAAAAAAGTGTTCAATATTCAAATTGAAGTGTGTATTAATAATATGCTAACCATTATGCTGATGATTTTTTCGACAGTTTAATTGCTGCGTTTCTCTCCGATTTTTGCAGTGCATTTCTTTTTATATAGTTGGCATTGCAAATGAGTGTCACTAAATGTGATTGCGATCATATACAGGGTGTCCCGAAATTGCTGGGACACACAGCTACCACGTGTAATACAGTTGAGAATAAGTTGATTCGACCCAACTTATTTTTCATGAATAAAGTACCGTTTGTCCGAGAGACGAGTTCAAAGTTTACATAAAAAAATATATTTCTGTGCGCTGTTCGAAAATAAGTGAATCAAATTGGATGAAATTTGACACGTACATTTCAGAGGATACCGTTCTTTCAGTAATCATCGCAAAAGAACCTGAAATAGTTTGCATCAGAAGGGTTGAAACCACCCTCACCCCCTGACATTCTTTCAGAACATTCTTAGGGGTGGTTATAAGGTTCTCAAATTCATTGAGCAAGATGACTGATTGATTATCTTCATTTTGTTACACATGTGAAAATTTCGTATTCCGCATAGTTCTGGAGGAAAATAATGTTTTCTTTGTTAATGGTTACAGATATTCCAAGTAAAAGTTTGATAGACTTGTAATGATTTGATAGTGGAAACAAACGAATCAACATTTGTATTGATGAACTTTGGCGTCATATTGAACATCAATTGGAAAAAAAACTTACTGTATTTCTTTCCACCATCAACTAAATTTTTCATCATAATGATATTAAACTTTTACTAGGAATATCTGTCTGAAATTCTCACAAGGGTGGCAAATTGAAGATAATTAATCAGTCATTTCGCTCGTGGTTTCAACCCTTCTACAATTAATAAATTCGATCCAATCAACTTATATGATGAAAATATCAATTCTTTCTCGGTTTATTCAACAGAAAACAACTACTTTCCTGTCTCTGTGCCACGACGAAGATTGAATTATATCTATTGAACACACACGATAAGAATTGGTACTGTGGAAACGAAATCTTCTGAAGTTGAGAATTTGCATTCTCCTTCAGATAACTATATGTATCTGCACTCATTCTATATATCAATTGAATATTCTACAGAATACAACTACTTTCCTGGCTATTTGCAACGTCGAACCTTGAATTTATATCTGTTGAACATCCAAAAGGAGATCATGAAAAATGATAATCTTCTGAAATTGAGAATTCACATTCTCCTTCAAATCGGATAAAATAATATGATGTTTTATGATATGATAATATGAATTACCAATATGTATAGTATTTATTGAAATGTATAGGAGGAGTAGCCGTGCGGTCAGAGTGTCGGTATTCTAATTCGCATTCGCTTGCCGGTCGTGGGTTCGATTCCCAACGACTGCAGACATTTTTCTGATGGCCCAAGAAAGTGTTTGGGAACACACGTTAAAAGGTAAAGCTTCCGTCATTCCTTGCTCATACAAGACTCTCGAAGACTTCTGAGGGTTGCTCGTATGGGGGCGACCGAATGACGGATAGAACAATTTTAGAACAATTTTAGAACAAGTTTTTAGTAAATACTTGTATAAACTCTGATCTTGGTGAGCTTAGAACTTGAAAAAAAAATCATTCGTATCAGTGATATGGGAATTATATCTCTCAAAAACAGGTTATATGACTTCATACGAATCAACTCATTTCGGATATCTATAATCCTGCTCAGTTACCTGAAGTTAAGTTATTCTTTCAACTATTCTTCATGATATATACAATTCTCATCTCTCTATTGTATGAATAAATCTATAACGAACTGACATCTGAGAAATATTATTTGTCGACATACTCCTGTCATCAAGAAGCATTTGTTTTTGAATGTATGACACATTGATATTCATCAGGACGTGGAGGGAAATACTGACTTGAGAAAAACGAATATGCGATTAAAGGTCTATGAAAATGGCAAGTTTCCATCGTTCGAATTTTAATTATTTTATGTGAGAATATTCCGTTTTAATACTTCCACCCAATCAAGGAGTTCAATGTGAAATCATTTGAAGAAACCATACCACAGTTTAGATGAGGAGAGCTCTAATAGTCATATTTTTTCTTTGGAAATAGTATAGGTACCTAGTAGCGGCAGAAGAATAATACAGTGTGACCAATATAAGGTTGCACAGCATGTGTTCTCTGAAACGGGAGGAGCGGGAAGCATAAACGAATTCGGGAAAAAATTGCGCATTGCGAAGGTCATACCAACGGCCTTCAAAAATTGTCAAAATTGTCCATAGTTTTCCAGTTATATCGAGATGACTGAATTTTTATTTATTCATTTCTTCATTTTTCAAATATATAAAATAACTGAAGATTCTTTTCCATGGCAACTTTTTATTAAATTTGACATCGTGATATTGATTTCTCCTCGGATTTCTCAACGCAACATTTTGTATTCATATAGAACCATCTACAACTTTTTTTTCAAATTTACGGTCCTGATTAATTGTTCACAGATTGCGGAAGCTTCAATATTTCAAATTCAACCATCTATTATACAAGGTGGTTTGAATGTGTTTCGACCAAGTTCAAGCAATCATGAATGTTTTCTTCAAAATTCCGAAGAGGAAATATCATCAGTTTCACTTATTTCTGATTATTTAGTGTTAAACATTGATGTACTTATTTGGTACTGAAAGGTGAAAAAAAATCACTAAATCATTGAATATGTAGCTATTTAAATTGTTTCATGTTAATGGTTTCTTACACAAACTTCCTTGATAACTTTGACAACACGATCAGTAATTGTAAAAAATAACATTCATGACAGATGTTCAAAATTGAAACCATCATTTTCTGATCAAAGATATAATCTTCTTACAGTTGCTTGTTCTAAGAGATCTAAGCATTTAATCCTGGGCAATACCATTGAATGCTTCGTTTTCAAAATTAGTGGCGTATACGAAGTTTTCAACGTATCCCCCCAAGAAAAAAAGTAATCGATGTCCAATCAGGCGGCCAAGGGACTGTAGAAAGTTTAGTTAACAAGGTGATTCTTGTAACAATCCATCAATTTGAAACAATTTGAAGCTCTGCTGTGGATAATTCATGAAAAATATTTTTTACTATTCAGTATAATACATAATTATAACATATCAATGTTTGACAGTGAATGATCAGAAACAAGTGGAACTGATGGTATTATCTCTTTGGGATTTCGAAAGAAACATTGAAGATGGCTAAAACTAGGTCAAAACATATTCAGACTAAAATAAAACTATGGGAATCTGTGAACACCTAATTATAACCGCGTAAATTTGAGAAAAAAGTTGATGATGGTTCTACTAACACGAACCGCCGCGAAGAGAAATCAATATCACCACATTGAATCTCATCAAAAGTTGCATTATGGAGAAGAATTTCCAGTTTTTGTGTTTCTCTGATAATAACGTTTAACAAAAAAGATTTTCCTAAAATTCACTTTTTCAGATATTATCAACATTTACTTATTGTGTAACTTCTAATTGGAAACGATTCCTCGAAATTAAGAGACTGAAATTTCAACGTATTATACATTCCAGTTATAAAATTACAAGTGAAATTTTTTTTGTTCTTGATGTTGAGTAGGGCAATGAAGATAGTCACCACTCTCATATCATTGAATTTGTTAGTATAACATATTAAATTCCTCAGTGAAATCGAAATAAAAAGTGCTAAGAGAGCATTAGTTCACACATATCTACATATCTATTGAAAGAGCAATAAACTGTGACACGGACATGATTAATTACTTGCACAAACAAATGCAAACCTGAATGATTCCGAATATCAATATTGATGAAAATTATAATGTAAACATAAACTCTTCTTTCTGAAATAATGGCACTTTTGTTGATTTTGAACAAGTTAATGGGTTTATAAATTGCTTATACTATATATCGTTCATCCAATAATTGAATACTGAGTTGAATCTCGCATTTCACCAAGTTCGCGACATACATTCATTTTCATGTCAGATGAAGTTATACCTATACTATTGGTTTTAAGCACGGTTTTGCCCGAGGTTTTGCCTTACCATTGAGATATGATGGATATAATTTTTATGACACTAAGTATCACTCGACAGTCAGTGTTATACTATGTCTTTTATCGTTATGAATAGCATTATTACCCAGAGACCAAGATTATGTCCTGAGGCTTCAGGTGTAAGATCTCGTGGTAATAATATTCTTCACTACCAAGGTTTATATCAAATTTTTTTCACCACTAGCAATATATTTCAATCATTTTAGTTCTGTGGAACCGAAATATGGACCAATTGCCACTATGAAAGCACTATTTCCAATAATTAGCCATGACCATAACAGCGTTATTGATAAATACCTACTAGATTCGAGTGCCATTCCTGGGAATCTCTGACCAGAACAGTACATTCGGGTTATAATTACAACAGAGGTGGCTATGTCTTTATCGACCTCTTCACCTCTCTTGAACTAGAAATGTGGAGATACATCATGGTGAAGATTTGTACTAGCTGCGACATATAACAGATCAATCGAATGAATAAATTTTATATTTCATGTAAAATTCCATCATAATATTGCAGACCGCTTCCGGCTAATAAGCCATCATTATCAGTGATATGCCAGCAACTAAGTAATTTGTATGAAATGTTAACGAAATAGAAAAAATGTTGATGACTTGCTCGTCAAGTATTTACAAAAAGGTCCAAAATTAAATCGACAACATCATTAGGGTACAAACGGAAGTAGGAACAGACATTCATTCAACCTTCGATCATACAGGGGGTTTGTTGTTCAGAGCATTCAACAAATCAGTACCCCAATGGGTTATTATGAATTTTTTCAGTGGTGGATTTACCGGTACGCTTGGTATGCTCATGCATAGGGCCCCGATCCTCGCCGGGGCCTCGCAGGAACCCTGGCATATATTTTGTTCGTATTAATGGAATATTGACACAAATAAATTGTTCCTCTCAGCATTATTACTTATTTCATAAAGCGGCAACATTGCATGTTGCTAAAAAATGTCGAAAGTTATGTCCAGGGCCCACCAATTTCATAGGGACATCAGCATTTCCATTTCCTTAACAGAAAGTGATAAAGAAATGATCAAATCAGACGAAAGTTGCATATTCAATCTTTTTCAATATGCCGTTCTGGAAAAAGAATTCTGCTGTTTCAGTTTCAGTTCGGGATCGAGATACAGTCATTAGGTCATTAAAAGAAGAAACAAGATATTATAATACAATACAACTACGATTCCAGTTCGAAACAAATACAATAACAGCACCATATCCAAAATTCGTCTTCATAAAATTATTTCTAAATGATTTCAAGCAGTTTATTTTTCGATATATTGCGATAGATGATCAAACATTTTACAACCATTATTTACATATAATGGAATCCCTCACAAGCGCTGTCTTTACCAGTTAGCACAGGATATCTTATGGATATCAATTTCAAGTCCTATTCAAGGCGGGATATTCGTGGACATAAAATGTATATCCATAAGATATCCGATAGCGGATGTACTTGAGATATCCGGAACAAACATCCTGAATACGTCTATATAGGATATCCATAAGATACAGAGACAGAAGATCAATACCTAGAAATTTCAAATTAAGTACATACAATGAATGAAATGATAAATGAATTGAAGGAGATCCACAAAATTGTGCGTGGGTTTTCCAAAAGATAGCACACATTGTGATGCACTATCTGCTATTATTATTAATTCGATTTTCAAAAACAGCGCGAGGTGTTATGGTAGTACTGATAATAATAATAATAATAATAATAAACGTCTTTATTACTTCTGAATAGAGAATGATATATAAAGTATGGGTGGATAATAATTTTCAGAAGCAAAGGGCGAAGTTCAACTCAGTTTCTAGATGACTCCGTCCACTGAGTTGCTCTACCACTTAACCCTCAAATACCTCTACAATTCAACATATAGGAACAACAAAGGAAGAAATTAGAAAAAGTGAAAAAATAGTACATATGGATGATAACATATAATAGGAAGTCTGAATGTTGTTATTGATTTGAATTAAACAGATGTGAAAATATATTCGTTTTGAATTTATGAAACACTGCTGATTTCAATTGATGTGGAATATTATTGTAAATATGGCATATTTGATAACTGAAGCATCTTCGGAAAAGTTCTGTTTTGAAAGGGGGAGGAGACAATACTCCTCTAAACCTAATATTCACATTGTGAACGTCCGTACGGAAAACAATTTTTTTATGGAGATAGGAAGGTTTTTTACTGATGATAATTCTATGAAAGAGGTTAGCGGTCTGATGAAGTCTCCTGTTTTCCATAGTCAGCCAACCAGCATCTTTCATCTTATGAGAGATTCTCTGGCCTCTTCTTATCCCATACATCAATCTCAAGCATGAATTCTGGAGCTTTTGTATCTTATTTTTGTAAAGTTTTGTTAAATGTGGTCCATAGACACAATTGGCATAATTGAAATGTGATAAAACGAGAGTTTCACACATAATAACTTTCAATTTAAAAGGAAGAACATGCCTAACACCATAAATAGTTTTCAGCGAAGAATATGCACGTCGCAAAAGATTATCAACATTCTTTTCAAATCTGAGAGTATGATCAAGGATGACCCCAAGATTTTTAGCTTCCTCTACCAGCTGAATTGGTTCACCATTTATTGATATATTTACGGATTCTAGTACTGCAGATCGTTTGGTTTTGGGTCCAAACAGTAACACATTAGACTTACGAGAGTTTAACAGTAGACAATGGTCTGATGATTATTTATAGATCATCGATTCTATCAACCTTGGAATAGTCAAATAATGTCAATCTGTTTTCATATTTAATTAATTTGAAGTGAATTTGGAAGTGATTCCTACGAATTCATCCAAAATTGATGATGCATAAGAACTGAACACTACATATTATTCGAACGCAGTGAGATGTGAGTGCTTCCCAATATATAGAGTATACTATCTCTTGTCCATATCCATAGTTGATGTCTTAAGGATATCCATAATGAATATATTTAAGACATCCGAAAAGGTCACACTGTCACATCCTATATATAGACGTCCATAGGATATACCAGAGCCTGTTTCTGATATCTTATGGACATCCACAATATCCATGATGGATATCCATAGTGTATCCGTGAGATGTACTTGTGCTATCTGGGTGGTATCAGCAACTTGAGGTGGCTTGATTGCCGTGTCACTTATACGGACGGTGGTAATTGAAAATTATTGGAATACTTCTTGATCAAGCATACTGTTTCCATTTTTGAAAAAAAAATCACCGTATGGATCCCGTGGGTGCGTATATTGTAGAGGTTTGAATTACGCAACATTTGTCTATAATTTCATCAGCTTTCTATCTCCTCTAACGTTCATGGAAATAGCAATACTGTCCCTATAAATCGGCAGGACAATGCACAATGAAGGCATGATGGATACGTATCCATAAGTTGGTAATTCAGGATATGCAATCCTGGCTTTGCACAGAGAATTTCATTTTCAGATTAAAAACCTGTGACTTGACATTTTCCGATTTGTAACTTGATAATGACCAACTCAAATTTTGGGATTTGATTTTTTAAACGGCAAGCTTTCAATTATCAACTGATGAGTCGAAAAGTTCGAGTTTGCAGTAGAAAGTTCCTGGTTTGAACTGGTAATTCAATTTTTCTTTATCATGCTTAAACTTGGGAATTCCGACTACAAAATCGAAATTTTATGTTTTTGAAGTTGTAAATTTTGAGTTTGATGTAGGAAATCCCTATAGTTCGAGGTCAGAAGAACAAATATTTACCATGAAACGTTTTTCTGTGAAACTTTTATGAACTGAATTTGCCAACTCGCCCAGGATTGGGGGTGGGTCTTTGCAAGAAAGTGTTATCTCCTATTGTTCAATCGACAAGAATTATGAAACTCATTGAAGAACAATGGAGTACCTACAATGATTTTCACCAGGAATATCAATCAGGTTATCCACAATATGGCGCTACTCGAATAATCAAAGTGAAATCAGTTGACTTTGACGAAAATCAGCTATGGCAGGGCTAGGGTGTTTAATTTGAGAAGAATATCGCGGATGTATTTATTTAAAATTGAATTACCTTGTCTATCAAATTTTTCCTTATCAATGTTGCAAAAAAAGAAGACACAATGAAACAATGGAAAAAATATGGAATCAACGTAACCATGACATCTTATGACATGACATCGATATATTTGGAATGAATAGTCTATATAATAGCCATATTTTCTATCAATTCATGTTAACACAGATAATCAAATAATTGTGGGTTTGATCATTTTATTATCGAGAAAACTCTATAATATTTATTAATTAATCAACACAATTGAAACATGAATGCAAGAGAATTATCATTACGAGTTACCGAAATAATAGTAATTTAGGAATCAAGAAACTCACGACCCTCAATATACCTATTGTATAAGATACTCATGATAAGCACTTTAGTATAATTCAGTACATTTATGTTTCAATTATTTTGCATTATTTTAAACCATCGAAACATATCTAGATTTTTATCGATATGAGAGTTTGATCTACTTCAGTGCCTGCTCAACGACTAGATCGCCAGCAGGGCGATTAAGTAGGCGGCGGGCGCTAAAGGAATACTTTACTCCCGAAAAACCGAGCGATAATTAGCCACCTACTCCACGCCTCATTGTACATAAACAATCAATTTGAGGTATGCATCACAAAATGTGTGGATTTCCTTGGAGACATTTTCATTGATGGTAAGGAGGTTTGCCCTAATAGCATGAAAGCATAAAATTGATGTGTTTATTCAAGAGAAAAAGACGAACTCCATAACTCTTCAATACAATAACATACAGAATAAACTCACGAAATTTGAACTCGTTATAGTGATTAGAATGATTACCAGTAAAAAGTTATCCATGATTTATATAGGGATATCACATACAAAAATAAAAATTTTATGACTAACATAATTGTTTAGATAGGGCACATACATTAAGTGAATATACCACTCTACTTGAGGAATAGGAGAATACCTTTCATGGAAGTTATAGGTTATACAGAAATCTTTCCAACAAATCCAAGTCTTCCTTAATTTAAAATAGTTCTATCTCATCATCAACAATAGATTACAAAAAATGTTGTCATGTTGATGAGATATCGTCACATTTGAGCCCCACGATAAGTACTGAGCATATATTTGACAATAATCAACTTATTTGTGGCTTATAAAAGTACCATTGTTACTATAAGCCTGAGTTAATATAAATCTTTCACCTACGAAGAATCCAGAATGCTCAAACTGGAATGGAATGTTGAATAAATAGATACAAAGCTCAAAGTCTTTCATATACACAAATGATTATAAAATAAACAGCAATGGGAGATGACGAAAAAAAAACAACTACTTTCCCGGCTAATGCCACGCAGAACATCCTCGATTCTGAAATCTATGCATCTATTCCTATAAACAGATACTAATGCAAGTGTTTCTTTCCTGAATACCTATCAGACCGGTTTCGAGCTCTTCGTCGCTCATCAGTGTAGGGTAGTCCCCCAACAAGCAGTCCGAAGACCGCCAGCTAGGCGTAACCTGGCCCAACAAAAATCAGGTTGGCACGGTATTCCATCTGAGGCGTCCTCCATAGACAAAATATGACTGTTACGCCATCTGAGTAGGAAGAAAGGAAAGAAAACTGTTATTCTCATATCGGTGAGTTGTGAGAGTGGCTGATTGCTCGACTGAACTAATTTCAACTATGAAAAAGCCAAAATGCTCAAAACAGAATGAAATGTTAAATACATAGATAAAAAGATCAAATTCATTTCCACAAATGTTCATGAAATGATCAGAAATGGTGAATGACGGGCGATTCCGAAATGCATGGTTTTCGTGAGGATGTAATTCAATGTTGTACATAGCATTAGCCAGGAATATAGTTGTATTTCTTCTGTCATCTACCATTGTTGTTCATCTTATGACTATTTGTGGAAATGACTTCGACCTTTGAATTTATTCATTCAACATTTCATTCCACCTTGTGTATTTTTGCTGGATGTAATGATGTGCCAACCTGATTTTTCTTGGGCCAGGTTACGCTTAGCTGGCGGTCTTAGGACCCAGCTGGGGACTACCCTACACTGATGAGAGCCAAAGAGCTCGAAACCAGTCTGTAGGTGTCGAGCGTTAAACTGGCTAAATTGGAATCAATAGGTATTCAGGAAAAAAAACACTTGCATCAGTATTCGTTCGGGAGGATGTATTTCAATGTTCTGCGTGGTATTAGCCAAAAATGTAGTTATGTTCCTCCCATCATCTACCATTGTTGTTGATCTCATGAACATTTGTAGAAATGACTTTGAGCTTTGTATCAATTTATTTATGTTTTTACATAATTTTCGCAAAGGACAATTATGATGCTCGATATACTCCCATATCGATTTTTATCAAACATGGATTATCTTTTTCCTTGTATTTTCATGTCATCAGTGTTCATCATATTTCATAGGGTATAAGCGCCCTGTATATAAAATAATAACATAGATGCTCGTTTGGACAACCATACCTGAAAATCATTCCTTCGCGGTGAGGAAAATTGTTGTCTGCGTTGGTAGTGGTCTTACATCGTGTGCGCTATCTTGTGTACTTTCACGTACACCTTGAATATCAACGTATGTACATACGTTAACCGAAATATGCCATTAAGTCAAGATTATTGAAGTTAGGATCTCCAAAGAGTTGTCGTATCTTGACAATATGCATCTTGTTGACAACCCATGGTGACAGCAAATATCAAATTGAAATTTACGAAAACAGCTTTGAGAATGGTTAACAGTTATGGAACAAGAAATCGGGGGGAAACCCCAAGAAACTATTGATACCTCTTCAGCAGTGATTCTTAACTTGCTACCAGTGAGTACGTCGACAAACTAGGATTGAATATCTTAACTGGTTTTTTTCGTACAGTATGTTGAGGTAAAAGCATCAGGGCCAAGGAGATATATGTACATACATATATGCTTATTTTCTTTTATGGGTCCATGATTACCAAACTTCTCTTATAAGTATATCATAAAAACAGGTGTATAATAAAATGAAATATTCGTTTACGATATACCTAAGTCATAAGATATTGATAATAATAGATACTCAAATAAATAGCAATAAGACTTCTAAAAACTACATGAAAATACCTAGGTATACGCAGTGAGTCCAAAAAAGTATCGAACAAATCACTTTTCTGCCAGAATGCATCATTTCTCACACATCGATTATCAATTTCAACTCATTTCTATAGTTTGTATACTGAATGTTGTAACTCTGCTCAAAATAATATCTATCACATTTATAATCTTATCGGCCTTGAGATTTATTTGAATATTTCTCCACTAAAGATCGTTTGTTCATACCAAAAATAGCAGAAAAGAATTCAACGCCTATTGAAAAACTGTTATATTCTTTACTGCCTTTGATATCATAATTTCGTTTCATAAGAAGAAGTTTCTGTATAACCGAGGGGTTGACCACATGGGGATTCCGGTAGAAAATTGATGGGAATTTAGAGAAATTCCGGGGATTTCCGGAGTGTCCATATAAAACATTCATCTCGATTCATCTTCACGATAAAAAAAAACTCTCATTAGGAATATATGTATAGAGATTCAAATCATACAAAATTGACACGTGTCTTGCCTATATATTTTTGGATTTGGCAGGAGTACTTCATTTCGGTGACAATGTGTTATGACATTTTTGCTGTACAAAAATCAGAATGCCGTCTTCAAGATGGCGGACAAGTTTCGTTATTATGGTCCGATCCTAATGAAGTTGAAATAGCAGTGAAAAAGAAAAACCACTCAGACGAACTCGACAATTCCAAGAAACAGAAAAAAAAATTGAAACAATTTTAAAAGCTGAAGTTTCCATGAACAGACGGTGTCCTTTTAAAAGGACATTAGGCAAATGAGTGAGATTTCCTAGAATGCAGCGTATATATCAATATACTGTATATAATACAAGAGGATATAAAAACCATTCAGAACATGAAGTCAAATGAATAATATAGTCTGTGACATCATAGGGCTTGTAACAAGCTACTTATAGAATAACGTTGCACTTTTCGTATTTGGTGGAAATGTTTTTATGGCAATGTCGGCACCTAAAGTTTTCTTCTGCGTACCAACAAATGATCGTAACTGAAATCCGCGTTTTCTAATGGAGGGGGTTTTGAACGAATGGAAACTCTTCTTTGTGCTGGCTGTGAGAGGGACTATCACAGCCAGCAAATCACTATATGCACTGACAGCCAGGCGGCGATCAAGGCGCTCACCTCGTATAGGGTGACCTCCGCCTTGGTGTCAGAGTGCATAGATAGCCTACAAAGGCTGTCAGCAACGAACAAAGTATGTATTTTGTGGGTCCCTGGACACTCAGGGGTACCAGGTAACGAAATGGCCGATGGTCTGGCCAGAAAGGGGGCGAAGGGTTCAGTGATTGGTCCCCAATCTTAGGGGTCACTCGATCCTGGAGCAACTTCAAGATGAAGGAAAACCTGACGGAAAGTTTTCAGGACAGCTGGAGAAAGGCTTCTCGAATGAGGCAGTCCAAACTCCATATAGGAAACCCGTCACGAAGACAGACCAATGCCCTCTTGGCTTTGAACAGGAAGGAGCTGAAACTGGTGGTTAGCCTTCTGACAGGGCACTGCCACCTGAACAAACATCTCAGCATGATCGGGATTGTGGAGGATCCTGAATGCAGATGGTGCCTAGAGGATGAAGAGACTTCTACTCACATCCTCACTGAATGCCCGGCAATAGTGGCAGCAAGGGATATCCATTTTGGGAGCAGTATCCTGGACCCAGAGGATGTTGAGAAGATTTGGCCTAGGAAGTTGTGTTACGGTTTTATTTTGCACTACGAATTCTCCGTTATTATTATTCTGGAATCATTGAATTTCGTGTTCTTAAGTATCAGATCGATGTCACACTCGGTATCATGTTCACTGTGCTATATGATAACTCCATGTTATGCTGTATTATGAACTATCTTTCAGTATTTCGCCTCACTGTACTCACCTTTATTTCAAACAATTTCGCATACATTATATTATGTGCTCAGTAGGATATCATTTAAATATAATGATCCATCATTGTTTACTTTATTTTTATTTCAATGATTAAATCAATTGACAATCGATATCTGACAATTATAAGTCAATATTCAATGACAGAGTTGACAGATAACATGTGAGATATTTTCTTAGTACAGATACTTTCTTTCTGACCCGAGATGGGTCCATAATACGTCAGCGATAGTTCGTCTTGAGAACACGAATGTCTGCAAGCAGTTGTGAAACCGTAACTTTTTCCTCAGCAGCAACACGAATAGTTGTTCATCAAATGTTTATCCGGATGGTGTAAGCACTGATCAGATTTTGTTTGTCGAGTATTTATTCCGGATGAATATCAGTTTAGTTCGAGATCTGAGTAAATGCCTTAGTGGTTGTTATAAACTTTAACTGAGTGTAGGATCCGAACTCACGATAAAAAGTTTCATGGATGATTTTACACTTGGAATCTGCTCGCACCATCCTTATAAATTATTCAGCGCCAGCCATCAGTCATCACGAAAATACTGTCGTTCATTTAAGTTTAATATGTCACAGAACTATTCTCAGATTCCTGTATGATCTAAGGAATCAGTTTCGCGTATAAATCATTATAAATCGATGCAATTGACAGCAGTGACATTTCATATTTTTGATATCTGACTGACATTTCAATTTTTCACTTTTGATTCTTCCTTGGTACTTGTGGGAGTGTATGGCCGATTGAAATATCTCCATCGAATTTTTCGATCATCTCTGTATGGATTTGGAGAATTTCAACATTATATGATTCATTACGTATTGGACCAATATTGGATGTTTGTATTTTGAATGAAATCATATTTTCTGCTCTGCAGGATATAGGTTGCGTGCAAGAACTGTCAGATAACCGACGCTGGAGGCGAAACATTGACACTTTTCTTATTTGTTTACAAGTGATCGAAATAGTTTTTCACAATTATTTTGGCATACGAATCGTATTTTTCCGCTATTCATCAATTCGCTCATGCCATGACATTATGCTGTTGTGAAATGCACAAAAACTGCAGCGGAAGACGAAGTAATCCGGTTGGTACAATATGATTTAAAAGTAAGTACCTACTATAGTCTCACTCACATATAGTTTTCATTTTTGAAATTCGGTGGTTTCTCTGATTTCTCATTGGAATTCCTTCTGCGATAGGAGCTAATAGAAATACACCTGAAATTTCTGAAACAATGCATAAGAAGATTGGATTCATGTAAGATGATTCATGCAATCAATCCGGAGGACTGGTCTGACATGCTGACGATCGTGTGTGTTGTAGACATTTTCAATCTATTAGCAGTATTAGCATAAGTGGCAGAAGGCGCAGAAGGAATTTTAATAAGGAATGACAACATTTCATAATGATAACTATGTGAGATTACTATTTACCTAAAAAATCATATTCTTTAGTCTCTTGCTGCATTTTTTGTGCATTGTACAACAGCACAATGCGAAGGCATGCTCGAATTAATGAATAGCGCAAAAAACACGATTTGTATTCCAAAATATTGCGGAAAACTATTTTAATCCTTTGATTCTTCTGTAACCAAATAAAAAAGTGAGGTTGTGTTTCAATAATTCACAGAAGAATGAGGTTGTGTTTCAATATTTTGCCTCCAGGGTCGGTCATCGTGCACGCGACCTATAAAGCCAAAGTAAGTTTTTTTTTGAGGTTAACATTTTCAGACTTGTAAGTTTCTTTTTATAACTTCAGAGCTCCTGTCTTGTATATTCAACCAGTACCATTGTGGAAATAACTGACACAGACAATTCACAACATCGGGATTGCTAAAATAACCCTCAGCTACAAAAGAGGTTAGTATTATCTTTGTCAGTCAGCATGATCATTATGCAATCAATTGAAGTGAACTCAGACTAGTATTGTTTATTTTTAGGGTCCTAGTCCTAGTCCTAGTCTTAATTCTAGTCCTACTCCTAGTTCTCGCCCTAGGCATAGGCTTCATCCCACTACTAGGGCTCTAGTACTACTGTTCATCCTCGTCCCTGGTCATTGTATGTCTGGACCATAGACTCGTGCTGGTATATATCATATACATCTACACTACTTGTCTAGAGTTTTCTACATTGGTTAACAAGAATACCTGCAGTTTTTGCTGTGTCTTCGACAACGAGCAGTCTTCCAGTTGAGGCCTGATTGCCTTGACCAGAGAGAAGAGGGATTCAATCATAAGTAACGCCATAGGAGCTCCACTGAGCATTCAGATAAGTCTGTCAAACCATAAAACATCAGGGAATGTCCCTTATACATGTGTAATATTTTACATTCAATAATAAGTTGTACGCTATCCCCGTGACGTCACATGAATAGCCCTCCTTAGGACCTTCCCTATATTTGTATCAATTTAATATACAAAACTATATATATCTGAAATCTGAATGCTCCCTTGAATGCTACTTCTCTTACATAACTATATATGGTGTTATCATATGATTTGAATAGATAGTTTCAAGGTGTATGACTATTATTTCTTCATTAATCAACCCCAGGGTACTTGAAAATTTTACCAGATATTTGTGAATTGTTGACTCTACCGATAGCAGTGGTTTATCCCTTTCATCAGGGTGGTTTCTGATTTTGGCTAGCGAAAAATCAGTGGCGCACCGGAAAATTTACCCCTTCATTATATACTGTTACTCATATAATTCAAAAATACATGAACCGTACCCACACCCTAACTGAGCAGCTGGGAGGGTTAGTGGCAAGTACTTTATCTTTTGCATGAACCCTGCTTATCAAAACCTTGCCCCTAACAGATTGGCGCCCACCTTTTTTTTTAGTGAAATACTGGTAATTATTTCATTTTTCTTTATCAGGTACTTTGGGTTGAATAATGTTTTTTTTTGTAAATTGAAGAAAACATAGTCATAGTACCTATTTATTTTCTGAACTGGTGATAGGAAATCAATATTTCTGATTTGATTATCTTTTTTCTGATTTGAGATCCTACATCCAATTCTTTTGAAAATTGAGATTGAAAACCTCTGATAGGTACTACCCTTGTTTTGTGTTTTGAAAATTGAAGTGTGACTTGAGAATTTTTTTCGCTTTAGTTTTGCACTTGACTTCTGGTAGACTATAAGTATAGATCATTTCGGCGTCTACAGAAGTGCTTGTGATTTTTTTTTTCGGTTTGTGGAATTTTTGGTATTCTCAAGGTCACTTTTCATTTTGTCAAACATTTATTTTTGAGAATAGCTATTGCTGATTCTCCACACAATTTTCTTTTATCGTACTTTGAATTTTGATTTTTTCAAGTTGGATTTTTTGAATTTTACGTAGCGACGCCTACCGACGCCCAGCGTCGATTATTAGAAAGTGACTAAGTTCGATATATTTTGGGATTGTGGTCATTTCTAAACTATTTTCAACCACCGACGCCTACCGACGCCCAGCGTCGATCCTTAAAAAGTGCTTAATTTCGATATATTTCGCTATCGTGGTCATTTTTATACAGTTTTCAACTTCCGACGCTCACCGACGCCTGCCGACGCCAGACGTCGTTTTTCTAATTTTTGTATTTTCTTACATTTAGGGTCATTGTGAGTAAGATTTTGATACTTTTAATTTTTTTTTCGGTGATTTTTAAGATTTTTTTTTGAAATGACTTCGACCAAAATAAAATTAGATGTTGGTTGTTTGACTAGAGAAGAGTTGGTATATGAAGCACAAATTCGAGGTCTTGGTGATGGCACTGATTTAACTGTTGCTGATCTTAGAGTAGCATTGAGGAAAACTCTATCTTTGGAAAAAACTACCCTAGCTATCAAAAGCTCGGCATATCCTTTCAAATTTTCTGAAGATTCTGCAGCTATTTCTGAAAATATTGGTACTTTACAGAATCTTATTGATGATTTCTCAGGCACGGAAAGAGATCACAGATATAAAGGTATATGTTCAAAAATTGCTCATATCTTAGGTCGTATAAATAGGTGTAGTCCTCAAGATGATGCACAGAAGAAACTTAAGGCTGATTATCGAGTGCAATTGTTATTGTTATTGGATAAATTGCAAGAAAAGGCTCGAAAAGGTCATAAGGATCCTTCTGTCATTGATATTTCGGTTTTAAGACAATCTTTAGCAGCACCTAATGCTCATAGCTCTGTTGTTAGCTCTAGTGATTCTTCCAGTGATGAAGATGAGCCTGTGAAAGTTCGACCTGTTCCAGTTCGTGACTGGGGTCTGAAATTTACAGGAAAGCCTGGTATGATGTCTTTTTGTACTTTTGTTGAGAAAGTAGGTGCGATGAGAAAGTCACGTGGTATAACAAAATCGGCTTTATTCAGGGATGCTGCGGATCTATTTGAGGGTGATGCATATACTTGGTATAATTTAGTTAAAGAATGGGCTACTGATTGGGAATCTTTGGTTCGATTAATGCGACAGCAGTTCTTGCCTGCTAATTTTGACAAGGATTTATTTGAAGATATTAAACGTAGGACACAAGGTCCTAAAGAGAGCATTGGTTTGTATGTTGCAAGTATGAAAAGTCTCTTTAATAAAATGCAAACTCCTGTGTCAGAAGAAGTGCAGCTCACTTTAATAGTAGAGCGGATTGATCCGTATTATCAACCATTCTTGGCTTTTAGACAAATAGGTTCAATTACTGAACTTATTGAACTTTGTCGTTCCCTTGATGAAAAACGAGACTTAGCAAGATCTTATATACCCCCACCACCTAAGAATAGATCTCTCATTCCAGAGTTAGCTTATGCGTCTTCTTCCTCAGATAATAATTGTAATTCCATATCAGACTTGGCCTCAGATTTAGCTGAAGTATCTGTGGTTAGTTGTTTTAATTGTGGTAGTGACAATCATACATTCAAGGGATGTTTGGCACCTAGAAAGAAATTTTGTTTCAAGTGTGGGAATCCTAATGTAACGGTTCGTGATTGCCCAAAATGTTCTAGACCTAGTACAAGTAGATCAAATAATAATCAGAATAGGAATCAAAACCCTAGACCAAGACCATCAAATGGTAATGTTCCGGAAAACTCTGCGAGGAGATCTTAGATGGTCAAGTAATTTCTCCTCAGTCAAATGATTTGACCATTTCTATGTTAGATTCTAGGAAGCAAATTATTCTTGATTATGTATTGTCTACTGTTTCGGGTGATGAACGTCCATACCTTGATGTTTCTATTTTAGGGTGTCCTATAACTGGATTATTGGATTCTGGAGCTTCCAGAACTATTGTTGGTTGTATTGGTTTTGAATTTCTGAAGCAACTGGGACTTAAGCTTGAAAGTTCTGTCAGTGAGTGCAGAGTTGCTAATGGTCAAATTTGTCGAAGTATTGGGTTTGTGACCACGCCTCTGTGCTTAGTTGACAAAATATGTGTTATTGATATTTTAGTTATCCCTGAGTTGCCTCAGAAATTAATTTTAGGTATCGACTTCTGGAGGTCCATGAATATAATCCCAGATTTGAGACAAAGAGTTTGGCATTTTTCTAAAGATTGTCCAGCTTCAATTGAAATTTGTGGAATAGAAGATAATTCGATGCTCTCTCTTTTTCAACAAGAACAACTTAAAGGTTTGGTTGATGAAATGACGGATTTAATGGGTACTTCCTTAGGTAGAACACACTTAGTTGCTCATAATATAGAGTTGCTCCCAAATACCAAGCCGATCAAACAACGCTATTATCAGGTGTCTCCTGTCAAACAACAAGTTATTGATGATGAAATCCGAGAAATGTTGTCACGAGATATAATAGAACCTTGTAAAAGTCCTTGGGCTTCCCCTGTGTGCATGGTGAAAAAGAAGGATGGATCATACCGTTTTTGCGTGGACTACCGTCAACTTAATTCAGTTACTGTTAAAGATGCTTACCCTTTACCATATATTTCTGCAATTTTAGACCAACTTCGGGATGCAAAATATATGAGTTCATTGGATATTAAGAGCGCATACTGGCAGGTACCTATAGAGGAGTCTTCTAGAGACTATACCGCGTTTACAGTACCTGGTGGACTTTACCGTTTTAAAGTGATGCCCTTTGGATTGACTAATGCTCCAGCGACCTGGGAACGTTTAATTGAGACTGTGTTAGGCCCAGATTTGTCCCCTTCAGTTCTAGTATATTTGGACGATATAATCGTCGTTTCTCAGGATTTTGATACTCATCTGGAAACTTTACGTAAAGTATTTGATAGATTACATTCTGCTAGGTTGACTGTTAGTTTTGATAAATGTCATTTTTGCCGTCCTGAGTTGAAGTACTTGGGCTATATAGTTGATCGTCATGGACTGCGTCCAGATCCTTCCAAGGTGGAAGCTATTTTGAATATTCGAGCCCCTACTTCACCAAAACAGGTGAGACAGTTTATTGGTACCGCTTCATGGTATAGGAGGTTTGTACCTCAATTTTCGTCAATCGTAGCACCATTATGTAATCTAACAAAGAAGAATGTCAAATATTGCTGGACTGAAGAATGCGAAAAATCTTTTCGTTTCTTGAAAGAATGTTTGGTTAGTGCACCTATTCTTACATGTCCAGATTTTAGTAGAACTTTTTATGTCCAAACTGATGCCTCAGCCTATGGAATTGGAGCTGTTTTGAGCCAAAACTTTGATGATGGTGAGAAGGTTATTGCATATTTGTCTCGATCATTAACTGCTCAGGAGCGGAAATATAGTGCCACGGAACGAGAGTGTATAGCTGTTATTTGGGCAGTGGAGAAACTCCGGCATTACCTGGAAGGCTACCATTTCATCATCATCAGTGATTGTCATTCCTTACAATGGCTTCATAGTTTGAAAGATCCTCAAGGTAGGTTAGGTCGATGGGCATTGCGTCTTCAACCATTTGATTACAAGATTATTCATCGACGTGGATCTGAGCATGCGTGTCCTGACTTTCTGTCTAGGTCTGTCCCTATTTCTGTTGATTCTGTGGATGTCGATAATTTAAAGTTGAAAGATTCCGAGAATTTCGATTGCTCGAGTAGTACTGATCGATGGTACCAGAAGTTAGCAAATGGAATAAGGCAGAACCCGGCTCGTTATCCTTGTTTTCGTGTGAACGATGAATATCAAGTTTTCAAGTTTGTTCGTTCCCCATACCCTGAACTGTCAAGTCCAGCTGATGAGTGGAGATTAGTTGTCCCCAAGGAAAGACGCTCAGGAATAATTGAAAGACATCATGACGATCCTGTAGCAGGTCATGCTGGTATTTATAAGACAGTAGCTCGTATTGCAAACAAATATTTTTGGCCAAAACTCAAGTCTGATGTGACAAGGTACGTTCGCCGTTGTCAAGTTTGCAATTCGATCAAACCTGAGCAGAAACCATTGTCAGGGCATATGTTGAGTAAGACTCCCACTGCTGACAAACCATGGCAACTCATCAGTGCCGACTTAATGGGCCCCTTGCCTCGAAGTTCAAAGGGATTTGCATATATTTTGGCTGTATGTGATGCATTCAGTAAATTTGTTCTACTTTTTCCTTTAAGATCTGCTACCGCTAGTAATGTAGTCAAAATTATGGAAGAGCAAGTCGTGCTCATGTTTGGCGCACCCAAAACAATCATTGTAGATAACGGTGTTCAATTCAAAAGTAAACTTTTCAAAGATCTTGCAAAAACCTACAATTATGATATTGCTTATACTGCTAATTATCATCCTCAGTCTAATCCTACTGAGAGAGTGAACCGTGTTATTAAAACTATGCTCACGGCATATGTTTCGAAAAATCATAAGATGTGGGACTTGTATCTTCAGAAGATTGCTTATGCTATTCGGTCATCCAAACATGAAACGACTGGTTTAACTCCAAATTTTGTTAATTTTGGGCGTGAAGTATCTCTTGATGGGAAAAACGAAATTTACATTCCTGGTGACTCTCCTTTTCCAGTTTGTTCTGCCGAAGATAAGAAAAATGCATTCTCTCGTATTTATAAGGATGTTCAAGCCCGAATTATGAAGGCTCATCAGAAGAGTAAGCAGCATTATGATCTTCGTCGGCGACCTGTGAAATTTTCTGTAGGACAAAAGGTTTTGAGACGAAATTATGCAATCTCGGATGCATCTAAAAACTTCACGGCAAAATTATCCGCAAAATACCTTGGACCGTTCACTATTGTCAAAATTGTATCACCTTGGACATATGAGTTGAGAGACGAAAAAGGGAAAACGTCTGTATGGCACGGTAAGGACTTGAAATCGCATCCACCAGATGATGAAACATCTGACTAATCCATCTTTCTTTGATCCATCCACACACTATTAGCCTATCACTCAGTATTAGCATATCACTCAGTTTCAGATTACCTTGTCGGGGTAGAAGTTGGCTATCCCTAGCTTTTGCTTAAAGATACTTGAACTATATACCGTTCCCAACTAGTGGTAGTTTGTACAGCAATGTATAAACTCGATACCACGACAGAAACACCTCTGTTTGATTTTTGTTCTCTGCAAATAGTAACCTTGGGGTAGAAGTTGGCTATCCCTAGCTCTGGCTTAAAGATACTTGAACTGACACAGTTCCCAATTAGTGGTAGCTTATACAGCAATGTATAAACTCAAGACCACGACAGAAACACCTCTGTTCGATTTTTTGCTGTTTGCAGATATTGTGTCAACCTTTCGATTGTTATATGTCAACTTGTCGATGGTGGCTAGGTATTCTCTAATTTTTCCATATTTAGTGAACTTTTTACGTCTGTTGCACTTTGGGTACATTCTTGAGTTACCGCTACCTGATATGAGTTGATATCCTATGATTTTAGTGTCACACAACTGGATATTTTCCGTTTGCCATGTTATATTGTTGTTTGCAACATTTTGTATTGAGTCTACCATTAGGTGGAATGAGTATTAATCAGACTGTATAGAATTTTTGTTCTTAATTGAAACTCCTTATGTTGCTATTTGTTAGTCATGGGATTTATATTCTTACAGTCATCTTCAGTGCTTTTGTATTTAGGTTTTTAGCTTTGCACTGTTGCATATTTTGGAGCTATTTTTGTCAACATGAGCACTGATATCCTCCAGTAAGGGGTTTGATAGATTAAATACTCATCCTCCTTCGTAGATCATTTTGTTTTGCATGGATACTTTTTCCAGTTTGTTGTCACAGGTAAATCTGAAACTGAGCTGTTTGATCTCTCCCTTCTTGCTACGTCATCACCAGAACCAAGATCCAATTTGACATAAAATCAGGCGCATTTAACTCCAATATATTTTTTTGTAACTTTGCTAATGACTTTTTTTTTTGGTAGGGACCTAACCGTAACAGGCGCGGGCTGGTTGCGGACCGACTACCTTCAATGGCACGTTCTGTTGAAATTGGGTAGATGTGTCGTGAGGACTTGGCCCGGCGGAATCGCGAGTTGCCTACGGGCGCCCGCCACAGTGCTGAGGCCTCATTTCACCCTACTTTGATTCCTTCGGAACCGTTGAGCCGCAAGATTGTCCGCGGTGTTATGGTCAAGGAACAATCCCGAATATATTTTTGTTTATGGAGATTTTTTGTTTATTCCAGCGTCAGAGCTGTTTCAGGCTGGTGTGTCCTATATCACACTAGGGCTTGTTGGAGGTCCTGGGTATATATCCCAAAATTTCTAAATTAATTTTTCTTTTTTCGGTCATCCAACAACGTAGACGAGTTTTACACTCCTGTGGTTCTTTTGCAGCTGGACGTCTGCGTGTTGCGATTCGGATTGGACCAGATTCGGAGCTGATCACCGGCGCGACTCCTCATCTTTACGCGAAGACCCCTCTGAACCCGGTCCGAATCTCAACCGTGGCGACCCCTACAGATGGACCACAGCGTAGCCTTTAACTTGACTACTTTAAAGTAGTAGAAACCGTGGAGTTCTACTACAGATTCACTACTTTCAGTAGGTTTGTTGTTGCATATAGCATTATGGCAACTTATATTTTTGTAATAAATATCTCTACTGGTCTGAGTTCAACTTGATTGAAAATGTGAAGCTAATTTTTTTTTTCCTTTGATCTGTTGGCTTTCAATATTTAAAGTTTTCGTGTTTGCATTTGGAATTTCTTATCGTCATTAAAGTCCATGGAACTTTAATGCCTCCCGGAGTGGAGGGGGGATTTGTTACGGTTTTATTTTGCACTACGAATTCTCCGTTATTATTATTCTGGAATCATTGAATTTCGTGTTCTTAAGTATCAGATCGATGTCACACTCGGTATCATGTTCACTGTGCTATATGATAACTCCATGTTATGCTGTATTATGAACTATCTTTCAGTATTTCGCCTCACTGTACTCACCTTTATTTCAAACAATTTCGCATACATTATATTATGTGCTCAGTAGGATATCATTTAAATATAATGATCCATCATTGTTTACTTTATTTTTATTTCAATGATTAAATCAATTGACAATCGATATCTGACAATTATAAGTCAATATTCAATGACAGAGTTGACAGATAACATGTGAGATATTTTCTTAGTACAGATACTTTCTTTCTGACCCGAGATGGGTCCATAATACGTCAGCGATAGTTCGTCTTGAGAACACGAATGTCTGCAAGCAGTTGTGAAACCGTAACTTTTTCCTCAGCAGCAACACGAATAGTTGTTCATCAAATGTTTATCCGGATGGTGTAAGCACTGATCAGATTTTGTTTGTCGAGTATTTATTCCGGATGAATATCAGTTTAGTTCGAGATCTGAGTAAATGCCTTAGTGGTTGTTATAAACTTTAACTGAGTGTAGGATCCGAACTCACGATAAAAAGTTTCATGGATGATTTTACACTTGGAATCTGCTCGCACCATCCTTATAAATTATTCAGCGCCAGCCATCAGTCATCACGAAAATACTGTCGTTCATTTAAGTTTAATATGTCACAGAACTATTCTCAGATTCCTGTATGATCTAAGGAATCAGTTTCGCGTATAAATCATTATAAATCGATGCAATTGACAGCAGTGACATTTCATATTTTTGATATCTGACTGACATTTCAATTTTTCACTTTTGATTCTTCCTTGGTACTTGTGGGAGTGTATGGCCGATTGAAATATCTCCATCGAATTTTTCGATCATCTCTGTATGGATTTGGAGAATTTCAACATTATATGATTCATTACGTATTGGACCAATATTGGATGTTTGTATTTTGAATGAAATCATATTTTCTGCTCTGCAGGATATAAAGCCAAAGTAAGTTTTTTTTTGAGGTTAACATTTTCAGACTTGTAAGTTTCTTTTTATAACTTCAGAGCTCCTGTCTTGTATATTCAACCAGTACCATTGTGGAAATAACTGACACAGACAATTCACAACATCGGGATTGCTAAAATAACCCTCAGCTACAAAAGAGGTTAGTATTATCTTTGTCAGTCAGCATGATCATTATGCAATCAATTGAAGTGAACTCAGACTAGTATTGTTTATTTTTAGGGTCCTAGTCCTAGTCCTAGTCTTAATTCTAGTCCTACTCCTAGTTCTCGCCCTAGGCATAGGCTTCATCCCACTACTAGGGCTCTAGTACTACTGTTCATCCTCGTCCCTGGTCATTGTATGTCTGGACCATAGACTCGTGCTGGTATATATCATATACATCTACACTACTTGTCTAGAGTTTTCTACATTGGTTAACAAGAATACCTGCAGTTTTTGCTGTGTCTTCGACAACGAGCAGTCTTCCAGTTGAGGCCTGATTGCCTTGACCAGAGAGAAGAGGGATTCAATCATAAGTAACGCCATAGGAGCTCCACTGAGCATTCAGATAAGTCTGTCAAACCATAAAACATCAGGGAATGTCCCTTATACATGTGTAATATTTTACATTCAATAATAAGTTGTACGCTATCCCCGTGACGTCACATGAATAGCCCTCCTTAGGACCTTCCCTATATTTGTATCAATTTAATATACAAAACTATATATATCTGAAATCTGAATGCTCCCTTGAATGCTACTTCTCTTACATAACTATATATGGTGTTATCATATGATTTGAATAGATAGTTTCAAGGTGTATGACTATTATTTCTTCATTAATCAACCCCAGGGTACTTGAAAATTTTACCAGATATTTGTGAATTGTTGACTCTACCGATAGCAGTGGTTTATCCCTTTCATCAGGGTGGTTTCTGATTTTGGCTAGCGAAAAATCAGTGGCGCACCGGAAAATTTACCCCTTCATTATATACTGTTACTCATATAATTCAAAAATACATGAACCGTACCCACACCCTAACTGAGCAGCTGGGAGGGTTAGTGGCAAGTACTTTATCTTTTGCATGAACCCTGCTTATCAAAACCTTGCCCCTAACAGTTGGTCTCTTTTGCTCGCGAGATCGGCCTTCTCCATGGTTGACTTGCGATCCCAGGAATGTGGGTGCACAATGGGCCCGAAAAGGGAGGCCTAAGTGCGTCAGGTCCCGGACCGCCCAAACACATACATACATACATACATACATACATACTCTTCTCTGGTTCCCTTCCAAAATTTGCCGCCATGCATCCGATGTAATTGTGACGGATTGTTTTCGAGCATACCTGGAATGTGGAATATAACAGGCATGTACTATTTCTTACCACGTAGCACAATTCGATACAAACTCATATTTTGACTCGATAAACGCCCACAACGATACTGCTGTGTAAAAAGATATCATGAGGTTGCACAACCGTACTAATGTCCACTGTGTCTTCACCACCCGAATTCTCATAATGTAACTCAAAATAGTGGAGAGGAGACATATTTGCTACAGACATTTCAGCTCGGATTGTTTATTATTAGTTTCGTCATCTTCTGAAGATTGTGACAAGTGAAACCACTGAAAGAAGTTGTTTATATGCCTACTGTCCTCCTTGAAGAACGTTTCAAAATTTGAGGTTGTGAGATGCAGTTTCAGAATAAATAATGAATTGACACTTTTTTAGCAACAAGAACGATTGAAAAGCCTATCATTCCAACACAAAATTAATAATCAAAATATTTGAGTAAGTAATAATGGCTTACCCAACCAAATTGAGATCAATCTGTTAATCCAACTTGTGTTAATGAAAATGTATAACGAATGTTCTTTCATTTGATATAAGTGGTGCAATCGACAAGATAATTCGTGAAGATACCCAAATTACGCAGTAGAAAACTTAAAAAAGCGGTAGGCATATGGGTTAACACACAATAATTCGAATATTTTTCGAACGTATAATACCTACCTCGATACCTACCTATACTCACATCATATTTATTCTTCCATCCTGGGGAATTGAATATTACTTTAAACCTATAAGGGCATTAACTTGTCATTTGAAACTGATAGTAATTATCTTATCACTCAGAGAATCATATTTTTCTACCAGAAAATACTATGTATAATGATTCAAGCTTTCTACATAAAATGAAAATGTATTTTTAATTACCTAGTCGAAATCAAAATATTTTGAATATTATCTATAACCTACATCTCTCGTACACATGTCGCGTCAATGCCATTATACTCCTTGGAAAGTCTAGTTTGATTGGAAATGAATTATCTTTCCATTTTGAAGGGTGCGTCATAAAAATCAAAACGATTAGCTTTTTCAGAAATCGTAGAAAATGAACTGTTGTTGTGGTCTCAGATTCGTCATAACACGTCATCATCGTGCAAACTTGAATGGAAAAATGTGTTGGGTAAGAAGGTTATCTATCATCAGCTATATTTCTCTGTAAAATGTTTATCCCTGTTCCCTGTAATGCTTGGTTAAAACCCAGATCATCAAATAAAAACTCATCTATTTGCATTTCCGGAACACTAAATTCATCAACCACCCAACTCATTTACGTAACCAAATTATTGAAGATTCAACTAATCAACGACTATGGATGCCAAAAAAATCTGAAAACGGCTGGTAATTGAGGAGAATACATTCGAAACTAACACCCCCTGCTTTATTATTCTTCAAGGTCGAATACTTCGAATTGATCTCTAGGATTTTGATTTGCAACCATTTTTTTTTCAAAAAGCAGGTAGGTACCTGATTTGAACAAGAAGAATCAGGACATCATTGATATAACTTATGTTACAAATATACACGGTGAAAACTGCAATTGGGTGAAGCTCTTTATTTTTCATCAAAATGCACATATTTAATTCCAACGAGATGTCAAATTTTGTTTAGGTACACCCAAAATTGTGCAAATTATTTCTCGAACATCCTACATACTCCTTAGACATATTGTGTGATTCGGAGGATATCTATAAACCTAGTCGTTTCCCAAACAAGTGCGGAAAGTGGTGCTTTTCCGCACGCGTTTGCAGATGACCGAACGACGCTTTGCATAGTTTGGCCACCAATCCCACTTTCACTTCCACTTTCGCATTGCTTTGGTGATATGAGATACTTTCTGAGCAACAACACATCAGTGTGCTATTATAAAATGCTGCTTCCAAAGGTGGTCGTAGAAAAATATGTGGATTTGGAGTTGGGATCAACCAAGAATGTTTACCGTGTATATCAAAAAATCTAAAGCCAACTCGGATCAACCAATGTCGGTTTAAAGGAGATTGTTATCTGATGTAGGCGGATAGGAATATTTTTGATGACTAGGTATATCAATAAATCAATCAATTGTAGTATAATCATAATACCAATTGAATTTTTGGGGTTCAGTGATCAAGTATTTTTTATTTATTATTTGAAGCTCAATTCACTGAATCCTCTTTTTGTATCTGCTTATACAGGGTGTTTCAGAAAGAAAGGTAGATCTGTTGCTAGGATAAGTAGAACACTGCAAAATGAGTTGAACTTGATCAGTAAAACATTTTTGTAACGACTTCCGTATGCGAGAGACGAGGTGTAGAGAAATTTGTTATTACATAAGTACAAATTTTTAACGTACATACCTCATTCTTCGAAAAGACCATCTGCTTCGAAACCATGATTCAACAAGAACTGTTCTAGAGCTGTTGCTTTGGAACAAACCATAATCTAACCTTACCAAATAAGAGCAGAATATGTGGAAGCCAGAAATAACTGCAGTCGAACAATAGATGCATCAAAAGAATCAAATAATGCCGAAATCAGATCAAAACTCATAGATTGTTCCAATGGCTTCCAATCGTTTTGGTCCGTCGCAAAAGCAATCGAAAGGAGTTCAACCTCGAGTTCAACTAATAGTTTCAACTACTCTCCGAAGCCAACGGAACATTAGCAACAACATCGCAAGCGAAAGTGAAGATTTTTGCAGAGATGTTCGCAGAAAACTCCATCTTGGATATCCAGGAAAGAGTGCTGCCAGACATTACATCCGTTGAAAGACGACTGTCAGGAATTGTCTTTCGTCAACGCACCATCAGACGCATTCTGCTTGGTCGCAAAACGAATAAGTCTTATGGTCCTGATGTAATTTCTCCTCGAATTGATACCGATTCTCTGCAAGTTGTTTACCATCTCATAGAAGTCGAGTATTTCTCCATCTTGCTGGAAAATAGCTAGAGTACAACCAATTTTCAAAAAAGGAAACAGAAGCCTGCCCCACAACTATACGCCAGTTGCCCTGCTATGAGTCATCTCCCAAGTGATGGAGAAAGCCATCAACATTGAGCTCATTAAAAATCTGGAAAGCTCAGGAATCATTATTGTCTTTCGCCACCGAAGATCCACTGGAGATTCTCTCGTCTAAGTCACACATATATCGCAAGCTCCATGAGAAAAACATTGGGAATCTCTAGCTATGGCGTTAGATATATCGAAGGCATTCAACCGTGGTTGGCACCAAGGACTGCTTCACAAAATATCATCAGCATCTTTCATCGACTCTATGTGGTGGTGGAAGGAGTGTTGTCTGATATCATTGTCATGAATTCCGGCATTCCACAAGGACCAATTTTGGCACCAACACAGTTCCTACTTCATATCAACAAACTATTGGGAGCACTTACCCTTTCCACATCTTTGCAGACGATAGTACTCTCTATAATGCGTTCTTTTCTAGAATTCCTATCTCTTTTAAGCTAACCGAGAACTAACGACCAAGGCAGGCCAACGTTGCCGATGAAGATCTTGCAGAAATTACAGCTCAATGAACCAACAACCTAACTGAATAAATTCAACGCCATCAGAATTCATCTATAGTCGGTATAGTCAATTCTTAATTGTAAATGAGGCAAAATGGAAATAATAACTTGATCTGTTCTGTGAGGAGATTTTTCAGAAATGGATAGTTTGGCTGAAGAAAAAAGTCAGTACTTTTCGGAAGCACTGATCGTATTCATAATGTGATTTTTTGTCTCTCTACGAACAATTTTTTCATCATCAACTGAACCCAAAAGCGTTTTCTCCCCCAAAATTATTGATGCCCTTGAATTCCTCTTTCAACCAGCTTTTCAATGAGGGCTGAAAAGCTATAGGGTTGCGTTTGGGAAAAACATGTAGGGATGTAGTTAGTAATTTCCTTTATATTGCTCGCAAAATGTAGAAATGTAGAATAGAATTTTTGGAAAAATTATTCACCTCACTGCCAGCCAACTCATTTTCGTCGTAGTCTCCACCCTGTATATAAAAAATTGATGAAACATTTCGGGAAACATGAAACATAACATTTGATGCCAAAAACAGAAAGTGAACTTCATTTCTTCAGATAATGCAGGAAATATACACAGTGTTTTGTTGACTGAAAACTGATAGCCATCAAGGCCATAGTTGGTCAATGGCAAGACGCCATACGTTGCTATCAAACGAAATGAGCAAAGGCCAATACTTTTTATTGCTGAATTGAAAATATTTTTTCCAACTGTCATCAGTTAATAGTCATTTTATTGCCAGTATATAAAAATGTTGAATCTCTTAATTAACGAACCGAAATCTTATCAACGAAGCTTTATGATGAGTCACTGCTGGGTGTGTCATTATCTACAAAACAGTTCTTTTTCGACCCGACATATAGTATCGAAAAGTATACCGGCGAGACAATGAAGCGATGAGAATGGAGATCATGAAACAAATGATAATAGTTATTTCTACACCAAGGTTGTAAAGAATATCAGTATTATCCAGGGACCAAGATTATATCCCGAGGATTCAGCCGAGGGGTATAAGGTACCGTGGTAATGATATTCTTTACTACCAAGGTTCATATTAAATTTTTTTTACCACTAGCAATATATTTCAATCATACTCTAGTTCTGTGAAACCGAAATATGGACCTATTGTCAATATGAAAGCACCTCGGAAAGCACTTATTTTCAATTCTTTGCCATGACCATGACAGCATATGACAATACGAAAACGACCATGTCATCGACTTGCTCATACTGACCCACAAAATTATAAGAACGTGTTCCGAGACGTAGAGGTCAATAGTATAGACAAGTTAGTGTTATTATTATAACGAATCATCATGATACGAGCTACAAATGCTTCCTGATGGCCATCAGTCAGGATCTCGGTCAGGATTCAAGCTACAAACGCTCCTCTGGCCAACAATCGGAGTACCCAGTCATATACAATATCCAATGATTATATGACAGCTGAATCTTCAGAGTTGAACGTTTACATTGATATCGAACACCTCTTATAAGTGATATGAGTACCAAATCATTTCTAACTGCCTCTCGGCATCAACATAAATCGTCCCCGCAATAAGATCTTCTTTTCCGTCAGAATATTTCAAAACACTACTTGTCATATGGGTTTACCAAAAGTCTATACAGAGTGGATAAAACGGGATAAAATATATTATATCAACGAAAATAGCAACACTGTATACAAACTGTTTCCTCTAAACCGCACATTAGACTCGATATTAGTTCATCATGGACGTATACGTCCATGCATTATACGAATATTTAGAGATGCGAAAATGATACTCAGTATCTGAAAGAATTGATACCAATCTGAAAATTTGTATTCATGGAATGATTATCGATGGGATCCTGAGAATGGAGAATGATAATTCAATTCCGTTTCGATTTGTATCAATGCCTTGATACTTTTGCAGTTTTTTTTTTCGATATTGAGGGAATTTCATGATATATACTATTCTCAAAGTAGGACGTACCTCTCTTGCATAGTTTGTGATGGAAAAAAGGACTGTCATGATTGTTGAATGAATTCTTTTGTCAGAATATTATTGGTGTGTATTTTGATAAATAGGTGAAGAATATCGAAAACTTGCAGCCAATAGTTGATGATAATGTAAGGAATTGAAATCAGAATCGAATAGGACTCATCGAAAAATTTTGCTGGGAGCTCGGAAATCTGAAAAAATGGTTATCGAATTAGTCACAGTGCTGATATCGGGTAACGTGTGTGGAATGAAAACATGAATAGAAAAATATAAGAAAACGATTACTAATCATCAGTGTCATTCCTCATCAATTCATGCCACAATGGACAGTTCATAATCAAGAAGAGGAGTTCAATATCCCCTTGTCATCAAATAACATTCACAATCAAATATGAAGGTATCTCTATTGAATAAATAATTTCGATTTCGTGATATATGAGTATATTCAAATTAGATATCAAGTTGTAAACAATCGGACAGTTCGCTTATTCAACCGTTATATACTGGGCGACCCAGTACTGAGGAAATTCTATATGCCAAGGTATAAGCACTATATCTAATTCTTGAAATGACTGGGATTTCGAAAAAACATGTAAATAAATTTATTTATTTACAACCGACCAACAAAGTTTTAACCTTGGTATTGACGCTGTCGAATCTTATCTCAAGATTGACGTTCATCATGAGATGTAATTCGACAGTAATTATTGTGCTCGTGAGCGAAAATAATGGAAATACCTCGGGAAATACCCTGGCATCGCCATCACAAACCGGTGAATTCATTCATTATATAATTAGATTATTTCTTGATGGGATGGAAGCGAAATTGCCTTCAAGATTCCTGAACTTCTTGAAATCGAAATGTGATTCTCCATAGTGATTTCATATACTCATATTTTCAAATCATTTATATTATGGCCTATATGCGCTGTTTATTGAGGTTTTCACCCGATTTATTGATGAAGGATTCCTGACATGAACACGTAATTTTTTACAATCCTCACTTCGAATGATGATGTATTTTCCTCAAGTAACAATTTGAATCTGTTTTTGGTATTGCATTTTCAATTCTCTCGTAATGTCTTATCTTTGATCCCGTTATGAATTAAGTGAGTACGTCTCCGAATAATGGATTTTGATTTCGTTATTGAGATTCCTGAAATCCATACGTGCTTCGCTACAACTCTCTGTGGATTTGAGTGGTATGTGTTCTAGAGATTTCCGGATGTTGTCACGGAAAGGTTCCAATTACCAAAATTATTTATTTTCTACAGATAAATAGTCGATGAATCACCGAACAAATTAGTTTCTTTCAAGATGTTACAAGGATGTAGAAATGCCCTTGAGATATTAGCCGAATCAATGGAAGTTGAACTGGTATGGGTCCCGGGTCGTCAAAGGGGGGGCCCGGAAACGAAACAGCAGACGAACTTGCTAGGGCCGGATCCGCGAAGCCGTTTCTGGGACCGGAGCCTGTACTAGGTATAGCAAGGAGCCAAATTACGTCAGCCCAAGGAAGGAGTGGCTGCTTGGCAGAGACCACCAAGAACTCAAACTCCTCATAGGAGTACTCACAGGATAAAACAGGCTAGGCAGACACCTATCACTAATGGAAATAGAGGACAACCCTACTTGCCGCAGATGCGGGGAAGACGAAGAAACGTCACTTCATTTTCTCGGTGAGTATGCTCGGAAGGCTGAGATTTGAAATCTTTGGAGTAGACAAACTCCAACAGGAGGACTTGATTATATTAGAGTGGACGGACATACTGGCCTTCATCAGGAGGTCAGGGAGATTCGTAAGGAAATCTAGATGAAGGAAGCGTAGATATGTGGAGAGCAGAGGTTAGCAAAAAGGGCCCATCGGGGCCTACTTGCTTGGCTGCAGCCTTTCCACCTACTACTTCTACTACTTCTTTTAAGATGGTGTAATATTCTTAGGAACTCATTTTACATGTAGGTATAACCCTTTCAGAAGATGGAATCAGTAGGTACGTCCATGTTGTCGCGATATCGATTTGATATCTTTTCTTCCTGATAATTGACGGAGGTATCGCTTGTATAGGGAATCTATAGACATTCTGTACTAATTGCGAGTTCGAACTCGAGATTCCAAAGCAAAAAAATGTGTCATGTTCGTTCTACGCCTTCGTACCTATACTAGCTTTTATAGGTATACCAACTGAATTTCACCAGAATGAACCAAATTAATTCATTGTTGATTCCAGTTATGTCATGAGAAATGAAATTATACATGGCAGGAAATAACAATTCAAAGAATCAATATCTTGCATGTTGTAATATATTATACTCGATATTATATTATCATTGCATTTCTGAAAAAGGACCTGGGCCACCCAGTAAAAAGGTTATTAGAATTATTCATGACTTTCATTGTGAGGTAGATCAACTTCAATGCCAATAGTTATTTATTGTAATTATATTCCCAAGTGTAAGGTGAGATTCTACATCTGTTTTCGATTTCTAGACGAGTCGGGGTCAAGCGAGGATAGTAGGTATAAATACCGAGACATGATTGACGGTCAATGGATGGTGTGCGATCAATATTTGAACATGATTTGAACCAAAGATTACTGAATTTGAACACATTTTTCAGTCAATATGAAAATGCCTCCATGCGTTTCTACGGTTTCTACCTATAGACGAGTGCATAAAATGATGCGGAATTTCCTCTAGTGGAAAAGTCTCTCCGAAAACCCAAGACAGCAACAGTAAGAAGTGCGATGAACTTTCAAATTTTATATCAACTGATACTTGATTACTGTCTGTAGGTTAATCGAGGAGGAAGAATATCCATATCTCTAGATTTTTGTGATTTATTTGATTGATTAATTGGGATTTTCTCTGCTCGTTTCTATAAAAAATAAAAATATGAGAATTATTTCAATATGTATATGTGTAATAGGACACATCAGATGATTTGCCCCAAAATGTCACTGCCTTTAACAGATTTCTCTATCAGGAAACCTATATAAAAGAAAATTAGCTTGCCAGTTACACTTTTTGGAAAAAAGTCTGCAGAGAAGGAATATAGATATACCTATTGAAAAAATATCGAATTTTTAATTATCTTTGGACGTTTCGGGAACGAATCTGCTCCCGTTCTCAACATTAAAAATGCAAAAGTTTCTCTTCGAAAGTATAGTGTTTATATAGTTCGATACTTCTCATCAGTGACATACTGATTTTGGAATATGGATGAGTGATGATGTTAGTACACAAATGAGTTACAGGATTTTTTCATTAATTGATCTTGAATCTACCATTTTCCTGTTTAGTTTTGAGTAGTCCTATAATATATAGCGACTGAACAGGAAGCAATGCTATTGTCTCCTTTCAGAAGAATGCAATCGAATTCCTTGATTTTTCTCTTTTGGTTGTTATCTTCCTTTCCCATGATTTTAATATTATTTCACTCTGCCCCCGACTCTGCCATATGTTTTCCATTTTCAGTGGGCTTCGATTGATTGATATGTTCTTTCTTGATATAATACTTGTGTTCTTTCATCCTTACTGAAAGAGGTCTCTTCGTTTCATTGCCTTCTGTTCAGTTGATATTGGTAGATTCAAGATCAATTAATGAAAACATCCTGTAACCCATTTGTATACTATCATAATAACTCATCCATATGCCACCATCAGTATATGTCACTGAGAAGTGTCAAACCGTGTCAAACTATAAAAACCGAGATAAAAAGTCACTATCCTAGAAACATATTTTTGTATTTTTATGTTGGGAACGGAAGCAGATTCGTTCCCGAAACATCTAAATATAAGTTAAAATTCGATATTTTTACAATATATCTATATTTCTTCTCTTCAAACATTCCTCTAAACAAAGTGTCACTGACAAGCTATTCGATTTTTCTGTTGGGCTCCCTGATAGAAACATTTGTTAAACGCAGTGACATTTTGGGGTAGCTCATCTGATTTGTCCTATCAAGCATTTATTGAAATAATACCGATATTTTCATTTCATATAGGAACGAGGAGAGAAAATTCCGAGGAAAATCCAAAACAGTATTCGCTCCTTCTATGAATGAAAATATGAGTTTCATTTCAACATACAGGGTGTTCTTCGAGCTCGATAACATGTTAATATCAAATTGAAAGATTCTTGAAACCATTTCACGGAGAAAACTATACAGTGTCATTCATAAAATTGGCATCATATATGGAAAAAAACTTTGAATATAATATTTTATTTCGAAATTCGACTGGGGTATTGAGTTTTGCTTAAAAGAATATGAAAAAAGGACTACTCGGTCGGAGTCACGTATAACTCCCGCTACATATGTCATAGGTTGAATTTTTTCAAAATAATCGCTGAAAATAGGCTTATTTATTCCAGTTACAAGAAAGTTGATACAAAGCAAAAATGATTTCATTCCAATTTTACACATGTGTCTAGAATTTGAACTTTTCATTGCAACCTTTAGTACTTGATATTTTTTGATTTCTTCTAATTTTGTAACTTCGTCAAAAGTGCCATAAACTTTGGTTAGATATGTCAAGTAGTTTGGAGATATTTCGATAGCTGACTCTGGCATTATATTAGTACTGAAAAAAAATTATTTAAATCAATTTCGCTCCTGAATAATAGACGATACATTGAATTTGCATCAAATAAACAGAAATTTGAAGGAGGGATTATTATTTTCAAAAGAGAATCATATTTTTGACGCTAATCAGTGATAGAAAATTTTTTTAGGCCGTTGGTATGACCTATCTGCATGCGCAATTTATTCTCATCAAACTGAATTCGTATCTCTTCTGGTTACCGAAATCCCTATTTTGTGCAATCTAATCTTGGTCACACTGTATCATTTATACTGATCTTCTCTCAACGAGCTCAGATATATGTATGAATATATAATGAGAAAACTCAAGACAGAAATAACATGCATTCGAAAAAATCTAACGAGTGCTATACAGGTTGTCCTAAAATTGCTGGGACACAAAGCTACCACGTGTAATAGGGGTCAAAATAAGTTGATAAGACCATTTATACACCAAAATGTACCATTTGTCCGTGAGGAGAGTTCAAATTCTACAAGAGAAAATACATTTTTATACAGTGTTCAGAAATGAGTAAAAAAAATTCTATGAAATTTGGCAAAAGTGAATTATAGAGGATTCCTCTTCTTCCAGTGATCACAGGAACCCAGGAATCCAGAAGACACTGTGGAAGGAAAATCGTAGAAATCATCCATACTCTGAGTGGTCCAATGTTTTTCCTTTACATTGTATAAGGATTGAAACTTCCCTCACAACCTGACATTTTTTTCAGAAAATTCTTATGGGTGGTAGGTACTACAATTAACAACATATTTTAACGAGAAAGCACATCAATTATCTTCATTTTGTTACTCTTGTAAAAACTTCGTCTTCCCCATATTTCTGAAAGAAAAAACTGTTTTATTTAATAATATGCTAACAGATATTTCCAGTACATACTTGATAACATTGTTAATACAAAATTTACTTGACAGTTGAAACAAAGGCAGGACTTTTTTTATAATGGATGTTCAATATGACGGCCACCATCTTCAATACAAAGGTCAATTGGACGTGAAACACTGAAATGCACCTGTTGGTTTTTTATAAACTTAAAACTCTTTTCACAGACAAACGGTACATTTTGTGTCCAATCAACTTATTTTGACCTCTATTACAAAAGTGGTAGCTCTGTGTTCCAGCAATTTTGGGACACCCTGTAATTGTGCGGAAAACTTGGACTCGCCCCGTGGGCACACACCTCAGCCCACCCCTGGCAACACTAGTGTAGGTCCGAAAAATACCTCACTATGAGCCTTTAACAAACTTCTTGAATCTTATTCGAGATCATAATATTACTGTCTCCTCGACTATCTCGGTTCGAGAATTAGTGAAGAATCAATATTAATTTTTATTATTTTTTATTCTCCATCTCGGAGTCAATCTACTACTCCGCTGCCTTGTGAAACAATGAAATATTTCAACAAAAACATAATATCCTTTATTTTTTCGATCAGTTCATAAGAAACTGTTTTGAAATGATTCTATAATAATAAATTTCATAAGAAAGTAAATTGATATCTTGTTTTTCCATTTCGATATTTGTCTATGATTTTTTTTCTCAATAATTTCCACAAATATGTGAGTAGTTTATTACCTACTTTATATTATAGGTGTGCCACTTGGGAAATACTTTTTCCCAAGGAAAATCAACTAGTTCTGGCGATTCCGTTTGATTATTATCGAAACCTACCTTATTGGGCGAAATAAATACATTATGATGCAAATGTATGGAATAAATTCATTATTTCAGAAATGGGCGACATTTGAAAAAATTCCAAAAACACGTGAGTTTTAATTTCTGAAGCCTCATCTCATGATATTCATATGAGAGATGTTACGTCACCGGTGTTGGAGTAAAGACGTAATGGACGATTTTTTCAAATACAAATAGGGGTCATGTGACACCTTGATTGAAAGGTCTACCGATCGTCTATTCAACAGTCAAAATGTTACATAAGAAGATTGAAATTAAAATGGATTATCATGTGATTAATTGAATCTTGCAGAGGTCTGCTACTGAGAATTGAACATCGAAAGGTCGTCTAGTTAAAAAAATAGGTCGAAAAAAAAGTTCTAAACTCTAGTTTTTGGTTTTTTTTCGAAAGTCGTCTTGTTTTGAAATGAATTCATTCCATACATTTGCATCATACTGTATATACACAATACAAATAGGGTCATCTCGAGTGTCATCATTAAAACAATGAAACAAGGATGAAACGAATTTTTAATATGAGATAACCTTTAATGCTTAGTAACTCACCCATTATCGAGATGTTACTGAGTTTCACTTCTTATACAAATTTCACGATTTATTTATCCAGGATATATTATGTAAATCGCATTTCTCGAAGTCTCATTTCATACAATTCAAATATGTACTTTTTGTTCCGTCTTATTTGTGTTACACTGTCCAATGAATTGTTCGTAATCCATAAAAAATAATTGGGTAACCCAAAACTTCGCTCTTCGAGTCTGAAGGACATCACGTTCACCATCATAACAACAATCAGCAATAATCTCAATCCAGCACTGTCACGATCTTCCACCTTCTGTCTGTTGTGAACGGAAAAGGTAGTACTATCCCAAACTCATCCCAAACAATACAATTACTTCTTGTCAAACCAGTTAGACAATCATTATTGATTGATGATGAATGTTTATGTTTTTTGTTGAAGCGTCAGGCAAGAATATTTACGAATTGTAGTTATAGCTCAGTTCGAGGCTCAGTTCAAAGTTGTTTGGTTCTGAGTCATCAAATCTCTCGAGAGAAAAAACACATTATATTCATACAGATCAACTACCCACCTACTATATTGAAGTGATTCATACGAGACCAACGAGACGAGACTTTCATGAAGTTTCGTCTCGTCTTGCCGATGAAATATGAAGTCTTGTCTCGGGTCTCGTCTCGCAGCCTCTAGTCTCGTCTTTTCTCGCGTCTCGTACGAGAGTCTCGCAAATATATCGCAATATCGTCATGCATAATCTTGTTACAGTCGACTACGTGATATTTACCTTTACCTACTTTTTAGGTATGATGTAGAAGTACGAAGAGAAAATTACAACAAAAATAACATTATTCATTGAGAAGTAAGTACCTATAATAGATCTCGTAATACATACATACTCAAATCATACATCTGAACAAAAAAAAAAACATATAGCATTATATATTCGAAAGTTATAAAAATAAAATAAAATGTTCTGTCTATATGTGCTAAATAGTCTGAACTATTTTTGAATATGTTGTATTATGAATGAAATTCTCAAGTCTGCAGTCGTCACGCAGAAATATTTACCTGCGAGACTCTCGCACGAGACACGAGAAGTCTCGCACGGGACTCGAGACGAGACAAATAAAAGTCTGGTCTCGTCTCGTCTCGTCTCGTCATGTCCGAGTCTCGTCTCGAGTCTTGTCTCGAAAACGGGACGAGACCATGCGAGACTCCCGAACACGAGACTCTCGCGGGCACCACTAACATATTATGATTTTCCGAATATTTCTCGGAATATTCATAAAAAGTCTCCCAATGCTATGAGCATACAAAAATATACATATCCACAGTGTGAACCACGCTCGAACTCCACAACGGATTAAATGAATTCTTTCGTTAGTTAAATGATCGAAGAAAACTTTTTGCTACCACATCGTACCACATATTCGAATGAAATCATTTTTTCTGTGACGGGAAAAAAGTCTGGCATTTCATCTCTGTTGGCAGGTTATAAAATGTCACTTTTACTTCACTTCATGAATTACTTTTTTCCCGTGGGAAAAAAGTTAGTACTTTTTTCCCGGATATATATCACATATATATATACACTGTTGATGGCTTTTGTTGTGCTATAGTTCAAAAAAAAGTGTCAATAAACCGTCTCCGAGAAAGAACTGCAAGTCCTTTTATCTTCCATTCGACTTCGCGGTTACGTATATTACTAAACAACCACTAAATTCGCAATTTTTTGAAATCAAATCACAGAATTAGACAAACAGAAGTGACATCAGATATTTGATTACTTCAAATCAACCGTTGATGTAGTTTTTCTACTTTTTTTGAGTTGTTATTCATATTATCGTGTTCCTCATCATAAATATAAATTTTTCTCGGAATTTTCCATTGCCAATTTCAGTTCTTAGGATGTTTTGAGGATATTTTTGTAGTTTAGGACTATGAAAGTAAATTTAAGAAGGCAAGGTGAAATTTGGTTAGGAATGGCCTCGAATATGGTAAATAATATAATATACACAAAAGAATCAGATGAAACTAATAACTATATGCAGTTGAGATAGGGAATGGAACGTGGAAATGTCCATACTGTACTCATATAATTTCGAGTTAAAATAGAATAAATCCCACAAACTTTGTTTTTTCCAACGAGTTCATGATTATAATTTTCAATTCGGTATAAATCGCAGTATAAATACAAATTGATTTTCTCATACCTAGAGCATATTTCTGCGACATTTGATCGGAATATTTTTCAGCACACTTGGAGGAAATACTTTTCTCCCTTTTTCTTAGTCTACTGATAATAATAATAATTTGTATCTCAGAAATCGCATGATCAAACTACATGATGGAAAATTTCAATTTTTATTTCATTAGTCCCCAAGACGACACTCTTCTTGTGATTTTCCCGAGATTTTTCCATAAAATCTTCCGCGGATTTTCGGTATTTGGAAATTTAAAATTTCAATTAATTTTACAGGAATCAACTCATTATGAAAAATACACAATAGAACGTTTCTTCTCGAACTCCTTCTTGGGTGGTTTAGTTCTCACAAATGTCAACATATCTTTTGAAAAACACGACATATATCGTTTGTTTTTGATACTTGAATATTGGGAAAGTTAAAAAATGCCTTGATATATGCAACAGGTGAGAAATCGGGCAGGATGCATTTCAGGACATGATGTTGACAGACACTTTTCTGCTCAGAATGAAAAAGAAATTTCATATGATACCAACTTCAATATCGTTGTTTTTTGTTTCTCTTGAAGCGTACGAAAGGAAATTCCTATGACGTTCGAAAATCCAGTTATAGTAGGCATATGAATCTGAAAATTCATCAATATTGATACATTGCTGAATTAATTCCGAGAAAATTATATATCTCATGAGGTTTTACCATAGATTTTTCAAAGTAGACGGAAAATAGTTTCTCATGGGTAATTAGGTACCTATTTCATCAGTACCTATAAGTACTTATTCATTATTTTTCCTGATTTCAAGAATAATTACCTAGGAATGCAAAGGTATCCTGAAAACTGGAATAAACAAGGACATACTGATATTGATATAATTAAGTAGATAAAATAATACAGATAGAGAAGAAAGTGATTAGTTATAATATAAATACCAACCTCGATACAAAAACATACTTTACATAGGAAGGTGATGCCTACCTAGATAACACATCATTTGAACGGGTTATTTTCTCTTTTACGATATTGCTTTTATACTTCGTAAGGAGTACATACGTATAGGTATCTAATGTCTTAATCAAGTAGGGATACACTCCCCATTTTCAGATGAAAATTTTATATATAACATATCTACTAAATATAGGTACTCACAAAGAAATCCTGAATTCATGTTTACTAGTGCTTTCTTTGTCGATAGGCATTGTTGATGAAATAAACTCTCAACCAAAAAAGCAAAAAAATCCACACAAATGAAACCTGTCCAAAAATTTGCCGCACCGAAACCGAACCGATTCGAAAAAAGTAAATAAACAAATATATATACGAATGAGGTTTGCCAACCTACTACGACCGGTAAAATATACAAACTGGAGTTTCCGCGAATCTTGACCGGCATTTTGTAGTGACAGTCACGTGCTACTCGGTGCGAATGCGTCGAGGTTCCGAACAATGTTGCCAGTCGATCCAATGTCAGTTAATTTTCACTCCTTACTAGTCATTATTGGCTCCTCAGATCATAAGATTGGCTCAGAGCGGTATACTTACACCACAAACAGAACAAGTCCGCGTTTGCACCAGGCGCGTAGGAACTTACACAACTCTCCACCTTGGGAGATAGTCTGGGGTTGCTTTTGGCAATATTCATCAGTGCCGGTTTATTCCTAATCTTTCAGGTCTTTGGATTTTTTCCCATGACACATTATTGAAGGGATAATAAATCATACAGGCACGTTGGACGTTTTCTTGGATGGGAGTGAAACGGCAAACTCGCGTCCCGGGTGCCGCGTACCATAAGACCGGCATAATCATATAAGCAGTGTCATATACCATAGAAGTTCTACGCACACAAGTTTTTTCATATAGAAATTCAATGAACATAATGAAAAATATGAAATAACAAACAGGATGTTGTGGAATGAAATTAAAAACATAATTCTTTAGTGTTCACATAATGAATAACAAGGAAAATGAATAGGTATATGTTAGAATAAAAAAGGAAAATCAAATAGGGAAGTACGTAACTAGGAACAGAATGTAACAATACAAGAATGCGTTTTCTTGCTTTAATGCAAGCGTTTATGTATGATAATCTTCACAAACTCTATACACTAGTTTCATTTAGTCGATCTTATTTGAGTTGAGACAAAATTGTTAGCTCAAAAATTTCGAAAACAAATATTTATATTGGGGGCAGAAGATATTATATTACATTAGTCTCGTGTAGAACTTGGACTAATTCCATGATAGGATTTTCTGCTTTGGTCTCTAGGAGAAAAAACTGTTTTTTTTTCAGATGAATGGTTCGTCAGAAACAAATTTGTCCAGATCCTTTACAAACTTTGTTTGTAGTTTAGTTGCCAATTTGATCAAATTTCCATCCTCTGTTGACCAGAAGATGAAATGATTTTGAACAAGATTTGTAGGTGGAAGTTCGACGGAAAATTTCAAAACTGCAACTAGAAATGAAACAGTTTCAGTTTTTATTTATAAATATATATACAGGGTGTTTCACAGGTAAAGGGAAATATTTCAATGGTAGATAGGGGTCACCAAGGGGGTTCTGAAAATACCATATTTGATAGGTCTTAGAGTCTTCATAACGAAGATACAGGGCGATTTATCGATTTCGAATAATTATTCATTCGTCTATACTTAAATATTGACCTACCCAGTATATTTTTCTGAAATTTGGTATGGATCTCAAACTTGGGATGTTGAATTCATCCACCTATCGGGCGGAGTGAAAATCCAGGTTCGGCTTCAGGAAAAATTTACATTTATTCGAAATATTAAAATAACACACTGTATGTAATAATTGACAGAGTTCATCAAAGGAATCGTGAAGAGGAGGAAAAATTGAACTGGATTTGATGCTTTTTGTTTTCCTGCCACCAATTCTTATCGTAACAATCGTAAACAGAAAGCTGAAAGTATGTCAATTTGAAGAGTATTGAAATTATGAAACCAGTGTCAATTATGATTATTCGATATATTTTAGTCTAAGAATCGCTCGAAAGAACTTACTAAGTCTCACAGTTTTTATAACGGAGATACAGGGTGAATTATCGGTTTTGAATAACTATTCACTCGTCCATAAGTATAAAACTACCCATCGGTAACATTTTCTCAAATTTGGTATTGAGCTTACTTGGGACGATTGATTTATTGACCTATCAGGCGGAATGAAAATAATACCAAATATTTATAATTCGATATTTCACCCTGTATCTCTGTTATGAAGACTTTATTACTGCGTTGAGTAGTTTAATACTTATGGACGAGTGAATAATTATTCGAAACCGATAATTCACCCTGTATCTCTGTTATGAAGACTGTGAGACTTAGTAAGTTCTTTTGAACGATCATTCAACAAGAATATATCAAATGATCATAATTGAAAGTGGTTTCATAATTTTAATACTCTTGAAATTAACATATACTTTTAGCTTCCTGTTTATGATTGTTACGATGAGAATAGGGTATACGCGTGTGAAAATTTTACACTGGAATATATTTTTGTTCCATTACTCATGTGTATAAATGTCGAATTATACATCCGAAAAACATTATTAAGCACCGAATATTTAATAATTTCTGATTGAAAATCATAATATTTGCAACTTTCCGACCAACAGCCGAACTGCAGCGATGATTTCCGACTGGATGTGGCTGTTTTTATTTGTCATGTCAAACATTCATGTCCGAAAGATTGAAAATAATATAAGAAGAGAAAGTGAGGTTATGATTATCTGAGCTTGTAGTATCTATCTCAATTATATGATCTCAATATTCTGAATAATAATAACTGAATACTAAGCAAATATCTACAATAAGAATGATCAAACAGGACTTCTTTTTGCATGTTGTTTCAAATATATATTACCACCTATCAATTTATATCTCAAATAGTTTTCCATATCTTCTTCAAGCTGAAAACGAAATCACATATTATATTATTCTCCTAATAACATGAGGAACATAATCATTGATATATAATGGGTTTCACTAGGACATACTTGAACGTATACTCACTTCGAAATGGTCTTCACAAACAAATCCTCTGGTTTTCTCGGATAAATCATTTCTATTTATGGCTTGCAACCATAATTTTCTTTTCTCTTTATTTTTATCACTCGATCCCACTGGCAATGAAAGGAATATTTTTCCTGGTGATACTTTTGTTGATGAAAGACTTTGCGGCACTAAACAGTATTTGGTATAAACATCATTTTCCATTTTCAAATTTCAAATTTCTGGCGTTTAAAACTGTTTTCTTCTCCTACCTCTTCTTCTTCTTTTTTTTTTCAATCTGAATCTTGTCATTCTGTCGCGCTAGTCTATGGCTGTGCGGCCTAATACTATGACGTCATAATATTAGTGATGGCCACTAACCCGTTTTCCTGTGACTTCATATTTAGCCTCATTTAAATGAAATTATTTAGAGTCACAAGCAAATTTGAGATTAATGAATGATATCCAATGTTATTATAAGAAAGAATGAATATAATTTCGATTAAACAAAAAATCATGCGTATTCCTTATTGGTGGCGGGAAAACAAAAAGCATCAAATCCAGTTCAGTTTTTCCTCCTCTTCACGATTCCTTTGATGAACTCTGTCAATTATTACATACAGTGTGTTATTTTGATATATCGAATAAATGTAAATTTTTCCTGAAGCCGAACCTGGATTTTCACTTCGCCCGGTAGGTGAATGAATTCAACGTCCCAAGTATAAGCTCCATACCAAATTTTAGAAAAATATACTGGGTAGTTCAATACTTATAGACGAATGAATAATTATTCGAAATCGATAAATCGCCCTGTATCTTCGTTATGAAGACTCTAAGACCTATCAAAAATGGTATTTTCAGAACCACCTTGGTGACCCCTATGTACCATTGAAATATTTCCCTTTATCTGTGAAACACCCTGTATATGTATATATCTAAACCTATATACCTATACAGCACACAAGCAGACCACCATTAGACCCATACCACCTCTGGGATAAACAAACTGTAATTGCATATCATTCGTATAGGGAAGTATCACTTTTTTGGTTTATAAATAGTTGAAATTGTTTTTCATCAAAAATTCTTTGAACTTAAATCTGAATCTGCTCAGAGAAATGTTTTTTAGGCTATTATCCAAATGATTATTGATTTTTACTATAGAATAAGAGAAACATCTTAGAAAAATAGTTATTTATTATACAAGGGAAAAAAGTAGTAGATTTTAGCTCCAGGTTGTGTTGTCTCCCGACGCGTAGCGGAGGGAGACAAAAAACCGTGAGCTAAAATCTAATATTTTTCCCGTGTATAATACACTATTTTTTTTTGTGGCAGGATAAAGGACGATTCAATATTGAGAAGATATTACAATATTTTGAAATGTGAAAATTATCGACGTGAACTTTAACAGTAGGGACACCTGCGTTGTAGGCATCTATATCATTCTTTTGAACTTGAAGTAATCAGATATCTGATGTCACTTCTGTCAGTTTGATTCTGTGATTTGATTTCAAAAATTGCGAATTTAGTGGTTGTTTAGTAATATACGTAACCGCGAAGTCGAATGGAAGATAAAAGGACAGGCAGTTCTTTCTCGGAGTCAGGATTATTGACTGATTTTTCGGAACTATAGCACAACAAAAGCCATCAACAGTGTATATATATGTGATATATATCTGGGAAAAAAGTGCTCACTTTTTACCCACGAGAAAAAAGTAATTTATGAAAAGTGACATTTTATGACCTGCCAACAGAGATAAAATGCCAAACTTTTTTCCCGTCACAGAAAAAAAGCACTTGAGTATCTAGGCATGGAGAGTGATCCTCTATGTCGAATGTTCAAATTGTGGATGTCCGTAAGGTAAGTTATTTTATTATATAAGTAGGCAGGAGACTTGATGCATATCAACTGATAAAAACACATTGCATGGTAGATTCTTCTTTTTTTTTCATATTTAACCAACCAAATTCAGAGAGTTTGTGAGAAATATATATGTTCATATTTTCTAATTCCATAGATGAAACGCAAGCAGGCATTTTGTATTTTTCACTGTGATCAATACAAGTGTTATATAATACATCCGCATAATTGAATTGGGAAAGGACTAGGCTCTCACATAGAAGAGTTTTCGACGGTCGATTCAAAATGTGTCTATTACTATAAAGGATCTTGAGGTTGGTGTATGCTTTTTTCAACATATTAGTCACTTTCGATTTGAATCTCATTTTGCTATCTATTATGACTCCCAGATTATTTGCTTCCATAGAAGACTCCAAAGGATGTGTACTCACCATAACATTGAGTATATCTTTTACCATATCAGCCTTGTTTCCAGAGATAATTAATGATGATTCATTTGCGTTTAAAAGCAGTGAATGATTTTCGACTTTGGTTACGAGTCTATCTAAATCCTCGTTCAGCATCCTATTGGCTTGCTGCACATTCTCTTATCGCAATCACATTTGATGATTCAATTGAAAACTTCATAAAAGAGTACAATTTATTGTCGGTGGGGTATTTTCAATATTTCCTCACTGATTATGTGCGGAATCCAACTTGTTAAACATTACTTGATTGAGGAAAATCCCGATCAGGAACAATTCGAAAAAGAAAATGACATTCGCTAACCTGACAGCAGAAATCTCATAAAATCATTTCTGCATCCACATATTGTTTGAGGAATTTCATGTTGGTCTGATTTTTATCGAAATAACCTCACTATATAGACTTTGGGACGTTCTTTGTTAGTCAGCCTGCAAAAGGTAAATGATATTCTACTATATAATATTTTCTTGTTTCATTCATAGTTTACGATACGTTGTCTTGCCGAATCTAGGTGAATTTATTCAAACAGTCAACACAGTCAACCGATGGTTTCGAAGACATATTTTCTCCTATTATGTTTTTCGATAGGCCAATCTTCACCTACCGCATCTTTGCTGAATGAGTTGTAGTATACAAATGTTCATCAGCAATTATTGTCTTGAACTCAAATGTTCTAAGAATGACTCGAATGAACCTAGTATCACTGAGCAACAGAAACACATCATCTTCAATGACACTAACAAAACGGAACGCTATTTACTTTCAAATACTGTCGAATATCAAGGATACGAAATTCGTTATACGCAACATACAGCAAACACACCAACTTGAAACAGAAGAAAAGAACAGTGTTCTCAAACCATCGTGAAAAAAAAACAACGAAAGTTTGTTGGATAATACAGTTCAAGATTTTCTAGGATAAACCTTGCATGCGATTATAGTAAATAATTCAAAATATTTTTCAAGAACTGTTGATATTAATCTTCATTCTTCTTCCAAATAGATTTTATGAGAATTCATCAGTTGATGCAGTTACAATACGGAATAGTATGAATACAACAGCTGTGATTCCTCACTTCGAGAGAAAGTACTTTGATTTGAAAGTCATTTCCTGACTGGTGTCCAATTCCAACTTACGACCAGCCGGGAAACAAACTACCAACACCCATATTCAGAGATTCAGTTGTTACTGCTCGGGATAGATAATCTGCCTCTTCGTTGCCCTCATAACCAGTATGTACTGGGAATGATAGAGTCAGTATGTTCTGACTACTCATATACACATTCAATCATAGTTTCTAAGCAGCCTCAGGCAAGTTTTGAATCAATTTAATTGATTGCAGCCTGACTATCTGAATTGATTGCAACGGTTTTCCATATAGAAACTCTTGCTATATCAATTTTTCTGTGCAATAATGAATTACGTCAATTTCTGTCTGAAACGCCGTTTGTTATACACCTTATAGTCTTTTTCAGATGAAAATATTACTGATTCAATTACGATTTCAGAATTCCTTACAATCCTAGAGAGAGATATATTCAGAGCATTCTGACCTGAATATGGAAATCATGTTCACTCATGGTTTTATATTTTCCTCCTAAAATTCGTAGAGTGACCAAAATAATGAACTAATTATTTGTACTGATGAAATGAAAAAATTACACTAGTTGAATTAGCTAGGAATCCTTCGTGAACCAGCTCAGAATGAGAATGATATTGAATAAACTTTCTCACAAAGCATTGTTCTTCAAAATAATTCGAATATCGTTAAATGGGAAATGGGTGACGGAAATCACTCAGTCAGTTTTCACTTTTGCACCGAATATAGACTGGAATGAAGAAATTTTTATTATGTGTTATGAACCTCATAGACTGCGAAATCTAACTATACCTACCTATTGGATTTCAAACCACAGTTGAAGGGCCTTTGGTGGGTTTATTGTTCGAAGTGAATGGCAGTATACTCAATAACGCATTATGGCCAATATTTTTTCATTACATATCGATTAATGAATTTGTAACTATAGCATGTGGCGTCAACTGCAATCGTGATTTATTCGACTAACAAGCTGAATGTTTGGAAAAATCAACATTCATGGGTGACTTTCTGATTACCGGTAACGGGCTAAGGAAGATCGCAGTTTTCCAAAACACACCGATTTGAAGGAAGTCATTCATGGAATAAGTTATTAGCTGTATGCACGTGCAGGTAGGTATACAAATTGATGTACACATTTTTCGTATTTTTTTGCTCGAAATACGAAAGCTTTGTGCAGCCATTCGTATTCATGGAATATGCATGTTTTACATATTTCAACTCATTACACAATAGAGCAACCATCTCATCATGAAAAATTAGGAGTAGGAGTAGGCTGGGAATTTTATCCTATTGCATCGTTCGAAAGATAATTCAATACTTGATTGAAAATTATTTGATGAAACAGTGATAATTGCCTCCAACTGATATTTTGCAGACGGTGGTAGAATTTTCGAAATTTTCTCATATTCTGATCAATAGCTGCTATTTTGTGAATCACACTGAAGAGAAAATATCGGACGCCAAGTTTAGTAAGTGGTTGACCATTCGACCGACGCTACAAGACCTCATAATAAAGATTTCTTCTCTTGATTATTTCTGATAATCATCCTTAAAATTCAACAGATATTCGTAAAACTGAATCAGTTCACAAAATTCAAACTATATCATGTTATCTTCAGTTCCTATAACTTGCCGTTGTTGGTTTGAGCATATCCGATCTGAAACATATCAAGGTATCTTCAACAGTTAATGAGAGTACGTACTGCTGAAGATATCCCACACTATCAGAGGGTTTTGTTTAAAAAACCATAATCATTCAGGTTCCTGGAGTATTTTGTACACAGGGAAGATCAGAAGTGATTCTTCTTCTATAAGTGAGATAGAATAGACGGAGCTGGTCTAGCTCTGTAGTGCCATTGCTCAGATGAGCTGAGGTAAGATATCCACAAAATTCTTAATCAAACCATAAGATATGTTCCGCTAATACAAAAGCTTTTCCTAGTGATATAGTCGTACAGTGAATTAACGAAAATAGATTTGCTCATTTTATATGCAAAATAGTACGAAAAGTTGTATTTCGTGCAAAATAATAGTAGATATAATAATAATCAAAAGTGGCACTTTGTTTGACAAGCGAATTTTGCATTTGCGAGGCAGAGCGTCTAGCGAAGCCGAGCGAAAGCAAACTTTGCGAGACAAACAAAGTCCGTATGGGATGTAAAATATGGTATTTCCTTGTCTTCAATGAAAAAAATTAATTTTTCGAATCCTAATTTTTTTGCAACAATTTGAATATCCGTGTAAACAGGTTTAAACCATTTTGGCTAATTCAATCAATTGACTTCACATGGATATAAATTATACAAAAACACATCTCACATATAAACAACCACATGGTGCTCATAGTATATGCATGTCCAATTGCATGGAAATATTCAGAACAGTATTGAAGTTATAATGAGAAAATAATTTTTGTTCCCAAAATGTTAACACCCTATAGCTCGAATGTTAAGAGGTTCAGTGCATATGTTCATATGAACTTTTTTTCTCAAAAAGAGCCTGGAAACCATATTTCCAGCCATCAATTGAATCACACCTTGTATAATATTAGGATTTTTCAACAGGAAAACTAACATTCATTATTCCAAATTTTTTGGGATTTTCTCTCCTCGTTTCTATAGAATATGGAACGAGGTGAGAAAATCCCAAAAAATTTGGAATAATGAATGTACCACCTCCTCGATTAATCTACTGACAGTATTTAGGAAAACTAACCCCATAATATTTTCCAAATGGATTTCAAAGCCTCATATGGGAATTCTCAGAGGATTTTTATGTAGGGTTTCAAGAGAACAGACATATTTAAACAGTATTTTCGCTAACCATTTTCTACCCAGAAACAATGAATTGAACAAAACAAGTATATATCTTGATTTTTCTCTCAAATCATGATTTTCTATCTACCGGAGCTATACTGAACTTTCCGAAAGGACGCCGTACATTTAGTACGGTGAAAGGCTTTTGACTGATTTTTCTAAAAGTTTCATATGTCCTTATTACACAGTCCAATTTACAGATCAATCCTATGACCAGTTTTCGAGCTACAGGGTGTCAATCATTTGATTTCGGCTCTTATTTAGAATATTTAGCATCGATTTGAATTATGTGCTTTAAGTCGTGATAAATCTTCAGTAGAAATGAACGCTCCACTTCTAATTTCTACCCCATAAATTCCTTTATTCGAATAGATAATGATATCACATACAGGGTATTGCATTCCATCATGACAGGGTAATATTCATGGAGATAGACAAATATTGAAAATTTCGATTTTTACTCAATCACTGAAAACTTGGAAACGAACGGCTAGAATCGGCCAATTATTTGACACACTATGGATCTTGATTTCTTTTGATACAATGTACATTTTGACATATATAAGGTGATGACAATTTGGAAGCTTATAGAATTGATGTAACTCATGTACAAAATGGGATACATATCAGGAATGGTTCATAACTGTTTTCATATTATATAAAGTGAAAGATGAAATGTCTCATGAATTACCCCCACCAACCCCCTGAGTCACAACCACCCCAACGCATAACATTTCAATAGTAGCCCCTACTTGTGATACGTCATTGAATTTCTTGGTGAAAATCATGGTGGAAGGAGAAGATGGTGTGCCTACGCGCATATTATGTGACGTCATCTGGGATACCAATATCAGCTGCCAGTCACAGACATATACCGTTGCCATGGGCGTGCACAATGAATTCAATCATGTTCATTGAAATTTCTATAAGTTTCTCGATCTGTTTTGAAATAATTCCTCCGATTTTACTATTTCATTGATTCTGGAAATTGTGATCTTGAGGTAATTCGCAATCGCAAATAGCAAATACATACGAATTATCATGCATTGCCAATCCCATCTGAATGATCCACTACTGTGTCGATTCTGACAGATTAAAATTCAGCAGTTAACGACGTTGACGTTGTTTCTGCTCCGACATCGACAACAGGAGTATCAATTTTTGCCGTTTTTGTTATTCAAATCTTTGCTGCAAATTATATTTTGTGAGAAATTAAGAGTTTTGAATTCATTTTCCATTATTTCTGACTTGATATTCGAAAGATGTTCTGTAGGAATGGCATCTTGTTTCAAATATTTGTGATTTTTTGAAGGTGTGTAATTCAAGAACCATACTTTTGCACTTGTTCGGGAACATTTTGCATGGAAATGTTTAGAAGAAATACGTAATATGAATGTGATGATAATATGATAGAAGAATACTTTGGAATAAGGATATAACCATTATTTGAGTTTATATTCTGTCGGCAGCAAGCTCCCATCGTTTCATTAGGCCTCCATTCTTGGAAAAGCAGAAAAATTCAAAATCTGTGTCTTTTATATCTTAGTTGAGATTTCCATAACCAGAAATGTAACAAGTGGGCACTTCCAAATTATTTCATACAATTTTAGTACTTAATATAATATTTGAAGTTCGAAACAAAAAATAGCAATGACAGTTATATCCCAGCTGACGTCATGCGCAGAACAAGACGAGTTTGAGCTTTCTGTTGAGCACACCATCTTCTCCTTCCACTATGGGGAAAATGCATTCCAGTGGTATTATTTATATTTCGGACTGGGTGTACTAACAAAAAATATTCATCACCTATATATCATTCTGCTAGGCTAGGGTGACGTTTTAATTCGATATAACTTTTTGTAGTATGAAAAAAATTCGAGAAGGAGAAATGCTATTTTGGCTACCATATTAACGCAAACGATGTTGAGCATTTTCCAAGGCTCACATTGAGTATTGGAAAGATCCGACTGTCGGAACCTATCAAATGAAACTTGCTCCAGCATATGTCCAAGATACAATGCAGAGACAACAGGACCACAATGAATATCAAATAGATTCGTTATTGGAACAAATGAAACACAGAAATGCCACACGTTATCAAATATGGATCTCATTCAATGTACAAAATCTTGAGAAACCTATCATGAGTTTCTACTGTACAGGGTGGCCAACTTAGACTCCAGAGTTCGATTTCTCTGTTGTCTTGAGAGATACAAGAAAAAGTCATGTATCAAAATTGAAGTAATAACTGAGCTCCACATTTCAAAATTCCTTTGAAATACACAGGGTGTTCCGTAAGGTCACAGCACATCAAAGCTATGTTTTTTTCATTGGAACATCCTATATTTTATTTAATTTTTGAATTCTCCCTGAAGATCTGATTTCAGCGACTCACCATCATACTTAGGGTCGAGCAGTGAAAGTTACTGACATATAGGGTGTGCAAAATCAAGATTTTCCAAGTTCAGGATTTTTTTCTGTCGAAACTGTTCATTATTCGTCAAAACGGTTTACATGTCCCTATCTCAACATTTCACTCACTATCAAGAGCCAGCTCTCTTGAGCGAACCGCATCAGTCATTGAAAACACTTGGGGTTGGCAAAAAGGTCCCATTGGGGACAAGTTGCTGACGTGGAAACGTCCCCCACCAGTACCAGTACCAGTACCAGTCAAGAGGTGTTCAATTGAAATTGATACAAGGTGGTCAAAAAATCTAAATTTATAATTTGTTACAATTAAATGTCAATTGAACACCAATTGATAGTGAGTGAAAAGTTGAGATGGAGACATGTGAACCGTTTTGAAGAATAATGAACAGTTTCAACAAAAAAAAAATTCTGAACTTGGAAAATCTCGATTTTGCACACCCTATATGTCAGTAACGTTCACTGATAGACCCTAAGTATGATGGGTCGTTGAAATCAGATCTTCAGGGAGAATTCAAAAATGAAATAAAATATAGGGTGTTCCAATGAAAAAAACATAGCTTTGATGTGCTGTGACCTTACAGAACACCCTGTGTATTTCAGAGAAATTTTGAAATGTGAAGCTCGGTTCAGGGATATTCGAGACATCAGGACGAGTTCTGATACCCATCTTCTGCCTCATTGAATAGAGTTGAAGATGCTGGAGGTATAGGAATAATGAAGATGCTCATGTCTCTGAGGATAATGAAGATCAAATGTAATCAGATCATTAATTACTTCTTCATGGATTTTTCCTCTAATGAAACAATTCTCTGAAGGAAGGATAGATCAATTGATCTATGTAGTTTGGCATCAAGTTCTCCTGAATGAGCTTCTTTCCTAAGTCTTTTTCATCTTTTTATGATTATATGCAGGTATTTATGGTCGGGAAAGTAACAAGCATACTGATTTCCAATGCGGAAGTAACACTCAGCTCCATTCAAACTCCAAAACTATTTGTACTGCACATAAAAAATGTTACATATGACCCAGTTTTCATATAGATACCACCCTCATTGCCTCACGGTCATATATACGATGCACAAATATCCGCATCGACGAAACTTTGATTGAAGCAGATCCGGATAGTGAACCATCCTCGCCCAATTCAATAATGGGCGTGTACACCTTGGTTGAACTTTTAACTCAAACCATGATTATAATGATCCTTTCATACATAAATAATGATTGACGACATAATTCGATCAAAGAATTTACTGGAATGTTCAATTTTTGGACATAAATAATAGTACCATCTGAAAACGGACCCTCTTATGACGTAGAAACCTCATCTCGCCATAGTCAAAAGAAAATACCAAACGCCGGACGGAGACTGAGGCAACTGATATATTAATTCTTTCAACTGTGATCTCGCGCTAATTCACTCTGCCAGAATTCATGTATCATTCATCTCTGTCTGGAATAGTCTTGTTTCAGTATTAGGGTTTTGACGTCACATCATCTCCTCGTTTTCAGAGGTCCAAAAAATCAGGGATTTCAATAATTTTTCATAAAACGTAGGGAGCTCACAGCGATAAACGGTTTGCGGTGGTGAGCTAGTTTGAGTGAGTTCTATCGAATTATGGAATAAATTTTTTTTGTGATATAATCCCATTCGAAAAACAATATTTTGGAAAAACGCCATCAACAGTGCGACCCATGTGTGTACTATTATTCATGGTCTGTGCCTATGCAATGCTTGATAATGGTAATGACAACTTGTCTCAATGCCAAATAGGCACAATGCGAAGAATATCGATCATAGCTCTTGACAATTCTCAGAAGACAAATTCGATAATCTTTTGATAACTCAAACGTAGCGGACATGTCAGTTTTACAGCCTTTATCTTGTAGGTGTTTTGCTGGATTGGATAGAGCTGTGTCCGTACCGTCTGACGAACTCAGGTGAGAGATCACATCTAGAAAAACGGAAGAAAAGAACAACGTATTCCAGCTGAAACTAGAACATTCTGCAGATTTTCGTTTTCTCTCGCTTCACCGGTCAACTGTTCACAGATCAGTGATTCACGTAACTTTTTCAGCAACTATATATAGGGGTTTTATATATTTCTAGATATAACCGATTTTTTTTCTCATACTACAGAAAGTTATGGAATCAATACGTCACCCTAGCCGAGCAGAATGATATAGGCAATGGATATTCTTTGTTAGTTCACCCAGTTCGAGATATGAATGATACCACTGGAATGCATTCTCACCGAGCTATTCAATGAGGTATCACAAGTAGGGGCTACTATTGAAATTATATGCATTAGGGGGTTGTGACTCAGGGGGTAGGTAGGGGTACTTCATGAGACATTTTATCTTCCACTTTTCATATTATATAAACAGTTATGAACCATCGTGATATGTATTTCATTTCGTACATGAGTTCCATCAATTCTAAGCTTTCAAATTGTCATCACATGGATGGCAAACCAGACATTGTATCAGAGGAATCATATGGATGTTGATGATCAAGATCCATAGTGTGTCAAATAATTGGCCGATTCTTGCCGTTTGTTTCCAAGTTTTCAGTGATTGGGTGAAACTCGAAATTCTGATATATTCCCATGAATATTACCTTGGCATGATGGAATGCAATACCCCGTATGTGATATTATTATCTATTCGAATAGAGGGATTGAGAATTTGACGTGGAGCAATTATTCCTACTGAAGATTTATCACGACTTGAAGCACATAATTCAAATCTATGCAAAATATTCTAAACAGCCAAAATCATAAATGATTGATACCCTGTAGCTCGAAAACTGGTTATAGGATCGATCTGTAAATCGGCCTGTGTAAAGAAGGACGCTGATATCTCTGGAACATATCAAATTTTCAAAAGAATAAGCCGAGAGCCATTTTCCGTACTAAATGTGCAGGGTCCTTCGCAGGTAATGTGAACTCATTATTCTTTCGAGGCAGATACTGACAATATATGTAGCCGACCTGGTATTTGGAAATGAGTGAAGTTATGGATATATGGAGGTTGAACCAAATTTGATGTAATAACCAATCGACCACTTTTATTTCAATAGAAACCCAGGGTACTGACACTGACTATAATGATGTTTTGTCAAAAAGATATCATCATATTGTCCCTTGAGAGCAATGCAATTTTCTAAGAATTACAGCGGTAATTGCACTGCAGGGCATCAAATATAGCACTGCGAAAGCATCAAGTCGTCATAAGAACGCTATGTCGCTAGACGCCAGTAAACAAAACAAATAAATGTCAGATAGACATCAAAAATTGAAAAAAATTTCGTGTTTTGGTGAGTGCTCAATACAATCAATCGAGGAAAGTATAAATGAAAGTGAATCAACAAATACCAAAACCAACAGACAGTATATATGGCGACAGTTTATGGATTTTTGCTAGGCCGAAGGATATTACCTGGACAAAGAGACGTCTATAAGCTTCCTGGCAAAAATACTAACATACTGGGCATTCAATACCCAGGTAACACAAATGGCTCCGCGAGATCTCAGAGAGATCAACATCAAGATCATAAGCGAACTCCTATTGTGAGGTAGTTAAGATTGCAATGTGCTGTAACTAAGCGAATTTCTTCTTGAAGTCCCAAGTAGAAATCTTTCAAACCTCACCTTTCAGTTATCGACTCCATGTCCACAACGACTTCCCAAAGTTATTACGAAATGAACCTGAATCAAAAAATTCTTTCTGCGAGTTCGTTAAGCTAGCTGGAACGTAACCTGAACAAGAAATTCTAGTTGCGAGTTTCTGAAGCTATCACGTATGTAACGTAAACGAGATATTCTCACTGCGAGTTCGTACAGTTGACCCGAACGTAATCTGAATCAGATATCCTCATTGTGAGTTCTCCAAGTCACCCGAGGGTATCACACACAAGAAATTCTTGGTGCTAGTTCCTAAAGATATCCCGAACGTCCATAATAAGTGATAGCAAAATATCAACATGCGACATGATTGTAAAATCTCAAAAAATACTCCCACCATCATAACAGATACACGTTGATCAGAATTCTGAATCTTGAACCACCCTGTATTGTCCTTCAATTTAATGTCAGTAGATAGTGAATAAACATGTGAGCCGTTTTGACCGATAATAATAGTATCGACACAAAAAAATTCTAAAATCGAATTTTTTTGTTTTTGAACACCCTATTTCTCTGTAATCATTCCCGCTAGACCCCGAGTAAGATGCATCGATGGAATGAGCTCTCCAGCAAGAACCTAAACATGCGATAATATACAGGGTGTCCCATTCATCTGCCGATATCTTGGAATTCGAACACCCTATACATATAAAAACAATTTGAGGTGATAGTTCTAATGAAACTATATAACTGTTGTATTCGATTCTTCTTCTATAACATAGTCAATCTCCAAGATGATAATGATAACAATAAAATACAGGGTGAAGAACCGTGAATCAAACGGTTTGAGGAGAATGATTTTATGAACAGTGCAGAAACATTTCAGTCATAACTTCCTATTCCATATTTGTATCTGGAGATAAATAATCTGTTTTGATACCTGACCTTGCATACCTATATACTATGTTTTATGCTTCCATTTCATGAGCGCTAAAGCCCGTACGTGAGCTTCAATTCACGGAGTTCCCTGGCTGGAACAAAATGGTGAATTATTCTTACCTTTGTAGCGAAACCAATACGAGATTGCTATATTCCAGTCATTTCCCGAAATAATCACCCCAATTGTATAGCATTTCATACTTTATCATTATCCCCACGGGTACTCCCCTGTGTCCGAATCCTCGTTTCAAAATTAATTAGTTGTTCCTAGTTGTTGTCGAAAAACCGAAAGGAGCGAGCTCCCGTTTTTATAATGAATTGAAAATTTCGACCGTTGTTGCTCTTGGGAGTGTTCAGTGCGTAAAATATATCCAAGCTGATATCGTCAACCCAAAAGTTTTTCCCAATTTCGAAAGTGTTTGCCATTGACTGCACAGAATCTTTGTGTTCTCATCTGTCCTGAAATATAATTATTTCAGCAACAGTGTGCCTGATCTGTCAGGTGAGTTACGTCATTAAAATATATTGCTTATAGTTCACTGGACTCGATTATCTTTGCTACTTCTTTGTCAATTGTATTCGGATCATATCGTGGGAAAAATGTTCTATTTGGTTTTCTCTGTCAGTTTTAGACGCATGCTACGATTGGGTGGAATTAAAACTTGGTCTGTCCGACTAAGCGAGTTTTTCTTACCCAGAAACCACATATATAGTGTGGACCCATATAAACTACCCCCTGAGATTAATTGAGTTTCGCCGCAGCTTGATTCTGAACAGCTGGCTATGCCGACAGCCGACTGCTGGTAGCCTATGAATACCACGAAAAACCTTGTCAACTTAGATAAAAACAAGGATATCTCGAAGAACTCGTAAAATGATACTCATGAGAATGCCTTGAACAGTTCGTGATGCGAACTCTCAGAGACCTCGACCAGGAGCATTTTTCGTGAATTCCTTGGTTCACTCGTAGTTGCGAGTAAATTGACGCTAATCTCCCGAATTTCTCAGCGCAACTCTATGTGTGGGAATATCTGGAATAACTCCTAGTTGCGAACACTTACAGACCTCGTCAGTAGTAATTGATGCGAATCTCCTGAAGTACTCGCCACAAGGCTATCGGTGCGAATATCTCGAATAATTCGGTTCTGCGAATACTTACAGATCGCACCAGTGGCAATTGATGCAAATCTCTCAAAGTTCTCGGAACAAGGTTCTGTATGAGAATTTCTCAAAGAAATCGCCAGAAGGTATTGTATGTGAATTTCTTCGTCGGATATCGTTCAGACCTCGTTGAAAATATCCCGGCGGCGGACATTTGGAGCAAGGATAGTGCTCTCGGCAACCCCTCAAAGAAGTAATAAGAGGCGTCACAATTTCCCGGGAGGAGGTTGCCGACATATCTCTAAGACCTCTTTATGTTGTCTGGGTATGCGGATGCAGAATGGTGAAGAATAAAAGGACTCTACAGTGAAGACAATATGGAATGTGACCGCAGAATTTCTGATGAAAAAGTATTACAAAGAATATTGTATTATTTTCGATCCGTTCACCGATATTGTATTCAAATCAGCAAGATAAAGCAGCTTCAAACGATTCCAGAGGAAAGAAGAAGAGTTCAGTGTTTCTCAATGGTGATGAATATAAAAATTTTGTTCAGAATTGTGACAAAGGTACACCTGATGGAATGCACAAAGAGGTATTTTTCGTTTTTGCCTTCGGGTTAGCTTGGCGAGGTGGGAAAGGCAGCAGGTGTTCAATCTCATTCTTCAAGGAAGAAGAGCATAATAATGGTGACAAAACAAAAAGAATAATTATTTATAATCCTATATTCTCAAAACAATCGGAAGGCAGGGAAAAGCCGTGTGCTTCATTGAAATGGTTGATTATGAATCAAACTAATCCTGATTTGTGTTCCGTACAAGAAATTCTTGGAGAAGCGGAAGGGATTCGAGTCAAATCGACTCTTTATCACTGTAAAATCCTTTTGGATGTCGGGCAGAGCTTGGTCTGAGAATATTCCTGTAGGACGGAATGAGCTCCTGGGCAGCCCAAAAAGCAGCAAGAACCGGCCTGGATCCGAAGAACGTGAAGATGTTCCGAGTCTACCGAAAAAAGGTGTGAGGAGAAGTTTATTGAAATTACCGGCCATTCGAACACTAAATCCATCACACCGTACTTGCAGTAAAATGAAGGTCACCAAGAAGGAATAGTTGAAAAAATGTGTGGGACTAAATTAGTTTCACAACTAAGTTTTGTGTCAAATTCCGAAAATGTGTTAGCTACAGCTGTTAATGCGCCTGTATCGTGTCCATCCAGTCAGAATATCAAGAACTTTCACAACTGTGTGTTCAAATGTTCTTGTGATTAATAATACGTGCATGTTATGAAAATAAAATGGTTCAAAAGCGTGGCTTATAGCACATTTTATTTAAAATCTTTGTCAGTATTTATGATACTTCTGAAGAAGAAAAAAAAACATTTTTCTGTGAATAATTTCTTTATTCGTGATATATTCTAATGAATCACATTCGTGCATACAAATGACCAGACAATTTTGCATTCGAGCGTGTTATACAAATTGCATTCGTTTATTTTCATATTTTGTAAAAGAGTCCTCCGTCGGACTCGGGCTCTTTCGCCAAAATATGAAAATAAACCCTTGCAATTTTTAGATAACAGGCTTTCTTGCAAAATTCAACTTTTATGCACTCGTGCAACTATAGCCGATAAGAGTTTGGACACAGAAATGACAACTGTTATTATTTTCGAATGTTCAGATTTATCAAGTTACACATCTTGAATTGTGACAAGGGCACTATTATAGTCGCCCAGTGCTTTTCAATCGAAATTGTTTGAAATGGACAATAAATTTCATGAACGTCAGAATTGAAATATAATTCCATAAACTATTGAGATGAAATCATAAATGAAAATGTACTGCTGTGTTATGAATTGTGGGAGTTCTGAAGAAGATAAATCTCATTCATTAAATTTTTCAACGAAAATATTAACCATTCTCTTATGGAAGGGATGTATGGAACGGACTGGATGGAAAATTAATTAGAAGACAAGCAACATTTGTGACGTACAAACATTAAAATACACTTCTTATAAAAGCAGATTCAAATGAAACTATATTTCATGCCCATTCCCAAACAAAAAATTTCAAGATCCGTTCGGAGAAATCCACTATTATCATCACACGAAATGCAGGATGAAATTATCATGGAGAAATAGGTACCTATTGATTGCCTAATACGTGATGAAATTTGAAATACGATAACGATACTGGGAAGATCAGGCAACGTCGTGAAATATCATTGAATAACGTTTTCAATACTGACCGAACTAGCTATAGACTATTTTGTCATAACAAAATGTTGTTACATGCATTTTTATAACTGTTGTTCTGCGAAAAGTGCCGTTTCGCTATGAATTGAAATGGGTGTTTATGCCCTATTACAAGTTTCCATCTTCGACTATGATTGATTTGACAGGAAAACCAGCATTGGCGATCCAATGACCTGTCAAATAATTTCAACATGGCGTCTGGTTGACGACCAAACGAGAGACACGTTTGGTGGCCGACACTATTTTCATAACAGGTACCTAAGAAGAAGGATTTCCATATAATCCAATAGGTACCTACCTATACCCTAGAACTGACGAATTCAGTGCTTGATGCTATTGAATTTGATAAAAGGAACCAATACTCATTACATTTGATGGTCCTACATTGTTAGGGAAGATCATGTTTTTAATACACACAAAATTCATTCACCTTGTAAGACAGCCTAGTGCCTGAAAGATGGAGATCATCCATCTTGGGCAGTATAATATGGGTCATCAATTTCTAGCCCATTCAGAATGCAAGACAGATGTGGACCGAAAACTGAGAGCAGACAAAAGGTTTGAATGAGAAATCAAGCATCAGAACCAAGAGACCTGGTATGTTCTCAAGAAATTACCTAATACTGCTACTACCGAATTTTATATTTATTTCAGTGTAATGAAGGAAGTGTCCTGGGAGATGAAGACAAAGAAGAAAATAATGGTGGAAACGAGGTGAAAATCTACAAGATTTTACTTTAACAAATTACAGTTTGTTGTGATTTATTTTTATCGAATATATATAAAAGACAAATAAAGCAATCATATCAAAATAATTGTGATATCCATTGAATGAAAAATACATTGTATTGTAATGATATTCTCCTTGGAGGGGCTCTAGGAACATCATCAGGAAGGCAGGAGTACAACGATCATCCTGTAACACGCATCCCAGATTCTTCTCCAACATCCCAATGATTCCTACATATACCAGCCTCTTTCCGAACACCCAATATATATCGCGGTGAGAAATAACGTGACAGAAGATTCTGGAATGTTCTGGAAACAATCGATGGAACAATTACAGGAAGAGGTATTGTTTAAAGAAGTTCCTAGAATAAAGAGAAGGCTACGGTAAATCATTCGAGAACATTCGAGAAGCAAAGCCCACCAGGGGATCTCATATTAAGGACGGCCGGACAACTGCCGTCAGTCAGTCAAACAGCGGGTTACAGAGAGACAGTCATATACCGCGTGATATGAATCGTTTTACAAAAATAGCAGTTATAAGTTCGATACAAATCACTGTTCCTTAAGTTAAAATAGATCAGTTCGAAAATAAATACTGTCGTGTTCGCTTCTGCACCCGAATAACGTGACAGTATCATTCCACTATATCTATAAGATCTACATGTGTCATGAAAAAATCTTCATAGCCGAATATTAGTATTCAGTGATCTTATTGAAACAAGAATAAACAATGATAGCATTATATATTATGAAACGGTGCATATTTTTTCATGAAACTTGTTGAATCAGAGTTCACAAAACCATGCTGACTTTGGTGAACCCAAAATATCTACGCATATTGAATGGAACCATTTGATTTCACTTTATCAACCACATTTCATCACAGGGGTTTCATCATCAGCAATTGATCACTCAAACCAATAGTTCATTTCTGCATATCCTTCACTTCTGGTGAAATACCAAAAAGTCCATCATAACTTTGTGAATAATGTTCCCAAAAAATACTTTTCATGGACATTGAAGATATAGTAGTCATTTTGTATTGATCCTGTCAGCGTAACTGTATATCTGAGTCCATTTCTGCTATTGATATGATGGGCACAATCGTGGAAAGTAGTGGCATGAGCCACAGAGTACAGGGTGGGCAAAATTGGGCGTTTTCACCGTCTATCTCAATAACTAGAGGAGTTATCGAAAAACCGATATACATGTTCCGGGTCCGATTTTAGAGAAACTTCGAATAGCACAATCAAAATTTCGGTATCTTCATTCGTTTTAGAGATACAGGGGGAAATTGAAAATTTGCCGATTTCGATTTTATTTTCTGACTACTTCACGGTGAGAGGTATCAAAAAATTTCGAACGTATATTTATACAGTATGATGCGTGGAATCCATTGGCATCATCAGAAATTTTATACAGGGTGACGTTGAAAAGATACGGCAGCCAATTATATTTTTTCTAATGGAACATCCCGTATATTTTGTTACAGTTGAATAGTCCCAGGCGTTTTCATTACAAATATATATATATAACCCTACCTTTTCCTTCCACAATTTCAGATATATCCGCAAAAATATATTCAGTGTGTCACATTTCTTACGGTTACACCCCCGTATCTTCTGTAAGAATAATTGATGGAAACATTAACAATCATAATACTTTGTGGCAGAATGCCTGAATATGATACTTTACCCACTATTTCTAGTATGCCTTAATATATTTGCTTTCAAAGAGATAATAAATAAGATATATATTTGAAATTGAAACGGGAACTTTCCAGCTCTGTCAAAATATACGGGGTGTTCCATAAAAAAAATTGTTCTGTATCTGGAATTTGGACATCTTCTATAAGGCTATATTTTTCAACGCAACCCACTGATTTCCTAATTGTGCAAATTATTGGTCCTATTTCTGTATCTCAAATGTCTTGATAACAATGATATCAAATCGAATAATTTCCCATTTTATTCCTCACCAAATATCCATTTATCTGGAAATTAAATTCCCTATGATATTTATTTTCCACATTTGGTGAATATATACAGAGTGTCATTTTCAACCTCGATTCTGCCTGTTGCTGATAGCATTATCCAGAAATATCGATGATTCCATAGCGCTGCTGGCAAGCAGTGTTATCATTGGAGATGATCCCACTTGGTCCATGACTCCATGAGTGTATCATTCGTATCTTTCTGACAGTTGCGAATTTTTGAATCCTACCTCAATTATTTTTACAGAAGATACGGGGGTGTAACAATAAGAAATGTGACACACTGAATATATTTTCGCGAATATATCTGAAATTGTGGAAGGAAAAGGTAGGGTTATATATACAGGGTGTCCCAAAATTGCTGGGACACAGAGCTACCACGTGTAGAGGAGGTCAAAATAAGTTGATTGGACCCAATTTATTTATGTGCCAAAATGTACCGTTTGTCCGTGAGAAGGGTTCAAAGTTCACTTGAAAAAACACATTTTTGTACGCTGTTCAGGAATAAGAGGAACGAATTTGATGAAATTTGGCAATAGTGTATTTCAGAGGATTACTTTCCTTTTGGTAATCTAAGAAACCTAAAAGAAATTGTAGAAGGGTTGAAACCACCCTCACCCTCTGACGTTTTCTTCAGAACTTTTTTAAGGGTAATGATACGCTTCTGAAATTTTTTGAGCTTGAAGACTCATCAATTACCTTCATTTTATCACTCTTGTAAAAATTTCGTATACCAAATAGTTTCGAAGAAAAAAAATGTTCTCTCAAATAATGCTACCAGATATTCCTATAGTAATGGTACCCGCGGTAATAACAAAATTGAAGAATTTATTGAAACATTTACAGACAACGTCAACAACAAACTTGAATGACAATAAATTTGTTTCCTGTCGAAATCACAACTTGCCTGCGTTTCCACTGCCAACTAAGTTTTATTTCACAATTTAATTAAACTTGTACTATAGGAATATCTGGTAGCATTATTTGAGAGAACATTTTTTTTCTTCGAAACTATTTGGTATACGAAATTTTTACAGGAGTGATAAAATGAAGGTAATTGATGAGTCTTCAAGCTCAAAGAATTTCAGAACCGTATCATGACCCTTAAAAAAGTTCTGAAGAAAACGTCAGGGGGTGAGGGTGGTTTCAACCCTTCTACAATTTCTTTTAAGTTTCCTAGATCACCAAAAGGAAAGTAATCCTCTGAAATACACTATTGCCAAATTTCATCAAATTCGTTCCACTTATTCCTGAACAGCGTACAAAAATGTGTTTTTTCAAGTGTACTTTGAACCCTTCTCACGGACAAACGGTACATTTTGACACATAAATAAATTGGGTCCAATCAACTTATTTTGACCTCCTCTACACGTGGTAGCTCTGTGTCCCAGCAATTTTGGGACACCCTGTATATTTGTAATGAGAACGCCTGTGCCAAAATATACGGGGTGTTCCATTAGAAAAAACATAATTGGCTGCCGTATCTTTTCAACGTCACCCTGTATAAAATTTCTGATGATGCCAATGGATTCCACGCATCATACTGTATAAATCTACGTTCGAAATTTTTTGATACCTGTCACCGTAAAGTAGTCAGAAAATAAAATCGAAATCGGCAAATTTTCAATTTCCCCCTGTATCTCTAAAACGAATGAAGATATCGAAATTTTGATTGTGCTATTCGAGGTTTCTCCAAAATCGAACCCAGAACATGTATATCGGTTTTTCGATAACTCCTCTAGTTATTGAGATAGACGGTGAAAACGCCCAATTTTGCCCACCCTGTACCTACATCAGTACATGATACTGTTCCCTATTTACTTGCCCGAGCCTCAAGTGGCTTATTAGCATTGCCTCTGTTTCACCTATAAAAAATTTACCTAAGAATCACATGGATATGAGGTAGGAAATTTATTGAAAATATATAAATAACCAAATTTCATCATTCAAAATACTCCTTACATGAAAGTTATTCAGGTATGAAAGGAAAAAGTTACCTTCCCAACCATGACATGAAAATCATTCATTATCTTCCTTTCTACTTTCAGAACAAAAGTTGCTAAAAAATACTTGTGAGCAACAAGGGTTTTGGGGGCTTTCATCTGCTCATGAGTGTAGAAACTGTGGGTCAGTATAGTAGGAGACTATAATTATCAGGTAGTCTAATCAGTCAGCAGTTTCAGATGTGGAGGGCTTCAAATCCTTGATCAACATCAGCTTCATCGAATATCCACAAACAAATAATTATGGTTTCATGATAGTTTCAGACATGAAAATTTACTGGTTAGTTGAGAAAAATAGACAGAATAACATTAAACATCCATGTTTACCTCTGACCAACCTCTTGGTTTTCCTGTAATAAATACTGGAAATATGAACTCTGCATACTTATTGAAGCACTGGTAAATAATATTTCAATTCAACTCTCGGTTTGGTTCTCTTCATTCGGGAAATCAAAAAGACAAAGTGCAGAATATATGTGTTATCCTTTTATTCACTCAAACCATTGTAATATAGAAAATTAAAAAGGACAGATGTTCAGATGTGTCCGAATTCTCATCTTACTAATACCATTCAGTGACTAATTTATATCAGTCCAAATTTGGTGAGATTTACACGACTTATTGCTGTAATATAGGATGTCCAGAAGAATCAGAGTTCCCTGCGCAAAGACCACTAGTTTATTTTTTATTCAAGAAGTATGCATAATATCTACAATCAAATTATTTGTTGTGACGAATTTACTTGATTGGAGTGATGCGAAATTATTACGGACTGAACAAAACAAAATCGTAAGCGGTTAATTGTTGAGGTTTAATTGATCGTTGAGTAATATCTGTCTAATGATTTCAAACGAATTCCATCATTTTATCTACTTGAAATTCCGAAATTTCGATCGAAACTATGATCATCTTCACATTAATTTATGGATGATGTTTGTTCTCATTCGATGGTCGTGAATGCGGTGGCTGAACGTTCTACCTTCCTGACCAATATACATATACCTACCAGACTAGTATTTCACTCAAAGAAGCGAAACAGGTCGTAATAATTTCAAGAATTATGTGGGAAGTTTATACATGCATTTCCGGCCGAGTCTGATTCCTATTACTTCACATGATGATGCTTTGTTGCCGAGATACATAGTGTTCAAGTTTAAGAAAGAGAACTTTTTAATAATATTTTGAAGACGATCAAGCCGATTCGATTTGAATTTGTATGGTTTATTCACTTTGTTCACACAATTATCAGACATTTACTGGACTCATTGGATTTGATCCGGAATCTACAGAGGCGTACCCATCGAGCAAGTCGGCCTTTTCTTGTGAAATTATTCCTGAGCTTGTCTCAAATATTCAGATGAATCCACTAAAAATACAACATTTCCGTCTCCTGATGGTTTCTCGTTTCTTGTTTCACTCTCGAGAAAAACAGAAAGTACCATATACCTCGGCATATCTCTGAACTGCCATCATATTTATGCTCGGTATTTCCATCAGCCACACTCTTTCATGGGATAATTATGTCAGATCCATCGCAAAAGCTGCTTCACAAAAACTCGGATTCTTGTTCCGTACGAAAAACTACTTTACATCTCAGCAGCTTCTCATGATCTATACAAAGCACAGATACGGCCTGTTCTAGAATACTGTTCCCACATATGGGGTTCAGCACCAAAACATACGCTGATGCTCTTAGATTCCATCCAGAAGAGAGCCATTCGCCTGGTGAGTGACGCCACACTCACTCACTCTTTGACATCATTGAAACACCGTAGGAAGGTCGGCGACCTTTCACTTTTCTATCGATATTTCCACGGGAACTGTTCTTCGGAAATCTCTGCTATCATCCCTTTACTAGCAATACCAGTTAAAGACGAACTAGACAAGTCCAGTCAGCACATCCTTCCGTTGTCAACCTCGAAAGATGTCGAACAGCACTTTATCAACACTCCTTCATAGAACGGCCAGGCTCTGGAATTCATTGCTTGAGGAAGTATTCCCAACAACATACAATCTCCAGAAGTTCAAAAAAAATTCCAATACCAGCTCCTGTCCCTATCCTCCCTAGGAACGCACGATGTTCTTTGAACATTATAGGAATTTCCTTTCGTGCGCTCCAAGCGATAAAAAAAAGGAAAAATAAAAATGCTTAGATATCATCCAAAAATTCATTGCAAATTATTATTCACGAAGAAAAAAGACAAAATTCAATAACCTCTTTGAGATTTATACAATTCTCAAATTATGTGAGGAATATTTTTTCAAGATTGAAAAACTCATTTTTTCAAACTTGGACACCCTATATTTTGGAAACGAAGCATTCTCGGGCTCATGTTCACATGAAATTTTCTTCATATTTTGTTGGGGAGCTCTCAAACACCTTGTATAACCTCAGTGATATCTATCTCTCGTCATGGTTACAAAATTTCATATGAATTCATGTCTCGTCAGTCTGCTGCTGAGAAATCGAAGAATTGTATCATCTGTCATGCAACTACCCAAATGGAAAAATATCCAGAAAATGATTCAACAGCTGAGCGGTCGCGCCTGGTACTCATAATACCATATAAGACCAAGCAGTTTAGAGAAGAATGGAGCAATTTTCTCGTACTGGCCCGACTTGAATGCGGTTTTTTGCATTTGCACAGAGGTGGCGCAGACGCATCGCGAATGCATAAGAAGTTGCATTGCATAATACAAACCTGCCAAAATGAACGAAACGCCGCAAGAAAATTGGCACCAGGGTGTTTGGGAAGCGCTGAATTCGAATATGCATGCAACGATTTGTTGGAAGCAACTTCATGTCCAGTACACAGCTTCGCGGATGATAGTACCCTCCATACCGCCTTCTCTTCTAAGGCTCCAATACCAGCCAGCAACGAACGAGGGAGGAATTTTGACAACATAAATATGGACTTGGCAACAACTCTCGAATGGGGATCCAATAACTTGGTAGATTTCAATGCAAACAAAACACAAGCATGCCTTTTCTCTAGAAAAGCCGATCTCACTGTGCCCAACACAAGCTTGTCAGGAGTAACCATACCTTCGAAGACATCCATTTCGATGCTTGGTATCACTATCAGCAATAACCTTTCTTGGAAAAATCACGTGAGATCAATTGCTAAAAGTGCATCCCAAAAACTTGGTTTTCTGTTTTGGGCCAGGAGCTACTTCACTTCCAGTCAGCTGCTTGTGATCTATAAGGCACAGATCCGACCTGTCCTGGAATACTGTTCCCATATTCGGAGTGCAGCACCCAAACATACCCTGAATCTGTTTGATTCTGTCCAAAAAAGGGCCATTTGTCTCGTGGGTGATGCCTCGCTCACAAACTCACTCACTTCTCTGGAACACCGTAGAAAAGTTGGCGATCTGGCTCTATTTCATGAATATCTCCATGGACGATGCTCTTCTGAAATATCAACAATTGTTTCTCCCTTGGCAGTACAAGTGAGATTAACCCATTGAGTTGAGGCTTCGCACCCCTTCGTGGTCTCTTTGGAAACCTGCAGAGCATCTCTTTCCAAAGACTCGTTCATACCACAAACAGCGAGGCTCTGGAACACATTGTCAAAGGAAGTGTTATCCGAGGTATATAGCCTCCAGAAAGTTGAGAAGAACACCAATTTCTACCTCATATCCCTTGGTTCTCACTATGTTCTCTGAACATCACAGGATTTCCTTTTTCGTGGGAACCAGAAAATAAAAAAGAAAAAAAAATTCATGAATCCCCGTGAGGGGAGGATGAGTTTTAAGTAATCTGGAGTGGCGCGGTAGCATGTGAATTTCAGGATTCTCCGAATGGCTAGAATAATGATCCTCAAGGGTTTTCGAGGGCGCTGATTTAGAATTCGGGGGCGAAAATCACCCCAAACGCTCGTGGAGTGATGAGGGTTTTTTGATGCAGGCGCTGATTCAGAATCCGAGGGTGCTTGCAGAAGGAAGCGGGAGTTCTCGAAATGGCTATAAAAATTAATCCTGGGGGTTTTCGCGGGTTCCAATTTAAAATCTGACTATACAAGGTGTCTTGAAATTAGATTGCCAAACTTCACCAGCGGCTTCTACGACCAAAAATAGGAAGGAAAGTTCCAATGAACATGAGTTGAGAAATGTCTCCTAAGGGAGCTATGGCCCCCTGAGAAGGAGCCCCTGAAGATGATATTTTTTGAATATTTCCGAAACCAAGTGTTGAAATGATGCAATTTGGTACAAGAACTGAACTTTCCATGCCCAATGCGGATAACATGAAATCATTTCAAATTTTCATTCAGGAGTGTATGATACATATGTTGGGACTACATCAAATAATATCGCTTGATGTTTTTTGGAAATTTGATCTCAGATTATGAAAATCCACACTGTTTCACAGAAAAAAGGTACTCTGGTTCCGCATCATCAGATGCATCATATTCGAGTGAAATCGATTTAAAAATATTGATACACTCACATCTTATCCATAACGTTGCCAATTTTCAAATCATAGTGGCTTTGAAAAATCCACTACTTTCTTTCCACCAAACAATCTGATAAAAGCGCAAAAAATCGGAAGGTGATGATAAAAGAACTACTTCAATTTTTATAGATTTTTTCTTATTCCCACTACAACTCATTGCAATGTTATGCATGATGTAACAATATTTTTAAATCGCTCTTACTCGATAATGATACATCTGATCATCACGGAACAAGAGTACCTTTCTTCTGTGAAGAGGTGTGGATTTTTATATTCCGAGATTAAACTGTCGCAAACAAAAATTTTTGAGCAATAATTAATGTATTTCCACCCTGTATGAGTGAAATTTGGGAATGATTTTATTTTCACTGCATTGGGCTTCAAAATTTTAGTTCTTGTATCATGCAAGTTGGTACATTTTTATCACATGGAGTTTCGAAAATACTCACCAAATATCATCTTCAGGAGCCCCCTTTCAGGAGGCCGTAGCTCCCTTAGGAGACATTTCTCGTCTGATAATCATTGGAACTTTTCTCCTATTTTCGATCGTAATAGCCGCTGGTGATGTTTGGCAGGCTAATTTCGGGACACCCTGTATAATTATGGAAAATCATGGGATGAAAATAGATTCAGGAAGTTCGAGAGGAAGGAGGACGAATGAGACTGCTGTATTTCTACAAATATATATTTATTGTTCAGAATACAGTCTTCAAAAATCTGGGGACGGTCTTATATTTCAGGAACGGCTTGGAGAATAAACATGCAATTTTTCACAGGGCATTTTCTGATAATACCTAATCCAATGGTTATATTGGGAATGTTGAGGAATCAACTATTTTTTAGTTGTTGAGAAAAATCCAATTATCTCAGAGAGAACACGGTAATCATTTTCATTGCTATCAATTCAGCACCCCTTCATTACTTATTTCTGCAAATATCCGATTTTTAATTGATGTGGATTTTGAAATATCGCTACATGGCATTTTTGTTGAAGTGCTTCTGCGAATGGTCCAATATTTCCAAAAGTGCGAGAAAATAGCATCACTAACCCTACTTTAATAGTAGCAAGTAAAAACTTTTATAGCTACAAGAATATCTGTAGTCCTGAAAATGTACATATACCACCATCAACCTGTTTCATTGAATTTTACATTGATTACCGTTAGTGAACACAGCAGTTGTCCTCAGGGACTTATTCACTTGTCATTAGTGACTTGTTCACTCGTTATTAGTGACTTATTCACATGTTATTGGTGACTCAGTCACTCGTCATAAGTGACTCATTCACTTGTCATCAGTGACTTACTGACCTATCATTAGCTACGTACTATAAAGAATTACATACAATGTTCTCTGAAAATGATTGACTTTTTTGAATAGACAAAAACTCGTGCATTCGAAGAATTCATTGTATAGTTATGATGTATCATAAAATCAAGAAAAGGTAAGGCTGGCGACAAAAATTGAGACACTAGATACCAGGTATATCATGATCATGCTCCGAGGAAAACGGTCCATCAGTATATACGGTGTATAATACAACTTCTGAACATACCCTTTTGATAAACGCAGAATTTATTGTAACCAGGAAATATCTGGTTGTCTTGAAATTTCGTTTGTCTTCGACAATGCCTAGCTGTGATCAATGAAAATGTTGTTCCTCCTGGAGAAGTTCAATTGGTATACGGTTAATGATTTCCATTCAACAAGCCTCTCCGCAGCACACAAAAACAGTTTTCAATTGATGACTTGACTCTTTTCTCTAGGTTTTCGTGGTTCAATATTCAAGCCATATCAAGCACAGTGACATGCTGAGGAAGAAGACGAGAACAGCAAATCACAAAAATCTAGAAAAATGAATATTTTACCTCCTAGATTAAGCTACACATAGTATCTGATGATTTTGCCATATTATGTTAAAGTTCTTATCATTTTAATTCCTGTTATGTTTTTGAAAAAAATACCAAGTTTTGATAATGAAGCCTCTTGTTTAGCAACTGTGAGGATTTATTTTATATAAAACTCCATACTCTAATAGTGAATTATATTTTGATTTCCTTCAAGATGATACTCTCTTGGCACAAGAAAATGAGGATCTCCAGAAAAAAAATTCACCAATTAAAATGAGATCTCATCTATTTGTAACAAGCTCAAAATTTCTTGATTCATGGACATGATTGTTCAAATATAATAGGAGATTATATTGGCAATAGAAGAATTTTCTTGTTCCAAACTAATTAATTCTTTCCTCAACCAATACTGTACTGTTCTGTGATAACAAAGAGATATTCATCCGAATCAAGATTATATTTCATGAAAAGGTCAAGGAAAATCGAAATAAATATTTGGTTGGACCTGTTTAAGAGCGTCATATGGTTGAATCAATGCTGTTCCGCTTTGAACCAAGAAATCCATTTTATCTGTGTTGTTGTTCACCCTGTACCATTAATTTTGTCCCTTCATTTATATTTTGATTACGTAACTGGTGTTGAAGTGAACGTTACATCACCATATGATATTTCACTTTACTCAACTATAGTTACGTGAAGTAAGATTTTTCAAAACTTCCGCCAGTCTTGAAAAGTGTCAAATTGAATGTCAAAATGAAAGAATGATTCGAAGTAGACTCTGTTCTCATACAAATCGTTGTTAATTTGAGCAATATTCGTCTATATAGTCTCCCCGCTGGTATCTCGTAGTATTTTCAATGCGATCTTTTTCATTGAAATATTTCATATCAATTATATTGTAATGATATTCCCCTTATAGGGGCTCTAGAAACATCAGCAGGAAGGCAGGAGTACAACGATCATCCTGTAACACGCATGCCAGATTGTTCTCCAACCTCTCAATGATTCCTACGTGCACCAGCATATTTCAGAACACTCAATATATGCCGCGGTGACAAATAACGTGTCAGAAGGACACTGGGACGAAATAGCGCAGGACAAAATAGCGCGGACAAAAGAGCGCAGGACAAAATAGCACAGGGACGAAATAGCGCAGAGACGAAATAGCGCTGAGACAAAATAGCGCAGGGTCTCAATAGCGCAGAGACGAAATAGCGCAGAGACAAAATAGCGCAGGGTCATAATAGCGCAGGGACATAATATCGCATAGATGAAATAGCGCATCAGGACAGAATATCGCATAGAGGAAATAGCGCATTGACAAAATAGCGCAATTCAATGTAACCCAGTATAGTTCTGGGTGGAGTTGTATAATCATTTATGCATCTTGACCAGTTTCAATCAAGGGGTTCATGTGATTGCTATCTGTCACTGTCAGATATAAGTAGTCAAAATGCAAAAATCACAAAAAGGTGGAGACATTCTTTTCCATGAAGTTTTCCGGTACAGAAAAGACCGAGCCAATTCTAAATCCATATCATGGAGATGTACCACAGCTAGGTGTAAGGGTCGCTTGGTTTGTAGTGAAAACACTAAATCGATCAGAACTCCTCACAATCATGGTCCAAATCCCGCTATGGAGCAGGTAAATTTAGTAAAGAGTAAAATAAAGGATCTCGCTCGAGCAACACCCCTCAAGCCAAGAAATATCATACAAAATTCTTATGAAAATGTATCTGTAGAAGCTTCAATATTATTACCAAGCGAATAGAAAAAGTGTGCATCGCGAGAGGAAATCTGATTCAGAAATCGAAAATCTCGAAAACTTAAAAACAGGGAGAGGAGAATCATTTTTTTTAAGGGACTCCCACAACGGAGAGAAGGAGAAAAGTCGAATATTGATGCTTGGCACAAGAAATAACTTGAATTTATTGCTTGAGTTTCCTCACTGGGCTGCTGATGGAACCTTCAATGTTGCACCCCAGGTACTGTTTAGCCAGTTGTTCACCATTCATGTCTTCATCGAGAAAAAGGCGATACCGGTTGTTTTTGCACTACTGGAAAACAAACAAATGAATACTTATGAAAGACTCCTTGCAAAGTTGTCAGAATTCCTGCCCAACCTAAAGCCAGAAAGTATATTGGTTGACTTTGAAGTGGCATATTTTTCTGCGTTTTCCAAATTATTTTTCCAACAAGAGTTGAGACCAATTGTAGACTACTGGGAAAGAAACTATGTTGGGAAAAGAATAGAGAAGATTGAACCAAGGTTCAAAGTTGAAATGTGGAACCTTTTCGAAAGATCATTGAGAAATTTGCCTACCACCAACAATTCTTTAGAGGCTTGGCATCTGTCCTTTCAAAACTCATTGGATTGTTACAACCCCTCTTTATACAAATTAGCTCACCAATTGCTGAAGGAACAAAATTCCAATGAGATCTTTGTCAATAAATATAGAGTTGGTTTCAGAAATGATGGTGCAGGTAATAGTAAATATGAACAAAAAAAAAAAGATAGAATCAAGGTTTTGCTCAACGATTACTCATTTAGAAACCTACCACAACATTTGCGCTCAGTAGCATATAATTTATCGTTGTAACTCTGTCGAGGTTTTTCATTGTAGTTAAAAATCATTATTATTGTTATTAAATATATATTTATATATATATATTGTCGATTTGATTCATTGTTTCTGTGTTGTTCATCAATTCATAAACTATGAGTAATGGTACGAAATAGCGCAGGAACAAAATTGCGCGCGAAAATGGAGTGCAGGATCTATGATTGGGTTTGTTCGTTTGTTAGAGTAAAGACTCATTCTTCAAATACAAGGTGTTTCAAAATGAGTCTATACCCTAGCAAACAAACTAACCTAATCATAGGTCTACTTTAACAATCCAACGGCATACCTAGTATTAAGTTACTTCGTTTGTAAGGGTAGTCTTCTTTTGAAACATCTAGTATTTGAAGAAACAGTCTATGCCCTGACAAACGAATTAACGTAATCATAGATGATGCACTACGTTTTCGCGCTCAAATTTGTCCCTGCGCTATTATGACCCTGCGCTTTTTTGTCTCTGCGCTATTTCGTCTCTGCGCTATTTTGTCTCTGCGCTATTTCGTCTCTGCGCTATTTTGTCTCTGCGCTATTTTGTCTCTGCGCTATTTTGTCTCTGCGCTATTATGTCCCTGCGCTATTATGACCCTGCGCTATCATGTCCCTGCGCTATTTTGTCCGCGCTATTTCGTCCTGCGCTATTTTGTCCTGCGCTATTTCGTCCCAGTGCCGTCAGAAGATTCTGGAATGTTCTGGAAACAATCGATGGAACAATTAGAGGGAGAGGTGTTGTTCTAAGAAGCTTCTAGAACAAAAAGAAGGAGACGGAAGATCATTCGAGAACGTTCTCGAACCAAAGCCTACCAATGGATCTTATATATAAGACGGCCGTACAACTGCGTCAGTCAGTCGAGCAGCGAGTGTCAAAGAGAAAGTTATATACCGCGTGATATAAATCGTTCCACATGAATAGTAGTTATAAGTTTGTTATAAATTAGTGTTTCTTCAGTTCAAATAAATCAGTTCGAAAATAAATAGTTTCGTGTTCGCTTCTACACCGGGATAACAAAACAATTGGTGTCAGAAGTGTGGGATATTCCAGTGTGAAGTGAACAGACCGTTGCAATGAAGAAACTACACGAGTTGAAAGTGGTGGACTTGGAACGCGAGTTGGAGGAGAGAGATCTTGACACAACAGAGATCAAGGCTACACTTCAGCATCGTCTCAAAGTGTATATGGTGATCGTAGGTCAAGATCCAGAGACGTTCACCTTTGAGTAACCAGCTTCAGCGGAATCGATGTTGGCTGGGATCTCGGAACAGATAGTGGCTCAGCAGGAGAAGATCACGGACCAGATAGCCTTCCAGATCTCAGCACAACGAGACGAGGTATTAGCTCAGATGTCTGCTCAGCGAGAAAGGTTAAGGCACGTATTTCTGCTCAGCAAGATCAGATCGCCTCCCAGATATCGGCCCAACGAGAAGAAGTATTGACTCAGATACTATTTTTTGCAAATTTGGAATGGGAATGAGGTAAAACTAACTCAGTATATCAAACTAGGATAATGCATCAATCGAATGGTGAAAATTTGGTAGAGTTACCTACAATAAGTCCGAAAGAAATTGAATATAAATAGCGCGTAAAAAATGGGCCTACTTACCCAAATTTCGCTGTATTACGATTCCGCGATAATTCCTTGGACTGGTAGAGGGCGATATACGATACACTTTCAATTACTTATTTTATTTCTGAATATCGTATGGTTCAGACGTAGACGAATATTATTGGTGTCTGAAAAATTCGAAACAATATTTCTACAATGTAAGTCACAACGTAAAGTTTTGGAAAATTTGGCAGAAATTGAAATCAATTCCCTTCTCAATAATTCCGAGAATCAATGTTGCAGTTGTGGGTCATTTGATGGAATCTAAATCATCTCTAGAACCATTTCGAATATTCTGTTGAATAATTATTGCAAAATCAAAAATATTGGGATTGGGTCCAATAATAAAAAAAATGAAATCATTAAACTTTCAGGATGAGATATAGTCAAGATTTCAATTTTCAGTTTGTGATTCAGATGTATATATATTTTTTGTTATCAGTGCATTTAATTTTGTGATATTGATTATTTTTACAGTTTATTTTTTTCGGTTTTGTTTGTATAAGGATTCAACGTTTTCTTTTATTTTTTCCTTATTTATTCCTATATATCGTTGTTCTGTTTTTTTTTATTCAGTTCGTTATATTTATTTTTATATCTGTCATTGTTGGAATACAATTTTTTTAAATATTTCTGTTTGGTTTTATTCATGTGAACTCTACCTATCTTGTTCTTTTTAATTTTGACAGTTTGGAAATATATCCAAACCAATTTTATTTTCATGAATTCAACGTTATTCTTGAAAAATATACTCTTCTGCAGATAATAATAAATACCGAATAGGTGTTTTTGTGCAATAACACACTCGAGTGATAGGATTTCTGACGTCATCAAAGTGAGTCTTGATCATCTTTAGATATAAACGCTGCTGAAACCCTCCGAAATAAAGTGAATGTGTATTATACCGATTTGTAGGCAATTGAATTTCCTACTAAAAAGTCAGTGACAGCATATATCCACAGTTGATAGGATTAGCATGGGAGGCGTCCGAAATTTTGAACTATTCTGTAATGAACACCTGAATCATCGTTCTACTCGAATTGAAATATCGGTTTGTTATTGGCCCATGGGAATTAAAAAAAAACTCAGTCAATCTAGATACTATGAGAAATCTTTTCATGATTGAATCATTTCTGTGAATTAAATATTGGAATTTTGGTAGCTGTTTGAAAAAGGACAATTCTGAATGGCGTCAATTAATTTTGATATGCGATATTTCTGAAACTAATGATCGTAAATTAGTGAAAGTTGATTCAACTTCTGGAAAATTCTGTTCTGTACATATTTGACCTCTAGATATTTTTTGCTAACTGTAACCGTTTTTCCGAGGTACATCAATGAAACGGGAGAGACAATTTCCACTGCGTTGATTTTGTCCCTACTAGTGTGACGTCACGAAAGCGATGCTCCGGCCCGGTGAGATAGAGTAGGCCCTGGTAAAACCACCTACAGCCGATGGAAAGACATCGTGGCCGAACTATCTGAAGCAGTTCAAAGCAGCTTCCAAAGCCAATGGGTGGACATTCAAGGACAAGGTTGTGGCTCTGACAGTAGCTCTACGGGGTAATGCATTGAACATCTTGCAAGCAATTCCGGAAGGTGAAGTCGATAGCTACGATCATCTCGTCAAACGTCTCGACATGCGATATGGCCATGAACATTTGCAGCAAGTGTTTCAATCACAAATGAAGAGCCGTCGACAGAGAGCCAACGAGAGTCTTCAAGAATTCGAAGTGGATGTAGCCCGATTGGTCCACTGTGCCTACCCGTCAGCCCCAGAGTCCCTTATGAAATGTCTAGCTGTTCAAACGTTCGTGGATGGATTGCGAGATATCGAAATGGAGAAAGCAGTTCGCCTGACTCGATCAAAAGATCTTACCAGTGCTCTGGCAGCTGCGCTCGAGTTCGAGGCCGCAGGAGAAGCTTCCCAAGGATCAGCGAGAGTCCGAGCAATGCACGACAGAGGGAACATAGCGGAAAATACCAAGCAAGATCCTACTGAAGCCTCAATCAACGCCATCCAGGGCCTTTGGGATAAGAAGAGAAGACCGGTACGTTGTTGGAATTGCGAGGAGTTGGGCCACCTCCAGAGAGCTTGTAAACTTGCGAAACAGGCTGCTGAGAAAGAATCATCTTTCACGCAGCCGCAGGAAAACTAGAGCGGGTCGACTTCGAGGGGGTAGCTTCGACCCGTCATCCTCAAGACTCTCTCATCTTTGTGGCATTCCTACGGCGTGATAACAGCAGCGTCTAAGTAGATGGACAGATCGATGGAAAAAAATGCGCATTGTTGGTGGATACTGGTGCATCGAAGACAATCCTGCGACGCGGACTTCTGACCTCTTCAAGAAAGCAACTTGTGAACTCAAGATGGCGTCTGAGAACTGCTACGGGTGAAGCTGCCACCGTTCATAGTGAAATAGATGTGGATATATCGATCGGGACCGTCAAATTTCCAAATCGAGCTATCATGGCAGATATTGAAGATGTTATTCTGGGAATGGACATCATGGGTGCGCGAGGAATTCAACTGGACTTTAGAAGCCGAACACTCAAGGTGGGTGCCGAAGAGATCTTCTTACATCCATGGGTGGAGGTAGCGGCAGGGGTAACATTAGAAAAGGACGTCCTATTACCGAAACGGAGCGAGACCATTGTAGCAGCGCGGATTGTGGGTACATTGGAGCAAGGCAGTCCCATCATCATGGAACCCTGAAACCATGACGAGAAAGTCGAACGTGGAATTTTAGTCGGCAAGGCTTTACTGTCAGCAGACGACCATGTACCTGTTCGATTCATCAACATAAATAACTATCGTGTGACGATTGGCAAAGGAACCAAGATTGGAACCTGTGTCCTGGCAGCCTCCATAATCCAACAGGTGACAGCAACCACTGATGGGGCCGACAAGTATGAAGAACTCGTCTCTGCTGCAAGCGACTCACTCAACAACCGACAAAAAAAGAAGTTAACCGAGGTATAGATCCATTTTCACACCTGCCAATGGAAAAACAGGTAGAACCAACATCGTCAGTCACAAAATCGATACGGGAGATACCAGACCATTTCGTCAACCAGCCCGAAGATTACCACAGGTCAAGAAAGGAATTGCAGGAGAGATCATCCAGGAAATGAAACAAGATGGGGAAATCGAGCCATCCAATAGTCCTTGGGCTTAACCAGTGGTACAAGTAAAGAAGAAAGATGGAAACACTCGTTTCTGTGTGAACTATCGCCGATTAAATAACGTGACGAAGAAGGACAGCTATCCTTTGCCTCGAATTGACGACACACTCGACACGTTGGCGGAATCGAATCATTTCTCCACTCTTGACCCGAAAAGTGGATATTGGCAGGTGAAAATGGATCCGGCAGATAAGAGAAAGACAGCTTCCACCGTTGGCACTGGGTTATGGCAATTCGAGGTTATGCCTTTTGGACTCTGCAATGCTCCGGCCACCTTCGAACTAATCATTCCTGGAAGACATGCCTAGTTTATTTGGATGACATCATCGTGATCGGTAAAACTTTCATCTGGTTAGCCTAGAGGAAGTTTTCAAGAGTCTTCAGGCTGCAAACCTCGAACTCAATCTGAAGAAATGTCATCTGCTGCAGAAACGGGTTAACTACTTAGGACACGTCGTAGGAAGGCAGGGTGTGGAAGTCGACCCTGAGAAAGTACGAGCAGTGAAGCAATGGCCAGTACCAAGAAATAAGCATCAACTCAGGAGCTTTCTTGGACTCTGCACTTATTATCGACGCTACGTTCGAATGTTTTCGGATATCGTAAAGCCTCTGACTCCTCTCACCGAGGAAGCACGCCCCTTCCACTGGGATCCAGAATGCCAGGCCGCTTTTGATGCTCTGAAGGAACGCTTCTTTTTGGGTATCCACTTTCACAAGGACAATTCATGCTTGATACAGATGCTAGTAATATAGGCATTGGTGGAGTCCTTTCGCAGTATCAAGATGGGCGAGAGCGAGTCATCGGTTACTTCAGCAAGGTGCTATCGAAGGCAGAACGAAACTACTGCGTTACCAGGAGGTAACTATTAGCCATAATGAAATCGTTGGAGCACTTTTCTAAGTATCTCTATGGACGAAAATCCCTACTTAGGACGGACCACGCTGCATTGGCGTGGCTCCTGAATTTCAAAAACCCTGAAGGCCAAGTAGCTCGTTAGATCGAGAGGCTCCAATAATCTGACTTCGAGAAAGCACACCGAGTGGGGACGAGCCATAAGAATGCAGATGCATTATCCAGGAGGCCATGTCCACCTGAGTGCTCATATTGTAGTCGTTCGGAGGATAAGGAAGCAGCCCTCTACAGAACCACCGTTGTCAATGAAGACTGGTTACCTGCAACAATCAAGCAATAGCAAGATAAGTACCCAGAACTTCGGAAGCTTCAAGAATGAAAGAAAGCGGATCGCCGTCCTTCTTGGCAAGAAGTAGCACCATCTTCACAGACTTTGAAAGCGTACTGGAGTCAGTGGGACTCCTTGGTATTAGAAGATGACCTGCTCCAGAGGAATCTCGAGAGCGATGATGAGTCCGATAATCGGATGCAGTTGGTCATTCCTAGGAGCCGAGTGTCGGAAGTACTTGGATATGTACATGATGGAACTTTAGGGGGACATCTAGAAGTGAGGAAAACACTGCAGTGAGTACGAGAGCGGTTCTACTGGGTGAACTGCAGTGACGACGTCAGGGAGTGGTGCCGTGAATGCATCGAGTGCTTTGCCAGCAATGGGCCTCATCGTAAACCAAGGGCACTCATGAGACAGCACAATGTTGGAAGCCCTTTCGAGAGGATTGCCATGGATATTGCGGAACCGTTTCCAGTGACTGATAATGGAAATAAATACATCCTTGTGAGCATGGACTACTTCACCAAGTGGGTAGAAGCGTATGCGATCCCTAACCAGGAAGCCGTAACTGTCGCCGATGTCCCAATGAATCAACTCATCAGTCGTTTTGGGGTGCCATTGGAACTCCACTCTGATCAGGGCCGGAACTTCTAGAGTGAAGTGTTCAAGAAGATGAGCAAGGAGTTAGGAATCAAGAAAACAAAAACAACTCCATTGCATCTACAGTCAGATGGCATGGTGGAGCGAATGAACCGAACCATAGGGAGGTATCTCTGCAAAGTCGTAGATCAACACCAACAAGACTGGGATCAACATATTCCTTTCTTCTTGATGGCCTGCAGATTTGCAGTACAGGAATCTACTGGACAGACTCTGGCGAAGGTTCCATTTGGACGAGAGATAAGGCTTCCATGTGACTTGGTCTTCAGATATAGACCTGGTGAGGACATAGTGGGGGAAGATTACGTCACGAATCTGATGAAAAAGATGAATGATATTCACGAATTGGTTCGTTTTAATCTGAAAATCGCCAGCGATCGCATGGAAGACCGATACGACATCAGAGCTGGGGGTGCAGGATACGCAGAAAGAGACCTGGTGTGGTTGTACAATCCACAAAGGAAACGAGGTATTTGTCGAAGACTACAGAGATCTTGGGAAGGACCTTGAACCGTCAAGAAGGAGATCAACGATGTCATCTACCGCATCAGTAAAGAACCCAGTGGCAAACCAAGCGTCGTTTATTTCAACAGACTAGCAGCATTCGAGGTAATACAAGATCAACAAGTTCAACAAATTTGTCTGGAAGAAAAGGAGCTTATATTCGACGAATTCATTGGGACATACAGTGGTTCATCAAAAGCAAGGTTTGGCGTCACCAAGGAAGAGCACCGCGACCTTTTTGCCACTCCTGTAGAATACGCACTAGCTCACTGCGTCGCCAAAGATCTTCAGATGTCTCAAGGAATAGCCAACAAGTTCATGAGGAAATTCGGAAAGATAGAGGAGCTTCATCAACAGGATCCCTCCGTCGGTCGAGCACTATGAATAGAAGATATCAGCCCTCATGGAAAAAGGTCTCTGTTTTATCTTATAACGAAAGGAAGATCTTCTGAGAAACCCACTTACAAAGACCTCTGGGAGACACTAGTCGACTTGCGAAGCGCCATTGTCGAGAAGGACATACAGAAGATAGCTGTTCCAAAGCTGGGGTGTGGTCTGGATGGCTTGAATTGGAGAATTGTAAGGAACATGCTGGAGGTTGTATTCAGATTCACCGGAGTTGAAATTATGGTATGCTGCTGGAACTCCAAGAGAGAAGACAGTGCCATGCTATTTCTACCGTACTGCACGTTGTAAAAATTGAACCAGTTGTCCTCATCTTCATAACGATCAGAGTGCATTCCAGGAGGAATGCGTTTTAAGGAGGGGGGGGGGCAGTGTAATGTTATTCCCCTTATAGGGGCTCTAGAAACATCAGCAGGAAGGCAGGAGTACAACGATCATCCTGTAACACGCATCCCAGATTGTTCTCCAACCTCTCAATGATTCCTACGTGCACCAGCATATTTACGAACACCCAATATATGCCGCGGTGACAAATAACGTGTCAGAAGATTCTGGAATGTTCTGGAAACAATCGATGGAACAATTAGAGAGAAAGGTGTTGTTCTAAGAAGCTTCTACACCTTTTCCAGATGTATTTCAGAAAGCGTCAATTTAATTTCAGATTAGTCACTTGTATTTCAGAAAGCGTCAATTGTATTTCAGAATAGTCAATTCAATTTCAGAAAGCGTCAAATGAATTTCAGAATAGTCACTTGTATTTCAGAAAGCATCAATTGTATTTCAGAATAATCAATTCAATTTCAGAAAGCGTCAATTGTATTTCAGAATAATCAATTCAATTTCAGAAAGCATCAATTGTATTTCAGAATAGTCAATTGAATTTCAGAAAGTGTCAATTGTATTTCAGAAAGTATCATTTGAATTTCAGAAAGCGTCAATTGAATTTCAGAAAGCATTAATTGTATTTCAGAATAGTCAATTGAATTTCAGAAATCTTTCTCTATAGACTGAAAGCCAGCGACCGCCAGACGCCATTTCAACAAGGTTGATATTTTCTATGTGTGGTATCTCTATTCGGTGGAATCGTTTTGTGGGTTGAAAATCTTCAGTACTGGATGAGCTTTCAAGAGATACCGGGTGTTGAAAGTACAAAAAAAAACTGGCAAAAACATCATTTCCACAAAAGCTGATCTTTTTATGTTCAACCGGATCCTATCATGATAGAGAATATACAATTGCCAGACACTTTCCACGGGGTGTTCTCCTGCCAGGCAACTTCATAAGTCGTGAAAATATTATGACATTTACGTCATAGCACAGAGCTTGATTTTGTAAATGTTATTAAGGAGCCTATTCTACAGTATCATTCAAACAGCCAGTCACTTCCGATTGGACAAACATGTAAAAATCAGAACTTTTTTATAGCAATAGAAAGAAGTTTATCTCTGATTGTCCCCTCTATACCTGAAATTCTGTGATCTGTTCATCAAATAGTACCTAAAAGGTGCATAAAAAAAATTGGGGTGAATAAATTGAAAACATCACTACAGGAGGCACAGAACATCCTATGCATTCTTACATGGAGTGCACTTTCTACTAACTAATCGATCTTGATGCATTCTGAAATTCAATTGACGCTTTCTGAAATTCAAATGATATTTTCTGAAATACAAATGACGCTTTCTGAAATTCAATTGACTATTCTGAAATACAATTGACGCTTTCTGAAATACAAGTGACTATTCTGAAATACAATTGACCTTTTCTGAAATTAAATTGACTATTCTGAAATACAATTGATGCTTTCTGAAATTGAATTGACTATTCTGAAATACAATTGACGCTTTCTGAAATTGAATTGACTATTCTGAAATACAATTGACGCTTTCTGAAATACATTTGACTATTCTGAAATACAATTGATGCTTTCTGAAATTGAATTGACGCTTTCTGAAATACATCTGGAAAAGGTGTAGTTTCCCTTACACTTAGCACAATCCCTCAATACTACGGTGCTCCACATTTAAAACAAAATTTCTTTTGGATACCTGACTTGCAAGCTCGAAAAGTATGATTTGCTAGATTGCATTTCCAGCAAATAACAGGATCTCTACTACACCTTTTCCAGATGTATTTCAGAAAGCGTCAATTTAATTTCAGAATAGTCACTTGTATTTCAGAAAGCGTCAATTGTATTTCAGAATAGTCAATTCAATTTCAGAAAGCGTCATATGTATTTCAGAATAGTCACTTGCATTTCAGAAAGCATCAATTGTATTTCAGAATAGTCAATTCAATTTCAGAAAGCGTCAATTGTATTTCAGAATAATCAATTCAATTTCAGAAAGCATCAATTGTATTTCAGAATAGTCAATTGAATTTCAGAAAGTGTCAATTGTATTTCAGAAAGTATCATTTGAATTTCAGAAAGCGTCAATTGAATTTAAGAAAGCATCAATTGTTTTTCAGAATAGGCAATTGAATTTCAGAAATCGTTCTCTATAGACTGAAAGCCAGCGACCACCAGACATCATTTCAACAAGGTTGATATTTTCTATGTGTGTTGAATCTTATTCAGTGGAATCGTTTTGGGGGTTAAAAATCTTCAGTACTGGATGGGCTTTCAAGAGATACCGGGTGTTGAAAGTACGAAAAAAAAACTGGCAAAAACATCATTTCAACAAAAGCTGATCTTTTCATGTTCAATCGGATCCTATCATGAAAGAGAATATACAATTGCCAGGCACTTTCCACGGGGTGTTCTCCTCCCAGACAACTTTATTAAATCGTGAAAATATCATGACATTCACGTCATAGCAACAGAGCTTGATTTTGTAAATGTTGTTAAGAAGCCTATTTTACAGTATTAAACAGCCATCAGTCACTTCCTATTGGACAAACATGTAAAAATCAGAACTTTTTTATAGCAATAGGATGTGAGTGTATCTATGATAATCCCCTATACCTGAAATCCTGTAATCTGTTCATCAAATAGTATATAGCTACCTAAAGGTACATAAAAAAGGAATTTGGGGCGATAAAATTGAAAACATCACTACAGGAAGCACTGAACATCCTATATGCATTCTTACATGGAGTGCACTTTCTACTAACTAATCGATCTTGATGCTTTCTGAAATTCAATTGACGCTTTCTGAAATTCTAATGATATTTTCTGAAATACAAATGACGCTTTCTGAAATTCAATTGACTATTCTGAAATACAATTGACGCTTTCTGAAATAAAAGTTACTATTCTGAAATACAATTGACCGTTTCTGAAATTGAATTGACTATTCTGAAATACAATTGATGCTTTCTGAAATTGAATTGACTATTCTGAAATACAATTGACGCTTTCTGAAATTAAATTGACTATTCTGAAATACAATTGACGCTTTCTGAAATACAATTGACTATTCTGAAATACAATTGACGCTTTCTGAAATTGAATTGACGCTTTCTGAAATACATCTGGAAAAGGTGTAGAACAAAAAGAAGGAGACGGAAGATCATTCGAGAACGTTCTCGAACCAAAGCCTACCAATGGATCTTATATATAAGACGGCCGAACAACTGCGTCAGTCAGTCGAGCAGCGAGTGCCAGAGAGACAGTTATATTCCGCGTGTTATAAATCGTTTTACATAAAAAGTAGTTATAAGTTCGTTATGAATTGGTGTTTCTTCAGTTCAAATAAATCAGTTCGAAAATAAATAGTTTCGTGTTCGCTTCTGCACCCGAATAACGTAACAATATTTTCTCACGGCACTGAAATTGATGAATGAACATCACATGCTACCTCATATTCGGACAAATGGTACACTACGACAGTTATTTAAATAACATTCTTTGTCTAATTTTATTCTGATTCATTTTATTTAATTATTCGAAATTTGGGATAAACAGGATCACCTGGAAGAGTACCAGACTGCAAAGATGTATTGAATATATTGCACAAAGGTGAACATAAGCTAGTTTAGCTAGTTGCTGTTTTCGAAAAAATCAGATGTGTAGCCGACGATTCTAGCTTCCTAAGTCTCGTCTATAGTGAGTTCATTTCATTGAATATCATTTCTGGAGTGAATTCTATTGAATTTATGAGATTATTTCTGAATTATTCGGAAGAATTATAAATTTGCTGAAAAGGGCTCATATACGCTGCGAATAGATCATCACATAATATATCTTCACCCTTGTCGGCAGAAGTATTATCATAGTTCATTTTGGTATGTATAGTTACCTTATATTTACTTCAACTCAGAATTCCTCGGGGCATATGTCGTAATGTCCGCCTGGATATTACTCGTGTAGGTTTTGTAGTCAGTCAACATGAGATTTCTACTTTTACGCCTCATAATCCAAAGTTTTTATTGTCGTATCAGTACCCGATATTTTTTTATTATTATCCATAATAGAATTGAAAAATATCCATTTCTCATCAGCAGAGGGTTGATTTTGTTTTTTTCTAACAAATTAGGGGCGATAGTTGAATAGTTATACATCAATACAAATGTGTGTACAAAGAAGTTGAGAGTCGCTGACATCAGAGCTTGAATCGAAAAAAATTTCAAAGCCTTTCCGTAGGTTATATTCGAATAGACATTTTATTTTCTGCTCTGTTCATCAAAATTGGATGATGAATAATAACGGCGCTATATGGCTTGTTTTTCTGCCAGTCAGTCTGTGTATAGGTTTCATGGTGTTAGGTCAACTCCCATAATATGTGGTTCTCATAAATAAAGTGAATTATACTATTGAAGAAACAAAATATTGATCAGAGTATAATATATTACTCCAGATAATGGCCAGTTCAACACTATTTTTTATATCAAGCTAAGCATATTACTACTTCAGAACATTGTTTTGACGTTTGTAGAACAGAATTCGTTGATAACAAATTGCGAAGTAACACTTTTTTTTAGTTTCCTACGTTACCATGATACCTTGCACATAACAATGCGCGAAGTAAAACAGTGCGCAAAGTACCTACTTCGCGCATTGTTATGTAAAACATATGAGATATTTTTAATCCAACTTAATGTCCCTCAATCGAGCAAACATCCACGAAATCATTTATTTCTGAATGTCCAACCATAACTTCGTATTATATCTTGGAGCGCACGGAAGGAAATTCCTATTATGTTCGTGGAACATCGTGCGTACCTAGGGAGAATAGGGGGAGGCTTTTTAAGCCATTTCAACACTATTTTTCATATCAAGCTAAGCATATTTTCACATTAGAACTATATTTTTTGGCGTTTGTAGAAAAAATGTTGTTTGCAACTCGAGCGCGAAATACTTTGGTCATCTCGACTATTTTTTTAACTCGGCAACGCCTCGTTAAAAAAATCAGATCTCGATCACCAAAGTAGCATTTCGCGCTCTAGATACAAAAATAACCATGGTCTTCTCAGTTCTCCATCACCAAAGTAAAATTTCGCGTACTAGGTACAAAAATAATTATCAAACTGTCAATTTCATGGAAAAAGCCATACGAGCTGATGGAAAGAGTTGATGAATGTGCTCCATCTTGAAAGGCTGGAGCCCTATCATGGTCATGTGGAAACCGAGTTCAATCGGATCTAAGATATCGGGACGATCAAATCTGTAAGGGGGTCACTGTTACGAGACTTTTTTTTGTGCAATAGATTCGCGCCGCTGTTCTCGGAAGGACGTTGAATCATCAGATGAAGAAGGGTTGAATCGAATCTCCCGAGGATGGAGGATGTTTATGACGTGGAAGATGTAAGAAGATTGGCGAATGATTTCGAGTGGATATGCAAAGGTCAGCAGAACTATGTTTTAGGTCAGATATAATTTGCGGCAGGTATAGCCCGATCGGATCTCAGTTTTTGTGATTCTTTATCGTGTAAGGTAGTGGAAATGTTTATTGATGAAACAAAAGAATGAACGTACAACAGTCTTCAACATTACTATAACTCCGCTAATGAGAAACTTTCAGTACCAAAATATTTGTGCTATATATAATATCAGAAATGAAAAATACAAAACAAAAAACTATCTCTTGGACCATATTCCAAAACCGGTATGATTTCATGGCCCAATAGTAAAGACCACCAAATCTTAAAGCAAAATGTTATCTAAATATAACTGAAATAAAAAAAAAGAAACTTGAACGCTATTTTTGTAAGATGAGTATGCTGATTAATAGCGCTCTGAACAAATGAAACTGTCTGTGTCATTAATCTCCAAGCCAAAACAGATTTGATCATACCATATTCGACACATCACACCCTCGCATCACACACATGCGCACAGGGCAATACCATGAGTCCTGTTGGCAGTTCGAGTTTGATGCAGCAGCTGATTGAGAAGTTGAGGGTATCTCTTTGTTGAAATGTTTTTTGTAACAAGTTGAGCTTTGTAATTCAAAGCTTCTCTTCTTACAACTGCTGGCTTCTTTTTATGATTTGGTGTTGACAATAACTCGTGAAATGACTGATTAGCAGCATCATTGTTGATGTCTTCAACTCTTGCGACTAGGTGGGCAAGAGGAATTTCATCTTCTGAGTCGAAATCTGGTAGCTGATTCTTCGAGTGATTCTCAGGTGGTGGTCTGTAGGTGACCAAGGAAGGAGCATATGTGGTTTTTATGGTAAATAGCAGGTTGTAAGGCCAGAAGTATGTTTTATGGCCCAGGCCATATAGGCCTCTCACACCGAGAGCCATATTACCCGACGTGTAGTTACAGAAAAAACATATTTTTCTTTAATCAACTACTTCAACTGGACATATAAATTCATAGGAACATACCATCATACCTGAGATGGTTTACTTACCTTGCGGTGGAGTACGCACGCAGAGATGTGTGCTATGTGAACAATATGGTGAAAACTTCTTGTTCGAAAATTAACTAATGACACTATTATCGCTCCACGGTCTACATCAAACAGAATTAGTTTGTCTTCCGAACTGGAGTGCACGATGCGGTGTTTGAGGGTACGAAGCTACCTAAACACAGCAGCGATGCCAAACTGTTTTTTTCTCTTCGAATTACTTGAAATATTCATGCGGGCCATATAATCTCTCTGGCCATATATGCCTCCACTACCTTATCGTTTTAGCCGTTCTGCTGAACTCGGACGTTCATCGTAAAGATACAGAGTAAGGAAAATAAACTTGATATTCGGGAACTACAAAGGTTGATTCGGCAGAAGATCCGAGTGATCCGTCACGTGACTACGTTGATTAAAGTTATTGTCTCAGTCAGTTTTCGAAAAACATAATTCACAATAATAAGAGCGTCAGGATTCAACATGACAACCCGAACCCCATGTTTCCAAGTCACCAATATTCATACCTAGTTACCAATGAATTTCATCAAAATGTTTGTGGTATATTCAATTCATACGTTCCTATGATTTCCAATATATACTATACAAGGTGTTTCAAAGTGAGGTGACTAGATGCTATAGGATAGATAGAGTACTGCAAAATGACTTAGGTTTCCTCACTGAAATATTTTCGTAATGCTATTCGTATTCAAGATACGAAGTGGTAAAAAAATATATGTGTATTATTCTTCTCACGATTGAATTGAATCTACTAGCGATGATGTGATGATTTTGTATGAGTTTGATTTGATATTTGACACATCTCATGAATTAGTTCATATATCTGACTTCTATGGCCTATCGATGGCGCTATAGCTACACGGTTTGTACAGAATGAATCAAATTCTCGGGGTTAGATTATCTAATTCAAATTATATGTGAACTTTAACATTCTTCATTCAATTTCTCATCAAAAAGGTAATCTTAGTAAAAGTCGATAGTGTGTACACAACGTATTTTGCAGGGTTCTACCTATCTTATTAACAATACGGATGCCACCTTTTCTGAAACATCCTTTATATACATATCTACGGCATTTCACATAGGATATTTTGATACGTCATTTCAACGTACTACCTAATTTGACGTCATGTGGTAGTGACAATTTGACGTCATTATTTTTCCCTCTGGCGTCATTTCAGGGTTCCCACTTCGTCATTTAGATGACGTCAATCCTACTTCACTATGCTAGCTGAGCAACTTACTCAACCAATATCGATATTTAGCGCCATTCGCCAAACCCAATGCGAGACCCAATGTCACGTAAACAGACCAATTCGTGTTTGGTTTCGATAAAAGGCATTCTCTAATGATTGAGTGAACTGATGTTCATTAGATGTGGTTGGCATGTAGCTGTCTGAATCATCAAGCACCAACCTGTTACAATAATCATTCGATTAAATGGTATTAAAATGCAGAAGCTTTCCAAGGTCAAACTTTCACAGACAGCGAGGCGCTGGCTTGTTTACGATAAATATAGGTAGGTAGGAATCGCTATAGTCTCCCTCAGAAAACAGGTTTCGATTAGACGGTGTGAGTGGTCATATGATTGCAGACGTTAGTGCTATAACATCTTTCAAGTTACAAGAATCAAGTTATTGTTTCTGAAACGGAATATCTCATTGGAAGGAATTGTGAAAATACCTAATTTTCATCGAAAATTCTCTCAAAAATTCCACTCCGTAGATCAACTCACTACCGAATTTTGCCGATTTTGCACATCCACTATACAGGTTGTTAAAGAAAGAAGCCATATTCAATTGGACACCTGAGTGTGATGAAGCTTTCCATACTCTGAAAAATACGCAAATCGATCCTGTCACTTTACAATCTCCTAATTTCTCTAAAGCTTCCTTTTCGACAACAGATGAATCGAATATTGCATTGAGATGTATATTATCATTAGGTGAACCAGGAAACGATCTCCCAGTATCCTACGCGAGTAGAAGCTGAACAAAGCACGAATTGAACAAGCCCAAAATCGAAAAGAACTTTTAGCTATTCATTGGGGCATTACATACTATCGCCCATATTCGTATGGACAAAAATTCGTAGTGATAACAGGCCATAGACCACTAGTTGGACTGAATACTCATAAGAAGCCATCTTTCGAATTGATGAGAATTCGCTTAGAACTACTTAGACTATGACTTTGAAGTACAATACTAACCAGGATGTGAAAATGTGAATGTTGTTACCTTTTTACGTATACATTTAGACTCGGATATGTTGAAAGCTATGATACCGACAGTATAGCTATCACTAAACGTTCCATGACTAAGAATTTTAAAAATCCAGACTTGAAAGAATGATAAGACACTCAAGGAAACCAGCCTGATCAACTGGAGACTTGGGAAGTTACGTTACTAACCGAAATAAACAGAGTAAATTAATTGAAATTCCAAGAGAATGAAGGAAAACATTTATTTCTATAAAATTATTGAAGTTTCGTTGCCGAGCGAAAATCTGAAAAACAATTTAAAAAACAATTTAGGTCTTGTTTTGAACAAACTTATGAACGAATATTCGAAGCTAGCTCTGCCTCTTAATTATCATTCATGCAAATTCATAACATACAAGGTGTCCCAGAACAACGTATCATTAATTCTACAAGGTGGACTAGGCATCAAGAGTGGCCGATTAGAGTCAACTTACCTCCATAAGAAAATGCACCATTGAGCAGAGTAAGAGGGCGTTGAAGAATAATTTCATTTTCAGATTTTCTTGAATATTTCAAAATCCTTTGAAGGTAATGCTTTAAAAATTGCAGGGCAATTCACTATCTTGAATGTGCATGGAAGACATGTCATATCAATTAAATCAATATACAGGAAGATAGGTAATTCGCATTCTCTCTGATGAAAACTGATCAATCTTTTGTCTTTTTCCATATTGCAGTGTTTCAATAATTTTCTTGGTTCTCAAGGTATCGAACATAATAAATTTTTGCGCTCCTCCATATTTGTTCATGATGTGTCAGGATCATCATGTTTTGCAAGTTTCCTCCTCATTTGTGTTGAGTTATTGACCACAATAATTATGTTTTTCTATAACTAGCAATAAAACCTACCGACCTACCTATTTACTCATTTGCGAGACGTAAAGTGTGTTTTTACTAGCAAGGAAGAATTCGGCATATTATGAACCAGTGGTCGATAAAGACATGGCCACCACAATTGTAATGAACCTGAATGCACTGTTCTGATCAGAGATTTGCAGGAATGGCACTCGAATCTGATAAGTATAGGTATCATCGATAACCACTAGTCATATGCTGTCATGGACGTCATGGTCATGACTAATTATTGAGGATAGTGCTTTCATAGTGACAAAAAGTCCATATTTTGGTTTCACGAAACTAAAATGATTGAAGTATATTGCTAGTGGTGAAAAAAGATTCATATAAACCTTAATAGTGAAGAATATTATCACCTCGGAACCTTATACCCCTTGGCTGATAAAGTCTCGAATAATGATATTCTTTACTACCTTGGTGTATAAATAACTATTATGAACTACTCCAGCATAATTATGGTAAGGTTATTGGTCATCTTCAAGGTAATTTTATTTTCTCGAAAAACATTTTTTGCCAGAAATAGAAAATGAAAAATTCAAAACAATTGAAAAAATTGAACGTATAAGAAACAAACTGTTTTAAAAAAGATATTGAATTCTCTTCCGAGAATGTTGATGAACTGGAATGATATTATGTATGATTTCATAGGTTTTATACTCATACATTGATGTCGGAAAGTTTTTCTTTGCTACAAAGACCGGCTCATGCAGGCTCGTTTTCACCTGATGTCGATTCAGGTAGGATAATAGATATTTACGTGCCCAGTTAGGAACCTGGGCACGTGATGACGATGGAACGATGGGATTTCGCGGGACGAGCGAAGCGTTACGCGTATCGTAACGTGTTACGTAATAGATATTTTTACCTACTATCAATATGTAATGTTAAACATTACGACACTGATTCTTGTATCGTAATGAGATACTTTACCGCACTAGTGCTGTGAAGTGTTACTTTACCGCACTAGTGCGGTAAAGTCAAAACACAATTTTGTTTTCCATTGTTTTAGTGAAAGAAAACAGAAATGGGAACTAATTGCTCCTAAATATAGCAGATACTGAAGTATGAATTGCTTGATTTTCCGCAATTTCTATACAGGTTGCCCGTTTTTCGAGCTCCACCATGGGGATCTCAGTTATTATAGGAGATACGAGGTTCGTTAAATTAGGGCAAAGTTTCGTAATTTGATGCTGATCAAAATGCCGCTTCGAAAAATTGGAAATTCCGAATACTTCCGAAGATATTTGAAAAAACCGAATATCCGCGATTTCGTTTTTATTTTTTTCTGACTTTATTTGAAGTGATATGACAAAATGAATTTCACATCATCATTGCCACTTTTTCCGCTCTACCCAATGGTATCAATAGATTTTTGATCCGACGTTTCGTCTTCGAGGAGCCATCATCAACTTTGTTTTTTCATATGGTCGAGAATCAATTTTTTTCCTAAAAAAACTTCAATTCCAATTCTGAATCCAATGACATATTACACTTCAGAATTATCCGACGTTTTGGACCAAAAAAGCATCATCAGTGTAATTCGATGATGATTACGAGAAAACGAAACGTCGGAACAGAAATCTGATGATGCCATCTTGTAGAGGAAAGAAAATTACCATGAAAATGTCGAATTAATTTTGGTCTACCTCTTTTAGTAACATCAGAAAAAAATCATTTCTTAGAATTAGAATAACTTTCTATTTAAAACTAAAATAGAGATAGACCAAAATGAAATTAGCATGTTTGCAATCATTTTACTTTCTCTACAAGATGCCATCATCAGATTTTGTTCCGACGTTTCGTTTCCTCGTAACCATCATCAAATAACACTGATGATGGCATCAAATAACACTGATGATGATTACGAGGAAACGAAACGTCGGAACAAAATCTGATGATGGCATCTTGTAGAGAAGGAAGAATGATTGCAAACATGCTGAATTCATTTTGGTCTATCTCTATTTTAGTTTTCAATAGAAAGTTATTCTCGAAGTTTCTAATTCTAAGAAATGATTTCTTTCTGATGTTACTAAAAGAGGTAGACCAAAATGAATTTGACATTTTCATAGCCATTTTTCCTCCTCTACAAGATGGCATCATCAGATTTCTGTTCCGACGTTTCGTTTCCTCGTAACCATCATCAGATAATACTGATGATGCTTTTTTGGTCCGAAACGTCAGATAATTCTGAAGTGTAATATGTCATTGGATCCAGAATTGGAATTAGAGTTATTTAAGAAAAAAAATTGATTCTCGACCATATGAAAAAACAAAGTTGATGATGGCTTCTAGAAGACGAAACGTCGGATCAAAAATCTATCGATACCATTGGGTAGAGCAAAAAAAGTGGCAATGATGATGTGGAATTCATTTTATCATATCACTTCAAATAAAGTCAGAAAAAAATAAATACGAAATCGCGGATTTTCGGTTTTTTTCAAATATCTTCGGAAGTATTCGGAATTTCCAAACTTTCGAAGCGGCATTTTGATCAGCATCAAATTACGAAACTTTGCCCTAATTTAACAAACCTCGTATCTCCTATAATAACTGAGATTCCCATGGTGGAGCTCGAAAAACGGGCACCCTATGGATCAATAAATTCGTGATCGGAATTTTTTCGATGAATTTTTCTCAAATTGGAATGCACGCGTCAAAGTTGACAGTGAAGAATGAGTGGCAACCGAGTACACAATAGATTCATGTCAAGTATGTATACGCCCAACCATCATTTTTGATGAAATAATTACACGGAAAAAAAGGATTTGTTGCATCAACAAATTATTTATGCTTGAATTATTTTTGTTGGACTAAGCAATTTCTTGTTGAATCAACCAGATACATGATCATTTCATGGAAGCAGCTTCTTCAAATCAAGAATGTAGTCTAATTGAATCAACAGTATAATATCAATTCCATCAACAAAATATATGGTTTTATCAAAAACAATTTATGTTGATCCAAGATAATGTCGATGTTGATTCAACTATAAACATTTTGTTGATTTGATCAAATAATGATCATTTTGATGGGAATATATATTTGAAACAACATACAAGTTTTCTTATTCCGATGTAGTAATGAACTTGTTTCGAACGGATCATTTGCTTAAATAGAGCAACTAAATATGTAATATCAATGAAATATTTTGTTCATTCTACATCAACTTAAATTTCCGCCTCTAGATGGCGATCATTTCGCCACGTCTATGCCTGCCTCGAATTCATTATATACGTGAAGCCTGATTCTTCGTGTTTGAAATATCAGCTGGATGAATCGAACTTAGGATGATTAGAAATCCGAAATAGTTTTCCATCAGCTGAGGAGAAGTAAAGACTGAAGATCTATGATAGAAGTCGACTTGTTTCCTAGTTTTGTTTATTCTATTGATGTGAAATTTCAGAAAATTCCCGAATATTGAATTTGGTTCACCAAGATAATTTGTCGAATGGATATATAGTTCCTCTTGAATCAACAAAATATTTCATTAAATTAACCAAATATTTCATTGAATCAAACAAATATTTCTTTGAATCAACCAAATATTTCGATGAATCAACCAAATATTTCGTTGAATCAACTAAATATTTGATTGAGGCAATATGTTGTTATTTTGAATCAAACAAAATGATTGTTTGATCCAATTCAATATCTCTTCATAAACAATTCATGATTGTGCTTGATTGAAGAGGATCCAGAGTTAATGCAAGACATATTTACTTGATTCAAACTTCAAATTCGCTCTGAAACAAGATATAGATTTACTCATTTCAAGATTATATTTTGTCGTGCATATATGACACTTTTATTAGCTCCATTCAATTAAATATAGCTTGATTCAACAATTCCTTTTTTTCCGTGTAGTGTTTATGGTAGTAGGTAAAATATTGTACTGAATTCGTATCGTAAATTCATATTACGATAATTGATGCGTTATCAAACTCGGCCTTTGACCTCGTTCGACAACTTTTCCATCTCATATCGTAATATGAGTCTTTACGATACTCGTAACGTGAATATCTATTACGATACGAGTATCGTAACGACTCATATCACGATATGAGATGGAAAATTTGTCGTAATATGACTTTACGATACGAATATAGTAAAATATTTCACCTTCTACCAAAAAGCTAATCATTCCATCAAAAATATTCAATATTTCTTGAACTGACGATTCATTAGGAATGTGTTGTCATGAATCTATTGTGTTCCCGGTTGTCACTCATTCGACGAACTGTCACTTTGACACGTTAATTTCAATTCAAATAAAAAAACTCATCGGCATCTGCTAAATCCCGGGATAGGTACGAAAATATGTATTATTGCTACCTATCATGTCCATAATTATAATCATTTCTTGTTGCATTTCTCAGATTATACCATTTATTTCAAAGGTTGAATTTTTTGGACATTGATGATAGTACCATGTCTATATTCATGATGAATTGGTTCTTATTTCTTTTTTTGAGTAAAAATAGAGTTTGAAATTATATCTCTTTCACTTTACCGCACTAGTGCGGTCAAGTATCTCATGACAATATTAAAATCAGTGTCGTAATGTTTCACATTACATATTGGTAGTAGGTAAAATATTTTTTTCCAATTTTGATGCAAATTTTCGCTTGAAAAATCATAATGACCAAATCTACAGGAGTTTTAGCAATTATCATGTACAAAACCCAAAGTCATCTCCACAACTTTCACTGAAAGTGATCAAGGATCACTCAATAGAACATGTTGCGGGCCCATCATCAGCCGAATATAAGGATATAGTTATTTTTTTCTGTTCTGGTTCCCACGAAAAGGAATATCCTGTAATGTTCAGAGAACATCGTGAGAACCAAGTAATATAAGGTAGGAATTGGTGTTCTCCTTGAATTACTGGAGGTTATGTGCCAGAGCCTCGCTGTTCGTTGGATGAACTAGTCTTTGGAAAGAAATCTTCTGCAGGTCTCAAAAGTGACCACGAAGGGGTGCGAAGCCTCAACTCGACAGGTCAATCTCGCGGGGACTGCCAAGGGAGGGAGAATTGTTGATATTTCAGAATAGCATCGTCTATGTGAATATCTATAAAATAGAGCCAGATCGCTAACTTTTCTAAGGTGTTCCAGAGGAGTGAGTGAGTTTGAGAGCGAGGCATCACCCACGAGACGAATTGCCCTTTTTTGGACAGAATCCAACAGTTTCAGGGTATGTTTGGGTGCTGCACTCCAAATATGGGAACAGTACCTATTCCAGGACAGGTCGAATCTGTGCCTTGTAGATCATAAACAGCTGACTGGAAGTGGAATAGCTCCTGGCCCGAAACAGAAAATTCAATTCAATTGAAACATCGAAAATATCCAGTACACCTTCTCAAGGTAATTTTTGTTATAGTTTTAGGAAATGTATATGTATATAAGCACGTCAAATATTCAGGGACATGGTTTGGTAAAACATTTTAGTATAATCTAGATACAACTCTCTCGATAGATGGATGTATATTTTAGAATAGAATAAATCTATATCTAAGTGTCCTCATGAGTTTTTCTTGATGAATCGATAACTTGATAGATACATATACCAAGTTATCACAACGTATTGAAGCCCTGGAAGAGGAGGCGGTATGGAGGGTACTATCATCCGCGAAGCTGTGTACTGGACATGAAGTTGCTTCCAACAAATCGTTGATATGGAGTAGGAATACTGTTGGTGCTAGACTTGATCCTTGCGGAGCACCAGCATTTGTGGTAAGATAGTCAGATGAAACTACGTCGATTACTACATTAAGAGTCCTGTTTGGGATAAAACTAGCTAGCGGGGAGCATAGCTGGGGAGGCGAGCCATAAGATGGAAGCTTGGCGAGGTGTCCGTTGTGCTTGACTAAATCGATTGCCTTGAAGATATCAAGTGCCACGGCTGAGGTTCCACGATATTTTTCAATGATTATACCTTTTTTACGAACTGGTTATACTCTCGCAATTTTCCAGTTGGACGCGGGAATATCCCCAATTTATAAGAGTAGTTGAACAACTTGCAGAGAACAGGTGTCAGTTCGGGAGCACATTTCTTGAGAACAATCGGTGGGATGCCTTTCGAGCCACAAGCTTTGTTGGTGTAGAGACAAAATGAAATCTTCCTCATAAAGTACGTTGGAGGAAGGTAATCTCGGGCATATGACTGTCAATTGGCGTTATGTTCAGAGGTTGTTCTCCTGATGAATCCAGAGTGGAATTTCCAGCAAATAAATGCGCAGAAATGTTGGCTTTCTCCTGGGCAGTTGTGGCTAGTGTTCCATCTTCCTTGGTTAGAGGAGGAAACGAGCTGGAAGTGAAGTTTCTTCCTACAGCTTTGGCGAAGGACCGGAATGAACGGAATCCGTTAGGACATCCAACAAGTTTGGATCTTATTTTGGCAATATGAGCATCCTTTGATGATTGAATTGTCTCATTGCATATGCCTCTAGCCTCGTCAATGCCTCTAGCCTCGACATGGAAATGAAAAGAGTTGAGATTAGAAATAGTCATTTTTCCACTAGGCAGCAAAGTAGATTGAATGCCGCGGCTGATAGTTCATAGCCAAGCGTAGCGAGGCTAGGAATTCAGCCAAGGCAGTAATCAGTCTATACATTTTTGCTGCCGTGTGAAACATATAACTTTCTCTTCAAATGTGAAAATAGTAGATTGTTTCATTAGGATCAAAAGTGACCGCTTGTTTGACAAGCGAATTTTGCATTTGCGAGGCGGAGCATCTAGCGAAGCCGAGCGAATGCAAAATTTGCGAGAAATAGGTTCCCTTTTACTGAAAGTTCATAATGTTTTGACGTCAAATGTTCATTTCATTGTATTTTCTTTGAAAATAGATCTTGAACAGATCTATTGAAATCTACTGAAATTTTGACAAGGTAAGGGCAACGCTGGTCCGCGTGGAAAGTGACTTGACAACAACTGTCATTTGCTGTTGTTGAATCAATTATTCACGAAATCCGATAGATTTCACGTGTGAATAGGACCGTAATGTGATTATAAGGCTTATAAGGCCTGGGCTATAATAGACAGTGTTTCGTCCTTGGTACATAAACAACTATTGCATGAATTATTTGGCAATTCGGAAATTCGACTAATTTCAGCGGACTATTCTTGCTTTATAGTCTGATGAGAATCACATGTAGTCACGCTAATATGTTTTTATTTTTACATATTTTACGATACTTGAGTGCCTATTCTGAAAATATGAGGAAAACGGTTTGATATATTGAATTACTTCAAATTAGTAATTCGGATTAATCAAATAACTCAACAGGCCTATTGTGAATTGAATGACATGATATATATTTCACATTATTGCATATCACGATGCGTCATGATGAAAATACTCTGATTTTCCACTTGGTCATCCTGCTTCTATTAGACCAAGCAATCTAGAAAAGAATCAATTAGGCAATTTTCTCATACAGGTCCGATAAGAATGCGGTTTTTCGCATTTTGTTCAGAAATACCGTCGGAAAAAGTCTTATTCATTGTCGAAAGGTGGCGGAAAAGCATTGCGAATAAATAAAAGTGCATTTAAAAGTGTATTGCTTCCTGTAAACCTGCCGAAATGAACGAAACGTCGCGAAAAAATATGGTAGGGGCTATGGGGCAATGAATTCGAAAATGCATTCACCAAATTCATCCAAAGCTCTGGGGAGGGCAGGGTTCACTGCCAGCAGCCTGGGAGGTACGGGGGCACGTGGCTTCCAGGATTCTTCGAATGGCTGGAAAAATGCCCCTCGGAGGTATTGCGGGCGCCTATTCCGAATTCAAGGGCAAGAAATTCTTCTTGCTCATGGAAATGGTACAGTGAGTGCCAGTGAGGTTGGAATCTCATGAACAAGAAATGACTAGAAAACTTCTTCTGGGAGGTTTTTGAAAGCGCTGATTCCGAATTCGAGGGTGAATTACCCCCTATGTTCGTGCAAGGAAATGGAAGCGGGAGCAGTAGCAGGCGCAATTCAAAGTCCTCAAAATTATCGTTTCCAGATAACACAGATCTACTTGAGAAATTACTGCCCATACTATTGAGATATAGGACACTTGGAAAGAGTGATTCTGCAGTACTTCATGAATGACGCTAAAAACGCACTTTCGAATTTATAGTTTGTAGTTTTCGGTCAGACACTTGGAAAGTGCTCGAAAAGCTGAGCGCTCCCATCAATATGGTGTATTGAAATTTGTGGCCGCCGTACGGCGTATAGTATTTTCAAGTGACTGATATATTCGCTGGTAATGTGTATTAGGGCCAGCAAGCGGCCACCTGGTCACCTTGACGACGGAAAAGTAGATGAACTGCCGGGAGAGGTGTGCGTTACAAATGCTGGGCCGATGGTTGGTGTTATCTGGGTTATTCCATGCTACAAGTTCACGAATTCTATCAATAACCCTCTCCCTTTCTATCGCTCACTCCCGCGCTCGCTTCCACGACCACAGGGGCGGATTTTCTTTCTAGAATCCTAAATCAGTGCCTGCACAAACCCCCGATTGGCGTTTTTCCAGTCATTCGGAGAATCCTGAAATCCACGTGCCCCTCCATCCCCCAGGCTGCTGAAAATCTTGCCCTGGGGGTCGGGTGGATTTGGTACATGCAAATCCAGCGTCTTTCAAACCCACCAATACCGCGGCGTTTGATAATTTTTGACGGTTTGCCGCATGCGATGCATTTCTGCCATCTCATGACAATAAAAAAGGCGGAACTATCTTCTTACGGTCTTTCTGAACAATATGCACGAAACCACATTCAAATCGGACCTGTACGACAAAAGTGCTTAGATCTAAGGTAAATAATTCTAGATTGCCTAGTCTATATCAATGATCAGCGGATACAGTGTTGTGGTGATTATATTAGGCAAGACATAGATATAATTCCTGTATTTATCAATTGTCGACCATCACGTGAATAGGAATTTTCATTTTCCCAGAATATAACATACATAATATATTATGTTTATGCCAAGCCAGGAGAATATCAAGCATACCAACTTTTTTGGCATTTCCATTATTGATGGATATACACTTATGTGAAATATCAAACCACAAAGAGTGATTCCCAGCCATTTCAAAATCAACTTATCTATATTATGACGTATCCGTATCCTATAATCTTTATGAAGTCATTGTATATGAGCAAGGTATATGAGCAAGCTGAAAAACCAATTTTGAGCTGGTTATATGAGTTGTGATAGGCAGAAATTCATTGTCTACTCTACATCAAATTTTCTCACATTTCCGAAAACATTGGAAGCAACACCACTTCAAAATTATACCAGACTTTCTTCGTCGGCGTCTGTTGAGCATCACCATATTACCCCCCTGAATATTTGCAGATCATCAATTTGTATTCCTCTCAATAAGCGGAATGTGTGATGAGATGTGACAAGAGCCAATCGTAGGAGCCATTGGGCTTTGACGTTGAATGAGTGAGAATAACGTACTCGTTCGATTTTCAACGTTATCATTTAGGTTATCAAGGTTGTAGACTTGTACAGGGTGAGTCAGTTCCTTGTAGCAAAATTTATGCAGCTTGGAGATCACATAGCTTCAAAATATAGATTTAATGTGAACATTATATACGCGGAAGAATGCTTAGTTAACACAGACTTCTCCGCAAGATCTTAGAGAGATCATCATTAGGATGACATGCGAACTCCTATCGTGAGATAGCAGAGATCGCTATATGCGAAACTAAGCGAATTTCTATTTGTAGTCCCAAGTAGAAATCTTTCAGACCTCACCTTTCAGTTATCGATTCTAAATCCACTGCGAATTCCAAAAGTTATTACGAAAGTAACCTGGATATGAAATTCTTGCGGTGAATTTCTGAACTTATCACGTTTGTGCAGTGAACAAGAGATTTCTTTACTGCGACTTCCAACAATTGACTCGAACGTTATCTGAATGAGACCCTCTTATGTAAGTTCTTCAAGTCATCCCAAGGGTATCACAAACAAGAAGTTCTAGATGCGAGTTCTTGAAGATAATTCGAACGGTAATAACATAAACAAGCAATTATAAATTATCAACATATACGAACTGAGTTCATGATCTTGGAAATAGATTTGAGAGTTTGATATTATTTTGAATCAGAGTAGAGGACAAAATGAGCCACTGTTGACATTTCTGTCGATGAAAACTGCATTCCTTAATCGATAAGTGGAGATGAGGAAGGTTGTATTGTTTTTACTATTTTTCTAAAATACTCACACCATTGCAATACAGGATGATGAAGTGCATGCCGATGATGAAGTGCATGCCGACGATGAAAGTTATTCCACCACTTCTTGGTGAGTATCGTCATTATTGTATAAAATAATTCAAGATAAAGCTACTCAGATTTCTTGGTCAAATATGGAAAAATATTTCATTCTAGACTTTTTTCGAAAGACTAGCAGTCGTTGGAGATGCAGAACCTCTTTGATTTCAAATTACATTGTGGAGATTCACACAGTATACGGCGTCGGTATGTATGTATGAGTTTTTGTCAACTGCTGAATGCAAAGGTAATTGTTTAAGTTATTTAGTTAGTAAGATATTGTTAATCATAAATATATATTATGTAATTGTATAAGTGACCATTTCAAAATACTGCCATTGTGGAGATTCACACAGTATACGGCGTCGGTATGTATGTATGTATGAGTTTTTGTCAACTGCTGAATTCAAATGTAATTGTTCAAGTTATCAAGTTAGTAAGATATTGTTAATCATAAATATATATTATGTAATTGTATACTGGTACTGGTACTGGTGGGGGACGTTTCCACGTCAGCAACTAGTCCCCAATGGGACCATTTTGCAAACCCCAAGTGTTTTCAATGACTGATGTGGTTCGCTCAAGAGAGCTGGCTAACATCCTTTTCAGGCACCGCCCATCAGCTCTCTTTTCAGAGTTTTTCAGCTGTGTTTTGTAGGCTAGTAATGTACTCACTACCATATGCGCAGTGGCAGGCCTGCTAACTATCATCGTTAACCCCCGAGACCGAGGTCTACTCAAGCAGCTGGCCCGCTCTCACGCTCAGCTGGTAGTTTTTCCACACCCACCTACATACACCGTCCTACTTCTTCTCTGATGCTCACAACCGCATCATCATATCTTTCTTTGTTACTAACTCCATGCGCCACTTCAGGAGCAGCACTGTTAATTGAAACGCAACAGCGAATCGTGCAGGACTATCCCCAGCCGATGCTCCGAAACTTTACAATATTCAATTCGTGAATGAAATATTGAAAAAAGTTCCTTGCCCGTGCTGGAAATCGAACCCACGACCTTGCGGTCGTGAGACGGACGCTCTTCCACTGCGCCAATCCCATTGCGTCCCTTTACAATATCATATTAATTTTCCATGTACATGAAATTAATTTGTTATTCTCTGTACTTTGAATGGCAGCAATTTTCGCAATTTTGTTTACACACACTCTATCAGAATGGAATAATATCACTGTGATTCAAATTGATGGAAATACCCGCACGTATAACCCTGTGTTCCTGTGGGATCTTTGTTTATCTGCAAATCATCTGATTTTTTTTTACCTGTAGGTACTTCATTTTGATCACTCCCACCATCCATTTTTATTTTTTTTCATGTAGGTACGTTTTTGTAGACTTCTTTATGGTATACCTACTTCATAACTTAAATAAACATTATTATTATTCGAGTCGAGTGATATTCAGGAAGATTATTTCATGAACAGTGAAAATACTGGTTTATATGAGTTTCGACATTTCATTCAAGTTATAATTCTGCAGATACTATTTGAATAAAAATTCTTCTGAAGGCCGTCTGGGGGTATTCTCGTCATATCTACGTACAATTGCAAACAATACATCTGAAGTTAGAGCAAAGAAAGAATATTAACGCCATTGATAGCGTTGATATTCTTTGATTAGAGCTTCTGTACTTTCCTTTCTTGTTTGAGGAAAATATTGTAGGCTTCGCCTTTTTGCATTAGGCGCAACCCTGGCCCCTACGAATTCGATATATTCAAATGGAATTGTCTTACGTTTATGTTCATTGAAGTAACCTTCCTGTATATAGTTTCCCAAAGAAATTTCAACTGTGTATTCCTCATATTCTTCACCATTCTCCTCACTCAATCTTTTAGGATTTGGGCAATCACGAGAGATGGGGTAGTCGCACAAAATTCGTAGTTTTTCTGCTGGCAAAGAAACATGAATTGATCCAGATAGACTCTTCACTGTCCTTGATATTTTCTGATATCGATTCGCTTACATAATTACGAATTTCCGTAGTGGAAGTTGACCCAAAACGAACGAGACATTTCGATTTTTGAGTGTCTGATAAGTATGTCAAAGATTGACAACCATAGCACTCTTATGCTGGCGAACAGAATAGCCGCTCATATTGTTTATTTACCTAAATAGCCGCTGATATTGTATATCATGTGACTTCAATCATGATATTTCATAGGTCCAGCCGAGTGTGAATGAAATAATCATAGAATAATCCCCTCGAGCTGAAGCACTCGGGAGTTATTCAGATTATTAATGTCCAAATGGTCTCATCAAATTGTCAAAATACAAGATACTCTTGATGGAATTATAAGAAAAATGATAGTGGGATATCTGTTATGGTTTCGGGATATTACCTAAGAATATATCGTATTACCCAGTTTTGCAAATGATTGGAGATCTTACCTGTGGCAATTGATGCGAATCTCTCAAAGGTTTCGAAACAAGGTTTCGTATGCGAATTTTCCAAAGAACACACGTGGAGGTATTGTATGTGAATTTCTTCGTGGAATATCGATTAGACCTCGTTGAGAATATACCGACGGCGGACATTTGGAGCAAAAATAGTGCTCCCGATAACCGCTCAAATGAGTAACAAAAGACGTCACAATTTCCTGAAAGGAGCTTGCCAAAATATTCTCAAGACCTCTTTGTTGTCTGGGTAGTTATGGTGTCACAGTACGAATGGGTTTTGTGTTTTTTGAGTTTTCACATCAATTACAAATCGAGAATATGATATTCAGAGCTATTTAGTGTTTCTGATCACCCTCAGGGTGATACACTTCTGGGGATTTTACCCAATTCAGCCGTATACAATGATACAGTCGTATTCAATAAAAAAGCGTACAAGTATCAAACATAGAAGATTTCGGCATTCTAGTTCTCGTTGTGTAAAATTGGATCAGTCAATGCTCTGTGTTTTTGAGAACCTATGATTACTCTACTGTCAACATTTGGTAAACATTCATTCCCGATAGCCCGTTTTACGCAAATAGGATGACGTTGATTTCTCCCTCCAATATACGTGTACGCTTTTTTTATACGACTGTACATCAATTCAGATTTTCTCTTTCATTCAAATATTTTTTTCTCATCAGTATTATTTTTGAAAACTGTATGGATTCCAAAAATTCAAGAAAAAACTCATCTACAGTGAAACTCTTCTTCTCTACAGAGACGATGTAACAGTTTTAAATAATGATATGAGAAGACCTGGAATGATCGAGAACTTTTATGAGGTGTGTTGATGAAACTCAGTGGCAAAACTCAAGAGACACAAAAAAATATCTCTATAAAAATATCACACCGCCTGCATGTGTAGGTATATAGGAAACGGGGCTCTGACGCATATACCAAGTGATTACAAAAACATTGGCATGGGCGTCATTCATTCGTTTTTTTCGCGGTAAATATTTGACATTGGAATCAAAAATATAGTTCCTCAAAACCCATATTTCTCATCAAAAACCAATTGGATATCACATCCGGTTCAATCGGAAATAGACCTCGGTAAAGTAGTTTGAATAAAATCCTGTAGATATTTTAACGCCTTTCGACAGAGAAAAAAATGTTCTCTTCAATAACATATCACAAATGGACATTCGTTCTCAAAACGGCGGCGCATCATTTAGAGGGGACTGGGGTGTCAATTGCTTCTCCCTGTGCTCCTACAAAACATGATCTCGTTCAGATCCTTTCCCCCAGCAAACACACACATGTCTGCCATGTGACAAATGGAGCTCATCAGTGTTCCGAGAGAGACATCACCATGCAATATATCTGCTACGAAGCTCTTACATTTCATGCGATATATTTTTTTATTCAGGTGGTTACATAGCTGGAAACATATCATATTCATATATATAATGCTTCAAAGGCCATGAAAAAAAAAATTCAATTGAATTATGCTATTATGGTAAATGAAATATAATCGCATGTTTCACTTATGTCTCGAAACTACTCAAGATTATTTCTGAATCCCAAAAAAGACAAATAACAGCGCAACATTCTGTTCTGTATGAGTTGGTACTTGATAGTTGATAACTATGTTACACAATCATAAAAGATGATATTTTGAGGTTAGAAGATGATTTCAGGTTAGTTTTTTTTTTTTTTTTTCATGAAGGTTATGTTATGCTTTGTATTTTTGTTCTACAGATTTTTTCAGATTCAAAATTCAAGAAGTGTATCCTTTTTATTGTGGATTGTTTCGGTGATATTGAAATATCTCAAAAATACGTTCACCAGTTGAGTAGAAGACAGAGGTGGAATCGCCGAGGGTGTGATATCACAAATGAAAATGATTCAGCCTAATTATATCTGTTCTCTACATGATCTACTTATCTCTACATGACCACACTGCTAATGTGCATTAATCGCATCAATCGCTATGTAAGTACCAATCTGAAGAAGTTGCCCAATTGGATTCTTGATGATGTTTTTATCTGTGATTTTAAGAAACAATTTGGAAGACTCATTCTGGGTCGTCGGACATTCCATGAAACTTTCATGTGCAATTTTTAGACTTTTTAGGAATAGCAGGTTTTTTATTGGGCAGAGAAGATATCAGAGCACCAGTGGAGCGACTGCAGAGAATAAGAAAAGGCTTGAATAATGCACATGTCGTACTAAGTCGAAAAACAATTGATAGCACCTAATCTAGTTCTGAGTTCGTTAATATTACTTCGATTTACTTGTCGATTCCTAGCTATGATATTCTGTTTGTTGTTGAATACACATAACTCTTTGCTGAAGGTTGATAAATGGGATAGATGATGATCAGCAATATTTGGTTGGATCAATTGACAGTGGGAAGTCTGATCCGAAAATACAGACACCATATAGTCTATACAGGAACGACTTGTATGACCATTCGCACTTATGAAAATTCTAGTTGGTCCCTGTATATTGACATTCAATCAAAACGCACAGAAACAATCTATAAGAGTTTTGATGTTCAAATCATTCGATAGATAGTCAATATTGAAGTCCCCACACAAAATAATATTGTGGAACTTTGACTCGGCAATAGTGAGAGCCTCAACCGCGAATCTGAATAACACAACCCATCTTGTCAGATGGTATTCACATGGAGATAACAGTCAAGTTAGGTCGTGGTATTGTCTCAATGAGTATAACTCGTGTTCAAAATACTACCAAAAATTCTATCAGGAATCTTGAACTTGATTAAATCTTGCGGACTCGTGATGTCACCCAATTGGATTTCGATGATTTCTGACAAAATTACTATTGAAAGTAATGGGAGCACTCATGGTAATCATTACCCACGATAGTTTTTTTTTTTGGAAATTGGGATGAAATCACGCACTGACAGCCAGGCTGAAATAAGCCTAGGGCGCCAACAATTAATTGCGCACGAATCCTTATTTGAGGAAATGATAATATCATGTTGAAATGACGAAGAATAATAATCCTTTTATTTGATATGAGATTATCATCGATGATAAAACACAACTCGAGGATTTATTATATTATATAATTATATTTCTCTTTGCCTCGTTATTACGCAAATTGGATTCGAAAACATCATATCAATAATTTTATTGTCTGTATTGCACTTGTCTTTAACTGCGTGTCATATGATCATCTGAAAAACATGGGGATCACATTCAAACATCCAACTGGAAAGAAAGATAATTTATTTCAAAATAATTTTGTAGTTTGCGTATACTGAATGTGCATTAGTCAAAATTTCCATTCATAGCGATAGGAAATCGTTTTATCATTATAGCCATTGAATCATTGATATTGATTGATGACCGATATATTATTGATTGTATCAGTGGATTATCATAGTAGCATCTAGGGCGAGAAGTAAGCAATAAGGTATCTAGCAAGCAGAGACACGAGCTATGTGAGGGGATAGGAATAACACTCCAAAATAAGTTGGGGTTGTGCAGTATAATAAATTTTCGTGATGGCATCCATCTATAAGATACAAGACATCATCGTTAATAGATCGTTAATAGATCTTATGAATTTCTTTCTCACGTGACTCATACCGAGTAGTTTTGATCATGACTATTTTGAGGTTAGATTTTCTAGTCAAAATTCCTTGTGAACTCAAAAATCATTGATTATTACATCAAAAAGGCATTTTTTGTCAAACACGATACAGTGTACCGTTTTTGAAATATGAGTAAGTTGAACTGATGCTATTAAAAACTGAGAAGAAAAAAACAATAGGTACCTATACTTATCGCAGATCAATAGAATTAATATCATCTCCATTGGGGATTTATTGAACCAAGAATCACAAGAAGAAAATCAAGATGAATTTGACTAAAAATATAATATTCAATGTAAAGAACTTCACAAACGATAGGATTTCTTCAATATTCTTGATAACACGACTTGTTTCACTTAAACAGTAGCTTCTTCAGGTAAAATAGTCGTTCAGTGAACTGAACTCACATTGACTTGTATTACTTCTATATCTCACTGAAATATTGTTGGATTTAAATAGTGGAAAATGTTTTCATTGGCCAACAATTTCAAATAAAACTATTTCCACCTCCATGTAGAAGAAACTTCTCACTTGGGCGGAAGATTCAGTTTTCTGATCTAAAATATATATTTCCTTGAATGATTGTTGAATCATCAAGAGTGTGGAGATTACTTCGAGATTTCCTTCTTCCCTTTGATCCGAATCAATGTTCAAGTTCTATGATTCAGATTATTTTTCAATATCGAAAGTGTATTCCTGAAATATTCCAAGGATGTCCACATGCGACACCGGATGTGTTCCGGGAATATCGCAAAAAGTCGTGGAACATCTCGGTGACATTCACAGCGAGCCGTTATGGGCAAATTGTGCATTCCAGAAATGTCTCATTGGGAAATTGTCGGAGCAAAATTACTAAAAATAAGATGCCCCACGCAGTGTCTGAACCTCGGATCGCATGCATGGAATGCAGACGCCTAGTCACTGATGAACTGCGAGCTACCTATAGAGATTACACAATTGTGTATTCCTTGACACAAGGAACAAAACACTTTTGGTATACCTTGAGATCACGACTTGAGATGAGAAGAGGATAATGACTTTATGAGGCGTTTGGCGCATCTACGTCAAATCTAGAATGTTTTATGTCATCGAGGGGAGTATTGTGGAGATAATAAAGGGAACATGAATTCTCCATCAATAACTCAAGAACAGTTATCAAAAACATATAGAACTATATGATTCAATAACTCAAAGACAGTTAATCGAAAACTTATAAAACTATATGAATCAGTACCCCTAAGGGGCTCAGGACTTGTGAGTACGGGAATGGCCATCCCAGTTTTCAATCTTTTTTAGGCCTCTCTTGGCCAATTGTTCGTTTCTCCTTCTCTCCTAAAGCCTTACCTCACCATAGTGCGGGGAGAACATGCCGCGGCTGCTCGACAAATCGAGCATTTTGGGAACATCTTCGCTCTAATCACTCTGATGGGCCATTTTTGTGAACATCTTAGTGCAAGGATGATGCAGTTCATGAACAACTGCTCATGTGGCCGCGGATTGATAAAGAGGCTCTGATGACAACCTAATCCAAGTTGTGGAAACCCGTGACAAGGGATGAATGGCACCAAGGTTATATGATGTTGATTACGGGACCTCTGTCGATAACGGGACCTCTAGGAAACAGGGCGACATCTCAGAGTAAACAGCCTTAGCCTTGTGCAATGGGCAACAAAGGGAAGGACCAACCCCATCCTCCATTACTTGTAGGAGGAGGAAAACGTTTGGTCTTCTCCATGGACGAAACCAGGGCTCGAGAAAGTAGTCTTCAGGAACCTGAATTAAAAGGGTCTTTCAAACGAACCCCTGGTACAGTTGCTGTAGCGGCATTTGAAGTGGCCCTTATTGAAGAACCATGAGTCGTTCATGGTAAAATCAATAACGGCATATTCAAGGTACAATGGTTCAATGGGCAACCAGGCCTAATAACCCAATGAGCACAGTGACGTAAAAAAAAACGTTGCTAAATGGTTTGAAACCGAACGTATATCAGGGGTATTTCTGAAACGTTGATACAACAAAAAAATGTCGCACGATAAAACGTTATTTGCAACCAAATTACCTACTAGAAATAAACGTATTTTGAGAGCGTTTTCTCAACTTGAGTATCAACGTGACATAAACGTAATGTAACGACGTTTCACAATTATCGATAATAAAGGTTTATCCAACGTTGAATTGGCGTTTGAAAATGATGATTTGAACAAGTCGATAAAATAGGATTTTTCAACGTTCACTTCGGATCAATCTTCAATCGTCGAATTTTCACGTTACTATAATAATAATAATAATATATGATAATAATAATTACATGTTTATGACGGTTGAATGAACAATGCTATAATGTAATACAAATATAAATGAATAAACATGTATATTCACAGAAGCAAGTGATTGCTTGTGCGTGAGAGTTTACAATTACAATACATAAACATTATCGAAACAAAATATATAAATAATGACAAAATAGGGATTTAATGCCCATTTCATAATATATTCGACATAATTGGGATATATTTGACATAATAGGGATATTCGACACAATCAGGATATATTTGACATAATCAGGATATGTTTGACACAGTCGGGGTCTGCTTTTTTTATTAATTAATTATTCCATTTTTTCTCAAATCATTATATTGTTAACAAAGTAACTGAAGAATGCTCTTTCCGTGTTTGAAATCCACATTTAAACCATATATTTGAATGAGTTTTTATTAATTACAGATTTCAGTTGTGGAGGAAGGAGATTATATAATTCAGGGCCCAAATACTGTGAACTTCTTTGTCCAATATTCTCATCGCACTTGAGTATTTTAACAGTAGTGTTTTTATTCCGAGTGGCACAGTTGTGGTCTGTGGGTTCCAATACAATTTTAGATGTGTGGATGTTAATTATCAATTTCTGACAGTATAATTGTCTTAAATTTAGGATTTGACTACTGAGAAAGAGTTCATTACTGGAAAAAGTGAGTTTTTTTTTGTAAATAATCCTCAAAACCCATTTTTGTACAATATTCAGTCTTTCTAGATGACGGTCAAGAACTCCTCCCCAACCCATAATATACCATAAGACAAGTGAGACTGGATGAGTGCATAGTATACTGTTTTTAGGTGATGAATATCTAAAAATTGCGACAGATATCTAAATCTACCAATGAGGCCTCTAATTTTTTTCGTTATGAATGCAACGTGTGAATCCCAACGTAAATGTTTGTATATTATGACACCCAACAGACTCAGCTTCAGGTATTGTCGTAACTTCATCGATATTCAAATTTCCTGATTGTGGCAGATAATTAAGATAGGACGTAAATGGGAGGAAATGAGTTTTATTTGATTTGATTTTCAAATTTCTCCATGTATCAGCAGTATAGAATAACACCGTATCATCAGCAAAGGTGAGAATTGTCCCTCGGGAATCGATATGTAAGAGGCTATTTATATATAATGTGAATAATAGTGGGCCCAACACAGTGCCTTGGGGAACGCCAAATGTGACAGTCCTCGGTTCGCTAGGCATACTCGTTGTTGACGATCTGCCAAATAACTTTTTAGAAGATCATAAGTTTTACCTCTAATACCGTATGAATGAATGAAAGTAACACCTCATGACTCACGGTATCAAACGCTTTAGACAGGTCTATGAATATACCTAAGGCTGGAGTTTTTTTTATCTATTGCCTTATATATGAGTGATGTCAATGAAAAGATCGCATCTTCTGTGGACTTTCCCTCCCTGAACAAAAAACGTTGCTAAATGGTTTGAAACCGAACGTATATCAGGGGTATTTCTGAAACGTTGATACAACAAAAAAATGTCGCACGATAAAACGTTATTTTCAACCAAATAACCTACTAGAAATAAACGTATTTTGAGAACGTTTTTTCAACTTGAGTATCAACGTGACATAAACGTAATGTAACGACGTTTCCCAATTGTCGATAATAAAGGTTTATCCAACGTTGAATTGGCGTTCAAGAATGATGATTTGAACAAGTGGATAAAATAGGATTTTTCAACGTTCACTTCGGATCAATCTTCAATCGTCGAATTTTCACGTTACTATAATAATAATAATATATAATAATAATAATTACATGTTTATGACGGTTGAATGAACAATGCTATAATGTAATACAAATATAAATGAATAAACATGTATATTCACAGAAGCAAGTGATTGCTTGTGCGTGAGAGTTTACAATTACAATACATAAACATTATCGAAACAAAATATATAAATAATGACAAAATAGGGATTTAATGCCCATTTCATAATATATTCGACATAATTGGGATATATTTGACATAATAGGGATATTCGACACAATCAGGATATATTTGACATAATCAGGATATGTTTGACACAGTCGGGGTCTGCTTTTTTTATTAATTAATTATTCTATTTTTTCTTAAATCATTATATTGTTAACAAAGTAACTGAAGAATGCTCTTTCCGTGTTTGAAATCCACATTTAAACCATATATTTGAATGAGTTTTTATTAATTACAGATTTCAGTTGTGGAGGAAGGAGATTATATAATTCAGGGCCCAAATACTGTGAACTTCTTTGTCCAATATTCTCATCGCACTTGAGTATTTTAACAGTAGTGTTTTTATTCCGAGTGGCACAGTTGTGGTCTGTGGGTTCCAATACAATTTTAGATGTGTGGATGTTAATTATCAATTTCTGACAGTATAATTGTCTTAAATTTAGGATTTGACTACTGAGAAAGAGTTCATTACTGGAAAAAGTGAGTTTTTTTTTGTAAATAATCCTCAAAACCCATTTTTGTACAATATTCAGTCTTTCTAGATGACGGTCAAGAACTCCTCCCCAACCCATAATACCATAAGACAAGTGAGACTGGATGAGTGCATAGTATACTGTTTTTAGGTGATGAATATCTAAAAATTGCGACAGATATCTAAATCTACCAATGAGGCCTCTAATTTTTTTCGTTATGAATGCAACGTGTGGATCCCAACGTAAATGTTTGTATATTATGACACCCAACAGACTCAGCTTCAGGTATTGTCGTAACTTCATCGATATTCAAATTTCCTGATTGTGGCAGATAATTAAGATAGGACGTAAATGGAAGGAAATGAGTTTTATTTGATTTGATTTTCAAATTTCTCCATGTATCAGCAGTATAGAATAACACCGTATCATCAGCAAAGGTGAGAATTGTCCCTCGGGAATCGATATGTAAGAGGCTATTTATATATAATGTGAATAATAGTGGGCCCAACACAGTGCCTTGGGGAACGCCAAATGTGACAGTCCTCGGTTCGCTAGGCATACTCGTTGTTGTCGATCTGCCAAATAACTTTTTAGAAGATCATAAGTTTTACCTCTAATACCGTATGAATGAATGAAAGTAACACCTCATGACTCACGGTATCAAACGCTTTAGACAGGTCTATGAATATACCTAAGGCTGGAGTTTTTTTTATCTATTGCCTTATATATGAGTGATGTCAATCAATAGATCGCATCTTCTGTGGACTTTCCCTCCCTGAAGCCATATTGATGTTTGGAAATAATTTTATGCATGGTAAAGAAATTTGTTAGTCTACTTTTTATCAATTTCTCAATTATTTTAGATAATGTTGAGATTAGTGATATCGGTCTGTAGTTATTAATATCTGATTTATTACCTCCCTTATGTAGTGGCTTGATGAGACCAATTTTTAAAGATTTAGGAAAATAAGCTGCATCGAAGCATTTGCTAATCAGAAAATTCAGTCCATCTATTCCGGGGGATTTTTTTGGCTTGAGACTATTTATCGTATTGATTATTTCACTATTGGTTGGTGGAAAAAGGTACATGGTATGATTCAAAGCTGAAATATTGTCCTGAAACTGGAAGGGTTCCTCAATTTTATCCGCATAGTTTTTGCCTAGATCGCAGTAAAAATTGTTGAATTCATTTGCCATCAATTTTTCGTCAGTAATAATTTCATTTGTATCTGTTATGATTCTTGTAATTTTTGTTCCACTTTTACTCTTGCCACATATATTATTCACACATGTCCACAATTGTTTTGATGACCCTTTATTACCATAAATTTGTTTTTTGAAATAATCTTTTTTATCCTTCTGTATCAAGTTGTTGATTTTATTTTCATTGGATTTATATTCCATTTCTATGATTACGTTATTCGGATTTTTTCGTAATTTGTTTTATAATTGATATTCAGTTGATATAGATTTCAACAGACATTTGGTAATCCAGGGTTTCTTGATTCTATGTTTTGAAGATATTTTCACGACATTGGTATAGTTACTGATATGATCGTTCAATGTTTCAATAAACGAATCCGTTATTTCATCTACAGTTTCAGATGTATACATAGTATGAAATGATTCTGTATTCAGAGCGTTTCTTAATTTTTTGAAATCAATGAATTTTTTGTGTGAAAGTATTTGTTTATCTTCTGTCATTATGTGAAAGGACATAGTGAGAATTATGGGGTCGTGGTCCGTTAAATCATGCGGGAAAATGTATGAGTTTATTTTTCTAACTTTTTCAGAGTTATTCAATACAAAAAAATGATCCAAGCAAGTCATGCTGGCTCTACGAGTGATATGATTCATGTAAGATATGGAATCGAATGAATTTAAAATTGTTTTATAATCCTCAATGAAATCTGTGTCTTTCATCAGATTGATATTGATGTCGCCAGTGATAACATGGTTTTTGTGCTTATTGTTCGTTAAATATTCCAAGAGATCTGTATTGAATATTTTTGAACAGCTATTCGTCGTTTTAGCAAGATTTCTTCTTGATATTTTTGTGTCCACAATGAATTTATTATCATTTTCATAATTATCGCAATTATTATTATCATAACACACTTACCTGATATGTGTCCAGGTATTTTTATTCCGTTCCACTTCCTACTTAGTGACGTTCCTATATTCACGTATCCCTATTAAAATTTGCTCAACTACTCGTATTAGTACCTAAATTCTTGGTGTGAGCGTCGGCGAGATGTAAACGAAATGAATACACGTTGTCTAATGACGATTATCTAACGTTGTTAGAAAACATATATTACACGCTTTTTTTCTACCAACCGTTATCAAATACTTTCAAAAGAACGTTTAAGTAACGTCAATTTCAAAAGTTTGATGAACGTTCTGTATAAACGTGAGGACTTTGCTGGATCGATGTGAAGTAGTTTTGTATCCATGAAAAACACACGTTTCCAAATGACGAATGAGATAGAATATAGTTTAACGAAAACTTATATCACAAGTTGAAGAATAACAGTTGAAAAACGTTTTTGAAAAACGTTTCATTCACGTTCTTCTTCCACTCTCGGTCAGGAAATGTTGACAGATTCGCGTTACAGAAATTTTTATTTCGAACATCTGACTAACTTTCATAAATGCATAGGTAATTCCAACAGATCGTCAGGACATATTGTTTTCAATACGTTTATGAATAGTTTAGATTCAAGTTCAGTCCAAGAGTTCAACAAACGTTTGGGACAAACGTTAGTTTTCCTTGAACAGTTCAACTATGATATAGAATATAGTTTAACGACAACTTACATTACACGTTGACGAATAACAAATAAAAAACGTTGTTGAAGATCGTTAAATTCGCGTTCTTCTTCCACTCTCAGTCAGAAAATGGTAACATATTCGCGTTAAAGAAACGTTCATTACGAACGTCTAACTAACGTTTCGGAGAAACGTTTTATAAATGCATAATTTCAACAGATCGTCAGGACATATAGTTCCAAATACGTTTATAAAACGTTAAGATTCAACTTCAAATACTTCGACCATATTTCAACGTTGAATTTCTCAACCATAAACGTCTATCTAACTTGTTCAACGTTGATAATACGTTGAAAAAACGCACGTGTGCCCATCGGGAAGTGTCATCGGAGACTTCGGTCAGACGAGCCTTGAAAGAAGGTGGAGTGGTTAGTGAGTACACCTACATGTAGGAGTTCTCAGGAAAAGGGAATGGTCCTTCGTGGTGTCCATAAAAAAGTTTCACTACCTCCGGGAAAAAAATGATATAGTGACCATTTTGCAACAAAATTCCGCAGAACAAACTATTCGATATATCCACTAGGCAACAGTATATTGAATGAACCCAGATAACAGCAACCATCGGCACAGCATTTGTAACGCACACCTCCTCCGGCAGTTCATATACTTTCTTGGCATCGAGGTGTCAATGCGGCCGCCAGATGACTTAGAAGTGCTACAGCGGCAACGAATTTCAATGAAAAATTGATGGAAGCGCTAAGCCACCAACGTATATATGCGCTTGCAAATCCGTTTCAACCCTTTAACGCTCATTGGTAGGAAATTGTACCATTGAACATCAAGGGTCAGGCTAATTCGGATTCAAACGTTGACCTCAATGGTAGTAATGCATGAACGCGATGCTACGCTCGCTGATCGGTTCAATAGCGAATGTCACACAGTATGCGTTACAGTTAGTTGTACACGAGCGTTAGGTCGAAGAAGCTACCAACGGGCCAAAAAATCGTCATTCCTCTTCGGGAAATACTTCCACGCAAAATTTTCAATTGTTCACATCATTTTATGCATTTGTGTGTCAAATAATTTGGTCAGTATATTGGTATAGTTGAATTGTCAGTTGATTTGGTTATGGAAATACATTGAATTCTAGTGATTATTTCATTCATCTGAAAATTCACGCTTTTGATTGGTTGTAACAGCTGTATTGATAATCGAAAACACTATGTTATCGATTTTGTATTTCGGCACCTGATTGGCTACTTACTGTTTGAGTTTTTGTAGCATGACAGCAGGATATAAATGCTATCATAATATATTCGTGTTCAGGGAATAAAAACACTACACTTCTATTCAAAACCCAATAGGCACTATCACAATTTGAATTGTCCTCACAATTATTATAAGACAATTCCAAATAATTATTGATTGAGCATGATTCGCATGATATAACCTAAAATAGGAATAATTTTTCAACCTCGACTGACGTGACATCTCTACATCTCTCTCTTCTCACTCCCTATGATGTACGCTGCTTTATCCATTCAACGCTTCAATGTATTGGTAGTTGCATAACATCCCTAGTACCTTCGATCGCGAGTGAAGAGGAAGAGTGAATGCGGGATCACGATTGCGGGAAACTCAATTGAGAAGGCTGTGGCCAGTTGTGAAGGAATCAAAGAAAACAAAACTGTTTATATGTTGATAAATATCCTTACTAGGTGTGGTGTATAGCTTGAAAATGGACAGTGAAAATCGTTTCGGTAAATATAGTGTAGAAGAAATAAGAAATGAAGTCAAAGACTTAACGCCTCAAAATACCGTGCGTTCCAAAAAGTATGTTTGGAAACAATTCACAGAATTTTGTGAACAGCGAAATCATCAGCTAAACGAAAATACATCTGATGAAAGACTTGCCAATATTCTCACAGAATGGGCATTTAATATGCGGAAAACCGATGGCAGTGAGTATAAGGACATGGTAGTGAAAACTATTTGGAATAATACAGCTAAATTACTCCAAGAAAAATACAATCGAAAATTTGATCCATTCAAAGATATAACATTTGAAGTTGCTAGAAATTCCAAGAATACTAAAAGAAAACAACTACAAAATATTCCGGAAAAACGAAAAAAGTCATGTGTTTCATTTACATCGGAAGAATTGACACAAATTATCCAAAGTTGGGATGAAAATACTCCAAATGGATTACAAAGGAAACTGTATCATATTATAGCAGTGGAATTAGCTTCGCGGGGCGGTGAAGCATGTCGATGTTTGATTCATTATTTCAAGGAAGAAATAAATAACAAGGGAACACCAACTGTAAGACTGGAATAGAACCCTATATTCGCGAAAACCGCACAAGGTGGATCAAAAAATATTGCAGAAAGTAAATGGCTTGTGTCAAATAAAGAAAATCAAGAAAATTGTCCAGTTCGTTTATTCAAGAAATTGATGTCAAAAAGGGGAGAGAACATTAAAACTGATCGACTATTTTTGACAGTTAATGGTAATTGGAATAAAGATCATAAAAGTCCTTGGTTTAAAAATATGCCAATGGGTATAAATGGAATAAGTAAATGGACCAAATTGTCAACTGAAAAGATCGGTTTAGATACAAAAAACGTGAAAATATCAAACCATTCAAACAGATCTACAGCTGTGAGTCAATTGGCAAGTTCTGGAATTGGGGAACAACAGATAATAAAAGTTACTGGGCACAGTTGTTCAATGTCATTGAAACCATATTTACAACTGAGCAAAGAACATCATGCTGATATAATATCAAACCTCAGAAAAGAAGATAATATGGATATATCCACGACGGTTGCATCTAGTAGCAGTAATGATGACTGTCACTATGTCAAAATAAATAATTGCAATAACTGTACATTCAATATAAATATTAACAATAAATAGGTAGTGAAAATGGTTTATTTTTCATTCATGAAATAATCTTGACAAATACAACACGTGTAATTGATGATTATCGAAATTGTGTTTCGATAATCATCAATACACTTGTTGTATTACAAGCGAAAACAAACATCCCATTCCTGAAAAATGATAACAAATCCGTTTTGAGACCTATGCTCATGAATTCATTTCTTTGTTGTTTCACATAATGTCAAACCGTATACCATTGAATCTACTATAGCCATTATATTCATGCGCTCGAAAGTACTGGGCGAAATACGAAATTTATTCATTAGTTTTCTTTCCTGTTTCATATGATCCATCAATATTATTCAGTTGCCTCAGTAACATTCTATTTCTTCTAATTTCTGAATCATTTTCATGCAAAATATCAACGTTCCGGAAAAAAACATCTCGAAGGAACGAAGAATGTACCAACTCTGTAAACAGAAGAGAAGCAGTGATCAGTGCAAAATATGTCAAGTTGCCCTGTGTATTGAATGTTTTGTACCGTATCATACATGAATACTATATTTCCATATTTTTTCCTCATTGAACATTTCTGAATGAAAATAGTTTTCTTAATGTTATTTTCGACTTCCACATACTGCTTTGACGTTCATACTAGTGAGCATCACAAGTCCCAGAGAGTCGTAAAAGTCCGCTGGTGAAACGATTCACCATTGTTTTTTCCACAACTAATATTTCATATAAAGGTAATGACTTTTATGAAAAAAAACAACATATATCTTGATGGAAGATTTTGGTCTTCGAATGGATGAGGAAGATGAGTTTTTCGACCACCTTTTCAAAATCTGACCGCGAACTACGAACTATAAGATGCGAAAGTGCGTTAAACCGTCATATATGGAGTACTGCTAAAGCACTCGGTTTGCGTGTCATATATTTCAATAGTGGGCCGTCATTTCTCAAGTAGATCGGTATATTTTTGGAAAAAAATTTAAAACTGAATTTTGAAGGCCGGTCCTGACCGCATTCTTGAAACGCGGTATCATTGTTGCATACTACGCAACTTATATTTCTGTGACAACGGCACTGAATTATTTTTCTTGCCACCATATGTCAAAAACAATCACATTTACGACGCTATTTTCGAATTTACGTTCAACTTCAACAAAAGTGAAATAGGAAAAAGCAATTATTGTTTCGTTTTGTTCAAGAACTCCAAAATATATTTTTCAGGGCACTAATAGCGCATCTGAAGCGTAAGACCTATGTTATTTATTAAAGACAAGGATTTCACGAAGAGTGACCAAACGTACGTTTTTCATGGTACAAGTACTACCGAGACTGCTGTCCTCGTACACGATTTTTCATCATTAGGGAGGTAAATGTCTTCTCTGTGGCGTAACTACTATACCGTGATACCCCGCGATTGCGGGGAAGCCGTCCCTCGGAGGGATACACAAATCTCTCTTTCTTTTAGTGAAGAGGGTACAACATACTTCTTTTCATAATGAAGTTTCCATCATTGAGGAAAGGAGATGTTTACCTCAAAGTTTGCGAAAATTAAACCCTTCCATTGATGAAGTGGGTGTCCTCAGGGTGGGCGGTCGTCTCCAGTTTTCGGGTCTATCCTATGACCAGGAACATCTTGCCTAACTACTCCATGATCACCGCTGAACGCAGCTTATCATTGGAGATGTGCAAAACTTCTGGATCACATCTTCCAGAAGGATCATACGGCAAGTTCTAGCAAAACGTATCAAGTGTTTCAAGGTCAACCCTAAACCAATGCAGCTTTTTATGGGAAATGTATTCGCTCTATGAGTGAATCGTTTTAAACCGTTTCAATCCATTGCAGTTGAATACAGAGGTCCATTCTATATCACTCTGAGAAAAGGTCGTGGCATTAAATATGCAGAAGCATACATCTGTTTGTCCATCTGCTCTTCAATGAAAGCTATCCAACTGGAATAATCATCAGACTTTCCTACAGATACCTTTCTCGCAGCCCTAGGACGATTTATTGGTCGTCGAAGGAGATGCTCTCAGCTAACATCGGACTGTGGAACCTATTTTATTGGTGCCCATCGTGCTCTTCCACAATATATAAAGAACGCTGCGGAACACGAAGAAATTTTATTTTCCTTCAACGCCGCTCAAGCCCTCATTTCAATGGTCTCAGTGAAGCTGGAATGGTATCGATGAAATCCCACTCATATCGAATGATAGAAACCCGAATCATGACGTATGTGGAGTTTGTACGAATTGGAGCCACTACTGAATTCTCTGCCACTTTCCCCTCCCTCTTCAGACCCCAATGATCTCGTCATTCTAACACCGGCCATTTCCTTACGTTAGCCTCTGTCACGAGTATCCCTAAACCTGATCTTCCTCATTTGGAAATAAATCAGACCGCTGGCAGCTAATCCAGAAGTTCCAGCATGGCATCTGCACTATGCACTCTGCAACAACAGCAGAAACGGCTCAATGTAGAACGAGAGCTCCTGATCGGGGAACTAGTTCTGATCAAAAATGAACCCACTCCACCGTTGCAATAGCACACAGGACGAGTTTTTGAAACACGCCAAAATTAGGAGAGGAGGGAGGATCAAAGTGAAATTTGATTCCATCCTGACCTGCAGCATTTGCATGGTCTCGGACAGCACTCTTGCTGCTTCTTTGAAATTTGTCCCACAATCAGAGTAGATATCGGAACAGAGATCTCGGCGAGGCACAAAACGTCTAAGAGCAGCAAGAAAGGTGTCTGTAGATAAATCTGATGCAAGTTCCAAATGGATGGCTTCAGTAGTTATACAGCAAAAAACGCAAATATACAATTTCAGTACCTTCGCACCACGCATTCTAGTGGGAGTTGTCTCGGAAGTGCCACAGAAATCGATTCCCACATGGAAGAAGGGTTTGAATTGAGATATGCGGGATTTGAGGAGATTATCCATGAACTGTTGAATGGGTTTTGGATTGAGACGGAAACATTTTGAACATTTTGATATATTCTTTCGAATTGTCCTCTTGGACGAAAGAATCCAGTAGCGTTGCCGTAAAAGAAACTGTGAGGTTTGGAATCCAGAATGACATAACTTAGTATGAGTATATTCAATCACTAGAGCCGTGAGAGTATGAGAACTTTGCAATGGAACCGGGTGTCTCTGATCAATAGGGATATCGGAATATAGCAAACGACCGCCTACTCTGAGAATTCAATTTTCGTCGAGAGTGATAGGGGTGGCGATATACAGTGTCTTGCAAAAGTATCGGAACGGTCTCATATTCCAGGAACGGCTTGAGAAAAATTCACGAAATTTTCTACAGGGTGATTATTGATGATGTCCGACTCAATGGTGGCATCGACAATGTTGCCAAGTTTACAGTTTTCCAGATATTAGGAGTAACTTTATTTTTTCAAATAGAATACCCCATTTATTTTTATTGCAATTAATAAAGCGCCTCCTAATTACTTGAGTCCTTGAATATCAGATTCGTAATTAACGTGATTATCGAAATATGACAACATAGCATTTTCGTTAAAAAGTTCTGGAACGGTCCCATATTTCAGAAACGGCTTCAATGGTGATATCGGCTATGTTGCCAAATCAAAAGTTTTTCAGATATTTAGGGTAACTCAATTTTTTCAAATGGAATACCCTATTTGTTTTCCTTGCAATACATTCAGCGACGCCTCATTACTTATGTCTCCAAATATCAGATTTCGAATTGAAGTGGTTTTCGAAATAAGACAACATGGCATTTTCGTTCAAAAGTCTGGGAACCTTCTAATATTTTCAATACGGTTCAAGGAAAATTCATGAAATTTTATACAAGATGGTTTCTGATGATGCATGATTCAATGGTGATATCGGCAATGTTGCCAAATCAACAGTTTTTCAGATATTGAGGGTAACTCTGGAAAACTGTTGATTTGGCAACATTTCCGAAGTTTTCATAGATTTTCTCTGAGCCGTTTCTGAAATATGGGACCGAAATGACTTCAAACCCTTTGTGAATTTGAATGAATTTAGGAAACTAATCCTATTCGTGACACTTTGGTTCAATGATTTGTTTAAGTGTCGATAAAATAACGATTCAATGAATGAGGTGTGAAGGGAAGCCATTGTTGTATTCAAGTTGTTTTATAACGTTTAATTCCAAGGTGAAACTTTCTTGATACAAAGGAATGTTGAACACAGTTTGTCAAATATAGAATCAAAGGCAGCAATCTTGTGGAAATGAGGTTGGCAGGAATTAAACGGAATGACGGGATCGGTATGGGTAGGTTCACCCTAGACTTCATCAGAAGTCTAGAGTTAGAGGACCAGAACTAGATGAGGGTAATCACAATAGTTTTCCTAGGTCGCAGTGATGGAGAGGTTTCCCAGCCTATATACGACACATCTTCAATTTAAAATCTACATGTGTACTATAGGTAGGTTTCCGATATATTGGGGAACTTTAATGATCATTGTCTATTGTGAATAATAAGTCTAGGAAGGCAAGGGAATTATCTTCCGCAAGTTCCATAGTGGAATTGGAATGACAGGGTGCAGAGAATTTGAAAAATCAAGTAAAAGATCGAATCGAGTCAACTGGAACTGGCTTCGAGTTTTGTCTCTGACAAGGATATTTGTCTGGCAGCCTGTGACCAATATCATTCTCAACACCCAGACTTGTCATCTCACTTGTCATGTTTTTTTTATTTTTTTTTTGTAGTACTGGTTTCCACGAGAAGGAATATCCTGTAATGTTCGGAGAACATCGTGAGAACCAAAGGGAATAAGGTAGAAATTGGTGTTCTTCTTGAATTTCTGGGGGTTATTCGCGTTGGGGAGCACATTCCTTGGCAATGTGTTCCAGAGCCCCGCTGTTCGTTGGATGAACGAGTATTTGAAAAGAGATGTTCAGCAGGTCTCCAATGTGGCCACGGGGTGCGAAGCCTCAACTCGACGGGTTAATCTCGCGGGGACTGCCAAAGGAGGAACAATTGTTGATATTTCAGTAGAGCATCGTCCATGAAAATATCTATAAAATAGAGCTAGATCGCCAACTTTTCTGAGGTGTTCCAGAAAAGTGAGTGAGTTTGTGAGCAAGGCATCACCCACGAGACGAATTGCCATTTTTTGGACAGAATCCAACAGTTTTAGGTTATGTTTGGGTGCTGCAATCCAAATATGGGAACAGTATTCCAGGACAGGTCGAATCTGTGCTCCATAGATCATAAGCAGTTGACTGGAAGTGAAATATCTCCTGGTCCGAAACAGGAAACCAAGTTTTTGGGATGCACTTTTAGCAATTGATCTCACGTGATTCTCCCAAGGCAGGTTATTGCTGATAGTAATACCAAGCATCGAAATGGATCTCTCCAAAGATATGGTTACTCCGGACAAGCTTTTGTTGGGCACAGTGAGATCAGATTCTCTAGAGAAAAGGCATGCTTGTGTTCCGTTTGCATTGAAATCTACCAAGTTATTGGATACCCATTCGAATTGTTACCAAGTCCATGTTCATATCGTCAACATTTCTTCCTCGTTGCCTGGCTGGTATTGGAGCCCTGGAAGAGGAGGCGGTATGGAGGGTACTATCATTCGCGAAGCTGTATACTGAAGATGTAGTTGCTCCCAACAAATCGTTGACATGGAGTAGAAATTGTGTTGGTGCTAGAATTGATCCTTGCGGAACACCAGCATTTATGATAAGAGAGACAGATGAAACTCCGTCGACCACTTCATGGAGAGACCTGTTTGATAGAGAATTAGCTAGCAGAGAATATAGCTTGGGAGGCAAGCGATAAGATGGAAGCTTGGCGAGGAGTCCCTGGTGCCAGACTCGATCGAATGCTTTGGAGGTATCTGTTGAGTATTAGAGATTGAAGGTTGGCAACACTGACCTGAGGTGTGTGTTGTGATGTCTAGGTTAGGAACTGTGGTTAGGACATCTTCTAGTTCTAGTAATAGGGTTATAGTAAACTGTGTGTTCCCTAGTGTAATAATTAAATAAACAATAAACCTGTGTGTCGTGTTTGTCTTCATTATAAGTTGAAGCAGTGTGTCTTAATTCTTGTATTCGAAAGTAAGCCGAATACATAACATAATTGGCGACGAGGTTTCAACGAACTTTTCGCGCGCGTTGTGTCTGATTTACCATCATGTTGCCTTTGGTGGGTCAAATCGAATGTTACAATCCAGATTTATCAGATTTTCCAAGTTGGATTGATAGACTTGAGTCATTGTGTGAGTGCAATGATGTTCCTGATGACAGAAAAGTGGCACTTTTCATTACCCTAATGGGTGCTGAAACGTATGGAATACTGAAGAGTCTTATTTCACCAGAACTTCCAAAAAGCAAGTCCTATAATGAATTAAAAACGGTCTTGGCTGCCCACTTTTCTCCGAAACACATCATCATAGCAGAGAGATTCAAATTTTTCAAAACCTCTCAAGAGCCAAATGAGCCTATTGCTCAGTTCATAGTAAGGCTCAAGGCTGCTGCAAAATTTTGTGAATTTGGGAACTTCTTGGATGATGCCCTTAGTGATCAGTTGAAACTTTTTATTGATAACTGCACAATGTTTTTATATGTATTTAATAAAACATTGAAAAATACATCTTGTCGAATACTCTGTTTTTATGTAACTAATATGAAAAAACAACTGTTCCTTCATTTGTCCAAACTTTCTACAGAGGCTACTATAATAAAACTTGAGAAAACCTAAGTAGACAGCAGTGTTACCAACATAATATAAAATGTACCCATAGAACTATAAAGCATATTGATAATTATTTTTAACACCTTCTCCTAATTATCAATAATAATTATCATCATTTTTTTTTTTTTACAAATTAAAAAAAATTCTAAAAACTAGATTTTAAACATCAATGAATCCTTGTGTTTCTTGAACTTGCAGATTCCCAAAGGTTTTGTAAAAATATCAGCAATCTGATCTTCAGATGGGCAATATTCGATCTTCAAAATTCCTTCACTCACCTTCTCACTGATGAAGTGGAATCTTACATCAATGTGTTTGCTCCGTCTATTAAATTGTCCATTCTTTATGAGCTTTATAGCACTTTGATTGTCCACATGTAGTATTGTATTCACCTCATGATTAGTGAGTTCCTCAATGAGGCTTTTAATGTATGTGAGTTCTTTCACACATTCAGCTGCTGCCACGTACTCTGCCTCAGTACTGGAAAGTGTGACTATAGGTTGTTTACGTGAACACCATGCGACTGGTCCACCACAAAAGTACACTACATATCCTGTAGTACTTTTTCTAGATTCAGGATCTCCTGCAAAATCTGAATCACAGTATGCACTCAACTCATATCCTTTAGAGTCCTTGTTGAACCGTATTCCATCTTCTTTAGTTGTGATCAGGTATCTGAAGATTTGTTTCACACTTGAGACATCTTCAGAACTTGGTTTCTCGATCTTACGACTTCCATAGCTAACTGAGTATGAAATGTCTGGTCTAGTTTTGTTCGTCAAATACAACAAACTTCCAATGGCTTCACGAAATGGAAATTTATTCTGTTGATCTTTTATAGATCCAATATTATTGTGATTTGTCATTGGTGTAGTAGCAGGTTTGGCATCTTCCATGTTGAATCTTCTAATGATTTTTTCTGTATAATCCTTTTGGCTCAAATATATGGATTTTTCTTCTTTCTTGATTTCTATTCCTAAGAATGTGTTGACTTCTTCGTACTTTGTAATTTCAAATTTTTGTTCTAATTCTTTCAGTAAGTTTTTGATATCTGTCTCATTTTCCCCTATAATTATTCCATCATCAACATAAATAGCTAAAAATAGAGTATTATTCTCATTTTTGAAAATACATCTGTCAATGTTCAGTATTTTTAAACCACATTCCTTCAAAACTCTTGTGAAATGTTCATTCCATCTCAGTGGAGATTGTTTAAGTCCATAAAGAGCTTTATGTAGCTTGCAAACTTTGTTACAATTATTATTTTCATTATAACTTTCTGGTATGTACATGTAAATTTCATCATGAAGTACACCATAAAGAAAAGCTGTCTTTATGTCGAACTTCTTCATAATGTATTGATTTTTAGCAGCTAAAGCTAATAATATTCTTAAAGAGACAGTATTTACAACTGGACTGAACGTTTCCTCAAAATCAATTCCATATCTTTGCTGACAACCACGTACAACCAGTCTAGCTTTAAATCTACCATCATTTTTTATTCTAAAAATCCACCTACTTGTCAAAATGTTCTTTCCTTCTGGTTTATCAACATATGTCCATGTGTGATTCTTCTCTAATGATTCCTTTTCTTCTTCAATGGCTTTCTTCCAATTTTTCTCATCTGGTCCTGTCACAGCTTCTTCATAAGTGAGCATCACATAGTCATCATATTTCTTGGGTATTTTGGACTTTCTTTTACCTTCTGTTTCTCTACCTTCTCCTAAAGTTCTGAACTCAGTTAATGAATTTTCTTCTTCAGAAATATTTTGTTGGTCTTGAGGTTGGTCTTCTTCAGCTTGTTCCTGTTGATCTTCATTTTCCTCTTGATCTCCTTCATTTTCTACCTGTTGATCTCCTTCATAGTCTACTTGATGATCTCCTTCATTCTCTACTTGATGATCTTCATTTTCTACTTGTTGATCTCCTTCATTTTCTACTTGTAAGTTTTCAAAATTATATGACTTGCTCCTCCTTTTCTTCATTTCATAATTTGATTCTTTTTCATCAAAAACAACATCTCGTGATATTATGATTTTTTTATTATCTTCATCAAACAATCGAAATGCATTCTGAGTATATCCAATAAAAATATACCTTTTGCTTCTTGGGTCCAATTTTTTTATAGGACCTAGGACCTTGGAATAACCATAGCATCCAAAAATATGAAGTCTTGATAAATCTGGCTTCTTTCCAGTCCAATATTCCACTGGTGTGATATAATTTTTATTTGCCTCTGAAGGACTTCTATTTAACAAGTACGCTGCAACTCTTACTCTTACTGCTTCTCCTCAAAATTCCGTCTTCAGTTTAGAATCAAAAATCAAAGCTCTTGCTTTTTCCATGAGAGTACGATTTAATCTTTCAGCTTTGCCATTAAGCTGAGGAGTATATGGCACAGTGTAGTCTAAAACTATGCCTTTTTTTAGACACCACTGCTTCACTTCCGAATCTGTAAACTCCCCTCCATTGTCACATCTGATTTTTGATACTCTGGTGTTATGGAAGGCTTCAGCTTCTTCTACATACTGCTTCAAGCACTCCTTTGTTCCATTTTTATTTTTTATCAAGTATACCATGCAGAAATGAGTGTAGTCATCAAGTACAGTCAAAAAATACCTTTTATTGTCCCATGTGACTGGGTCAATGGGACCACATATGTCAGTGTGTATAATCTGTAGAGGCCTTATTGCTTTATGTCTTTGACTCAAGAAAGGTTGTCTGATTTGACGAGCCTGCATACATATTTCACAGACTTCATCCAACTTTTCACAATCATTTCTACAAATATTCATTCCAACTGACAAATCTATCAACCTTTTCATGTATCCTGTACTCAAATGTCCTAACTTTCTATGCCACTCTTCTGCTTTTTCAATATTTTCTACCAGCATGCTCTGTTCTGAAGCTTTTGGCATTTTAATAATGTATAGTCCATTTTCTTGTTTATCACCTTGTAAAACTTCCTTGGTATCTTTTGTTATTGTGACTTTATCTTTGGTGAATGTTACATTTCCACCATTTTCAGTTATTGCATTTACAGAAAGCAAGTTCTTTGTTAACTCTGGTACATAGAGAACATTATTTAAAATACATGTCTCAGCAATTATAGTTCCTTCACCCTGTGCTTTCATACTTTGATTCTTCTTCGCCACCAATATATCACTTTGTATTTCTTCTAGTGAATCAAAGAGTTTTTTATCACTGGCCATGTGAGATGAAGAACCTGAATCCACCACAAAACCATCAAAAATACTGGATTCATTTTGTGTTAAAAATGCTATTTTATTTTCATCTGGTTTCCTCCAAGGTTTCCTTTTTATTTCTTCAGGATTTCGATTAGTTGCTTCTTTGTTGCGGGAAAAACAACTTTTTTCAGTATGGTTTGTTTTTTTACATATACTGCAACGAACTCGGTTTCTACAATATCTAGAAGAGTGTCCTGGTTTTCCACAAGAAAAACAATTTCCAGAAGTTTCTCCTCTTCGCTTTATTTCAGTTTTGAAAGCTACAACTTCTTCACTTTCATTATTTTTCATCCTCTGTTCTTCACAAATTAATCTTGAAGTTAGATTTGTTATATTTCTTTCTGCAGCTGCTGAGGACTCCCATGCTGTACAGAAATGTTTGTAGTTATCAGGCAAAGTGGACAGTATTTTGCTCAGTAACATTTCATCATCTATCTTTTGATTTAGATTTTTCAAACGATATGCCAAGTTTTCAAGTTTGCTAATGTGTAATGACATATCTGTTCCTTTTTGTTGAAGTTGAAGAATTCTTGCAATAAATTGCATTTTTGTTGCTCAGTATCCTTTTGGAAAATGCTACACAATTTATTGAACATTTCAGAGGAGTCTTTACAATTCATTATGTGCAACATGAGCTTTTTATCAATTGAAGTTATTATGAGCTTCTGGGCTCTGGCATCCTTTCTTATCCAATCATTCTTTTCATCATCTTTGGTTAGAGATTCAAACTTTTTGTTTCCATTTACGATTTCGTATAGGCCGTGAGCCTTGAATAGAATGATGATTTGGAAATACCATACTTGAAATGATTCCAGGTCTTCTAATTTGTCAATAGAGGCTATCTCTTCGGTAGAACTGGCAGACGCCATTTTTTACGTTTTTACACAGCACCTTGTACTGCACTTTTCGGGCTAATCTGGCTGCCGAATTTTATTAGTTTTATCGCAAAAAAAAACTTATGCGGTTTTATCTTGGTTTTTATTTGTGCAGTCTTCTGGGCCCATAACCTGATCAGTTGAAACTTTTTATTGATAACTGCACAATGTTTTTATATGTATTTAATGAAACATTGAAAAATACATCTTGTCGAATACTCTGTTTTTATGTAACTAATATGAAAAAACAACTGTTCCTTCATTTGTCCAAACTTTCTACAGAGGCTACTATAATAAAACTTGAGAAAACCTAAGTAGACAGCAGTGTTACCAACATAATATAAAATGTACCCATAGAACTATAAAGCATATTGATAATTATTTTTAACACTTAGAGATCGATTTGTTTGTGGCCTGGCTTCGTCCCTAACACAACGAAAGCTCTTAGGAGAGGAGCAATTGTCATTCAACAAGGCTTGTACAATTGCATCATCTTTCGAACTGACAGATCAGCAGTCAAAACTATTCCAGCCAGACTCCATATGTGCTGTATTTAATGAACGACAAGCAAGTAATCCTGCCAGAATATCAAAGCAGTATTCTCAAGGTACCTCTCAAGGAACCTCTCAAGGAGGTCCATCAACAAGAAATTCCAGAGGTCCTCCAATAAGAAGTAAAAGCAGTTGTTTCCGGTGTGGCAGAGCTCATGATCCATCCACTTGCCCAGCTGTGGATTGGGTGTGTTATGCTTGCAGAAGAAGGGGCCACACTTCTGCAGTTTGTTCACTTCAGAGGCGAATTCACCACTTGGAGGAGAACCAAGAACCAGAGCTCCATGAGCTGTGTGAAGATCAACAGGAACCTATTCTAGAAAATTATAGTCAGGATGAGGAAGATGTTTTAGCACATCTAGCTTCAATAAAAGGTGGTAATGTACCTAAAAGTTTATCGCTCAATATAAATGACAAGTTTATTGAAATGGAGCTAGATACTGGGGCTTCAAAATCAGTTATTTCTGAAAAGACTTACAATATATTGTTTAGTGATTTACCCATGGAGTATGTTGACTCGAAATTGAATGTAGTAACAGGTCACCCTGTCAAAGTATTGGGAAAAATTGTTGTCAATGTAGTTTTTAATAATGCCTCATTTGTACTACCTTTATTGATTATTAGTTCTGGCAGAGATTTCACACCACTCTTAGGCCGAGATTGGTTAGATGTCATAAGTCCAAAGTGGAGAAACTTCTTCTCACTCAACAATATAAGTGTTAATAGAGAATATACTTTTGATAGTTTCAATCAAAAATTTGATAGTTCCACCAGTAAAGAAACACTATTTTCATTTTTGAAAAATAAGTTTGTAAATGTATTCTCAGCAAAAATCGAGGATCCTATCAGATCATTTAATGTAAGTCTGGTTTTGAAAGATAATGTCAGTCCCATATTCAAAAAACCATATAATGTGCCATTTGCCATGCAAGATAAATTGAAAGCTACCTTAGACAATATGGTTGAGAAGAAAATTATGGTACCTGTTTCCAGGAGTGATTGGGCAAGCCCCATAGTTCTTGTACAAAAAAGAAATGGTGACCTACGTGTCTGTGTTGATTTCAAAGTCACTCTAAATCAAGTTCTCAAACCAGACATATACCCCTTACCCAACATTAATGATTTATTGACCAGATTATCTGGGGGGTTCTTTTTCTGCACTTTGGATTTACTAGGTGCTTATCAACAAATCAAAGTCCATGAAGATTCTCAAGAATTACTCACCATTAACACAACATTTGGGTTGTATAGGTATACCCGCCTAACATATGGGATATCCAGTGCACCATCAATTTTCCAAATGATTATTGACCAAATTCTTTCAGGCCTTGACAATGTTATTTGCTATTTGGATGACATTTTAATTAAGGGAGCAAATCTTTTGGATTGTTTCAATAATGTCTGTAAAGTTTTGTCTAGATTGCAAAAGTATAATGTTAAAGTCAATCTGGATAAATGTGAGTTTTTTTCCAATGTAGTCCAGTATTTGGGTCATCGTATTGATCATTTGGGAATCCATCCTACATCAGAAAAAATTCAAGCAGTCTCTCAGGCTCCAGAACCAAAAAATTTATCAGAGCTGAGAGCTTTTCTAGGCTTGTTAAATTTTTATAATAAGTTTCTTCCCATGCTGTCATCAGTTTTGAGACCACTTTATCATTTACAGGAGAAAGATGTACCCTTTATTTGGTCAATAGAATGCAAGGAGGCCTTCGAAAAGGGAAAATCCCTATTGCTTCATAACCAAGTTCTTGTCCATTATGATCCAAAAAAACCTTTGAAATTAATATGTGACTCCAGTTCATATGGAGTGGGGGCTGTCCTCTGTCATTTAATCGATGGTATTGATAGACCAATTTGGTTTATATCTAGTACTCTATCACAGGCTGAGAGGAACTATTCCCAAATACATAGGGAAGCACTGGCAATAATTTTCGCGGTAAAACGTTTCCATAGATTTCTTTTTGGTAGATTTTTCACGTTAGTGTCAGATCATCAACCGTTGCAAGCTATTTTTAACCCTTCAAAGGCCCTACCCACTATGTCAGCATCACGGCTGACAAGATGGGCTGTATTCCTGTCTGCATATCAATTTAAGATAGAATATCGGCGTGGTTCACAGATTGGTCATGCAGACAGTCTTTCCAGACTCCCATTACCTCAAAGTACTGATGTTTTGTACATAAATGCCTTCAGTCTATTGGATAATGTACCCCTGTCTGCTGTGGACATAGCACACTATACTAAAGGTGATACAATTCTAGCAAAAGTTTGTGACCTCACTATCAGGGGTTGGCCAAATTCCGTATCCAATCCGGAATTGAAACCATATTTTGTATTGAGAACTGAACTGTCTGTGGAACAGGGTTGCCTACTATGGGGAAACCGTGTAGTTGTTCCACTTGAATTGAGACAACAGGTTTTGGAATTACTACATGAATCTCATATTGGAATTGTGAGATCCAAGATGTTGGCTAGGTCCGTATTTTGGTGGCCAAATCTGAACAAAGATATTGAGGATACCATTGGCATTTGCGAATCCTGTCAAATTACCCAGAACAACCTACCTGATAAATCTTTGTGTTCCTGGCCTAGAGCACTAAAATGTTGGTATAGAATCCATGTGGACTTTTTCTTTTGGCGCTCATTAACATTCTTAATCATTTTTGACAGTTTTTCGAAATGGATTGACGTACACTTGATGTCAACTACTACAACAACGATGACTATTTCTAAACTGAAACAAACTTTTGCAACTATGGGATTACCCAACCAATTGGTTAGTGATAACGGCCCACCCTTTAACTCTGCTGAGTTTGTGAAATTTTGTCAGTCAAATGGAATAATTCCATTAAAAAGTCCTCCCTATCATAGTCAATCAAATGGAGCTGCGGAACGTGGTGTCCAAACCGTAAAAAAAGCCTTTGAACGCCAATGTCTGGATAAAAGTGTGCCATCTTCCATTTCTGCACAAATTAGTCATTTTCTGTTGAGCTATAGAAATGCCCCTTCATCATCTACTGGACTGTCACCATTTGAAATAGTCTTTAAAGCAAAACCAAGAACTAGACTTGATCTTCTAAAACCAGATATTGGTCAAGTAAAAATTGATAAAAAATTGGTTAACCCAAATATCCATAGAAAATTATTTTCAGTAGGTCAAACCGTCTTCGTCAAACCTCAAAAAGATTCAAACTGGGTTAGAGGCATCATTGTTAAAGTGCTCAGTTATGTTACCTACCTTGTCAAAGTAAATGACCTTATAAAAACGGTTCACTATGATCAGTTGAGAGAATGTAAATTGCCTAATTTTCAGTCAGATTTAACACCTAACCCCTTAGATTTAAGTAACAACACTAGTGTTAACCCACATTTGAACAAGGAAGTGGAAATTGTGCCTACAGACCTATATCATGGTGAGAACCCAGTTAATAGTTCTCAGTTGTCGGTGAATAATGAAATGCAAACATCAGTTATTGAAGGTACTTCTAATGCAGGGCAAAATGCACCTGAGCACGATTCCAGTTCTTTGGTTGAAGTGACTGAATTTTCACCAATAATAAGACGGTCAGGAAGGACTATTAAAGCTCCTACTAGACTTGATCTTTGATAAGGGGGAGGAAATGTTGAGTATTAGAGATTGAAGGTTGGCAACACTGACCTGAGGTGTGTGTTGTGATGTCTAGGTTAGGAACTGTGGTTAGGACATCTTCTAGTTCTAGTAATAGGGTTATAGTAAACTGTGTGTTCCCTAGTGTAATAATTAAATAAACAATAAACCTGTGTGTCGTGTTTGTCTTCATTATAAGTTGAAGCAGTGTGTCTTAATTCTTGTATTCGAAAGTAAGCCGAATACATAACAGTATCAAGTGCCATGGCTTAGGTTTCACCAAATTTTTCAATAGATTGCTGCCATATACGTGAGACGTAGGCGAGCAGGTCACCAGTTGATTTCTGATGACGGCAGCCATATTGCCTATTGTTGATCGTTGATAATACCTGACTGTTTCAGGTATTTCATGAGCTCGATGTTGATAGCTTTCTCCATGATCTTTGGAATAATAGATAGTAGTGCGATCGGTCTGTAGTTGCTAGGTAGGGTCTTTTTGCCTTTTTCAGGAACTGGTTGTTTTCTTGCAATTTTTCAGTTGGACTGGAATATCCCCAATTCGTTAGAGTAGTTGAACAACTTGCAGAAAACAGGTGTAAGTTCGGGAGCACATTTCTTGAGAACAATCGGTGGGATTCTGTCGGAGCCACAAGCTTTGTTGGTGTTGAGACCTAATAAAATCTTCCCTATTGTACGTTGGCGAAAGGTGATCTCGGCCATATGACTGTCAATTGGCTTTATGTTTGGAGGTTGTTTTCCCGATGAATCCTGAGTGAAATTTGCCGCAAATGAATGCGCAAAAATGTTGGCTTTCTCCTGGGCAGTTGTGGCCAGTGTTCCATCTACCTTGATTAGAGGAGGAAATGAGCTGGAAGTGAAGGGAAGTGTCAATGGTGATAACCGTACAAGACCACATTCTTTTCACTCTTGGTTCTAGACAGTGAGCATGGTGATTCTAATACCGAGAAGTTATGAACTGTTCTTTTTGATGATTTTGGTGCTCACCCAATTTCCTATACTTCACTCTTCCACCTATCAATGATGGTTAAGTAGTTTAATTATCTTAAAGTAATTCTTTCTCCAATTGTTTGTCAATTCTTCTTTTCCATGTAAGTAATTACTTGTATGCAATCTGTCATTGAATTTAATTATCTCAATTCTTTGTCAAAATAATGTTCGACATTCAAACTGATGATGAAAGTATATAAGATCAAAACATATCCTTCCACTACTAGAATCGTCTAGAATTTGGTTGAACAGTTGTGGATATTACCATAGTTCGAAAATAATTCAGTCAAAAAAATATAGTTCTCACACAAAAATAACTGTTTGCTCATTTTTCATCACAGTGAGGAGACAGAGAACAATATCCCACTTATCTCTATACAAACGTGTACACGCCATATTTTCAAAACAGTTCAATTATGCTCAATTAATTTTAATAATGACAATGAATTGCTGGATATCGCACCAACTGCCTCACTAATATCAAACAAATTGATTTTAGAATTTAGCGTGTACACGTTCAAGATAAAAAAGCATCAATAGGAATGTATATATGACATTGTATTACGTTGTGTCAAGAAATAACTAAGATATTCAGACTCTCGGACTCCGGACAGACTACTATTAATTGTTAATTGAGACCAGTTTGTGGACGTGTACACGCTACGAATGAAAACATTTCAGATTCATTATTGATTTACTGAAATCTCTTGACACTCGATAGATTATACAGGGTTATTCATCAGATCTTTTTCAATTTATTTCAAGAGATGGTAGCGACTCGCGAAAAAAGGGGACTTTTTCAGATGAAAAAATACGGCTCCGAACTGCCATCCAAAACAGCATTTTCCGAACGTATTTTTGACAAATATACAGTTGCAATTGTAGGCTGTAGAAACTATTCCTAACATCTCTGGAAATCTAATGAATTATGTTTTCTATACATCTCCTAAGGCAGATTAAACAGAGGCACCAGCAAAATATCAATGACTTTAGGAATATTGAGGGATTTTCAATAAAATTTCAAATATACTGTATTGTATGAGAAAACATTTTGGAACGAATAATTCAAATACAAAACTATTGTTCCATTTATCTATTATACAACATCTCATCTTATGTATTGCCCAAATTTCAGAAAGACCACGTAGCTATGAAGGGTGTCTCAACAAGAGCGCCAGATTTGAATTTGCCAAAATTTTGTCAATAAAAAATTTACGGTTATTTTTTCAACAATTGTCACGTACAGACAACGCGATTTATGAATATGGAAAAGTATTCAAACGAACAACTCTCAATCATCTTAAAATCACATTACAAAAATGGTGAAACAGATTGCCAATTACGTCGGTGTAATGAGGCGCCAAATGAATCGACAGTGATGAGTTCAATTACAAAATTTTAAACTGAATGCATGCTAATCGACTCAAATTCCGTTATTGAACACCTCACTGTCGATTCATTTGGAGCATTATTGCGATAGAAAACTTGGCATGATTGGTGAACTGTTATTATTTTTGCAAAATTGTAACCATGTTTGTGATGTGTTAGCACAATAATTGAATGTAGTTCGTTTGAATACTTCTCAATATTCTCAAATTGCGTGGTCTGTACATGATAACTGTCGGAAAACAATCACCGTACAACTGGTATCAACAAAATGAAGGCGAATATGAATCCGGCGCTCTAATTGGTATCGGCTAAAATTACTGAGTGCGTAGATGCAATAATTGTAAATCAGGGCTCATTCACTGTTGCAACTGTAAGAATTTACAAATGAAAAATTATTATATAGTAATTGGTGTTCGTAGTTTGTGCATTTGTTGTCATGCGATTCAACTTCTCCATGTAAGTTACAGAACCTCGGAATTCGTTGAAGAAGGTTCGAATTCGATGGGACATAAGGCATTCTCTTTGTGATTGCATGTACATCAAAGTATACATCGCCTCTCTTGTCGCAAATTCGTTTACTCATCAACGAACAATAATTTTAAAAAAATTAGGTATTTCGGCAGTTACGAAGGAGAGTTCAATTCCGATACGGTGAAGCTCATTCTTTTTTCCATTAGTAGTTCCTTTTCATGATATGACTGACAATCTTCATTTCTTTATTGATTTTTATCGATTTTAATAATGAAACTGGGCGTTGGACAAGGAGATTTTCAATCAATCATCGATTTCCACTCAATTGATTAACATTACAGGATATCTCTTCTCGTGGAAACCAAAACATAAAACAAACAAAAAATTGTTTGGAATGAGACAGTCCAAACTCCATATAGGAAACCCGTCACGAAGACAGACCAATGCCCTCTTGGCTGTGAACAGGAAGGAGCTGAAACTGGTGGTGGGCCTTCTGACAGGGCACTGCCACCTGAACAAACATCTCAGCACGATCGGGATTGTGGAAGATCCTAAATGCAGATGGTGCCTAGAGGATGAAGAGACTTCTACTCACATCCTCACTGAATGCCCGGCAGTAGTGGCAGCAAGGATGTTGCAGATCGCTCACTTGGTATATTTTCATAATTTATTCAGAAAGATACCTTTTCTTGTGTGTTGTCATAACTATGACATATTTTGACTTGTTTCAAGAATCAATAAAAAACATTATGTCAGAATAATGTCTATCTTTGTAATAAAAACATTTATGAAGAATAAAGATATTTGCTGAACCCCGCAGCTGGTCCTTCTCTATCGTTCAAAGACATTTGGTCCTTCGAGCCGGATCGTAACCGTTAGTCTTTGCGACCTGGATATTGGTAATAAGTCATCACGCTGAGAAATTGGAGCAAGTAGGAGAAGATACGTAGCTTTTTTTCTACTCACAAGCCCTTTTGAAAATGATATCACTCTAATAAGATCAACAATATCGGATGTAGAAATCCAACCATCATTTATACTGATAATGCTAGTACCTTTCGAGGGTCGAACAATTATTCGAGAGAAGTATATATTTTTTTTGAAACAAAGGAATCTATCAGACCAATATATGATTATGTTTCCACGCAAAGGATTCTATGGAAAGTCATTTCAGTAAATAGTCCTCATTGGGGAGGGCTTTGGAAAGCTGGCATAAAATCCATAAAATACCATCTTCGCAGAGTAGTTGGAAAGTCAATACTTAGTTTCGAACATTTAACTACAGTGCTCTCTCAAATTGACTGTGTATTGAATTCCAGACCCTTGTGTTCCATTTCAAATGATCCGTCTGATTTAACATGTTTAACTCAAAATGGTATGATGGTGTTAATTAAAGAAGACAATGTCCCTCCTCTATATTGGTCTCTTGCAAGAATTGAAAAGGTTCTTCCAGGATCAGATGGAAAAGTGAGAGTGGCAAAGGTGCGAACTAAAAGGGGAATTGTTACAAAGTCTATTTCCTTTTGAATTAGTTAAAGACTAATCTTTAACGGGAGGGAGGATGTTGCAGATCGCTCACTTGGTATATTTTCATAATTTATTTAGGAAGATACCTTTTCATAACTATGACATATTTTGACTTGTTTCAAGAATCAATAAAAAACATTATGTCAGAATAATGTCTATCTTTGTGATAAAAACCTTTATGAAGAATAAAGATATTTGCTGAACCCCGCAGCTGGTCCTTCTCTATCGTTCAAAGACAAAGGGATATCCATTTTGGGAGCAGTATCCTGGACCCAGAGGATGTTAAAAAGATTTGGCCTAGAAAGTTGGTCTCTTTTGCTCGCGAGATCGGCCTTCTCCATGGCTGACTTGCGATCCCAGGAATGTGGGTGCACAATGGGCCCGAAAAGGGAGGCCTAAGTGCGTCAGGTCCTGGACCGCCTACATACATACATACAAAATTGTTTCAGATTGATTATATGTTATATTGGCGGTCGGGACTATAGAACCAGCCCATTTCGACGAGGTAAACGGTGTTGTATATATTGAGAAGTTCAATATCAGTAGCACATCTTCATGGCCGGAACTTAGCCCAGTTTTTTCGCACAGTACGTATACTTGAACAGTTAACACCACGCACCTATACTATTGGGATTAATGTCGTATATTTATAAAAATTGTGACGTCAGCTTGTTGTTATCAGTTAGTGGTGAAACACGAGTAATATGGAGAGTGTGATCATGAAATACATTGTTTTATTTGCGGGACCGACATGGCTGTTTTCAATGTATTTGGCGAAAAAAAGCAAGCAAAAACAGAAACTTACCTCAATGGGCCTTTTTAGTCATTCCTAGAAAGAATATATCTTTAAATATATGGCTCTGAAATATCTTGAAATGATTATATTGATTTTCTTCTCCATAAATTCATCGTATAAGAAATTATTGAAAACGCCATGATGAATGAATGGATATTTGATATGCTGAAATTTCATATACTTTCGGCATTATCATTGTGAACTCCAATTCCTATTTGTTTTACGTGCAGTCCGTGAGGTTCTCTTCACTTTCCTCCGTTCTTAGCAAACATTTTCTTTCAGTTTCTGTTTTCCATTTCCAATTCATATTGAGGAATCATCTTCTGTATTTGTTGGCTCATTTCATCGAATGATATTTATGTTTTGTGGAGTGTTTTTTTAATCATAAAATTGTTATAAGTATAATATAGATTGATCAGTTTTTGATCTCAATTTATTCGCTCAAGTTATTCGATCAAACCTATTTCGATTCATTGGAACATTGGGAATTCACAAATTGATATACAGGGTGTTTCATTAATGTGGTATGAATCTTCAATATCAGTATTTTGAGAAAAAAAATTAATTTTCTATAAATATTAGTATGCATGCCCGAAAATGATTGGTTCCCAAGATAGGTACATGATGATTGAACTCATTGTGTTGTATTCAGAAACGAATTTTTTTCGGGCATATAATATGTTCATATGCTCTTTTTCCATATTTTGACTCAAAAATCGGACCTTGCAGTGTAGTGCAACAAGAATGAAACACCTTGTATATCACAATGTATTTTTCACATCTTGAAACACATGATAAAGAGAGACTGGATACATCATTGTAGCAACTCTTGAGGGAAGTAAGTTCGCTGTAAAAAAGCAGTTTTCTGTGATGTTACATGAATTATTACCATTTTATTATAGTAACGAAAAGACGTGAATAGGACAAGAATCATAAAGAAGCAATGTACCTTGGTTCCTATTCAATAACGTTAGTAGTACGAGTTTTTGCACAGGTAGACGCTGATATGGAACATTTTTCTTGAAAACCCAGAACGAAGGCCTTATTATGAGAATTCAGTTTTCATTTTCATGTTGAAAACGAGAGCAGATCCGATTCCGGAACGTTCAAAGATGAGTTGAATTCCTTTTCTGTTTTTATTAAATATATTCGCGGTCGCAAATGTCATTAGATGACGTTGCGATGACATTAAGAACTACGGGAAAACTTCCTAATCCCTGCTATTGATTGAAAGTTAGACTAGAGTCACTGGATGGTATTAGTCAGATATGATACCATCCAGTGACTTTAGTATTCCCGTAGTTTTCGATGTCATCAGAACATCGTCTTATTACCTTGGCGACCGCGAATATTTATCATTTTCAAACATTTCCCAGCATAACGCTCACTCCATTTTTGTCTCAGGTTTCTAAGGAGGAAATTTTGGGCGAAGTGGCGTTTTGGTGTGAATCATCTGATTTGTCTTTGCTGCAGGTATATCGAAATTACACCTATATTTTTCTTGAAGACAAGGAAATAAGACTCCAATAATCTAGAGAAATGAGCTGATGATACCTGGTTTAGTCAAGAGCGCTGTGCTGTGCAATCATCACCTGCAGACATTCTAATAACCTATATAAATTTCGCCAATTTCATTATAATATATTTACTAGCAGAAAACTTATGGCAGCAAACTCAAATCGAATCAAAATGGGTATTTTTCAATGTTCCCGAAAACCTGACCACTGATGATCACACTCTTGAAAGAGTTGGAATAATATATTATAATATCTTTGAACTGTGTATAATTAGGAGACATGTTGTCACTAGGTATTTTCTTTATATGCGTTGGTAAGTACATACTTAACCATATATTGATCATAACATTGAATCTCGCATTTCTGTCATTGTCAAGTTCAGTTCACGGGGAAAATTAAAATGCAATCAATGGAGATGCTTCGTGACTGAACACTATGGAACGAATGTTTAATGTTTCTCATTATATCATCGAGAAATACTTCATAAACATGATTTATTTCATTCTATTTATAATCTCAAATATTAATGATATAGACGTATTATTTGAAAAAGTTGTACAAACCATTTTATATCACTGATATACATATATGTTGAAGAGAAGACTTTTGAAAACAATGATCATTCATTCGACTGGGTTATAATATTTGATGGAATGAATGGAGTAGGAAAGTTGATACAGATTTCACTGTTTTTCATTTAATTTTCGAAAACAAAAATCTGAAAAGCAAGTCTCACAATTGGCTCCGGCAGCTTTTGTGTTTGGTGAACATATATCTTGTATTCGGATTCTGTTAGGTGGCCAGGTGAGTGCCGCTCAGTTCATTTAAGAGTGAAAACTCAGAAAATATGTACAAGATGGTGAAGTTAACAATTCACTATTATACATAGGGGTCAGTCATAATTTTTGTCGGTTACTCAACCAAAAAGATACTTATAATGATGGAGATTCCTAATTTCAAGTGACAATGGAAAATGAAAAAACTCCACCGCCCCGTGTGAGAGTGGAACTCACAACCCCTGGGTTGCCCAACGCTCTCCGTCCATCGATCGGCAAGGAGGTCGAGTTCTCATCACACACCAGGCGGCAGAATCCTTCTAACTCCCGAAGTCACTCGCAATCATGCACTATACGAAGCATCGCTGGCTGGTACTATACAGGCTCCATATTTCCCCATTCGTCCTCTGGCTTAGCAGTGCTAGAAGTTCAACTTTTTACTTCTCAAAATAGATCGTATCTGGAATATAAATTGTTGAATAAAAACACTACTTGTGGAATCTCAATATTGCGCAGATGAAATCATCCCTGCAGGTGCATGAACTTGATGAGTTCAAAAAGAGTCGAAAACTAGCTAGTTGAAATGTATCCACTTGATAGGTAGGTTCCATGTGAGTTGGGCGAATACCGACCCTTCACTGCGACCTGTGACCCCAGAGGGGTCTATTGTGGCTCACCCCTAGAGGTTACAGTTCACTGTACAGGGTGAACAACTAAGAACAGCTGTCGGCTATATCTCAGCAACGAATAATTATAAAACTTCACAAATGAAAAATCTCGAGAAAAGTGACCCTGAAAATTAGCTGGAAAATATTTTTAGGTTTCTAACATAACCGCTAGGTGGCGTAACGGAGTGAAGAGAAAATTCAAATTTTCTCCATATCAAGTAGTAACAAGGTGTACTGAAAATATATGCAGTTTGATCCTTGATGAATTACTATTTTTTTGTTGTCTAACAATTTTTGTCACATCCCAAAAAATAAAGTGGTATGGGCGTCGAGTTATGTTTTTTTCTGAACGTCTGTAATTCTGGTTATCATCAGCAGAATTGATCAAACTTGGGCTTGTTGAAAAGTTATCTTACTGTTTTATCAAATATGATTTGAATTGGATTCAGATTCATATCACCGTTGCCGCTAGAGGACGTGATCCAAAGTATCAATGGATATCGTAATTTCAAACGAAAAAGTCAAATGTGATTGTATTCATATTATAACACGATGAAATAGAGAAAATAAGTCTCAACAGACCAAACCGCAACAAGATAGCTTCTCGCTAACGGAAGATCAAAGTTGTAAGCAGTCAAAATAAACAATGTGAGAAAATCAACAATAAACAATAAATTACACAAATCACAACAAAAAACCACTAAGAACGTAATTGGTGGCCCCTCAGATGTTCAGTCATTCTCAATACAAGAAATGAGCCTCTGACGAGTGGATAGAACAGACGTTTCAATTTCTGCCGCTGAAATGATAGAGAGTTGAACTGTTGTCATGAACGTTAACGTGAACGTAGAAATTGACAGCTACGCATGCGCATTTTCCAATTCTTCACGTTTGCGTTGTTAGTGGGCTTACAGGTGTACGTTATCTCACGTTCCTTCACGTATACCTTTAATATCAACGTACGTTAACCAAACTATACTCGAAATATGCCGATGAGTCAAAATTATCAAATTCGAGATCACCAACGAGTTCTGCATCAAGGAGTCCTCTAATTTTGACAGGAATAAATGTTCGAATCTAAACACACAACAAAAAATGACCAATACAAACCGAAAACAAAATGTATTATTACGTTATGATGACAGTGACGACCAAAGTGGCGACTTCAACTCAATTTAACGACAATACGTAAACGTTATTTTTCGTACGTTAACGTCTACGTGGAGGTCTACGTACAATGATTACTTCAACTCTCTACTCACTGTTGCATGATGAATTCGCTCGATCACGTCATCCCTTGTCGTGGGTCTGATAGCATACACAAGATCTTTCAATCTTTTCCACGAATAAGAGTCTAAACACATCAGGTCTGGGGATCTGGCTGGCCAATTAAATAAACTTCCACGTCCTATCCACCTGTCAGGATATGTCAGGTTTAAAGAATTCCGAACATCTCTATGGTAATGTGCCAGGAACCAATCATGTTGAAAAAACATGTCACGACGAATTGCCAGTGGTACATTTCCTAAAAGAAGCGGTAATTCGTGCATTGAAAAATCTGAATATCTTTTTCCGTCGAGAGTGTCATTGAAAAAAAAATGGACCAATTATTTGTCCTCCTATAATTCCAACCCACACATTTACTTACCAACGACCCTGATGTTGGACCTCTCGCATCCAGTGGGGATTCACTTCAGACCAGTTGTGTATATTATGGCGATTGACACTACCATCACTGCAGAATGTAGCCTCATCTGACCACATAATATGCATAAGTAATTCAGGATCGCCTTCTATTATATGCAAGAGCCAGTTGCAAAAATTCAACCTGTTATCGAAATCTCGAACCTTCAACTCTTGTGTAGGACTATGTGATATATGGGTGCAATCTAAAATAGTATTTAAATAATTGAGGGCAATGAGGTAATAGTTAGCGGAAAATTACTTCAAGCTTAAGAGAATGAACTCTCGTAGTGCTTTGCTTGGACATATATGATAATGCATAGGTATTCTTTTCCAATGAACTATATTACTCAACATAAGTAGTTTACCTGTGTTTTCTCAGAATATCCAGAACGGTGGTTTGACATAATCCCAAGTCTCTCGCTATGGCTCGTGTGTGTATTATTCGTTCCTTCGTTCGAGTTCTACGACGTCTTTGATGAACAGGAAGATGCACATTTCCTGTGGTCCGCAAACGCTGTGCGATTCGAATGGAAGAAACACTCTTCTGCCGGGATGTCGTCTATTTGGGTACTTCACCGCGTACACTCTACTAGCGACAGTTGCATTTTCCATGCATTCGAAATAAATTGTGAATTGTGGAAATCATATTTTCCTGATTCAAAGATCGAAAAAGATAAGAAACAACGATATGGATACTTCTTGACATATATAATTCCATGGATTGCTATTTTTGTCTTCATGCAATGAATCATTATTTCAACTTTGATCCTTTATATCTCTCGTTATTGAGAAGCTATCTTGTTGCGGATTCCGTCTATCTGTTGAGATTCAGTTCATCAATTTCATCGTGTAATGCATACCATTACATTGAATTTTTTGTTCGAAATTACGATATTCATTGATACTATGGATCACGCCCTCTAGCGGCAACAGTGAAATGAATATTGAACCAATTCAAATCATATTTAATAAAACAGGAAGAGACCTTTTCAACGAGCCCAATATTGTTCAATTCTGTTGAAGATATCCAGAGTTACAGACGTTTAGAATAAATATAATTCGACGTCCCCCCACCACTTGATTTTTTGGGATGGGACAAAAAGTTTTAGACAAAATACCTAGAAATTTATCAAGGATCAAACTGCATTTACTTTCAGTTCACCTTGTCTCTACTAGATACGAAGAAAATTTCAATTTTCTCTTTACTCATAGCCGTTATGCTACCTAGCGGTTATGTTAGGAACATACAAATATTTTGCAGCTATTTTTGAGGGTCACTTTTCTCGAGAATTTTTTTTTCAAAATTGTATCATTATTCGTTGCTAAGATATGGCCGACAGCCATTCTTAGTTGTTCACCCTGTACAATCCACATATTTTTACAAAGTCCATGGTTGAATTAGGTGAGAATTGTCTGAAATCGACAGGTTCTGGATTAGTTAGGCGAAATATGTTGAACTTCAGTCTCTCTGAGCAAGAGCATCAACATATAATATGTGGAACCGACAGTTCGTTCGTTGTTTCAGACCCATCCTTCCCAGGTGGTATCTTAGACGACAGTGTCCCGTGAGCAGTCCTGCCAGAATTCGCAGGTAACCCCTGCTTCATTCTAGGATCTGCCTGGTTATATTTTTCGATAGTTTGGGCTGAAACGCCTTCGGATGGGTTAATCCTGATGGTAATTCAGACCAGTACGTGAATCTTTTCCCCTTCGCCCAGTCCGAGATAGTTATTTTGGCCGCACTCGCGGTGATCTCAATGTATGGTTCTGAACACAGATTCAGTTCCTTGTTTGGCGAGGATGTCGGCTTTTTCGTTGCCCTCCACTCCCTGGTGTCCAGGCACTCACATCAGAGTAACTCTGTTGTTTGCATACAAGCTTGGAATTTATCTTGCTGAAGCTCAGTGCTTTAAAAACAGCCTGACTGTCTGATGCAATACTGATATTTTTGCTTACTAGAGGTATATTCGTGAACTCTCTAGCACACAATTCAATTGCGAAGACATACCGAGATTGACAGAGATTTCCGTGTTCGGTTTCCAGCTGAACACACCAGCTCCAACTCCAAGATAAGTTTTTGAACCATCTGTGTACATAACGTGTTTGGTCTCTGGGAGTTGGACTGATCCACTTACCCACTCGTCTCTCTTTGGAAAGACGACAGTGACAGGAATCTGTAGCAAACCATCCTGGCTTCCCTCTCCAAGACAATGTGGAAGGGAGTGAAGTTCAGGAGGTGTTCCATCGTCGCCGTTCGAGTAAAGGACATGACCCCTGTAATGGCAAACCATTTCACCAGACTACCAAGCCATACGTGACCATTTTGGTTTCACTATTGTTTGGTAAGTCCTGTGAATCTGTTTGGGGTTCATTCCCCATTATTTGCCGCACACCCTTATGAGGTTCCAGAGGAAGAATCTGGCTTTGTTAATAGTTTCTGGCATGTGGGCGTTTCAGGTGAGTCTTTTATCTAGGGTGACCCCTAAATATTTCATCTCCACCGCGAGCGGAATGCTCTCCCTATATAGGACAGGCTGACGAGGCTGATCTATCTCCTGCCTTTGGGTGAAAGGAATGATTACAGTTTTCCAGAGATTCACAGACATCTGCTGCCTCTTGCACCGTTCACAGTATTAAGGGCTTCCTGCAGGCCGTTTGAGATCTTCGCTTCAAATTCACCTCTCACTTCTAGGACTAGATAATCTGCATAGCATTGGGAATCCACCCCCTGCATGGGAAGATCGTTCATCAGAGAGTCAACTAGGAATGACCACAGGGGAAAAAGTACACTACCCTGTGAACGACCTTTTTTGCTTTCAACCTGATCGACTCTCCATGCAGTGATGATATCACGTACCGATTTTCAATCATGGTTTTGATCCAGTTTCATATTTGACTGCTGATTCCTTTACCTTGCATTGCCATATGAAGTGATTGTAGTAGGGCATTATTGAATGCTCCTTTCATGTCCAGGAAAGCTCTCAGCGCAATTTCTTCATGATCTAAGGAATGGCTGATCTTTCCTAGAAGTGCTGAATCCGTTGTTTTGCCTGTTTGGTAGGCATATTGATGGAAAGTTAGGAGATGTTCCCTCAGATTCCCTTCTCTGATATGCCTGTCTAGAATTATTTCCAAAGTTTTCAATGACGCTGATCGGTCTGAAGGATTTGGGTAGAGAGTGATTCGCCGTACCCGATATGTGTATAAACACAACCCTCGCTGTTGACCAGCCTAGCGGAATAAAGACCTACGCCAAACTCGCTCGGAATAATCTACCCAGGAGAAGTAGTAAAACTTTTTCACTGTTTTGAAAGAGAGCACGAAAAACTCCGTCATCTCCTGGAGACTTGAATGAGGAGAAATAATTCACCGCCCATCCCACTGACTCTGAGGTGACCACCATCGAGGCATTCTTCCAGTCCTCGTTTTCCTGGGCCGGAGGGTTTTCTCCCAGGCTAGTGTCATGCGCAAAACAAAGCCTCTGCGCTAGCAAGACCGTATAATGCGTGCTCGATCGAAGCACACCCTACTCGAGGTCGGCCTGTCTCTTACTGAACACTACGGATCTAGAGGAGTCAACCTCGATGAAAGAAACTCTGCAAACGCTCATTATGATGAGTGTAGGAGGCGGCGACTCCTGGAAATCCTAGCTGAACCTCTACTTTCTTCAACTAGTCTTAGGTGAGGTTTCTATACATCTTCTTCTTTTCTTCTTCCGCCTACCTTGGCAAATTCTCTTCTATACTTCCTCCTGTCTTTTCCTGCCTATATTGGCAAAATTTCTTCTCACGGGCACAGGGGAGGCGGCTGTGCCTTTCTCCTCTTGGTCACCCCTGTGGCTACCGCGTCTCCCAACCCTAAGGTGTAGCACCGTCGTGCCGACGGGGTGCATGGCACAGGGATGAGATAGTGTGTCGCGAGCGATGCCCGCCGGACCAGGCAACCCGGCGGGAAAGATGCCTTACTCCTGCAAGCGGGGCTCTGCAGGAGTGGACCGAGCAATTCCCTAGCTACTCGTGTGAACAAAATGTCAAAAACAGATTCAGATAAAAAAGGAGGAAAAGTAGATCAGAGGAAGAAAAGCTTGAACGCGATCATGTTCAAGCAAACGACGGATACCATAGTAGAACAAGAGGCGATCTTTGGAAGAAGGGAGTCATTGAGGCGCTCGCCAGTGAGAACTATGAGTGACAGCTCGGGAAAGGCATCGGGAGAGGTGTTTGGTACCCCAAAAGGTGCAGTAACCGACAAAAGCAGTACCTACTGGCTGGAAGACACTTTCGGGAGCAGCGTGCTCGAGCTGAGCGAAAATGCGCAGGAATCTGAGGAAAAAGAAGTGATGCTTGAAGGCGACGGAGAATTCGTCGTGAAAAGGTATGAACGGAAAAGACGTTGAAAGCTAAAATGGTGGAGGCCAACAATAAAAAGCTGAGTGACTTCATTGGGAAACTGAAGAGGAACTGCGAACAGCTAACCAAGCTATTGGGAAGCAATCCTAATACCCAGAATGGTATTAAGAAGACTATCGAGGATCTTAGCTACATCATCATGAAGCTCGCTAGGAGGCACGAGGAGTGGGAGTCAGATCATTGTGCAGCAATGCAGAGGGACGAAACGGCTTGCACAGAACCGCAGGTGGTCCTGGAGCTCATAGACAAGGAGTGGTCAGATGAGACTTTCACGGCGACGAAGGTTGACCACGGCGATCCTGGAACTGTGATAGGCAAGAGGGATATAGCCCTTGTCATCGATCCAGGAGACAAGAGTGATAAAAGGGTCATGAAGTTGATGCACGAAAAATATCCAGAAGCAAGGGAGATGCTCACCACTCTGAAGGAAGGGGATATCGAGTACCTAATGAGATCCACGAAGACTTTCACTAGTAGTGGGGAAGATAACGCCAGAACAGGGTACGTATACTTGCTACCATATACTATGGAAGAGAGTGTCATAGGAGCTCCAAAGAGGTTATACGAGTTGTTCACTAGCCTCAAGGAAACGCTGAGTATCGAGAAGCGCACGGAGAAAGTGATTGCCCTTCAAGAAGGGATGGATACGACGGTTACTAGGAAGCTACTGGAATGTCTGCTCCATGGCACAGAGACGACGGCCAAAATTCTCGACCAGGAAAGAAGCAGGAGGCGCACCACTTTGGCCCGACAGAGAAGCCAGAGAACGACGGAGACAGTGACAGTGAAGGCGGAAGGAGGAAAGACCTACGCAGAGCTGCTCAGGGCGGTTAAGGACGGAGTCAATGTAGACCAGTTAGGGGTTAACATGTCCAAAGTGAGGGGATCGCAGAAAGGAGGGAGAGGTATGGCGGAGACTCTGCGGAAGGGGATTGCAGAGAAACTCCAGATGGCAACGGTCAAGGCAAGCACCAGTGACACAATCCTGTTCATCACAGGTATCGACGCAGCAACGACAGCAGAGGAGGTGAAAGAGGCCGTGACGAGAGAGACAGGAGAAGATGCACAAAATGTGCAGGTGAAGACGATGAAGCTGCAGCAGTACGGCAGCCAGTCAGCTACGCTGGAAGTACAAACAACAAGAATACTGACGAGCAAGGGAAACCTGAAGATTGGCTGGATAAGTTGCAGGGTACGGAAGAGGGTCGTGGTCACGAGGTGTTATAGATGCCTAGAATTCGGACACCGATCGCACGATTGCAAAGGAGAGGATAAAAAGAACGCCTGCCTGCGATGCGGTGGCATTGGCCACAAGGCAAAGGAATGCAAGGAGGAGCCCTTGTGTATGAAATGCAATGTGAAAGGACATAGAGCAGACCAAATCAGGTACCCGCACTATAAAAGAATGCTGGATGACCGTAGGAGCAGCGCATTAAATGATGAGCTACAGTTCTCCAAAAACTCTGAAGATCCTGCAGGTAAACCTCATGAGGTCAGGAGGTGCGCATGAACTCGCACATGCAGCAGCGGTAAAACATGTAGTAGATATACTGATGGCTTCGGAGCCCAACAAGAAGAGGGTAGCAAGCTCGGGCAGATGGCTTAAGGATATGAGGTCAGACGTGGCAGTTTACTTCAGGAATAGAATGGTCACAGTGAAGGGCATCTTTCCTAGGCAGGGATTCCTCGGAATACAGCTGGAAAATTTTCTCCTGGTGTGTGTATATATATCTCCAAACATTACGATGGAGGAATTCAGGAGGAGGATGGACGACATACTAGATTTCTGTAGCAACACTGCAGGGAATACCTCATGCTAGGAGATATAAATGCCAAGGCGGTGTAGTGGGGGTCACCAACATCCGATATGCGAGGAGAATACTCACTGGACGGATTGACGACGGCAGACCTGATGATACACAATGTTGGAGGAAGACCTACTTTTGTGAGAGGAGAACAAAGATCTTTCATAGACTCAACGATCTCTACAAGCAGACTTGGGAGGAAGATACGAAGCTGGAAGGTGCTGGATGAGGAGACCTTGAGTAACCACCAGTATATCTACTTCGAGGTAGCGGACAAGGGATACAGGAAGAAAAGCGAGTGGCAGAAAGAGGTGGTTGATTGAGAGGCCTTCCGATGGCTGGTCCAGCAAGGGGCCGCCAGAGCGGCGGACTTCGGAACAGGCACACGGTTAATAGTGGAGTCATACCTTAGCTGTGTCACTAAATGCACGACAAGGGGCAGGAAACTCCCCTATTGGTGGAATGAAGAGATCGGCAGTAGGAGGAGGGAGTGTCTCAGAATGAGGAGGCAGATGCAGAGGAGAATGGCAGGATGGTTCGCAGAACAGCTCTAGCCGAGGCAGACTACAAGGAGAAGAGAAAAGAACTGAGGAGGCAGATCGACGCGTCGAAAAAGAAACACTGGCAGGACTTGTGTGAGGAGCTGGATGCAGATATATGGGGAAATGGGTACAAGATTGCGATCGACAGACTCACAAAAGCTACCCCAGTGGAACTATCGACTGTCCAAAAGAGGGCTATAGCAGAAGTCCTGTTTCCACACAGGAATGAACGCAGATGCGAGGTTTATCCTGTCGAGGAATCTACCCCCTTCACAGTGGAGGAATTGATAAGAGCAGTGGAAAGTGCCAACAGTGGTAAAGCCCCTGGGTCAGACAAGATCCCGACCGAAGCCATTAAGGAGGTGATGAAGCTCTCGCCTGCCGTTCTCCTCAACACGTACAACGACCTCCTGCAGAGGCAAGAGTTCCCAGAGTGCTGGAAGAAGGCCAGGCTAGTGCTGATTCCGAAACCAGGCAAGGAGAGGGGCCTGCTCGAGCCGTCAGCATATCGACCAATATGTCTGCTGAGCGCCTTAAGTAAAGTGTATGAGTGTCTACTTAAAAATAGGCTAGAAAGAGAGATCGAGGCACGAGAACCAGTACGGATTTCTTAAAGCTAGGTCGACAGTTCAAGCAGTGGAGAGGGTTGGGAATACGGTGGAGGAATGCCGAGAGAAATGGTTGGCACTGATCACTCTGGACGTGAGGAACGCCTTCAACATGGTTGCTTGGCTGGAAATAAAGGAGGAGCTGCGGAGAAGGCGGGTACCAACCTACCTCAAAAATGTGATAAGAGCCTATCTGAGCAGCAGAAAGCTGGAAATCGATAAAGAGGAATATAAAGTTACAGCAGGGGTACCGCAGGAATCAGTGCTGGGGCCCCTACTGTGGAACATTGTGTATGACGGAGTCCTCAGGGAGCAGCTGACGGAAGGTGTGCAGGTCATTGGGTTCGCCGTCGACCTGGCAGTTATGGCCGAAGGCAAGGACGTAAGCCAACTGCAGTTCAGAGCGAACGAATCTCTCAGGAGCATAGCCCGGTGGCTTGAGGCTAAGCAACTGGAGCTTGCGCCAGAAAAGACAGAGGTAGTCATCCTCAGAGGGCCACGAAAAAAAAAAAAAAATAGGGAGGAACCCAGATTTTGTCTGCTAGACACAGAAATCGAGACACAGAGGGAAGTCCGGTATTTGGGAATAGTCCTGGATGACGTCGGCAGCTTTGGAAAGCATATATCTTATGCCACAAAGAAGGCAGAGGAGCGAACGGATTCGTTGTCCAGGATCATGAGAAATATAGGTGGCCCAAGTAGCAGAAAGAGGGCAGTCCTATGTGGAGTGGTTCACTCCATTCTGCTATACGGGGCACCGGTTTGGGCACAAGCGATGAGGATGCAGAAATACCGCCGGATAATGGAAAAAGTACAGAGAAGGGCTCTTCTGAGAGTCGCAAAGGCCTACAGGACAGTCTCACTGCGAGCGGTACAGGCCATTACAGGCTTTGTGCCCATCCACCTGCTTGTGCTGGAGAGACAGAGGATCCATAGAAGAGAAGATGGAATAGCTGCGAGGGCGGAAGAGAGGGAAGTATCTCTGAGGAACTGGCAACTTGAATGGCAGGAAAACGAGACTACAGCTACGTGAACGAAGGAGCTATTTCCAGAAGTTGATCAAATATATAGATGCAAGCACCGGCAGCTGGATTACTACCTAACCCAGCTCCTAACAGGACATGGCTGCTTCAGGTCTTACACCAGAAGAATCGGTAAGGAGGCAAATGACGAGTGCGCGTACTGCGGATAAGGAATAGAGGATATCCCAGAACATACAATATTCGCATGCCGGAGATGGGAAGATATACGACGAAGAGCCTTCACGACGATCGGAGGAGCGCAAAATGCAAGAGATCAGGGAGAAGCTATACTCGAGAGCAAAGATAAATGGGGGGCGATTAGGAAGATGGCGAGACACATCTTGACAAGGAAAGAAATGGATGAAAGAGAGCGACAGAGCACAGAGGTAAATGAAAGAGAAAAGTCCGCGTTCCTATACGACGAATGTTGCGAGACGATACCGTATAGTCACGGAGCGAAGAGGATGTTTTAGCCGGTATCAGTCCGGCACTGCCGGAAGCGATAGACCCAAAGTTTTCGGCGTCCATGATGGATTTTCTCCCCACCAAAAAAAAAAGTCCTCGTTTTTCTGGTCGTATTATCGATCCAATTGGAAGTGGAATTTGCTGGCGGTCCTGCAGAAGCAGACTGCCGGAGAAGTGATGAGCCTGTAGAAGAATCTCTAACGTTTGCCTACCATATTCCGTAAAAAGCCACCCGGTCGTTTTATCGAGCCGATCTCTTGGGTCGCATCTCTGGCGAGAGCCTTGTGAATCCATGCTGGCAGGTACATCTGATATACTCTAACATAACCTTCTCCAAAAGTCTCTTTTGGCTGTCCCTATTTCTTTGTTATAAGCAGTGCGATAAGTGTCCCAGCACCATGTTTCTTTAGCCCGATTGAAGACACGTCGAACTTCTTGTGTTGGAAAGAAATATAGATATATTGAAAAAATATCGAATAATTACTTCAAACATTTTTTCAAATAGAGTGTCACTGACAAGCTACTGGATTTTTCTTCTAGGCTCCCTGATAGAAAAATGTGTTGACCGCAGTGACATTTTGGGGCAAATCATCTGATTTGTCCCACTACAAATATATTGAATTAATACGCATATTTTTATTCTATAGAAACGAGGAGAGAAAATTCCAAAACAATCAAGTGAAATGAATGTGCCACCTCCTCGATTAAGTGTTTGTACATTTTGCTCTTCTTCAAATTGATTTTCCACCCAGGCCGTATCATATATCCCTTCCATGGGCGAATGGTTAATATTTCTCTTGGAAAATTGAATAAATGATATCCATTTTTTTCAGAATTGGCACAATTCACTACACAGCAAGTCATTTTCGTAGCTGTTCTTAAAATTTCCTTGCAATTCTGAGGTTTATAAAATTCATTGTCAAATTCAAACAAAATTGAATGAAGAAGCGTGGGACGACTATGGTACTCGTGTCACAATGCAAGATGTTTAACTCGATAAATCTAAACATTCAAAAACCCTAACCGTTGTCTTTTTTGTGTCCGAAATCTTTTCTAACTAATACTATCCAGTGACTTTAGTAATAATAGAGCCGCTGCTCTATATCGTGTCCTTCGTTGATCCGAGGGTGTTTATTCAATATATTAGACACTTTTTCAGCTAGCCAGAAATCTTCCTATTTGTCATTGGGACGCGCCGTATTAGGGTCAAGGACATCCCCGCTTGGATCCACTTGATGAGTTCAATATGGGTTGAGAACTAGATATATGATATTACATATCCTCAAATCAAATATACATAAAACCTATTAACATACCCCTAATTTACATTACACAGATTATAAGGTGAGAAAATTCATAACGCAAGAAAGGACTGCATGGAACGAAATCACCTTTACTAGTGGTGATCTTCATTGAAAATTCTTATTTGGTACAGTTGGTTACATAACATAGTCAGAGGTCTAGTGGCTCTGGAACCAACTAACAGGTGTCATTCTACTACCTTTCGGGTTGGATTTCCAAGCAGAGCTGCAGAACTGGGAGCGACACAGCTGTTTGGGGTAGACTTCTAGATCTGGACGAATTTTGGGATCTGCGACGTCCTCGTCGAATAGATGGCGAGTTCTTCGACAAGTGCGATGGAACAACAATTTTTCTATAAATCTAGGTAGAACATGGACCAAAGCTACTAATCCTGTGCGAAGTGGTTGTGGAGTTGCTCAAAAGATCTCATGCAGCAAGTCGTCTGCCTGGTTTTTTCATTGGCCGGCGTGGTCATTAGCGATCCCCATGAACGCCCCCTACAAATCTTCAAAAAGCAAGATTCATGGTCAATATACGAAAGCGATTAATCGATAAACGAGAGCCCTATTACTAGAGGTAGAAACTCACCTCCAAACTAGATGGCCTGCCCACTCAAACATTCATTCTTGGATGAAAGGCTTGCAAGAAATGATAGCAGATGGCGGCCCAGCCGGAAGATGTATACTGCTCACCACACACCCCGTAAAAGAAAAGTTATCTTCCACCATTTCAAAAACTATTCCGGCTTCTGCACACAGTACAAATATATTGAAAACTGAATTTGTTGTACCATGTGAATGCTACCAGATTCTTGATTTGTTGAAAAATGCGGAGAACCAGTCGTGCCAGCATCAACACTATCAAATAAGAGAGGAAAACATCTTTCAAAATTGATTAAAATCTCCTGATTCTGGAACGACGACTACTAGAGTTCGGGTACAGGAACGAAGCTACTGGAACCGTTAACCTAAATTCGGCTTCTTCCTCACTTTATCCAAAATCAATAAAAGGACATTGTCTTACAGTGGCAGCAATGCCGACGGAGGAAAACATGAGACAACTGAGTGTAGATTGATTACATTGAATAGAGTGACGACCATATAGACCTCCAAATGGCTGCCGTTTCCGCTATGTCATTCGTGTTCAAGTCACTGAATAGATAAAAATCTGAAGGGTATCTTCCATGCAGTACCGAATTTGCGCTTTCATAGTGCCTACCTGATGTTAGGTTTAGATATTTGATATTTTCATTTCATCATCTGAATAATCTGACTCACCAGTCCCAAAAGACGGATTCTAATAGTCAATATCCAAGGTATTGACATATGTCTGATTGTTGAATGTTTTATTGCGATGAGCAATGACAAAAAGCGTTGATAAAGTGAAATGAAATGTGTAGAACTGAATGGAAGAAACAAGACAGGTGGATGCACCTCCATATTAGAAATCACTGTATTTATAAAGTCACTTTGATTGTGAAACATTTCAAGTGTTGGGATCTGCCCACTGATATAAGTGACATAACCACAACATAATATGGGTTGCGTGCAAGATCTGTCGAATAACCGACCCTGGTGGAACATTGAAACACAACCTCACTTATCTCATTTAGTTGTTCACAATTATTTTGGCATATGAATCTTGCTTTTCGGCTATTCATTAATTCAAGCATGTCATCACATTTTGATTGTGCTGTTGTACAATGCACAAAGAATGCAGACGACGGAATCCGATTTTTCAGGTAGGTACATTGTGATCCAAAAGTACTATAGTTACTTGCATACAGGTTGAAAGTTTTTCATTCCTTATTGAAACTCCTCCTGCGAAAGGAGCTAATAGAAAACTCGTGCATAAAGTATATATACTATAAGCTGTAGGTCCCGGTCTTCCTAACCCCGCACAAGATACCAAACTTAATTCGAATATCACATTTATCCCTCAATTTATTAACAAAAATCGAAAATACGAATTTAACTTTGACACTCTGTATCTCAGACATATATTTATACGAACTTTTCTTCTTATTTTGACGTCAGCAACATGCTTCTGAATTTTCTACACGTAGTTAAGAAACACCCTGTATATACAGATCTCGAAAAAACATTTCAAAATTGATATCACTCATTTTCACCCCGGTTTTCAGCAAAGAGGAACCTCAATTACGAAAAAAAAAACGAAAAGCAGACCTTCTAAATGTAGTCAATAGCGAGTATGCCCTCCTCGAACTTTCATCACAGTATTCAACCACCGTGACATTGACCTGATCAAATTTCTCAAAGTCTTGAGGAATTGTCTCGAATTATCTCTAGAGAGCGTATAGTAGCTGTTGAAGATCTCTGACAAGGCCGGACGAACGCGAATGAGCCTCTGAATTCCATTCCGAAGAGGCTCTATAGGTTCTGAATTTCCTAAAACCAATATCTCCTCTTGAAAAAGGTGATAATGACTTGAATCAAGAACTATTGTGTTGAGAAACAAAGAAAGTAGTAGTTTCTATTTTTTTATATGTTCCAGAGTTCACGGTAATTATTTAGTTTTCAAATTTGCGACCTCGGCGACCGCTCTCGCGGGCCGCCATCTTGGAAAATGGCGTCAAAAATTGTCTTTTTTTGCATTATCTCCTCACTGGTAAGCCCTATCATGAAAATACCCATTGTCAATCTCATAGAAGACTAAATAAACTACAAGTTTTCTTGTACAACTCACTGTGAGGAAGCTGTAACGCTTCGAAATGGTGCAATCTGCTGAAAAATACGAAAACCGTTAGATCCGTACCCGTACACAAGAATACCTATTTCATAACAAAATCTGCGGAACTGATCTCATGGTGAATTCATGCACGACGTAACTCAGTCCAAACTTAACTTAACCCTAACTTCAAGCAATTGAAATTCGAATGATCGATGATAACGTTCATGCCCGCAACATTCAACTCAATTTCACATTTCTTCGTGCAAGTCGCGTACTGCGCATGGTCAAGCATTGATGCCAACAGAAATTGTAAATAGTTAGATTCAATAATCCACAACCTCAAACACATCTGCTGAAACATTCAACTAATTTTTCAAAATGTTCAAAATATTTTTACTTTGTTTATAACATCATGAATGACGACAGTGAACTCATCAGTTTAGTACAGCAGTACTTCTTAATTTACAACATTTTACAGTGTTGGTACAGCTCATACATGATTCTGCACATGCGTAAATATTTATGTTAAGTTGTGTATGAACACCTATGGATAAATTTTGAGGCAATATCAAACTACGTGTCAAGTTAGGACTAAGTTTAGTCGTGTATGAATTCACCATCGATTTTATCGTAACTCAACGAGTTCATAAGGATAGATTTTACTTATAGGCGATCCGATAATATTACATAACTTATACTCTGCTTGAACAAAAGTTTGCTGTATCGAATGATATACTCCTGAAACAGGCTGTCGAAGATGCCGACGCGTTGATTGTCAACAGTAGTCAACACTGCGGTTTCCACTCCACTTCACTCCAGAGCACAGAATACGCAAACCCAACAATCTCTCGCACGGGAGTGGGTTCGCGCATTCGAACGGCGCAGGTTGTCGGCCATCTTCCTGGGTCACTTGTTTACATGTTTATCGAATTCTGAGCTGTGGAATGATCGTGTGAAATATTCCGATATTCAAGTACATAAGTATTTTATTTTTTCTGTGTTGTGTTGTTGTTTGGGTTGCACTGTTCGAATAAGTTTTGGTGCCTATACCTAATTTGGTTGTGTATAAGAAGCCATGCAATTATAGATTGTTTATCTGCTTCATCTGTATTGTAGACATGAGTGCTCAAAAAAAACTTAAAGGTGGTCATGTGTGCGCTGCTTCAGGTTGCAAAAACAATTCTATGAATTGTAATGCGAGTTTTTTTAGATTCCCAAAAGATATTCAGAGGTAGGTGTAGCTTGTTTTCAATGTTATGTATGTGGATTGTCTTGAACCAATACTTTTCAGAGCCAAGATGTGGGCAATGCAATGTGGTAGAAACGACTTATTAGAAAATCCCCACAATCTCTACCGTAGTTATAGAGTGTGTAGTACTCATTTTGAAGTACACATGTTCCTCAATGATTTACGAAACCGACTCCAACCTCACGCAATTCCAAGAGTTCACAGAGAGCAAGGAGGTTCTTCCAGAAGTATCGAAGCCACTCAAGATATCAAAGGAAGCTCGCCTAATGTGCCTCAAGGTGGGTCATATTTTCATATACCTATATACTTAGGTATATGAATAGTTATTTATACCTACCCAAGTATTGATGATGTACCTATCTAACTTGAAAACATTTTTAGGAAGAAAGAGTTTGATGAATGTTGATGACTCTAGCGATATTGAGGAAATATTGTCACAAAAAATAATCACAATTAAGAAGGAGTGCCAACCAGGTGAAGTTCTGGATAAAATATGCTTGTTATTGTTTTTAGATTATCATATGATATTGTTGTTGCAGAAAATATCAAACAGGAAGAGTTGCCTATACTTGAAAATTTTTCGAGTACACCTGCCCAAGAGATTGTGATTTGCACTCCTAACAAATACTTCCTGGATCAACACCATTAAGAGATATTGATGCCACTATACCGTTTCCAATCGAAACTTGCCTATATCTCCTGAAAGTAAGTAGTTTTAAGGATATTTCAAGACGTTATACAATTGAATTGAAACATCATTATCTTACTGTGTATTTTCAGGCCCTATATATAAAAGTAGTTGCATGATAACTTTCTGCTTGCCTGGACCAAGGATTTAGGAGAAATTTATTCAAAATTCAAAAGCCAATCCAGGTTTTGATGATGAAGTTTTGAATATATAAAAATTGAGAATTTTTCAATCCAGAATAAAATGTGCATTCTATGTGTAGATAAAATCAGCATAAAGGCAAATTTATTTTATAATATCAGTTCAGACAAGATTGTAGGATTAGAGGACTTTGCTTCATGGTTAGGGGTTTGTTTTCTAATAATTAAAAACAACCTGTGGTATAATATTTTGTACATATAGTGTGTAGTGGATTGAAACTCAGTTATTTATTTCCAAGAATTATTCTGGATTTGAAAAGAATTGGCTTGCAAATATGTGCATTGGTCTGTGACATATATGGACTCGAATAATATTCCAATGTCTAAAAATTTGGAAGTAAGTCCTGAGAGGCCATATCTTGTTCTTGAAGGTGACAAAAATTATTTTTTGTTTGATACACCACATTTGTTGAAATCAATTCGTAATAATTTGATGAAATATAATGACAAAAGAGTGCCATGGCAGCATATCGAAAGCTTCTATATACAACCACGATGAAAAATTATCAGCACTAGAGCAGCTCCAAAACTGGCAGAGTCACATATATCTCTCAATAATGTTGAGAAAATGGAAGTTAGATTTGCATCTCAAATATTCAGTGCCACAGTTGCTACAGGAATAAAATTGTATATTCGATTTGAGGCACTACCTTCAAGTGCTGTTGGTACTGCTGAGTTTGTAGAAAAAATTGACAAATTATTTGATTTGCTGAATTCATCAGCTACTTCAAATTGTAAAGAATTCCAAAGAGCATTCAAGGGACTGGAATATCAAGTGCATTTTTTGAGGAAATGCTATGATTTTTTTGATAAAGTTGAAGTTTCAAATAATCAAATCAAAAATATTTGAATATTTTCTCACAAGGAGGGGGAAACCAAGATTGATTGGAAAACTTTTTTGGAACTGTGAGACAACAATGTGGAAATTGTATTAATCCCACATCAATCAAATTCCAGAGAGCCTTCAAAAAACTCCTTTGCTTCAATGCAAAAATTCTGTTGAAATTAACTGATGTAAGAAGAAGTTATGAATCACAAAATGGAATTTTCACTACTGAGAACATTGAATTTAAAAAAAATCTCAATTACAGATACAGATTATCAGATCAGCGATGAGTTACATAAGAATTTCACACGCTATATAAGTGGCTACCTTATAAATAAATGTTTGAAAATACATTCATCTAAAAAATGTATTGAGTATGCTAAATGCCACAAAGAATTGGATGATTCCTCACTATTTCGTTATTTTGAAGCATATCAAAATGCAACAATAGAACCATTTGGAATTTTGAGAATGCCCAATGACACATTTGTGTTCCACCCATGTTCCAGCATGGAAATGAAATTCCAAGATTATTTTGAGAGTATTTCCTTGCAACAGGATTATATGCGTAAAATTGTACAATTGTATGATACATTAGATTTTAAGCATCCATGTTTATACTTTCCATATTATTACCTCAAATCGTAGCAGTTCGACAGTAGAGTAAGGCTTTTTTATACATTGGAATATATTGATAGGAATTTTAAATCCTCTACATCAAATGGGAACCTGGTTATATGGAGACATAAATGAAATGGTTTTTATGCAGTAGGTTTCGCTCTCATGAAGCATTGACTTTGTAATAGTAGGTATAGTTTATCCAAAAACAATTGCAGAATCTTGTGCCACACCTACAGTCACTTCAAAGGAAACTTCAAACACGCCGACACCGCACAGGGCGGGTTATTCTGCAATTGATATTGGATATACTATACATTATACACCTAGAGACCAATGTGGTATTTTGAATCCCGAGACAAAAAGTTTGTAGCTCGACCACCAGGAGGGGCTTTAATTTGTCGAGGGATTCAAAAACATTTTAGTCTTGAGGTTTATATACTATTTTATGCACTTCAGGATAGGTTAAACGTTAAAAATAATGAAAAACAGAATATATGTCAATATAAACGGAAGGTACTCTATTTCTAAAACGTCATCAAAGGTGCTGATTGTTACCATATCAACGACCTCAGTAACTATGGTGATGTAGATTTCGGGGAACTTCAAATCCCTAGGGATTTTAAATGTACTTCAAATCCCTAGGGATTCAATTTACTACTTTTTTTCTGAAAATAGGGACTGGAAGAACCCTTTTAATCCTTGAAGTGCATAAAAAGCATTAGTAAAGTATTTCATATTGCTTCGATATAAGTGAAAACTGTATAATTTTAAGATTCAACCTAATTCATATCTGATTTTATATGCAGTAATATAAATAAATAAAAATTCTGCATAATATTCAATAGTAACAATGAAGTATAATTGTTTCAAATTTGTTTTATTCATCATTGGACCAGAGTCAGTTGTATGAATATATACCCTATATATACCAATTGACCAAGCAGAACTGCAACTGTGAGAAGAAATTGAGTTAAGTTTTTCCAAAAAACAACTTGAAAAAATGATATAATGAAAACCTAGTCAAATCTATCGATTTCAATTTTTAGCAATGTTCGTGTTCAAACCTGTCCCACTGAAAATAGAAGTTAGCTTTTGTGAACTATTTTCCATTGAATTAAGTATAAGTGCACCATCCGGTAAATACAGAGTGAATTCTGAAAAATTGAATCCATTTTACTGGTATCAATAAATGACACACAAAATGAATGAATTCAGTCATTACAATCCTGTCATTTCCCTAAGAACGGCCCTGCTTGCTGATCCAAGAACAGAAAACGGATCCTGAAATATCAAAGGCGCCGACCAGAGAAGCACTTCTTCTATAGCAATTTCTCTAGTCCTATATATATCCCTCAGAAATTATTTGTACTTCTCAATCAATCAATCAATCAATCAATATCATTTATTGTATCTGAAGAATCATATTCTTATTACAAGGAAATTGGTGTGAGCCAAATTTATATTATATACAAACGAGACACTGTTAACGGAAGTATATGAAAGAGAATAAAAAAAACTGAGAACATTTCGAGTACAAAAAATGAAACTAAATTATTATAACAGATTGAGTGCTATCCAAATAAAACAAAAAAAAAGAAATAAAATAATGAGACGCAAAAAGAGTAAATTACTCATTAATGATGAAAGATCGTAATTTTTGAGATATTCATGATGGCATGAACCAGCTGCTTCAAAGTGTCAAAAGAATGAGAATTAAGGATACCTATCAAATCATCCATATTGCTTAATTGTTCGAACAGTTCACTTCTCCGTATGCCAGCATATATAGGACATATGAATAAAATATGTGCTAAAGTCTCTCTCTCATGCAGATTACAGATAGTACAGAGTTCTTCTGTGTTGATAATGTAAGCGGAACCCGAGAAAGTGAATTTTAACAGTGTTTTGCTACATGTTCGAATTTGAGCAATAATTCTGGTAATGTGTATTGGGCAAGAAATTATTTGTACTTCTAGGTGTCTTGATGCATTTCGGTTCTGTAGGAAAGCACTTTCTGTAAGTATGTGAATAGGGGCTTCTTCCTCTTCCCCACAGAACCGGCATTCGTCTTCTTCTCCTAAAACAAGACCGTTATTCTATACTAATATTATAAAGGAGAAAGATTTGTTTGTTTGTTTGTCAGTTTGTTTGTTTGTATTAGATAGGCTCCGATGAACATTGGCAACTTTTTACCGCGGGAAAATGCTCCATTCCTACGGAAAAACGGGTAATAGGGCAACCGGTAGTAAACATTATCCTTCCGCGTACTTATCTTTTTCACAAAACTTCTGAACTGCTGAACCGATTGGGTTGAAATTTTTTTATGGGTATTTCGATGGTTTCCTGGATGATTTCCAAATACAATTGAACGCGGTAGGTGGCGCTGCTGTTGGTACGTCAACTACTAAACGGCTTGACCAATTGAGTTGAGATGAGAAATATGTGTAAGTATATAATGGTAGCTATAGGTGGGCACACAATTTTGAAAAATATCGAAGAATATGTACTGTAGATACGCGCATAGCTCTGAACGACTGCGACGGATGTCTAATTTTTTTAATGCGTACACCAACTGTGCGATACCGGGCAGGACAGCTAGTAGTTAATATACGAAGTTTATTTTTATTAGGGTTGACATATACGTTCGATCTCTCGATGCTATAAAATATGTACCCAATAGTATCTAAGCATGTCTGAGATGTTGAGGATTTTCTCAGGTGTCTGATTTCTGATTCTTTTCTAGTTTTCTGATTCCTCCTGATACAGTAACTGTTGCTCATTCTACAGGAAGATTCTGGCCCCACGAGGGTGTTTGAATTTCTTTTCTAGCGTGTTTTTCCGCTACTTCATTTCGTTCTACTATGGAATGTCCCGGTACTCATTTCATACTCATAAAAGGGTCCATGTTTAAATTTGGGTAAAGTAGGTATCACATGACAATGAGGGCTTACATCATTTATTGTCTACCTGATCGCGCCACTAAAACGTGGGGTCAGAGTTGGTAGAACTGATGAATATACTTCTTTTCGGCGTTTGCCTTCTTCCTACGATATCTTCTTCTTTAATGTGAGAATTGTTTCATATCGATAAAAATACATAAGTCTGCTCAATTTCATAACTTGTAGTCTATTTGTCTATTTTCGATAAAACAGGTCACAGCCTTCAGGGCTATCTGGCAAAATTCTGGGATTTTGATTTTGATATTGACCTCACGTTTTAGTAACGCCCACTGATGAGACTGAGAATGTATAAGCCCTCAATGAAGATCAACTCGATTGTCATACTCAAAATTCACAGGTAACGGGAACTCATAATTGTGCATTTTCGTATTTCATTGCAAATTGCAACATTTCGAAGAGTTACATCTCCCTCACCATGAGTCGTACAAATGAATTCTGAATTGACTCGTTTATTACTTGATGAAAAACCATGGTAAATGTAAAAACTTCACAAACGATAAGATTTCCACAAAATTCAGGTCAGGTGATATACTGGTACAATGAACTGAACTAACGTGGGCTTGCTCAACTTTCATATATCCTACTATCTCATCCTGTCCACAGGTAACTAATCCTTCAGGTTGGGAAAGTAGGATATACCAAAGTTAAGCAAGCCAATGTTAGTTTAGTTCATTGTACCAGTATATCACCTGACGAAGCTACTGTGTTAGGGAAACATGTCGTGTGTTTGAGAATTTTGTGGAAATCTTTTCGTTTGTGAAGTTTTCACATGTAAAAATTAATGTTTCAAACTTTACTCGTGGGGAATTTAGTCGTCTATGAGATTGATGATAGGTATTTTTGTGCTTGGACTCATCAGTGAGGAGATCAAAATTAGCTCTTAAATTGACGTTTCTATTACTGACACAAAAATAGGTATGTTGTTAGGCAACATATTTAGTTCCTAGGAGCTAAAGTTGAATTTTAGTTCCTAGAAGCTGAAGTTGAACTTTAGCTCCCTACACCTAATTATAGTTTGGTATTGCAATTATAAACATCCCAGTTAAGTATTTTTGTTTTGATCAGGGAAGCCTTCAAGATTCAAATACTTGCTTGATCTGTATTTTATTCGTTATTCTCGGGATGAATAACTTGTTTTTGAAAAATCACGGCAAGCAATAGTTTTTTGTCTCAAACAACGATATTGTTCAGCTTCATTCGATTATCAAGTCAAACACAGTGTAGTATGGAGAGGAATAAATAATCACTATTATCATTGTTGATATGCTCACTAACCTAACATTTTCCACGTCTTGTTCCTATGCACTGGCGCGGTATTGCCATTAGAGCACCTGGTCCATACACAAATATGTCACTCTGTGGTTGTATTTATATTGAAACTACAATTCGAACATCCTTGAAAACCTAACCTGTTGTTAATGCAGGTAGAATATTCTCACCACATGGATCATTTTTCAATATTTGTTGCATTGCATACATATGGAACGGCATTGGTGGTTACTTCACATGTTTATTTGAGTTAATTGTTCCGGTTGCAGAAAAAATAGCATGTTTCATTCGGATCAAAAGTGACTTTGTTCGACTCGCAAATTTTGATTTCGCTCGGCTTCGCTAAACGCTCCGCCTCGCAAATGCAAAATTTGCTTGTCAAACAAACTGTCACTTTTGATCCTGATAAAACAATCTACTATTTTAGACTTATAGGCCAGTCATTGGGGATTTTCACCTGGAAAAAAGTCCGAAAGTTACGAAACTCTGTAGGATTATTGGTTCGGGTGTCCAGAACAAAAATTCACAAAATGCACATTCCGAGAAATGCCGCCGGAGCCGCCATATATTTCCAAGATGGCGTCAAAGAACGGTTTTGAGCGAATTTCTCCAAAACTATGCGTTTTCCGTAAAAATATGAGGTGCGAAAAATTCAAGAAGAAGAGATTTTCTACAAGAAATGATTCCAGTATATTCTTGCTCAAGTGAGCCGTTCAGGCTCAAGAGCTGCATGAATGACAGACAACATATTCTGTTGATTTCGATAAACTACCCCTAACTATTTCCAAATATGCGTATAAATGTATCTTTCATAATGAAACGGGCTATTCAATTGATTTTCTCGTTATATGTATAGCTTGCTGAGCAGAGGAAATTTCCTATAAAATATGTTCCTAGAATATTCTCGCTGAAGTATCCGTGTTAAGGCACAAGTGTCTGAAGAGGCAAATTTCGGGAATAATTTTTATATTAGGAGTCCCCTAATCTGATATTCAAAGACTTTTGAAATATTTATCACAAAACGGTGGCATATCTATTATTCAATTAATCGATCAACTCATCAATTAATACATGTTAATAATTTATGATCAATCAATTTCGATTCAAAATGCTGTAACTGTTTTCTCACCACCCGAGAGGTAAAGTACACTGTGCGTTTTTTCAACGTGGTTTCCCCTGTAGGCCTAATCAACTCAGGTACTGAAATTATTTTTGGCAAAGGCTAGACGAGCCTGGCTCGTTGATTTCGATATCTTCAACCAGAAAACTGGTTACCTCAGCTTCAGAATCTATGTAAATTTCCTTCAACTCGTCGGATTTTTCTTCGGCAGTCGATAAAGAATCATCATGCAGCGAACGCAGGTCTTCTTCTGATTCGTCCAGTGTCACTTGGCTGATATTTACCCGTTGCAGAAACCGCAAATCATCGAACATCGCAATCCTGCTTTTCTGCATCCGCAGAGGCTCTACCACACGCCGCCTTGCACTAACAAGATAAAAATTGGAAACAGGAAGTAGCTATTGGAGAGGGGCCAGTTTGTGTTTTCTTCCAATCCCATTCTTCAACTACTTTCGGACAACCACGGCATAGTTGAACCTGATCGTACGTTCTCAACGAATGCTGTCGTGCAGCTGCGCTTGTCGGAGTTAAAGATGCCAAATTGAATCAACTTCTTGTTACCGACTTCACGAAACACTGGTATCGATATTCATCAATATTGGTATAATTTGTGTATTTGGATCCAAAGAGTGCAAGGAGAAATTTCTCACCGGTAACAGCAACTTGGTCAGGGGTGGCATGTTCATTTTCAAAAACTTTAATATTATGATCTCGTTACTCTTTTTGTTTAACTAGACTTTCAATGATGTGTTTTCTTCCTTTCGGGACCTGACAAGTTCCGTTGATGATGCACGAATTCAATAATAGTTGATGGTTGATAGAAAGCATCTAGAGACAAGAGACAGGGCGCAACAGATCATCCGTGCGGAAAAATATTGAACATATTTCACGAGTGTCATGTCTTCGGTGTTTTCGGCATATTGAAGATTTTGTTCCAATTTCATAGGAATATTATAAAATGGAAGCATTCAAGCAGGTATTGATACGTATTGACATATATTATCAGTTGAGTAAGTAAATTGTGCTCTCATCATGGACTGGCTGCTGCAATGTGTGAGGATTATTGGAAAATCCGAACTTTCTGTTTATTTTATATACCAAAAGTGAGTAAATAAACTAATTATCACAGAATTTTCTTGAGTAAGGACTTCGTGTCGTTCATAAATTCACCATTTGAAGTCTAAAATATAACGCACCATTTCCATTCACATTAAAAATTGTGAAAATAAAAATGTGAATTCAAATGAATGTGTCACGATGCCTGTAAAATTGGTTTGAAACTTTGGAAATTCAGCAAGAATCTCCCACGTCTCGCTATTTCTACAATTCACAAAGTGGGCAATATCGAGAGATTTCGAAACTCCTTTGATGACTTTATATGACTTTCTATACATCTACTGTGATTCTATGAACTACAGAAAAAACAATTAGAGGACGTCATGATTCTGTCAATAGCAACTGTTGCCAATGTATCATAAAGCAGTAATGAACACGTAAAAAATGAACGATTCTCCTGTCAAATATTGACGCGTGAGTGTTGTTGGATTCAGAATGTGTTTCTCAATTGTTGAAATAATACAGCAAGATCCCCCGACTTAACGTCAATGGATTTTTTCCTATGGGGTTATATAAAGAATATTGTTTATCGAACTACACCTTCTACCCCCGATGATATGAAAATGTGGATCAGCAATGCCTTTGCGACAGTTAGTCCAGATATTCTCAGGAATGCAGAAGCTCCTTTGAAAACAGAATCAGACTGTGCATGTATTCAAGAAGATGATGGTCATTTTGAGAATTTATTATAATATTTTAATTTTTCAATCGTTCGAATAGCTTTGCATTGAAATTTTCATTATTTTCTCCAAATGAGAAGAAAAAATCAATGAACAATTGAAAGCTCAACTTGATGGTTCCTTAGGATTCATATTCAGTATTAGAGACCAGCCGCCATCCCGATGAATGTAGATATTATGGAAATTAATCGTTCATCTCGATTATATCAAAGAAACTGCAACAGCTCGGAAAGTATGAGATTATAGTATAGGGAAATATAGTATAGTTTGAGAGGGAATTGAATTCTGCAATATTTGGAATGAAGAAATACTGGGTGTTCTATTCGATTTAACCAAGTTATTATAGTTTGAAGTGAGAGTACCCTATATAGTATTTATCGACCACTTATGCCCCATCTATTAGCTCGTAGTATTCGAAGCATACTGTTGAAAATTGGTTCATTCAAATTATCGTGTTTCAATGATATTAAGGTTTTGTTAATATCTTACATTTTTCGAAAAATTCAAAAATCTCGAAAACTAAAAGAATCATGTATAGGGGAACCTCAGCAAAGTTAGTTTATTTTCATCGTAGAATTTAGAAATGCAATAAAATATAGGGTGTTCCATTTAAAAAAGTACAACTTTGATATGCCACCTTTTTTCGAGACACTTTGTATTTATTACGCCATTTTCAAAATGTAATCCAGATCGACATAATTTCGCCTGAATGAAATTATTTCTAAGAAAGTTCACCGTTTGGCCTTTATTGCCCGATGCGTTCAGCTTGACTCACCCTGTATAAATGAGATTCTGTTTGAAGAAACTATGATTCTACAATTTTTTCCTACGTGACGAAATCAAGCTGAATGGAGATACGAGATGAATAAGTAAGTAAAAAATGTGATTGAAATAGACATCCGGGGTGAAGTGGTCACAAGCTTCCTGTTCTAAACCTTCAATATCATTTCTTTCCTATCCCTCTTGGTGTTTGATTGCAAGATTATTCTGTATTAGAAATAAGATTCCTATTTTTCGCCCTGTAGTATTTACAGATTGTAGAGATGAAATAAGTCCAAGAGCCGCTGCTTGTAAAACCATTGTAGTTTATTGAACGGCACCAGTGCCAATCATTATCCCGAGCATATTGATTGAAAAATTGCAGTTTCCTGTGCGGAAATTTGAACTCGGTTTCGCGATTTGATAATGGAATGTTATTAATGCCATTCGATACCAAAATCCACTGCACAGCGATTTAAATGCTGCAATTATTCTGGACATACTTCCGTGATGTGATAATAAGTTGGAACAAGAAGCAAATAGAAAGGGATGATGTTGCCTTTGCGAATATCCAAACGTGCTGCGATTCAAACTGGCAGATCTTCAATACTCCCGAGACTATTTTGCCACCCTCTAAAGATAATTTCCGATGGTCCAGTGTGAAACTCATCATGTGGATTAGAATACTTGTAGTGTGAGCACCACATGAGTTGCAGACTGGTCCATCGGATATTATCTTTTGACAAGGGCGAAATATTCACGGGAATATCGACGTTCTGCCACTAACTTAGATCAGTTTGAATCGTTGCACGTTTGGATATTCACAAAAGGGGCATTTTTTCCTTTCATTCGCTCTTCGCTTCAACTCGTTATCACATGACGGAAGTATGTCCGGAATAATAGGAGCTAATAAATCGTTGTTCCGTGGATTTGGCTCAGACTGAGGGGTGGCACAGGTAGGTTATTGAGATTTATCATTCAATTGGTATCGGATAGCATAATTCTCATCTCGTTATCAAATCGCGAAATCGAGTGCGAATTTCCGCACAGGAAAGTGTTTTTTTGTCATTTTGCTAAGGAAAGTGATAGGAATAGGTGCCGTTTGATTAGTGATTCACACGACACAACGAGACGAGACGTTCATAAAGTCTCGTCTCGCCGATGAAATATGAAGTCTTGTTTCGAGTCTCGTCTCGCAGCCTCGAGTCTCGTCTTGTTTCGCGTCTCGTACGAGAGTCTCGCGAATGTATTTCAATAGGAATATGAAGAGAAAATTACAACAAAAATATCATTATTTATTGGAAAGTAAGTAGGTACCTAATAGGTACATACTTACATCATACATCTCAACAAAAAAAAACATATCATTATATATTCGACAGTTATAAACATAAGAAATGAACCTTTATCAGTGAGATCAGCCTTCACGATCGCAAATGTTGTTTTTCACCCAGTCGTTAAGACATGAAGTTATTCTTTATCTTAGACTAGTTAGCACAGAATGACTTATTTATAGATTTTCAGGTAGTCATTCAATTTGCGATCTGTGGTTATTGCAGAATTGCCTTTATATATTGCCGCCGTAAGAGAGAGAATAGCCCGTTTTCGTTCCACGCATTACGTACTTTCTAAATGTGTTGTATTATGCATGAAATTCTCAAGTCTGCAGTCGGCACGCAGAAATATTTACCTGCAAGACTCTCGCACGAGAAACGAGAAGTCTTGCACGAGACTCAAGACGAGACCGATGAAAGTCTCGTCTCGTCTTGTCCGAGTCTCGTCTCAAGTCTTGTCTCGAAAACGAGACGAGACCATGCCAGACTCTCGGAAACGGGACTCTCGCGGTCACCACTACGTTTGATGAACTACAACGTTTCTACTTTCCTTCGGGACATGAATCATTTCGTCATCAGATGACGGTAAAACTCTGCAGCCGGCTCTCCTACTTAATACACATCTTGTGAGAAATTGAAACCGATCCTCATGGTGTTCGTTCAACCCACATCCCAACTAATCAACTTGTGTTATTCAAGTTGGAAAAATACATAATTCTCTCAAGCTCAGCAGTGCAAATGGAGATGGCTGTAAAAACACAACACTGTGAATACCCACAATATTCTCATTCAAAACGGTTTGCATTGGGGGGTTGGGGGACTAGTAGGGTCTAGTGGATTCCAGTCAAACTGGTTGAGAAACCGAATCAATTCCGAGTAATTTCAAAAACAACCTCGTGACTATGTTAATGGCGCGATTCGAACAGCCAGAGGCCAAATGTCTACTATCTTGGGAATTAAGCGATCGTTTGTTTGTGTGCCACTGAATGTGCCACTGGTTAAAATCAATTAGGTTGAATTATTATGGCCTGTCGTTAAATAAAATCATTATATCATCAATTGTTTCCTATCAAAGAATGATATTTAATGAGCATGACTAAGTGAATAAGGATTTGTTCTTGAATATGAGATTATTGTATGGGTACAGGATGTCTCTCTTACAAACACATATACAGGGTGTATCTGATTAGCACCAAAAAAATTGAAGGAGTGTGATATCCTAGCAAATAGAGTTCACATAAACAAATGTGTCCTAACTTGCTCCGTTTTTGAGATACAGGATGTTGAAGTTGAGAGTATTGATTGTTCTTTTCATAACTCCTCTGTATTAGCTTTCATGGTGCCAAATTTTATTAAGGTTTGGAGACTGAGAAAGCCCCAAAATTTCAAAATGATGAACACTTGAAAACGCGCCTACATTTAAATTTGAAGTCGAATCGAATTTTTATTGTTCCCTCAAGAATTGGGCTAGATAAAAAAAATTTACAGAGGATAAAAAAGTGGTTATTTCGATAGCTCAATCTGATAAAAATATATATAATAAACTCAGAAAGACCGGTGGCGTACAATGACATTCACCATAAATATCGATGAATTTACCCACTGTGACGCCACTGAAAATATAATTTCGAATCTTATTGCACCAGAAGAAGCTCCATATTGATATTAACAGAACCACAACATTTCATTGGAATTGATGGAAAGACAATTGAGTAGGTAATTATTAAAAAACGATTTTTTATGGAAATATTAATACCCTGTATCTCGAAAACGAAGCAAGTTAGGACACATGTTTATATGAACTTTATTTCCAAAAAAAATATCACGAGGAATCACCCCTTGAATTTTTTCGGTGCTATATACTGAACCATACAAAGTTCAAAGACAGTTGTTCGGCCTCTAGACAAAGAAAGACACGTCTAGCCTGAATATGACCATTACTCACTACTTTTCAATTCGTGAACTTGTATTTGACCACCAAAGTAGGTTTTCGATCTTGTGGTTCATGAAAACATAGGTATACCTTTCATAATGAGATAAACAAAAATTTGAGAAAAAAGAACTCATCATAAATCAATGACAATTACGCCGAGTCAATTCAAAATTTGAAGAAAGCTACGACTACCTATTTGGCCACCTGGTACTTCAAATTCATCCTTCGTTGCGCCATAACAAACCAAAATATTTGGTTCTTCAATATCTGTATTAAAAACAAAGTCTTTCCAAAATGTATGCAATTATAAACGTCAAATCATAGTAGTGCAGCACAGTGAGGTATAATAGCAAGGAAAATGAAAAGAAAAAAATTTTGTGGAAATCTTATCGTTTGTGAAGTTTTTTACATTTGCCATGAATTTCCATCAAGTAAAGGCCGAGTCAATTCAAAATTTGAAATCTAGTTTTTAGGGTAAATTGATTAACATCAATGACAAAGTTTTTAACAGGTTTCTCACCAATTACCACATTTGGCTAAGATCACAGACTGAAGTCAAGTTGTTTGCCAAATACTGCCTGTAGGATAATCGAGAAGGAGGAATATTCACTCAGAATAATATGAATTCATTATACAGGGTGTCCTTCGACTCGATGGCCACAGCTGAGGAGCATGTTCATTGAACAATTTCAAGTCGAAAGTGCCCCATACACTTTTGTCCAAAACTCAATAGTTAAGAAGTTTTGAACAATTGAATAACAACTTTGCTCACTATTAGATTTCAAGAGGTGGTCTCTGACCCCTTTCATCTTAGGATACCCATCATGAAAAAACTACTGTATTCAAATAAACCACAAACCTGCAGAGATGAGCTGACTCTAAATATCTGCATCCATAAGAGACGTCCCAGATACTTCTCAGAGAGCAACGTTTTCAATGACTAGACAAGCAAGAATGTGTTGTGAAGCAGCAATGGGGGAGGGGGGGGAGTGGGGAGGGCGATTTCGAACAAAACCTCAATCAAGTTTGTGTAAGTGATCAAAAATTTCGGAATTGATAAAATTTCACATTACTTCATTCAACATTTTGTTTGCATCATTGAACACTTCTGTTAGATTAAATATTGCTCATTACTCCTCAACCATAGTGTTTTGGACAAAAGTTTATGAGGCACTTCCGACTTGAAACTGTTCAAGGAATATTCCCTTTCGAGCTGTGGCCATCGAGTCACGGGAAATCCTGTATTCGACATCTCCCAAAAACATTGCAAATAATGTAAGATACCATTATTCTGCTCCTAGTTATCGATTGAGGTTTCCATTGTTCTTCATGATATTTAACAATAGCTGAAACAATAATTCAATCGGATATGAATTTAAATGAATTGCCTATGGAAATTAAATTGAAAAATAACACTTTAGACACGAAAAATTTACTACTCGATAGGGGTCACGTGACTTTCGATACATGTCAAAAGTTACGTATTTTGGATCAATCGCTGTAAATTGGCATATTTGTTCAAGTTTGACAAAAGTCTAGTGAAAATAGTTTTTTCAAAAAGCCAGATATCAAGCTGGAGCTTAGGCGTATCAGTCCGGAACTGTAGCTATCTCTCTCTGATACCTTGCCATTCTACAGTGCTGCAGCGTGATTGGTCAGCCCAAGGATAATAGGCGTATTGGGACTAATACGTCACATGAGTCACACCAATGAATTCTCATCATTCCAAATGGCACAGAAAGTGTTTGTTTTGGAACATATTTCAATTTATATTTTCCATCGTCCTGGTATGAATAAAACAATTTTAAATCATATTCACTGGTAATTTTCTGCTACAGAGCTCACGATGATGTCGTTCTAAAGAAACAGTAGTCTTCCCCATTATTTCTCATTTCATTGTTTGTTAATGATTTGTTATTATTTCAAATGCAGTCGAATTGTCTGCGTTTATCCCAAGACAAAAAATTATAGTCATTGAAAAATAATTTCAATATCATATTAAAATGTCTTCTTTTTCGTACACAGGGTATCCTTAAGAGGTCTTCACAGGAACCTTCCACATATTCCTCGGACTAAAACAAATCGATATAAGCAAATGTTGAAACATACTTCAGTACAGAATGGGGGAGACCACTGATTTTTTAAAATGACATTATCGTGATTTCTATACTGAAAAACTACCAGCGAATTAATTTTGAATTTTGTCATTCATGCTAAGACGATGAAAATAATAAATTAGAATATGTCCATTTCGAAACACACAATTCCTGCGCTATTTGAAATTTTGTCAATTCATTGGTGTAACTGGTGCGACGTCTTATTCCCAACACGCCTATTGTCCTTGAACTGACCAATCACACTGCAACACTGCAGAATGACAAGGTATCAGAGAGAGATAGCTACAGTTCGGGACTAATACGTCACGATTCCACCATCATATTTGGCTGTTTGAAATATCGAATGAAATATGCTGATTTCAAAACGATATAGATTCGATTCCCTTCAACTTTAACTCATAATATTGATTGTACATCAAACGTAAATCATGATTCGTCGATTGAAAGATGTTTGCACGGATTTCTTCTCTCAGTGGTCTTCCCCATTGAACGTTCACTTTTGCTTTAAATTATACGTCAATTAAAATTTTGCCGAATCCATAAGAGTTATCGAATTTTGGTGTCTCATCTGTTATAAATGAGTTGCATCCCAAATTACATCCAAAATAGTTATTTTTGTATATAGAGCGCGAAATGCTACTTTAGTGATCGAGATCTGATAGTCTACATTTTTTCTACAAACGTAAAAAAATATAGTTCTCAAGTGAAAATATGCTAAGCTTGATTCAAAAACTAGTGTTGAACTGGCTTAAAAGGCCTCCCCCTATCCTCCGTAGCACGATGTTCCACGAACATAATAGGAATTTCCTTTCGTGCGCTCCATTAGATAAAACAAAGTTATTGTTGAACATTCGAAAATATATGTTTTCGTGGATGTTTGCTCGATTGAGGATCATAAAGTTGAAATGGAAATATCTCATATATTTTACATAACAATGCGCGAATTAGGTATTTCGCGCACTGTTTTACTTCGCGCATTGTTTTGGGCAAGGTATCATGGTGACGTAGGAGACTGAAAAAATGTGTCACTACGCAATTTATTATCAATGCACGAACCTTGTCATTTTTTGACGTTTGTAGAAAGAAATCCTTTCTTGTTCTTTCCTTGGCGTATAGATGTTTCAGTGCTTCATCTACTGAAGAAATCAGGTACTATGCCCATGATCATGTAAGTGGATTCTCATTGGCCGTTCCGAACTTATGGTTCAAGAGCCAGCTGCAAATTTCGACCGACATCTGATGATATACAGGGTGATAATTTGAATGAATATTTTTAGCCCTCTTGGTTTAACCTCCTAGGAGGAGTAGATGTTACCATTAGAATCTCAAATGAGAAGAGGGGTCAAATGGCACATCGTTCTGAAGGACGTTCACTTCTCTTTCCAACGGTACCCTAGTTTATCATTTTCTGTCGAGTGGTTTCCAAAAAATGCCGTGTCAATTAGAGAACTTGCCACCCTCAATATCTTCCTTCCAGTGAATAAAATGAAAAACCGAAAAGTGAGGTCAATTTCAATGTGAAAGGGGACACTTCAAATGCATATTTTTAGCTCTCTTAGTTCAACCCCTTAGGAGAGGTAGATGTTACCCTCAGAACCTCATATGGAAAGGGCGTCAAGAAGCACATTATTTTAAAGGGCGTTCAATTTTCTTTTCAACAGCACCCTAGTTTATGGTTTCTTGATAAGGAGTTTCCGAAAAATGCCGTTCTGAACTTACAGAAGTAATTGGAACATGCCTGCACTGGAATGCATTCAAAATCTCCCTACCATTTGGACTGAAAGGGTCAATACCAACCTGAAAACCATGCATATCAGTCGAGATATCAGTGCAGGCATATTCTAATTACTTCTATAAGTTTAAAACGACATTTTTCGGAAACCCTTTATCAAAAAATTTAATATTAGGGTATAATTGAAAAAAAACTTAACGCCCTTCAAAATGATGTGCATCTTGACCACCCTTTCCATATGTGTTTCTAAGAGTAACATCTACCCCTCCTAGAGGGTTGAACTAACAGGGCTGAAAATATGCATGTCAAAACGGAATCGGCGTTTCTTTTCGATTTTTATGTCATTTACTGAAAGGAAGACATTATCGGGTGGGGAGTTTTCTAAGTGAAACGACATTTTTCAGAAACTGCTCGACAGAATATAATTCACTAAGGTACTGTTGGAGAGAGAATTTAACACCCTTCAAAATGATGTGCCACTTGAACCCTCTCCTCATTTGGGAGGGCTGGAACTTATAATTCCAAGTGTCCCTCTTGAAAAACAAATTGACCTGTTTTTTCGATTTCTCATATCAATCAATGAAGATATTGGGGGTGGTGAGTCAAAATGTCATCATATCTGTCCCAAAGACATGTGAAACCATTGTAGTTCATCGAGAAGCACCCGTATTATTCACTATCCTGAGCAGAAAGATTGGAAAATTGCACTTTCCTGTGCGGAAATTTGTACTCGAATTTGCGGTTTGATAACGAGATAGGAATTATGCCATCCGATACCTATTCAATTATAGATTTCCAGAACCACACTGTGCCACTCCTCAGTCTGTGCCAAATCCACGGCACAGATTTATTTGCTCCTATTATCTCGGACATACTTCCGTCATTTGATAACGAGTTGAAACAAAAAGCATTTGGAAGGGTGAAATGTCCCTTTTCAAATATCCAAACGTGCCGCGATCCAAACTGATCTCAGTCATTTCTCATGCAGAAGGGATATTTTCCTTACTTCCTGAAAAAAAACTGTGTTGATGACATGTTTCGATGTTGAGGCCGATAGGGATTCGCTAATTCAACGATGTTTTTCTCCAGGAGCGGAGCTCTCGGCCGTAAATTCTCTGTAGACTTGATTCTGCGCCAATCAAGGATATTCGTTGGGATGATCAGTACCCGCGGTTTCGCGCTGTAGCGTTCCCCCACCGATATGATTATTATTTTTTGCTCTCGCGCTGTAGCATTCCCCCGTGACCACTTTGAGGTTATAAGTTATAAGTGAAGACTTGGAGACTGAAGGCATTTTCGGTATTTTATAACTAATTCGAGTGTTTTTCTTGTTTCCACCTTTTCTGCGCTGTAGCGTTCCCCCTTCATACATGCCCAAATCCCATTTTTTGTAAAATTTGTATATCGCTACTTCAAAGTTGTGAATCAACTCCCCAGAAGTCGAAACTTGTGCGGGGTTAGGAAGAGCGGGACCTACAGCTTATAGTGGAATCCGAACCACTTCTAGGGCATCGAGGTGCTGCCAGGATTACAACCATGAATCACACATTCTTTAAAGAAAAATGCTCAGCCGACAACCGGATTTGAACCTACAGTACTTCTGCATCGTGAACGGCTATCTAGCGAATTTCAGCGCATAGACAAACTCGGCCACGGAGCCCAAGGCATTGGTTGACTACTTTTAGGTTATGAGTTAAAAGTGATGACTTGGAGATCATAAACAAACGACACCGAAGGCATTTTCGGTATTTTATAACTATTTCGAGTGTTTTTCTTGTTTCCACCATTTTTCTGCTGTGTTTGATAAACTCCAAAGTGTTAATGAGAATAAGTGGAAAATAAAACTTGCCTCGAGATTTTTCTAACCTCTGTAGAACAACAAGAGAGGAATAGTTACTAATCTATCCTGGACCTCTCAAATATCTAGAAGTGATAACTCTGGTGGGTATTGATAAAATCCGAGGTAAAATCTGGTCAAACTTCAATTCCCATATGAAATTGAACAACAGCCACTGATTGATTATGATGGCTGATGAAAACCCCAGTGAAAACCCCAAAGTGGATTAAATATATATTATTGGTTATGGAAATGTGAACATCTTGTCAGTGATTATTATATTTTGTTTCATGAATAAGTTCATGGAGAAACCCAATAAGATGAATTCTGAACTGTGTTCTTTTCCAGGTAGGTACGTCTTCTCAAAATTCAAGGTGGTGGAAATGAGAGAGACTATATAGGTACGGGCCACACAATGTTGCTGGTATGGGCAGAGGGGAAACATTGAAGTCGGAAATTTAAAATCGATCAAGATAATCTGGTAATATATATTTTAGATTTTTATTTCAAAAATGAAAAACAAACCCAAAATCTTCTCAGAATCCTTCATTATCACACAATCTTCGATGTCTTACTTTGATAGATAAACTAGCAGGAGAGTGGTTCTGATTAAGTCACCAGAGAGGACTTCCCATTGGAACATTCAGGACGTCCATAGGACGTTCAAATTTGATACCGCGGACGTCCATTAGACGTCTGTGGGACGCACAAATGTCCCACTTGATGACCAACTAGGGACCCCAAGTAACACACATAGGTAACAGGGTTGTACAGACATCTACAAGACCATGTTCGAAAATCCGTGACTTACATCTTGTCATATGCTCTAACGTCGGTATGTATGGCAATACGATAAAAAGGCGCACTTTTGCGACGTCACATCGACGTTATAATGTAGTCGTAATGACTTGTTAATAAAGACTCACATAAGCCGGTCGCGGAAGAGTTGTATTGGATTATTATTAGTACGTCGTTGTGTAGTCATTTGTTGTCATTATATCATCATGCATGAAGGTCATGAGCTGAATATCTAATGTATTACAAAACGTTTATCATATCGAGAGTTGTAAGATACTTTTTCTATAAAATATAATTCAGTTTTATATGATTGTCACTATACAGGGTGTTTCTTGAGTACGTGTAGAAAATTCAGGAGCATGTTGCTGACGTCAAAATAAAAAGAAAAGTTCATATAAATATATTTCCGAAAGTTATTCGTTCCTTCGATACAGAGTGTCAAAATTGAATTCTTATTTCCGTTTTTTGTTGATAAATTTTTCAAAATAATTGTGATATTCGAATGGAGTTTGGTATTTCGGGTTATTTTTCGATAACAATATCAAATGTTTTGTTAGTTTGTCTCTTTCGTGGGGGTGGCTCCACCTACACGTCTTTTGAGTCTTTTGAAAAGTCATACTTTCTATGAGCGTACTTACCTGTATCACGTTTCATAATTGGAAACTAGATTTCTAGAACACTTTTGTGTGGAAAATATATTCCTGGTAAAGGTCGCTGCCAGCAACTGTTTTCGAGTTATTGGGATTTGACATCATCAATGCAAGTAATTTGGAATAACATGAAGGTGGAATTCAAAATTGATTCATCAAGTAAGGAAAATTATGTTTTTCTTATTTCATTTAAAAAAAAAGGAATCGGGTGTTATTACAATTCAATACTAATAAAAATAACAGTAATTAAGACCAAATCAATATTCAAACAGTGAGTTGAGGCAATTGATTGAAGTAATTGTTCAAAGTGGCCAAAGAAGTAGATACATGAAGAAGTTGAAATCATAATTTACCTACATTCCAATGTTGAATTGTTGAATGTAGGAGAATATTCAATGAAAGAAGAAGAATGCACTGGTGTATCTTTTCTGATATTGACTACTTAGAGGCGACCTACGATAGCCCCTTGGAAATAGTTCAAATGCATCGATTATTTCAAATCCCAATAACTCGAAAACAGGTGCTCGCATCGACCTCTACCAAGATATATTTTTTACACAAAAGTATTCTAGAAATCTAATTTTCAACTATAGAACGTGATACATGTACGCACAAAAAAGTTATGACTTTTCAAAAGACTCAAAAGACATATATGTAGGTGGCGCCACCCCCACGAAAGAGACAAACTAACATAAAATTTGATATTGTCATTGAAAAATACACCTAGATACCAAACTTCATTCGAACATGACAATTATTTTGAAATTCATTAACAAAAAACAAAAATATGAATTCAATTTTGACACTCTGTATCTCAGAAACGATTAACTTTCGGACATATATTTATACGAACTTTTCTTCTTATTTTGACGTCAGCAACATGCTCCTGAATTTTCTACACGTATTTAAGGAACACCCTGTATATGGAGATGAAATTGAATATTATTTTTGGCTGACAATCATTATGAGGGACCATAGAGTGACTGAACAATCCCATTTTAACGAACAGAATTCAATTCTACTCACTAAAAAGTCATGGGCCTCGAAAATAATGCTGAATAAGGGTAATTTCTCATTTCTGGAAAAATATATTATGTAAATTTTTCATATGAATCGTCAAAATAATGAGACTATCATACTTAATTGTCCATAGTAGTGTATTTTTCGTATGCAATTTTGTTGTTGTAATATTTGTGTTTATATTCTTTACTCATCCAAACAAAGAACATGGATGTCATCCTTTGTGATAACTGGGCTATGTACTATCATCGAATGATTTGAGAATGTTTTGAAGACATCCCAATAACTGAGATGAAGAGTCGCTCTGACCACTGTGATAGTCACGTTAAACAAAGTTGTACTTACTATGAGACGGCATAATAGGTTCGTTCTTCAAGTCCGAAACCATCAGAAGCATGCGCAGTTTCACAAAACATAAAAAATGCCAATAGTTTTGTGAAACTGCGCATGCTCCTGATGGTTTCGTACTGTTTATTTTCAGAACGAGAACAAACTGTTATCTTCGTGTGATTGTAAATAGAGGTTTTATGTCGGTATATTTATGTTCTAAACTCTAATCTTGAAACTGACTTTTCCAATTATTCTACACCAGCTACGCCATCACTTTGATATCTTCTTCAGAATCACTCCATAGGGCGATATCTAGACTTTCAGTGATTGGTCGATTATGCCCAGTATGTATAATTTAGGAACTTTCTCCTTGTACATTTTCCTTCACGTTTGGAATATCTTCATCATCTTGCATCCTCACTGGAGTTGACTGATTTGTCATTCTTACTGTAATTTTTTTTGTATTTAAGTAGGTACTTGGTACTTCTGCATATCCTTCAAGAATGTTTCGAAATGTGCCTGATTGCTTGTTTTGCTTGTTATAAATATTCTTGTTATGAAATCAAATACATAACCAACAAAAATGGTAACATGGCAGATACATATAGTGTGGTCATTACGACCAAGTTTTTCTTTTGGATAAGATTCCATTGAATGAGGACAGTAGGTATGTACGTGGTCTTTGAAACGTTCTGAATATCTATAGCTCACAACCATATTCATTCCTCGCTACTAAAACGTCACAACGACTGCATTCCAGTACTACTTAACGACACATACAATTTATTTACATACAAACATTAGCACGACATCATCTCGTGAATTATTAATTTAACGTTTAAAATATTTATCAGCTTTTTGTTCGTGAACCATTGCGAAGATGTGGTCTTTGAGACGGTATAAAGATACATTATGTTGATTTTATGACTTCGTGCAACTTGGGACGTCCTTGAGGGATGTCCCTGTGACAACTAAATCGAATACTCAAATCCTACAGTATTTCTAATCGAGCACCATGGAGGACATCCGAAGACATCTGTAGGACCACCTATCAGCAACGCAGTGGGATATTGATTTTTTTTATGTTCTGTTTCCTATGAAAAGGGATATCCTGTAATGATCAGAGAACATCGTGAGAACCAAGGAAAATAAGGTAGGAATTGGTGTTCATCTTGAATTTCTGAAGTTTATATGCTACGGGGAACACCTCCCTCGGCAATGTGTTCCAGAGCCTCGCTGTTCGATATTTCAGAAGAGCATCGTCCATGAAAAAATCCATAAAATAGAGCCAGATCGCCTACTTTTCTACGGTGTCCCAGAGAAGTGGGTGAGTTCGTGAGCGGGGCATCATCCACGAGACGAATTGCCCTTTTTGGACAGAATCCAACAGTTTTAGGGTATGTTTGGGTGCTGCACTCCAAATATGGGAACAGTATTCTAGAACAGGTTGGATCTGTGCCTTATAGATCATAGCTGACTGAAAGTGAAATAGCTCCTGGCCCTAAACAGAAAACCAAGTTTTTGAGATGCACTTTTAGCAATTGATCTCACGTGATTTTTCCCAAGAAAGGTTATTGCTGATAAAGTAATCTCAAGCATCGAAATGGGTATGGTTACTCTTGATAAGCTCATGTTGGGCACAGTGAGATCGGCTTTTCTAGAGAAAAGACATGTTTGTGTTTTGTTTGCACTGAAATCTACCAAGTTATTGGATCCCTATTCGAGAATTGTGGCCATGTCCATATTTATGTTGTCAACATTTCTCCCTCGTTCGTTTCTGATTTGCCTGGCTGGAATTGGAGCCCTGGAAGAGAAGGCGGTATGGAGGGTACTATCATCCGCGAAGCTGTGTACTGGACATGAAGTTGCTTCCAACAAATTGTCACCAACTTTCGCATTTTCTAAAGACCTAAAGACCCAAAATGAATACCAAGTTCTTCAAGATGGTGTTGCCAAGAAACGGCAGCCAATGTGTCTGGAGAGTTGGGACGTGGGTTGGTCAGATGTTTGTGAATATTCAGTTTTTTATATTTTAAAATGGGCGCCACTTCAATCTGTTGAAATGAAAAATGAGGAATCAAAACATTGTGGAGTTTAGTCAAATATAGTTTATCTAATCTTGATGGCACCAGATGTATGTAATAAATTATATACTCCTCAATAATGGAAAATTTCAAAGGGATAATGATTCAAAAAGTACCTGAGTTCCTAAGATACCTATTAACTCAAATGCTTTGTGGGACACAAGGAAAATTGAACCCGAGGAACCTCTCGGAATTAGGGGGCTCTTCAGAGCTGACGAGCACGAGGCCGTCAGAAACCATGCTGCAGGTCAGCAGATGGTTAGCAAGATCGTAGTCTTCATCAGTGGTACGGCAGCGGTCAGTAATGCGGTAGATGTCCGGGGTAGGACAGAGAGTTATCCTTCCTGACAACCCTAGTCCATGTCCCAGAAAGAATCGACCAGAAATTCCTGTGATCCGTGAGGAAACTCGTGGGGCTCGTGGAAGCTATAATATAGAATGATCCTGTTGCATGCCAAAAATATGCTATGTGGTTCAAAAGACTCACCTCCCACGGGAGATCGGCTTCGCACAAATAAGTTAAAGTTGAAGGATGATTTATCGCGTCACAAGGCAAAATCCAAAATGCCAATTTCTTTCCCATGATGGAGTCGTTGAGACCAAGACGGAAAAGGACAATCCCTTCCAGAAAAATACTCTTCTCCAAGAACAAAATCGAAACATCGGAAAACCTATTCGGAAAAAACAATCAACGCCAACTATGCCTTCTGCGCAACAACGCCGCTCATGCGTGAGCACGAGTTAAGTTCTAAACCAATCACAGGCTATGGAATCTTTCAACCTCTAGCCAATGAGAAAATTGGATTTACCCCACGTGGCTTGGTGGCACTCGACTTCTGACACACGACTTTGAAATAACAGGACCTTTTACCAAAAATTCAGATCTACATGACTTAAGACTGATTTTTCTAAGTGCAAACGAACAGCACTGAAAAGAACGAAGACAACCTGACGTGATCTGTGACTTATGACATTGACATGAAACAATTTGACATTTGACTTTGGACAAATTGTAATTTATCATATTGACAACCAATGAAAATAAATAAACAAATACGAATTTGAAAATAACTTCCCAAAGAAACAAATTTGGGGAGAAATAAAGAAAACCCTAGCACCTGTAAGACTCAATCGGTAGGTACAATGTTTCTTGAAGCTCAAATACTTCCTCTGTGATTTTACCTAACCCTTTGTTTCTCTTTTCAGATTGGTCCTGGAATTCAAAGATTGCTTGGAGATGATCACATCAGTTTGAAGAATACATGCAGGGACTGACTTCAGGTAAGTTATGACGTTATGACCGTGACTTTGTGTAGAAACCTACATGTCTATTTCAATTATACTCATCAATATTCCCAAAAACATAAGCAGTGAGCCAACCAATCCAACAGGTACAAGAACATGCTGAAATACCCAATTATGTAATGTAATCCACATCATGTAAGTTCCTGTAATAAAATGTGAAATATATGCCTAGCTGTTCACTTTGGAATGATACTTGACTCAAGTCTGAGCACAAAAGAGGAAACTGTACCATTCTGGTACTCTAGTTATTACAAAGGTGAATTTTCATGTTACAAAATCGTTGATATGGAGTAGAAGTAGTGTTGGTGCTAGAATTGATCCTTGCGTAACACCAGCATTTATGATAAGAGAGTCTGATGAAACTCCGTCAAGCCATACATGGAGAGACCTGTTTGATAGAGAACTAGCTAGCAGAGAACATAGCTGGGGAGGCAAGCCATAAGATGGAAGCTTGGCGAGGAGTCCGTGGTGCCAGACTCGATCGAATGCCTTGGAGATATCAAGTGCCACGGCTAAGGTTTCACCGTATTCGTCATTTTTCTAGATTATTTGGGATTTTCTCCCCGTTTCTCTATAATAAAAATATGAATATTATTTCAATACACGTGTAGTAGGACAAATTCAGATGATTTGCCCCAAAATGTCACTAGGATAATGAATATACCACCATCTCGATTAACCTACAGACAGTGAATCATCAACAAACAAACACTGCTTTCTCTGGAGTTGAAATGGGATGAAACTCATCATTCGAAGCAAAGTCAATGAGAATAACCATCATATTATACTTCAATTCGAATGTAGGAACATGATTCAAATGTGGGAAGATGATTCAAATGTAGAAAGATGATTTACATGTAGGAATATAATTTGAATGTAGGAACATAATCCAAATGTAGGAACATATTTCAAATGTAGAAACATAATTCTAATGTTAATACATTATATAAATACTTAGATCAATGAAAATAAACTATTATTTATTGCCCTTGCCCGGTCCGTGGTTGTCTAGCGTGGCCTGGCTCAATAGAAATCAATAGGCATTCAGGAAAGAATCACTTGTATCAGTATTCGTTTATGCGAGTCGATGCATAGATTTCGGGAGGATGTATTTCAATGTTCTGCGTGGCATCAGCCAGGAAAGTAGTTGTTTTTCTCACGAAATCTTCCATTGTTGTTAATTTTATGAACATTGTGTGGAAATGACGAGCTTTTTGTATTTATGAAACAGAAATGCCTTGTTCAATGAAATACTATGTAGGAACATAATTTGAATGTAGGAACACAATTCAAATTGAGGAACAAAATATAAATACTAAGAAAAAAAACTGTTATTCCTCACATTTTTTTAAATATTTTATGAGTTCAACAGGATCAATTATTTCACACTGAATTGAAGAGCATCTCTGTACCGAAACAGAAACGGTTTGTCTAATGAGATAGGTATTGCTTGCAATTTTAGAAGTGGAGAAAGAATATTTCAGATTTGAACAGGTTGAGATCCTTTCAGATGCTTCACGAAATATCATGGATGTGGACAGTGTGTCCTACTTTGAACGCCCTCTCCCTCCCTCTATATCTCGCTATCAGTTGATTCGTACCAAATTTGGACTGAATATGAATAAATCCACCTGAATCAATAATAATACAAAATAAACAATACTGAATGTTGGACTTACTCAGTATAACTTGACCAAACTTTGTTGTGATCAGGGCGCTTTTGTTTTTTGTACCATGCCAGGTATATTTCATCAATAGTGAATTTTTCATCGCCTAACTTTCGATTTTTATTACCTGCAAACAACCTTAATAAACCATGAAATAGGATATCAAGAATATCAATTTATTAATGACCAACAATAACAGTGAAAAAGCATTTCTGAATTGGAAAAATAGGATCAACTTAATGCTGAATTGGATATCTTTTCATCAGTGAGATATTCTTCCAGTTCAATGAAATCTTCTACACTTGATAGTGGAAAATTGAAATTCGAATTTATTGAAGAATCTGGTTGGATGCCTTCCTTGTTCATTTTTTTCATTTGGCCTGATAATTTCTTCATTTCATAAATATGTTCTGTTATAAATGACATTATTATAGTATGAAATATTCAATTCCAGTAGTCAGATTCGAGAGTATTTGCAATTCTGAATGAAAAAAAAATCAATGTAGGAAACAAAAAGTAGAATTTTGATTTGTCTAATCTGAAAAAGTCTCTCAATCAACAAATACGTGGCATATTGGTGATACACTCTGGATTCTGAAATTGAAATGTATGAATGAGGTGTAGGACCTTAGGACCACAGGAATCTCACAATTTCTTGTGAACTGGGCAGCATGTACGAAACATATTTTGCTTGTTTCTGAAGAATTGCAGCTGAAGAATTACCATTTTCTGAAAGAATTGAAACTATGTATTAACACAAATAATTATTCAAGGACGTAGATGAATTTCACATTGGTATATTTGAACTGATTTTTCATGCTGCACATTTGGTGTGTCTCATAGGTGTATTGACATTGACTGTCTTCACAAGGTTGGTATTTCTAATGCGTGAAGTGACTCTACAGACATTCTATTTATACATCAGAGTTACTATACTCTCATCAAATGATGATGAAATACAATTTTTAATTCTGGATTCCCTAGTTTCTTGAGATTCTTCTTCATTTATGCTACTGGTATTTATAGCAACTTTCTATTTGTAAGGAGCTTCTTCAAATGTATTTGTTACAATATGTTCATTTAGAAATCGAATAGAATAGGCAAGGTACCTATATACCCAGTGTTGGGGAGTTTATCCCGTTGCCAATCGTGGACTGTTGAAAGCATGCAAAGATACTTCAAATCCAAAATGATTTATTCAGTGTTATTACGAAGACTGTCAAGCAGAGCTTGCAGTGCGATCTGATACAACAATTTACGTTTTTACACTGAGATGACTTGAGGCTAGACTCAGACTGTTTTTCGTTTTTGTAGCCGAGCGTCTCTGTTGATAAGATATAGATGGGGAAGGCGGCGTTGCCATCTCTTACATCCGTCTACGTTGTCCGTAGATCTATAATTTCTAACATACCCCCACCTTGAAAGAGTTGTTTCGAAACAAATATTATGCAGGTGAGAAATGCAAAGTATCTACATATCTTCGACAAGGTTACACATTAGGTGGGTGCACTCACAGACACATTCTCAATTGGCAAAGGGCACACCTTTGAAATGGCTCTTTTGAAAACACCATTCTTGTTTTAACGGAAACAACACGAGATTTTCCATCAGGACCTGGGGACACTTCACACACACGGTGTTTCCACTGAAAGGAAGGAATATTTTCTTCACGTACTACGACGAGCAGTTCAGTTTGCAAGTTATCTTGCTCGGATTGCCATTTATGCCGCTGCTGTAATTCGGTAATGTAATCCTTTGACCACCGATTCCAAAAGTGTTGATACATCAGTTGTTTATATTGATAATTGGAGAGTCGATTGATTGGAGTATCCATCAAATTCGCGTCAGGCAGGCTCGTGAGTCTTTCACCAATTAAGAAGTGAGAGGGTGTCAAAACGTCCATATCATTCGGACTCGGTGAGAGTGGGGTCAAGGGTCGGGAATTTAAGGCTGCTTCTATTTGTGTGATCAGAGTAGAAAAACTGTCAAAAATTTGGGGAATTCGAGGGAATGAACTTCCAAATCACACTTCCATTTGCAAAATAGTTCACGAGTGGAATCTCATCATTTTTCAAAAATTCAGCCAACGCCCACAAAATTTGTGCCATTGTCAGACCATATACGAATTGGTTTGCCCCTACGCGAGCAAAATCTTCGAAATGTAATAATGAATGCTTCTGAGGTGAATGAAGAAATTGATTATAAATGAATTGCTCGGGTGGAGAAGTGGAAAAATAGACAGACATAACATTTTGATAGTCTAGCGCCACGACCAGGCTTATCTTTAATAAAAAATGGACCTGCGTAGTCCACTTCTGTAGTGATGAAAGGTGGCATTGGTCGAACTCTTTATTCTGGTAATATGCCCATAATTTGTGATATACCCTCAGGTTTTGTTCGAAAACATCGAACACATGAAAAACGATTCTTTTGGTCAGCTTCGTATATTTACACAAGCTCCGTAGGCTTTCATGGAAGCGTCAGAAAAACCATGTATTTCCAATCTACTAGGGTTTGTACAAACTACGCGTCTTCTCATTTGCAGATTATTCAGGGAATGAAATTGATTTCTCAACCGATACCATTGTGTATGGATATCAAACGGAAATGTTTCATCCTAACTAACCTTCATTGTCCATAAAGTTTGAAGTGCAATCTTAGCAATAACAACACAAGGACCCAACAAGCCAAGTGGATCAAACACTTCCGGAGTATCAGACAAAATTGTTCATTTCGTTATTTTATCAGACTCTGAGAAATCAATACTCTACTTGAGTACATCTAATCCAAAGGACCAATAGCATCCAAGCGTTTTATTTTGTTCTTTTTTGCCAAAATGTACATTTCCCAAGTTTGAAGGACTACATTTTTTCTGTTCAACAACTTGTGAATTATTGCTAATTCATTTCCTCAATGGAAAACCATGTGACTTTAGTGATGATGACACATCATTACATAATTACATTGTTTCTTCAATTGAATCTCCTGCAGATAAAAAATCGTCTACATAAAAATAATGTAAAATGGCTTGTGCAGCCATAGGAATGTTTTCAAGGTTTTGAATGCCAATTTCTTTCAGACACCTCATTGCCAAAAATGGTGCTGATTCATTTCCGTAAGTATAAGTATTCAGAGCATATTCCTTGATATTCTCGTTTGGATTTTCACACCACAAGGTTTTTTGAGGATATCGTTGATCAGGATCTATCCAAACTTGTTTATACATATTTCCAATGTCTGCACAGACTGCTATATTGAATTTACGAAAACGCAATAGAATTTTCGATAAGTCATCTTGATTATTTGCACCTTTATATAGATTGTCATTAAGAAAAATGCCATTGCTTGTTCGTGCCGACTCATTGAAGACAACTCGAAATTTTGTTGCCGTACTCTGTTATTTTAGAACACCATGATGTGGTAAATAATATGATACTTGATCATTATCATCGAAATTATTATTTGAAGATGTACTTACTGAAGACATGTGTCCCATTATTTGATACTCCTCCATAATATCGCAATATATTTTATTCAATATTGGATTCTTACATAAACGCCTTTCTAAACTCAAAAACATATTTGACGCATGTATTTTATAATCCCCTGATTTGGACGGTAGATCTGATAATAGAACTTGTACCATAAACTTACCATCAGAAGATCTTATTGTAGTGTTCCAGGTTAGGCAATAGTGAACTAGCTACACAGCGGTGCGACACCAATATGGTCTGGTACGTTGTTTTGGAAGAAGCTATCTTATATCAGGAGCTATAACATTTCGAAGATAGAAACTCAATTGGCAATTTGAAGGTACCGCGACGTGTTATTTGAAGAAGTTGGGCAAACAAACATAAGTTGCGTGTCAACTTCAACACAACGTTATCACAACCATCTTTTGCACCAATTTGGTCAATCATTTTTAGATTTTTGATACTTTTCAGCTTCAACTGTAGGTAGCAGTCTACGTGAACTCTGCTAGATTGACTTAAATACTACCGCACAACCGCGCCCTCTCGCGCATGACATTACACTTTCCATGGTGATCAGAAATTGGTATATTTTTCAACCAAATAATTACCGAGGACCAGGATGGTGACTTTGTAATGAAGTGTTTCTGAACCAGCTTCATTACTAGACTAGTTCCGATCAATACCTGACAACCTGAGGCTGATTTCAGTTGAATTTCACTTGTTCGCGAGCTCGAAACCTGAAAACCTGAGAGAGCAGAGTAATTAATTGATTCCTGACTTTCCAATGCTTTTCCTGATAGTAAACTCCGATAAATATCACAACAATTCTAAAGACTTCAATGTTTATCAACCCTTTGCTGATGACCTGAAATTTGAATGAAATATTCACCTGTTAAAATGATGGATGTTTACCTGGTCGAAACTTCTTTGTTATTGAATATTATCGACTCAAATTCATTCAGTAGCATGAGCAAGGGTGATAGATTCGGTTCCCATTTATAGGGTTGAATATTTTTTTCCGCATTTTTGTGAGTTCAAGAACATGTGCTTGTAGATGCTAGTTCCTGCAGGCATAGTTGATGATTACGACCAATAAGAATCCAGGATTGAGCTGTCCTTGTACCGAGGTCGATGGAAAGGGTGAATACTGAAGCAGCTGAGGGCTGGTCTCGACTCTATTCGCTCTGATTTACTAGTCTCTATCATCTACGCTAGACACTCTACTCTGCACCGGTGTCTCTCCTGGTTCTCTTACTGATCTCCTAGTGCTCTCATATTCCATTCAAAGCTAGTGTAAAGTATTAATGTATAGCGATTTCGTGTTGCACATGTACTTGAGATTGTATAATATTTTTCAGGATTATTATTCATCCTGTAGAGAGATCCATTTCATTCCTGTTAACCCTATTGTTTTTCATACCGATACTCACTCGACCTGCGTAACAAATCCAGAAATTTGTATTTGCGATTGAACGGTTTTTTTTTGTGAGTGCATATTTGATATTTCAATATTCTCATTTGTTGAATTGCTGATTATTATTGACGGTCCTGTGCACCCGTGTCCCTGGGCTTGGTATCCTGTCAGGCTGTGGCCGGTGATTGATGAAATGTTGACATGGATAAAAAAATATGATTAACCTTACTAAAATTCCGATATTGAAAATTTGAAAATCGAAGAAAAAGGAAAGATAAATATCAATTGGATCTGTTTTATTCGTTCGAAACTGCACTGAGAGAAACTGGATATTGAAAATATCTACCAGCTCTGATTGTAATAACCATTATAAACAAATTTTTTGTTCCTGATAATTTTGTTATTCACAACAGTATTCCCTCGATTCTGTAATTATTAGAATCGCATTCTTGAAACATTTGTAATACCCTTGAATGGACATTTGCTACCATCATAATGCAGGTGTGTTATGACATTATGAGGTTTATATGAATTCTAGCCTATTTATATTTCTTATTGACATAGCTCGTTTTGTGAATTGTGCTCATCATTAATGAATTCAGATTTGTCCCAATAATCCTAGCTATTTGGTTTTATAGCATTGTACGTTAACGAATAACTATAGAAATTCACATGTATGACGGTTATTAGACAATCATTCGACAATCGTAATTCGGCGTAATTCTCGATCATGAGTGCCGTGTTCAATTATAATTGTTCAATGATTTCGATCCTTCGAATCGTGTTGGTGGAGGTGTGTGATTTAGCAAAATTTTGTTATAGTGCTGGCTGTGAACGTACCTAATAATACGAAGATGAAGTTGGTATCTATACATAGACTGTACGTTGTAACTAAGATGATTATCCAGGAATATCTATCTATTTTCTAATTTGTTCAGATATTTATGCTGAATTCAGTTGAAGATATGTTTTCCTCATTGTTACTTGAATAGTAGATATTATGTACTCATCTTTCCAGGTATTAGTATGTTTTTGAATAATTTATGTTGAAATCTCGAACCATCAAAAACTTTCACTTGAAATATTGAAATATTTGGAGGAGTTATATTTTCTCCAAAGAGAACATTGAAATCTCATAGTTCATATAATTATGATGTTTGATTTACTTGAACCAAGTCCTGAAGAAAATTTGTTTGTAGTTTTGTTCTGAAGTTTTTGTTTAGTTATCAATGTCACAATTTCTTTTTCAGTATTACGTTACTTTTACGATCACACTTCGATTCATTATACAGGGACATGATTCACTTATTTCCATGTCTCCTTTCATTTGGACCATATCTTTTTTGCTATCCCTAAAATTGTGGCGTCAAAAAATCTTTCCCTATATCTTTTCAATGAACCATTTGTTGGAGGTTGTATGTCCTTTTAACCTATCTCCTTAACCTTTTTTACTCACTTTTCTGGAAAAAAATGCATTCCCCATATATGATCGAGTGAAGATTTTGCTATCTATTATACGTAGTAGTTTTTCTTTAACTTGCCTCTATAATTTGTGAAAGAGGTCTATTGGGAGTAGGATACACCGTGCATTGCATCACTGCAATGTAAAAAAGTATTCTGCATGCCCACTTTTCACGGCATAAAACTGGTTTATTTCGAAAAACTGAATGATAGATGAGATTCTGAATTGGAATATCTGGGTTTCTGGGAGAGAAGTTTTTTTTTACAATTATTATTATTATAACTTCGTAGGAAGAGAAAATAAGTATTCAACTTCTCATTTTTTAATAATTCATCAGTATGCATATAGATGATATTTCTCCGAAAAAATCGAACACTATTGTTAAAAAAAACTTCTAGAGAAACACAGATTTTTCAATTCAGAAACTGACCATATTTTTTTGTTTTTTGAAAAAATCAACTTTGGATCATGAAAAGTAAGTGTGTAGAATATTTATTTTCATTGCAGTCATTCAAAGTACGGTTCATGATGCATACCATCGAAGAATGTTGATCAGATAAGCCAATTACCACTGTTTGATGAATAAACTAGAGTAGAAAAATATTGGGATAACTGTAGAAAATGAGCTATTTTACAATAGTATGTCAAAATGTCAGGTTTTATTCAGATGGTGACTAGATGGTGATTGTTCCAGCATTAGAAATTAAACTCCAAAAACGCTCTGTCTTCATATAGGCTAGAACTGTGAAGTTTCTTCACGATATGATCTCTTTTTCGCCTGATAGGAGAGAGTGTATTTGAAGGCTCGTTTCATTTTCAATTTTGGAAACCCTTTACCATAACTTAAGTTTGCTCACATGCTCACATGAATCGTGCATAAGAGACTCCACTATTTTTGTTATGAAGAAAAACAGGCCCAAGCATTCAGCTTTCCAGAAGAATTTGGGGAATTTTGACATTGACACTGACATCATTCATCATATCCTTGAGAAAATATTAGTTCTGAACAAGCTGTGAAGATGACTCTGCAAAAACAATTTTTTATATCAGAGCTAAGGTAGATCTCACAAGGTCGGCTCTTGGCCAAGAAAACGTTTAAATAACTAAAATTGTCACTCAACGGTATTTACAAAGGTAATTCCTTCAGAGAATACTTACTAGTTTGTAGTTGGTTGGGTGAACGTTGTAATAACGTTGTAATTTAACTAAGGTCATGCTATTAGTTGAGCAGTTGGAGGAATTGGGGTGGAAATAATTTCCACAAAAACGCAGTTTCCATTTTCTGAAGCCTCATTCGATACCCCTTACACTATGTTAAAAATATAGATGCATTCTTTCATGCAAAAATGTTTTGATGCATCTTTTTATATTTCAGGTGCCCAAACCGAAATGATTGTTTCACAACTCAACACATGTTCCGTTACCTATGTTAGGATCTTCAGGATAGGATTCAATCGAATTCCATAATCTTTCTAAAAATGATAATATGGTTAGCAGATCTCAGAATTCGTGTCGAGGTGTGAAACAATAATTTTGGTACGTGATTGAAACTATTCTCTGTAATCGTGAATGAAAGGTTCCATTATTTGATATATTATTCCAGGTATACCTAAATATAGTGAATTAAAAGCGATGGAAGATAACAAATGTTTATTATTTTCGTCAAGTACTGATGATAGTTCGAATTGTGTTAAATTGACTGCTAAAGGTGTACAAGGTAAGTGCTAGCAAGTAGCAGCAAGACAAAATAACTGAACTCTTGGAACCAGTGCCTATTCATCCTCTAATTGTTCACGTCGAATGTCGTCGTTTGTACGTAAATCTGAACAAGATAAAGAATGATCACAGGTTGGAATCAGATCCTGATAGAGAAGCATCAACTAGTAGCAGCAGCAGCAGCAGCAACAGAGCTTTGTGATCTGAACTTCCGACATTCGCATTCGAAGATAAATGTTTGTTTTGGGACCAATTCATCAAGGAAACTGAGAAAATAATCAAATCTGCAATTTCACCAGTACGAACTATTGCGTTTCGACAAACTATTATTGATGTGCGTGATGCAAGAAACGATTTTTGATCATCAAATGTCCTTGCACGTCTTCTTTTCGTTATCGATACTTGCCAGCAGCAGATGCTCTGTATAATCAGATAATATGTAGTGTGAATTTTGGAAAAGGCTACTCTATTCCTAAGAAACATCAACATGATATTCTCAATGAACAGACAAAGTTAGCAGGACCTCCTTCAGAAAAATAAAGAAGATTCCCTTTTAGAAATATGCAGGTGGCTCAAGGAAAATGATGAACCAATTTCAGTTCAGGAGTTGCTGGACAAAATAGCAGAGCTGCTGCCAGAAAATATCGAACCTTACACACTGTTCGTCGTATGCATAAAAAATTAGAAGAATCTTTCTCGGATGACATTATGATATTGAGATAAAAAGGTAGAGCTAATATGATCGTAATAGGGAAAACAGTTGCCAATATAATTCCTGATTATCAGCGACAAAATTTTTCAGAAGATCCAGATGCTGAAAAATTTCGGATAGTTGAAGCAACAGCTGAACTGATTAAGAATTTAATCAAGTTGATGAGAACATCCTTAGAGTTTTATCCTTCACCAGAAGAAATAAGTTCCGGGCAGGAAAATAATAAGCTTTCACCCGACATTTTGAAAACATTCTTGGATATAATAATCAACAAAAAATCCTCAAGTTTGGAGAAAAATTCAAATAAACAGGCACTAATGCAAGATGCAAGGCCACGATCTATCATATGTTCGATTCATCTAGGTGTTGGTGTGCAGTATCATCGAGATTTTCGATCTCGGGTACTTGTCGATGAACTTCATAAGCTTGGGTTTTCTGTATCATATGATGACGTACAGAAGTTCTTGCAAAACTAAAGTAGATGGACCTTGTGGAACCAGATGCATATGTCGACTATACGGAATATTTTGCACAGTATTGTGCAATAATTGTTCGGGAAGGTACCAATATTCCAATCGAGGAAGTTGGAGATAATGAATGAACTTCTGTCACATGCTAAATATGCCATTTTTATTAGGTATATGATTTATACGTATTAACGAATAAACGAATATTGGAAACACTGTATCCTTATTTGGAACACAGGTATCATTCTATATTTTCTCATATATGCTATTCTATGCATTCTGAACGGAGAAAAGCAAGAAAAAATTTTGTGGGAATTATTTCCACCTCAGACCATTTTTCATCGCATATCTACTACACTATATACGTTGTTCCGTGGTTTGGAAAACGTCGTTCAATGAATGACAAATTCAAACACCAAGTACAACGTTAGTTTTGATGTATTGTGTGGTTGTCGTCGCCCACTCACTTGGCAAAGTTGGAAGCTATGTTGATGCAATGTTGAAGCAATTACTAAAATGGACGTTCAGCAATATTGTGAAGGTGAAGTTTGATAATGTAGCGTTGCAGCAATAAAACATGTTGCTGTGACATTGGTGGAATGTTACATTCACAAATTCACATTCGCAATATTGCTGAACGTCTGTTTCAGTAATTGCTACAACCTTGCATCAACATAGCTTCAGATTTGCTTAGTGGGAAATTGCTACTTGGGAATAAGATCTGTTCGACTTGTCCTGTGAGACGTTAGGATTATCTGTAAAGTGGGCTTTGGGCTACAGTGTCTTTAACTTCCAAGGTAATCATTTATCTCAGAATTGATAACAGATCGATACTTATCAAACTCTGCAGGAGATAGAATCAAATACTGTTGAAGCAGTTCTTTTTAAAAAATGTCATGTTACAATAAAAAAAAATTCTACATATATGATATGGGATTTCAATATGCAACAAGTACCAAACTGTTGCAGTATTTCGATATTCTGCTCTATACATTACTCTTTCTCTCATAAGTTGATACCTGATGCCTCATACTGATAACGTGGTCAAGAAAATATGAGATAAACTCACACACATTCTATTTATACCTAGCGAAAACTTCGACAGTTATTTATATCGTTATGCTTTATTCCTCTTCTTTAGTCCCAGCCAGAATCCATCTCTACTAGAAAGGGTGAAGGTTTTTCCAAATCTCAATGGAAACGGGGTTTTTTCTATCACAACAATGTCAAACCGTGCCATCAACATTGCGATTAAGGTTTTGCACTCTAGAAGAGCAAATCTCGAACCTGAAAAATTAAATGAACTCTCAATCGGACCAACTTCAGAAAATAATGTAATCACGAATATGCATGGTACCCAGACAGAATGAGGCCACAGCGCTCGATTAACACAACTATACAAAAATCGTCTAGATGGACCATGCAACTCAGGATCAAGCGTTTCGCTTGCGCATCGAACCTTGTACCAATTTCTCGATTGTATTTCTCACTGCCTGAGGAAGGTGTAGTTCGAGATCCACCACGACCAAATTATTTATTCATTTTTGGGATTTCAGATAGAATTCAACGTGGATGTGAATGCAGGCTTTCACTGATGGTACCTGTTCTATTTTCACTCATATCAATCATACATTATCGTTGATGTATTCCACTGCCAGACGGTACCCTCAAGTATATGCTGTCATTTGTTAACGTGATTTGTTGCCGTATTGAGGAACAGTTCATTTCATATTATATCCATAACGTTGCAGTCATACGTAACTTATGACTTTCAGGTACTCATAGAAAGACTTGTCTCATGAAATGGTACCAAGTTCTACTTCATTTTGGTTGGTTTTCCCAATGCTCGCTTCGCAATGTTTTGAATTTTGTTTCTTCGATTGCTTCTGATCATCTTAAATTTTTCAGTTAACATCTGAGGCTGATGTAAATGAATATATCAGACCACTCACAGAGGTGGAGAACTCCAAAACAATAACTGAAGGATTTGAGAAGGTACACAATTTGATACTAATATTGAGAATGATTCTGGGTAGTAGGATGTGATTAGGTATCTTCAACAAATTAGAGGAAGACAATCCAAGAAATCGAAAATATTGCAAGCATAACCATTGAAGAATGATAAGGAAGTTGTGAAAGAACAAGAAGTGAGAGTAGCAGAAAATGCCATTGAGTTGCAATGCTCCTCATCACTCTCTAGAAGGTTGCAATGAAGAAATTTATTGGTTGTTTCTATAACTGTAATGAATTTGTTATATAAAAATGTCATTGCAAATTCCACTTTATATGCTCTACAAAGAAATTAGATACTAAACACTAATGAAGATAAGCTGTTAGTCTTCATAGGTTAGAATATATTGATGGGATACCATGAGGTTCCTAGTTGGAGGCACTATTGGTCTACATCGAGATCCAGGAGAATCATTGGTATCTTCGACAATGTTCAAGGATCGATTCGATGCAATTTTGAGCAACCTATACATATAAATCATAACGCACATATGCGCAACAAAAGAACATATAAACTAGATAAGTTACGACCAATGATTGATGCACTAAATCATTCAGCTGCACCTACAATGGTACGAAAGAACATGAACAAAAAATGTTGTTGAAAAATGTGTTTTTTCAAAAAAGAATCAAATGGATATAATATGAAGACAAAAATAGAACAGTGAAGGATGAATATTCAGTATTCGGACGTGGTGAAAGAGTTGCCCTGAGTTCGACTGAAGAGGAATGGAGAAAGAATCGTGTTATATATTTCAACAATAACTTCCTTATCTCACCTCTATTGAGGAAATTTAAGACTGAACAAACACTGGCATGAGGGACAGTAAGATTTGATAGGAACGGGCTACTTATTATGATTGATAACAAATGTCTGAAACTGAGAAACTATAAGATTCTCGCTTCCCCTCAATAAACATACAGGGTTGATTTAAATGATCGTAGCATCGTAGTGTCCGTTCAGAAATGGTGCCGCTCTCTGCTCATGTTGTTTACATAAGGATTGGAGCGATCGAATCTGTTATAGTTTCTATCTCCATAAGTGGAAAGCGGCGATAATGTACAGAAACCCTGTAGGAGTACAAGAGTGGCAGGATAAGAAGACTGCATAATGTGGCCACTAATTTTCATGCAAGGAAGGTAACCTACGTGGAAAAATATGGCTCAAAATTACAAGTTCCGGCTTCAACAGCAGTAGATCACAACAAGTTCTTTGGGGTTGTGTACCATGCAGATCGATTGGGGGATGTCTATTGTCCAGATAGAAGATCCAGAAAATGGTGTCACTGATTGTTTTGGATTCTAATAGGCATAGCCTCCCTAAGTACGCACGATGTGTCACGAACATTATATGAATTTCCTTTCGTAAGCTCCAAGAGATACAAAATGCCTGTGTTATTCATCAAGATTTTGGAAAGAAAAGTATCTCCTTGAATTTCGTCGCCTTGGGCCAAATAACGCATAAACGTTGTGCAACTACCAGGCGAAGTCTATAACAGCTGATGTTTGGCTCTCAAATAGGAATGCACATTGGAATATTTTTATTGACAAACGATGGGGATGTGAAGACTGCAGCAGAAAAGGTATATTCTGAACCTCTCTCAAAATGTTCTGTTGTCATACTATCAAGAATTGTTTTTCCCGAATTTTTTGATTGATCAGACAACATGGAGTTCTAGCCACGGACATAGGAACTACGGGTACCAAAGTCGTTTATAATAATGTTTATGGGTCCGGCTAGACGCTCGTGACAATACAGAATTATATTTACGAGCAAAGCTCCACTCACACGTCACATAGTGACTTTCTATGAATGAAATTTTGATATTCGGTATGGACATGTATTCAGTGATGCCCAAATTATTGAACATAGTCCTAGAAACTGGTCACTACCGGCTATACCGGTTCAAATTGAAGATGAATAAAATTACTGCAACTTCACTTCCGACAATTTTCCTCGTTTGACTCAGTATTTTCTCCAACATTTTGCTCAGAAGTGACCCAAAACTTGAAATTTGACTGTTTTGACAAACTGACCCATTTTCAAAGTGTTGTATCTAGGGCACTGCTAATTATTCAGTCCTGCAGTTGGAATCATATCGTAGCAAATTTCTTCTTTGAGACAGGTTTGGTTGTTTTTCTTGCTGATACACATACTTTTCAGGATTATAAGCAAAATACCAAGACAAATGCGGAAGTTTCGATATTTTTCGCCCACGTTCTTTCCAAACGCACTTGAAAATTTTGTTAGATGGTTCCAAATTCGGATTCATCACACCGAAACAGATAGGGAACGATGATGAAACCAACTACTGGATTTTTCGCAACGTAAATCTACAGTTAAATTGGGTACAACATTCAGAAGTGTATCACTATGTAGGAGAGTAAAAACACTAGGTAGCCCTGAATATTGAGTTTTCAGAGTATAATAGGTGAACCAATTTTCAATTCATCATTCTGGAAATTGTTGGAGAAAACTTGAAAAACACAAAACAATCTCAGACTTCGACACCCTATATATCGGAAACGAAGCTTTCACGCATAAATGTTCACATGACATTTCCTTCTTCAAAATAATACGCGTTTTTCAAGCTGTTGAAGTTATGCTATGAAAAACTGGCTCACCCATTAAGTCCACCATATCTATGCTCGGTATTTCCATCAGCAACACTCTTTCATGGGATAATCATGTCAGATCCATCGCAAAAGCTGCTTCACAAAAACTCGGATTCTTGTTCCGTGCGAAAAGCTACTTTACACCTCAACAGCTTCTCATGATCTACAAAGCGCAGATACGGCCTGTTCTAGAATACTGTTCCCACATATGGGGTTCAGCACCAAAACATACGCTGATGCTCTTAGATTCCATCCAGAGAAGAGCCATTCGCCTGGTGGGTGACACCACACTCACTCACTCTTTGACATCATTGGAACACCGTAGAAAGGTCGGCGAACTTTCACTTTTCTATCGATACTTCCACGGGAAATGTTCTTCGGAAATCTCTGCAATCATCCCTTCACTAGCAATACCAATCAGACGCACTAGACAAGCCCAGTCAGCACATCCTTTCGTTGTCAACCTCGAAAGATGTCGAACAGCACTTTATCAAGACTCCTTCATCCATAGAACGGCTAGGCTCTGGAATTCATTGCCTGTGGAAGTATTCCCAACAACATATAATCTCCAAAAATTCAAAAAAAAATCCAATACCTACCTCCTGTCCCTATCCTCCCTAGGAACGCACGATGTTCTTTGAACATTATAGGGATTCCCTCTCGTGCGCTCCAATCGATAAAAAAAAAAAAAAAAAAAAAAAAAAAAAAGTGAAATATGCGGTCTTCAGGACCCGAAAACTGTCCCGAATTTCATGAAACTTGTATCTCTGATCGTTATGAGCAGCATATTGAAACACATCCTTCATGATATGAACCCTAAACGCAAAAGACAGATGGGTGTCTTTCATTCAGAGGTTCGCCTCATACTATACCTTTAGCTTTTTGAACTCGATTCGGCATCGCTGTGGATACTTACCTATACAATTTCGAGGTCCACTTCCAAAAGGCAAATAACTCCCTGGTAGTATCTTCTTTCGATTTTCCTCACTGAATCTATCTGGATCGAATTTATCTGGCTCTGGAAAATAGTCTGGATTCATATGTATTCCAGCAACAGGAATGGATACCAAAGTTCCTTTATCAAGGATGAAATCAACCTCATTACTACATTTAGCTTCAATTTTGTAGTCTTTCACACAGGTTCTGGTTAAAATAAACCCCGATGGATATTTCCTGAGAGTTTCTGAGATAACTTGGTCTAGATACTTCATTTTGAGTAATGAGTCGTAAGAAATATGTCCATTGCCTTTTGCGATAACATCGTCAATTTCTTCCTGAAGTTTCAGCTGGATGCTGACATCTACAGCTAGTTGATAAGATAAAAAAGAAAGCAATGTTGAACTGGTATCGAAACCAGCAATAAAAAACACCAAAGCCTGAGCAGTGATCAGATCATCAGTTAGTTCTAATTGCATTCTGGGAGATTTTTCCTCTTGAGTTTCTTCGACACTAGCGAATCCACTGCTGATTTCTGTATTGATATCATCGTCATTTTTCAATCTACCTCGTTTTGCTTCCATGAGTAGATGAATCATATCAGGCCGGATTATCTGCTTCTCCTCTCTCATGGATATTGTTTCCTTGACTAGGCGTTGGAAGAATTCCGTAAGTTTTCGTGGAAATATCGGTATTCGAAATATCTGAAAATCAATTATATCAGATGTTGCTTTGATTATTTCGTGCTAGTACGACATTTTTCGAAAACTTCACAATATCCTCATGACTACTGAGAATAAGTAATAAAAGAGTTTCAGATTGAATTTATCTTGATAATTAAGCTGTGAAATCAACATAGATCGAGAAGTTTAATGTCATACAATTATAATAAGTACAAATTGAGTTATCGAATGAATCAATGGAATTGAATGAACCTCAAATATATGAAAAGAGAGAAACAAAAGAGTTGATGTATCAACAGCATAATTATTTGAACTCATCCACTTTGATATAGTGAATTCCACAATGAAAAGGAGTGAACACTCTCATTGAAGGACTATGTCTACCACAAAATCATTCAGATAGACGGCAGGATAGCGCAGTTGGTAATCAGAACATCGAAAGGTTGCTAGGTTCGAATCCCTGACAGAGAAGAGGAATTCTATTTGAAAAACGAGTTGTTGATTATTCTAATTTAAGTAGCCTCAGCCGGCGATGATTCCGCACGAATCGCTTCTGCGTTCCAATCAACAGTGCTCCTTCTAAGGTGGCGTATGGAGTCAGTAATAAAGCCTACACGAAATACACATGGGCTGGAGAACCTCTCGTAAGGCCGATGGCCAGTTGGTATGTACAATTATAACAACGAAGTGAATGAACTACTACTCCTACTGATTCAGTTATAAGTTACTTCCTTCCGAAATGTATTCAACAATCGGTATGAACGGATACTGTTCCGAATGTATCCAACCCAAATACCGAATTGTGTTCGAAACAAAGGCAGATTAACGCTTGACGACCACACACTGGTTTCGGACTTTTCACCCTTTTCAGTTCAGACAGTCCTCAGACCGCAATCTTTGTGAAACCTGACCTAACAAATATTCAAATCGACATTTATCTGCTCAATTGCAACATGGAAACAGCGACATCTATAGCAGAGGGAAGGAAATACTCCAAAACGGATATTTCTATCTCTATCGCTAAAAATCGGACTCACTGGCCGCTGGCGTTGAGAACCATCTCGAATAAAGGAAAGAGATATATACCAATCGTTTCAAAGATTTCAGAAGAATATAAGTATTTCAATTTTCCATTCCACTTTGAGCGTTTTGACTATTTTGTAGTTCTCATAATCAGATCAGAGCATTATTTGCATTTACAAATACTTTTTGGTATTCAAATACTTTTCTGTATTTAAATACCGAGTATTTGAATACTTTCTGGTTCAGGTAATTATATTTATACTCACAAATATTTGTTGAAATATATTCATAACTTAGTATCTGCAAATAGATTCGCAAAGTATTTAAATATATCTGAAGTATTTAAATACTTTCGGAGTATGTATTTAACTTCGGAAGTATTCAAACTTTGAAGGTTTTCATATACTTTGGAAGTATTTAAATACTTCGGAAATTCTCAGATATTTTCAATATCCGGAAGTATTCAATACTTAATATTCAAATACTTCTCTCAAAGTATTTGCCCAGCTCTGCTCATAGTCACTCATCTTCAAGATTTATGACTCTTCTCAATCCATTTTTCACACTAATTTTATTCTCCATTCCATTTTATCCCATTTTAACATTCTTTTGCCTTTTTGGTTCTCTTTATCATTTTTATATAACAATATAGGAGTCCGAAACAAGTCTACTCTTCATCAAGTGTCAATAACAATTCTCTAACCCTACAAACTTTTTTTTCAGATCGATATACCTACCCGCTTAACTTTCTCATATAGATCGACAATGGTCAAACCAACAACTAATTGCTTTTAAGATCGATTAACAAATCCCAGTAGTCCCAATGATACGTTTAGTTGACATTTTCTGGAAGTGGAATGAGTAGGATAAACGTCACCAGTTATTCTTGAACAGTGTCATCCCAGTCATAACATCAACGTTATATCAAATACGTTTCGATAACATATTGTATTCATCGTGAATAAGTTGTTCGAACGTTCACAATTAACTATACAGGCAGACTGACAAAAAACGCCCCGATCCGTAGCGCCGCTATTTATTATCCGATTTTGAAAAGCAAGAATTCAAGTGAAATAACTCATGAGATACTACAAGGTGGCACAAACAATTTTTTTTTCCAATTTCAACTATAACCACCGATTGTCAACTTTTTTTTTCAAATACCATTGTATATTTTTTAATTTTTTTTCTGATAGAGATTTCTTTTCTGAATACAACGATATATCACACTTGAGGTCTAGCGAGAAAGATTACAGAGATATAGGGTGTTCAAAATCGAGATTTTTCAACTTTAGGATCTTTTGTGTTGAAACTATTCATCATTGGTCAAAACGGCTCACATGTCTCTATCTCAACTTTTGATTTACTATCTACTGACATTAATTGGAACAGATACAGGGTGATCAGAATTCTCTGATTCTTGAACCACCCTGTATTTGTTCCAACTAAATGTCAGTAGATAGTAAATCAGAAGTTGAGATAGGCACATGCAAGCCGTTTTGACCAAAAATGAATAGTTTCGACACAAAAAAAAATCCTACAGTTGAAAAAGGCTTTGGAAGTCTTTGGTCGTTGGAAGTCTGGTGTACACATTTTTCCTGGAGATTTACCCCTCGGATCACCCTGTATCTGGTCCAATTACATGTTAGTAGATAGTGAATCAAAAGTTGAGAGAGGGACATGGGAGTCATTTTGAACGAATATGAATAGTTTCGACACAAAAAATCCAAAAAATTCAAAAATCTCAATTTTGAACACCCTATATCTCTGTAATCTTTTCCGCTAGACCTCATGTGTGATACATCATTGTATTCAGAAAAATAATCTCAACCAGGAAAAAAATTTGAAAATATACAATGCCATTTGAAAAAAAAAGTTGACAATGGGTGTCGTTATAGTTGAAATTGGATGAAGAAATTGTTAGAGCCACCTTGTTGTATCTCATGAGTCATTTCATTTGCTTTTTTGTTTTTGAAATCAAATGATAAATAGCGGCACTACGGATCGGGGCGTTTTTTGTCAGTCAGCCTGTATGTTTCTATTCTGACTATCATTGATATGAGTGTCACAATAGTTTTCAGTAGGTTATGAAATTTTTCAGTAGATCAATATGCAAATCAGAAGATTACTGAAAATTCAGTAGAACTGGCAACCCTGCTGCGGACGAAAATCGATTGTGAACGAAATGTTAGTGTCTGCAGACGAACAGTACTCGCCTTTGAGAATAGTCGGTTTTTCATTCGAAAATTTTAACGGAAAATGAGATTTTTTGTAGCCGTCGGCGAAAAATATATTTTCGAAAATGCGGTGTTGCTACATCTATGAGAAAGTAGTAGAAACTTTGGATCTTCGAATGGAACACCCAATACATATTTTCAGAATCTCCAACAATTTTTCAGCAAATTTGTCTTGATACTTCCCTATACCTATCTGTTATCGTTTCCGAAATGAAAATTAATTAAAATTTTTCGAAAATCATGACCTCTAAAACTACTGATATCTTGGTGTCAAGAAGAGCTATGGTGACGAGATTTGGTTCGGAGCTAGTTTATACTTGTATGCTTCCCACACTTTTGCTCGATCTTCATTACTTCAATACAGGGTGGTGAAAAAATACAGTTTTTTCGTCTGCTTGAAAAATTGACTGAACGTTGATCTTGTACACTTTTTTATTGAATACGACTGTATATCATGCCTATACCTAACTAGTCAGATTTCGGCCTCATGAGCATTCATTTGTGAAAATGTTCTCGATACGTATGGATTACCTTCGAAAAGAGCACTGGGAAACTTGAAAGTAGGAATATTGATATGAATAAATGAAACAAAGTGAAAGAATTATGTGGAATATTTAAAAAAGGTTCTAATCGCTCAACGTTCACTTCACTTCCAAACGCTTCAAAATGCGAGTGTTGACTGCTTTTGTCGTTGCAGATCTGATGGGATTCGGATCCAAATCTTCAAATGTTTTGGTGATCCTTCGTAACAATGGATCTCTCAAACGCACGGGTGTAAACTTCTTCAAACATTCTCCACAGATACAAAAAGAATAATCAGGTAATCTCGCTGGCCAATTCAATGGTTCCAAGCGTCTTATGCACCGATCGTCGAAGAAGTCTTTGTGCAGGAGCCCTGTCTATAGTTGTTACCGACACTATACAGTGTGGAAACTTTAACCGGAATAAGTTGAAATGTAATTTTGAAATTATTTTATATTATTATTCAACGTACCAATAGTTCAAAATATGTGTTGAATAATTGATGGCAATTTTTTGCCACAGCTTCTATCTGCTATTCTCTACCTGAGAGCGAAACTGTATTAACTCCATTTTTCCTCAAATCGGTATCAAGTTTTCTTTCTACTAAACGACACTCGCTTTTTCACATGGAATATAGTATTAAGTCCTATATAATATACTTTCGAAGTTAGCCAAGGTTGAACAGTATTATATCATTAACCTTCTCCGAGCAAAAGAGTATTATATGGAGTTAATATTGTTGAATAAACTTAACATGTGTGGACAAAATACAGTTTTTTCGTGTAAAAGAGTATTATGAAGTTGATTTTGTTATAGAAGATTTGTAGGTAAGGACATGATACAGTTTTCAGTGCCATGTATTTTGTGGGACGAATCTAAGTCAGGACGTGGGGCAAATCAAATGGCTTCTGGCATTCTCAAATTGGCAGAGACTTCAAGTGAGAGCATCAAAGAGATCAATATCTGGTCAGATAACTCGGTCAAAAACTTTCAATGCTGCTTATATGGTAGCACCTGATTTTGGAGATTTTAAATCTTTGTAGACTTCGTATAGCTCACCCTTTACTGTACGTAAGAGAACTGATGAAAGTGAAGGTTTTTCATATGTCAAACGTGGTTCTCCTACAAGCACGCAGTGGAAATATAGGTGTATTATTGTATTTCAGATCACATTTTGAGGCAACCAAGTTTGAATGTGTCGATCTTGAAAGAAATAGCAGGCGTGTTGTTTTTTTCCTGAGCTTTCATCTCAAATTCGTTAGCAAGCGGAAGAAATTTCGATCAAGAATTATAACCACCTACAGTCTTTACTGCCCTTGATTCCAAGCATTTTTCACGGTTTTTATGGAAATTTAGCTCATTCTGATAAGACAACGAACGATATTCAATAATCAACAGTAGTTAGCTTCAGTTTCCTGTCCTTTTTTTGACGTTGCAATCATTAAAAATTGAAAATAAATAATTTCAGAATACATTCACAGTATTTTATTGCCCATATTAACACCATTTTCATTTTCAAGAAAGTATTCAATACAGTTTTTCATCGAAGTATTAGGGTCGAACGGTATTAACTCCATCAAATTGACTTTTTAATTTTTTTTTTTTTTGAGAAATTAATGAAATATTTGGAAAATTAGCCAAGGAAAATCTGAGAATATCCACATTTCATCATTGAGTTCATTTGCTTCTTTGATTGAATACATATTTTTTATCAACTTGATGTCTATATAAACTCTCAAATTGCTCTGCTGTAAAATTTGATTTTTGTGAGTTAATACAGTTTGGCTCTCAGGTACAGTATTGTATCCCAGTGTTTTCATAGAGCCACGAAGAGAAATTTGGTTATTTTTGTCAGATTCACAGTGCCTATGGGTGGAAATGCTTTAGATCACTGTCACTACAAGTCGAAATTTTGATTAAAATTCGTTGAAAATGTATTGAACTTCGAAGCAATATTTTGATTTTATGCGACCCCCAAACGTACTGCAAACTGAAATATGATCAGTACTCTGGATTCCTCTACCAACCAGCATTTGAAAAAACATGTTGTGGTTGATTCTAGCTACCCCTGAAGGGTAATATTCTCCATATCGCTCGCCCAATGTAGATGAATATATTTACACGTTGACGTGTATTATTCCAATTGAAGTATCCAGCCTGTATTCTTTAAGTGGCACATTATCGACGAAGTTATCTACAGTATATTCCAAAATATTTATAAGAACTGCGTGAAGTGACGAAAATGTCTATGTTATTAGGAGACTGTCACAACATCCCAACGTTACTGTCATATGGTAATCATGGCTTGCTTAACAAATATACCTTAATGGGGATACCATTCTGCAGGAACATTTCCACAAATAAATGCTGATGAGTCCGAAACTTGACTCTTTAGGTATAAGCATGATATACATAGATCGAGAGCCAATTTCAGCAGCTTCCCAAATTTCAATGATATACAGGGTGTTTCAACTGAAATAATCGACTACCATTCACTTTCCTAAGCAAACGAATAAACTGTATCTTTCACCACCCTGTATCAAACTAACGGAGATCAGGATGAAGCATGAGAAGCCTCTAAGTATCATCTAGCATCGAACCAAATTTCATCACATAGCTTATCTCGAAGATATCAGCATTTTTAGAGGACATGATTTTCGAAAAAAAAAATCTGATTGATTTTCATTTCGAAAACGGTAACAGGTATAGGGAAATATCAAGAAAAGTTGTAGGGAAATCTTCAGAGATTCAAAAAATATTATTATATATGGAGTATTCTGTTTGAAAAATCAAAATACCGCATTGTCGAAAATATTTCCGTTGGGTGGAAAATGTTCAAAAAAGCTCTTCATCAAATTCTCAAAGTATTCCGGTGTCTAGTTCACAATTAACGTATCATATCAGCCTGTGAACGTTTCTAGCTGGAACAATACAAGAACAATTTTCCGTATCTCTGTAAAGATATGAATTCATGATTTGAAAACACATTCTCACTTTTGAAATTCGTTATTCTCCTACCACAAATTCAATGCGTTTTCAACGGTCACTAATTTTGAATTTTGTTTCGACGAATAGGTGTGTCCACTGAAAAAAACCAAAATAATACATAAGCATACCCACCAACCTCAAAAAAGTGTGGGAAAAATGCAGCAAAAATGCTTCTGAACACAGCGAAACCTTTTGGTTGAGATATTCCAGATCCCATTACGAAAAACTCATTTTTATCGTTTTTCAAGGAGTCACATTCAACTCCAAAAGCACAAGTCGCAATCACGTCACTGGCAAATTTCGAATATGTATTCTTCATTTCCAGCTCTATGACGGCCTCAGGATGGTTATGTAAATGATTCACAAAATTTTCAGCAGCTTCTGAAAAGAAAGAAAAGAAATAATTATGGAATGAATAAATGAACGATTGTCTTCCTCTTTCAGTTCGTCGCAACTTCTTGCTTTTGCCAGCCAAGAAACTATCATCAAGAAGGGTCTACTCAAGTGCAAATCGGTTGAATAGGATGATTTGAGAGATTTCTAGTTTGGTCTGAAACATACCTCAAAAAAGATTCTACTTTTTTGCATAAGTTATCTCAGACAACTAATAATTATTACTAGGAATGTAAATGTGAACTTTTCCTACTCTCCCAAGTTCTTTTTATCAAGCAAACCTTGATTCTTTGGTTCTTGTACTCGAGCTAATGCCAACAAAATTCAACTCTTCGCATCTGACGAAAATATCCAGTCATTGATCATGGAGCTATATTCGTTAAATCAAGGAACATTGAATTGTTAAATCATCAATGAGAAGAAGAATGTTGCGACCACTGCATACGTTTTCAGGGCCTGTTATATATCTTACTCTTATTTGTTTCCGAACACCAAACCGCACAATACGATTGACAGTTTGGATCATGTTGTGCTCTGGGACGATAGACTGATTATGCAGTATACTCTATCTATAGATTGATTGATATACAGTTCTCAACACACTAAATGGACCACTCATAATTTGACTCTATTTCCAAGACCTGTATTTCTTGAAAAAATTGACAGATCTTCATGCGGTTTTCGATATCAGATGTGATATTTCATCGGCTTCAAAGAGAGCTAGAACTCTCTGAGAAAGTCCGCAGAACAAAACATACACAGGGTGTAAAGTGGAACCATTACACTATAGTCTACATTTCAAATGCGGCGACCTCGAGAAAATTTTTTCTGATCAAAAATCAGTCATATTATGATACACTGGGACGTCATCTCGGGACATTTTCGTGATTTCTCCTTAATTGGCCATTGGAACAAAATTTCGATTTTTTGTCGAAAGTCTTGCGCTGACTATTGGAAAGGACTGTTTTCATGTTTTGTGGAAGACAATGAAAGGCGAAAAAAGCACTATTGTGGAATATATAGGATGATGAGAAAATAGGACAAAATCTCATTTCAGTAAAAAAAAACAAAAATGGTGACTAAAACCATGGCCCATTCGATTCAGTATATTCAGAAACGGCCTTCTCGATATCCATTATTTATATTAGACTATTAACTCGAGACATTTTCAAAAATTCGCCTCTAATTGAAATACAGGATGAAAATTTTCAATGCAAACTTGTTTCCTGATATCGATAATTCTCATCAACTGATATCCAATATTTTTTGTCCAAATATGAGACAGAGAGTATTGTTGTTCAATATATTGAGTGTTTCAGAACTCACAGCTCAAGTGGACCCATAGAGAAAAATTTCAAGAAATGCAAGACTTTCGAAAAAAATTGAATTTTTGTTCCAATGGCCAATTAAGGAGGAATCACAAAAATATCCCGAGATGATAGGTCCCAGTGTATCATATTATGACTGACTTTTGATCAGAAAAAAAATTCTCAAGTTCTGGCAGCATTGTAATGTAGACCATAGTGTAATGGTTCCACTTTACACCCTGTGTACGTTTAGTTCTGCGGACTTTTTTAGAGTGTTCTAGCTCTCGTTGAAGACGATAAAACATCCCATCTGATATCGAAAACCGCATGAAGATCGGTCAATTTTTTCAAAAAATACAGATCTTCGAAATAGATTCAAATTATGAGTGGTCCATTTAGTGTATTGAGAACTGTAGTTGGCTTAAAATTAATTTCAATCGTTGCTATCTTTCTTTGTTTTGGTAACTTGGAAGAAATAATAACCAGTCTAGTTTGAATAATCTTCAAATGAGGTTGCATTTTAATTTGGCTGCCACTTACAATACTACATTTCGGCGACAAGGATACAATATGAACATAAGCTGACAGAAAAATATTCACATTCAGAGCATATGGCACAGGAAACTGCAACTGCACTAACTCTCCAGGCCTCTACAAGCAGTATTATGTTGAAGGGATCCTCATCGATATAAACCAAAGCGGTGATAGAAGTGCACCAACTACAAACCAATTCTAGTAAAATTACTCCCAAAAAGTGCACCTCTATGAGGAGAATTCCTAGATGTTTACGTTGTGTAGGACAACATTGAGCAAAAAACTGTGAATCAGTACATCAATTCTGCAAGAAGAATGGCCATATCAGAAAGCTTGTTTAGCAAATCGAGCAAAAATTTCGGCAGTAGCACAACCAAGATGAAGAATCACCATCAGCTGAAAGTGCTGTCCTGTCCATTGAAGATGTCTACGAGTCGACAATGTTATAATGTCTCGGACAGTACAGGTTCTACCATAGACAAGATTGTAGTTCCGGTAATAATCATCGAAACGATGCAAACATGGCAGTAGATTCTAGAGCGGCCCATAGTATGATGAAAGAAAAGGTTTTCAGAAAGAATTTCGAGCGTAATGACCCAAAATTGAATAGCTCGAATGTTTTTCTCGATCGGCAACATTAAACGTCTTGCACTCCTACCACTAATTGAAGTTAAGTAAATTCGGCCAAGTTCACTAGGTGGAGATTGGTTTATAGCGTTTGAACTGATAATAAGCAAGATTCATAACTTTCCGAACTATATAGCAGAATGTTCTCATGTTTTTCACGGCAAACTGGGTTGATTCAAAGGTTTATTCATAAGTTACAACCAGAGCCCAGACAGCATACTCATGGCTATCGAATCTAGAAAGGTACCATTTGCCAATGAGGTGATTAGAGAAATAGACAGATTAGTGGAACAACATCCCAGATAACACACATACATCCATTGGATGTCCATTTTGAATCCATTAGGTAGCCGGATGTCCATGGATGTCCAATGGACATCCATTGTGTATATGTACAATGGACATAGAGATTTGTACATACAATGGACATCCATTTTGTAGTTGTACAATGGACAACGAAATTTTTACAGCCAATGGATATCCATCATACTTATATCCAATGGAAATCGTTTCGCAAAGTGTATATGTGTCATTTATGACTCTTCTATTTCAATTGAAATATTTTTACCAATAATATATAATATATATATGAACATTAATCACGAACAACTTCGCACTCGGTACTATTTTTCAAGATTTTATACGTCTCATCATTTTTGTAGGTTGCGTACCTATATAGAGGTAGGTACTTATTTTAAAGTTGATTTTCATCCAATTTCAATTTTAAACCATTTAGGCCGTGCAAATAAGATCGATATGGGCAAATATTATACGGCGGGTTTCTTTCGAAAAAGATGAATCACCCTGTAATACTTTTGATAAGGGCCGTGTAAAAGCTTTATTGCGGCACTAAACTTCAGCAAATTGCATTTTCTCTCGATGTGTAATACCGTGAATACGAAATACTTGCTATAATATTTATAACAGCTCAGTGGTCCAGAGGTTAGCGTTGTGATCCACGAGATCGGGGTCGGGAGTTCAATCCCCTCAAAGGACAACTTTTTTTTAATTTCTACGTTCTGGCTGGACAAAATTTGGATATCCAATGGAAATCCAATGTATTCCTGATGAGTATCCAATAGACTTATCATTGGAATGGACATAAGTTGGATTTTTGGTAGACATCCATTAGAGTTCTAATGTGTATACAATGGTATTTCAAATGTAATGGACATACAATGGATCTTCATTGGGAATCCATTGGATGTCTGATGAGTATCCAATAGACTTCCAATGGAAAGGACAAATATTGGATGTCCAATGGAAATCCATCAGATGTCTAATGGAAAGCCAATGGACTTCCAATGTATGTCCAAACTGTTGGACATGTATTATCCAATGGATGTCCATTGGACAAATACTGGACAATGCCGTCCATCCAATGGATGTCCAGGGTATCCATAGCTGGACATCCATTGGTTGTCCAATGGATTCACTTGTGTTGTCTGGGATGTGCTCGAACTAGTGGCACACCCTAGATGGGTGTTATCTACAGCGGTAATGTCGTGCGAACATGCGGGACTATTGGCAGTGCCCTCCATCAAGTTTCGCATGCTGACACTCACATTTGTTCTTCAGTACATAGAATCCTTGCTGCATTGGCTGGAGAAAGAAGTTTCACCGAATTGGATATGCAGACTCAAAAAAATCATTCGTATCAGTGATATTTATTTATTTATTTATTTATTTATTTATTTATTTATTTATTTATTTATTTATTTATTTATTTATTTATTTATTTATTTATTTATTTATTTATTTATTTATTTATTTATTTATTCATTCATTCATTTATTTATTTATTTATTTATTTATTTATTTATTTATTTATTTATTTATTTATTTATTTATTTATTTATTTATTTATTTATTTATTTATTTATTTATTTATTTATTTATTTATTTATTTATTTATTTATTTATTTATTTATTTATTTATTTATTTATTTATTTATTTATTTATTTATTTATTTATTTATTTATTTATTTATTTATTTATTTATTTATTCATCCAAACAGGCCTATGGGCCTAATTACATGGATTACATAAATATAAAATAATTACCCATCTGAAGTGGCGATTAAACCTAACAATAATCAATTCAAGTGAGTACAAGATAATATACCTAATCATTACAAATAATGTTACATAACAGAAAAGTGGAAAACAAAGGAAAAAAAAGGAGAGAGAAGAGAAATGTAGGGATTCTTTCCCAAAATCAAACTGATAAATCGAGAATGACATTTAAGATTTCTCTGCGAAATGTAGTTTCAGGGAGCGACCACTCAAATGAAATTAGAGTGTTATAATGGTTAGCCAGTCGAAGCATGATTAAAAGAGGGGATTTAGATAACTTCCTAAGAGGTACATTGAGCAAGCGTGAGGATCGAGTACGGCGAGGAGGTACATTAAATGGTAGCAAAGCAAGAATGTCGGGGCAATCAATTTTATTATTCATAATTTTATATAAGAATATCACACATATTAAGCTACGTCTCTGATCCAAAGATAGTATTTTAAAATGTGATCTGATCTCAGTTGTTCTGTCCTGTAGTCAGGCCAGACGTGGTACTCCTTGTAATATAAATATCTGAGTAATTTATTTTGTACTTTTTCTATTTCTTTCAATGCAGTTGTACCTTCCCCCATCCAAATTATCGATGCAAATTCAATCTTAGGTCTTACTAAAGTATAATACAATATTTTAACGGTATGGATATTTTTAAATTCATAAGTTTGCCTTATAATATATCCTAGAACACGGTTTGCAGACTTGCGAACATGTTCCAAATGATCGGAAAAAGAAAAAACGCTATTATAGTTTACACCGAGATCCCGCATCTCCTTTTTTCTTTCTAAAGTTTCTCCATTCATTTCATATTCAAAAACTACTGGATCTTTAGTTCTAGTTATCGTTATAATACCACATTTATTCAAGTTGAAATATAACCTATTTTTATTGCTCCATTCAAATATGCTATCTAGGTCTTTTTGCAACTCAACACAGTCCCTTACCGTTTGTACTTTTTTGAAAACTTTCAGATCATCTGCAAAAAGTAAGCAATCAGAGTTCACAAGGACACTTGGCAAGTCGTTGATAAATATTGTAAACAATAATGGTCCCAAATTAGAACCCTGCGGTACTCCAGAATTTGCCCCAAACTGACTTGATACAGTACCATTATGTCTGACGAAAAAATATTTATTTCTCAGATAATTTTTCATCAATTCCAATATATTCCTTGCCAGTCCATATTTACCTAACTTTTGTAGCAATATATCATGGTCCACTTTATCGAACGCCTTGCGAAAGTCCGTAAAAACAGTGTCCAACTGTAAATTTTGTTCAAAAGTCTCATATACATTGTTACTGAACAAAAAAAGATTTGTGTTTATCGATTTTTCAGCCATGAAACCGTGTTGCTGCGGTGCTATATACTTTCTGATATACTGGTACAATTTGCTATGGAAAATTTTTTCAAACAGCTTGGCTGGAGCGCACATAATTGAAATAGGTCTATAATTCTCAATGTCCATTTTATTTTTTGATTTATGTATAGTAATACATATTGAAGTTTTCCAGAGTACAGGAAAATTATTAGACTTTATAATAAGATTGAAAATATGAAGAAGTGGCAACTTCAACCATTCACTGACACCCTTTAAAATATATGGAGGAATACCATCTGTTCCCGCACACTTTTTTGGTTTGAGTCTTTTTACTGCTTCATTATAGTCAGATTCGTCTAATAAATGAATCATGAATGTTTCATTGCAATAAGTTACTGAATCCTCAACTTGAATATTATATGAAGCCTGCTGCGAGCAGTATACTGAGGAGAAAAAATTGGCGAACGTTTCAGATACTTGTTCATCTTGCACTTCATTACCTTCGTAATAGTATTTATTTAGTATACTATTTTTTCAAACAGCTTGGCTGGAGCGCACATAATTGAAATAGGTCTATAATTCTCAATGTCCATTTTATTTTTTGATTTATGTATAGTAATACATATTGAAGTTTTCCAGAGTACAGGAAAATTATTAGACTTTATAATAAGATTGAAAATATGAAGAAGTGGCAACTTCAACCATTCACTGACACCCTTTAAAATATATGGAGGAATACCATCTGTTCCCGCACACTTTTTTGGTTTGAGTCTTTTTACTGCTTCATTATAGTCAGATTCGTCTAATAAATGAATCATGAATGTTTCATTGCAATAAGTTACTGAATCCTCAACTTGAATATTATATGAAGCCTGCTGCGAGCAGTATACTGAGGAGAAAAAATTGGCGAACGTTTCAGATACTTGTTCATCTTGCACTTCATTACCTTCGTGATAGTATTTATTTAGTATACTATTTTCCTTCCTATTTTTAACGTATGTCCAAAAGCAATTTACATCATTCGTTATATTTTCTTCCATTTTCATCAAATACGCTTTTTCCTCTTTTTTAATTAACTCTTCAGATTTTCTTCTTATTTCATTATATTTGTTAAAATAGTAGTCTGATAACGACTTGAGTTTATGATAACGTTCCTTTTCATGCAGTAATTTTTTCATGTCTTTTGTAAACCATACCGGGTACTTTTTATTTTTGCCTGTTCCTACCTTGCATTTAGGTACACACTGTTCCACAATATCATTCCACTTCAAGTAAAATCTTTTTAAAGCCCTATTCACATCTTGCTCGTTGATCACCACAGACCAGTCGGTGTCCCTAATGTGTGTACTAAAGCTCAAAAAATCAGCATTCCTATAATTATAACGAACTTCATTCGTTTCTTGCGTAGATTTTTCTGATTTTTTCTTTGGAATTTCTATAGATATACTCAAAGTAGGGTGATACTGATCCTCTTTCACGAAGGGCAACAATTCTCTTTCGACCTTACAGTGGTCTGTGTTGTTTTCTGAACTTACAACTAAGTCTAATATTCTGCCTTGAAAATTAGTTATATCATTAAATAATTTAAAATCATTTGAGTTCAGAAAATCTTTTAGTAAATTTATTTTCTCATTATTTTTGGGTAATGTATAAATATTCGTAATATCCTGAATATTAAAGTCTCCGAAGACATACGTGTTCTCAATATTTGTTACTTGTTCTTGTATAAAATTGAAGGCTATCTCATATACTTCAACTGAGCTTTTTGGCGGTATATATAGTAGACAGAAGGTATATTTTTGTTTGCCAAACTTAAGATTGACAGATAGTGCTTCAAAGAATTTACAGTAACTGGTTATACTTACCAATTTATACTTTTTTTTATCGCTACCATCACCCCTCCCCCCGTACTCTTATTTGTGAATTGGAGATTTCTATCAGACCTCAGTAGATTATATTTTTGGATATCGACAACTTTCGCATCATGTACCCCCTCCTTCAACCATGTTTCCACAGCTATAATAATATCAAAGTTTTCAGCTAAGGATCTCCTGAAAAATTCATGACACTTGGTATTCAAACCCCTACAGTTCTGGTAATATACATTTAGGTTATTTGTTATGATTGTGTGATCAGGTTTGTAGCTCCTACACAAATAATAATAATAAAAAATAATAATTAATATTGGAATTATATCTCTCACAAACAGGTTATATGACTTCACTCGAATAAACTCATTTCGGATATCAAAATCCTCATCAGTAACCTGAAGTCCAGTTATTCTCTCAGCCATTCTTCATGATGTATACAATTTTCATCTCCCTATAATATAACTAAAACTTTAACGAACTGACATCTGAGAAAAAAAATTATATCAATTCACACTAGAAGACATTTGAATCGGTGAACGTGACAACCACAGCGCACGACTTGTGGGCATAGTCTTGTCAGTTCTCAGCATTCAGCACAATGTTGCCAAGTCTCCAACATTCACATGATATTTTGTTATGGAGAATACTACATATTTGGACAAGCTGGTTGATCGAAAAAGTCAAGAATGAACTATAACATCATGGTGGAACATAGGCGTATCGAAGGAAAAAGGTTGGGAGGAGTCTACTATAGAAGGTTGACAAACCATACATAAAGTAGTAGTTTTAAAAAAAGTTGCGACCACAAGTTCCACAATTCCAACGCCAAGGCCCGAGAAATTTCTGAACAGAAACACCATAGAGAAAGACTTTCCCTTCTTCGACGGTAGACCCGAACAGTTGCCGACATTCATATACCAGTTTAAAAGAATCTCTACCCTTCATGAGTATGTTAATGTGCCCAGAAAATTTGAACCAAGTAATCAAGTCTTTGGAAATGAGATTCGGACGCCCTGATCAAATTATTGACACCGTCCTCGAAAAGACTAGAAATACTGCACTAGTTCGGGAATATAACCACATAAACGGTCTCGTCTCCACTATCAAATCTCTGAAATACCACGCTCACTTGCAAAATCCACAACTTTTGAGAAATAAGATTAATTTTCAAAAACGCGCAGGATGCAGTATATCAGAAATTATTTATTTGCAGAGAACCTCGAGACTTATCAAATATTTACACGATAGAAAAAATATTTCTGAAGGGAATATCTTACTGAAAAAAAACATCTCAAAACGTGACATACAGTCACAGAACATGCCATGCCAAAAATTATGAAAATCAATCTCAGCCTACTCTTTTTATGAGCAAAATTATTTTTTTCCAAAAAAACTTCAACGCCTTGTACCAACTCAACGAGACGATTTTGGATATAGGTAAGTTGGCCTGAATCAACTTGTGTTTATCCCAAGAGTCCACAGCCGAGCTATGTCCCAACCTTTTACAGACACCCTCTATACTTATTTATACAGATGGTGTCTCAGGTTCAACTCTGACAATCCATAGCAAACATTCAAATATTAGGTACGTATTCTTTTGTTTTGTCGTGGAAAAACTTGTTTTCATTACACGGGGTGTTGAAGTTCGCAAATTTTTTTTTATCTCAGTTGAAACAAAACCCAGCTATGCGAAATCAGATGAGCACTTCTCTATCGGCAATATAAACAGTCCATATCAATGAAGGGGACTCAGCTACACTGGGTGTTATTTTTCTCATATCCACTGATATGGAACACTACAGATTTTTTCCATTGGACGCTAATGGTGAATCATAGCTGATGAAAAATTCAACATTGTTCTGGAGCAACTCTACTCTCGATTCTCAGGGCAACATTTTTTCAACTTTCCAGAGGTCCTTATAAGTCATAATAATAATTAGGCGCAACCTCAAGAAAACTCGGTAGCATGCAATAAGGCCATTATCCCTAACAATGTTCTGACGGTTGCTAATAATTCCAGGGCCAAAAAACTAACTTCATCATTCCACTCATTTACCAATTGAGATACAGTTCCTATGATCATCAGTTTGACGCTGAATCCACATAATACCCTGATCTCCATACACTACACACTGTTTTAGCACTAATCAAAGCGATTTTTTATACCTCGACACGTGTTTCGCTAACTGTGTCAGCATCTTCAGGTGAAGATCAAAAGAAGATCAGGAAAAGACAGTTTCAATCTTCTCCTGAAGATGCTAACATAGTTAGCGAAACACGTGTCAAGGTGTAAAAAATCGGTTTGGTTAGTGGTAAAACAGTGTGTCGTGTATTATCGTGCCAAAGGTTCCAGTCCTCCATATACCTAATCTCCATAAAATAATTATGACATAAATATAAAAATTTATCTCGATTTTCTTTATATCAGATTCGACTATGTTCGATCTCTCATCAATCATTTTGTATAATATATCAGTACCTTCTATCAGGAAATACATCGATTTCATCTTCGAACTAGTGAACGCAGGTGATAAAGTTGACCGCATATGTCTCCATGTTTCACCCTCCAATGAGAAAAGATTCTGACCCACAATGGGATCCGAGTTCTTATTAACAAAGGAGAAATGATCCGTAAAATACTCGAAATCTTTCACAGTAATTTGTTTGATTAGGTCGAGATCTCGCACAAAAAGGGATGGTTTCAGAAATTGATAACTTCCGAAATACCTGAAACAAAAATAAATATCAACCACACAGCATAGTTCGGGAGCCATCTACCTATTTGATCCACAGCTTTTATTGTCAATATACAGGGTTGGGATAAAATATGGAATATGGAGTAAATATATCTTCGAAATGAAAAGAACAAAAAATATGAAAGTTTTCAGTCAAGAACAATGACAAGATGCATCTGATGGGATGGTTTTTGTTGATAATGTACTTCCGCTTTAACCGGAAATACACTCAACTGTTTTGATGAGACATCCTGTATTCTTCGCAAATTTCAATAGATCTCGATATTTTGAATTCGTACATGATGGGTTTTGTAGAAATAATTCAGGGTGATTCACTCAGGAAACACTTCAAATGTTTTCCAATTCGCAGTTGGAATGAAAACTTGAAAATTGATATGCTGTCATAATTGGTCATTCCCAATCTACATGAACTATTTTTATTCCTCCAGCTATACAGGGTGTGCCAAAGGGCGGCACCAACTTTTCATTCTCAAAGGAAACCTACAATTTTTTCATATGGTTCGATTGGCCTTCTCATTCTGTGTTTAGACAACCCGAATAAGGTGAAATTTTGTATCACGGTTTTCGAGATAAGTCGATTTTTCTGAGAATAATTACTGCACTAGAAACATTTTCGATGGCTCAAAATTCGTTACCTTGCATGTATTAGATGAACCGGAAGTACCTAATTAAGAGAAACAATCTCATCTGATACATCACCTCGTCTTTTTCGCTTCAAAGGTATCAACTTGGTGTCATCATTCAGCCCAACCCTGTATAGTGCTGAATATTACTAATGTCAAATGATGGTGAAATTGAACCTAGTGTGTTACAAAACACTGTGTCAGCAACAAGGTAAACATGAAAATTCGTAATGTGGAAAATGATACCACATATATTCAGTGTCTATTCTTGAAACCTAGAATTATTGTCCTCGGAATGGGCTTATATCACAAACAATTTTTATTCCATAATTCGATAGAACTCACCCAAACTAGCTCACCACCCACAAACCGTTTCTTGCTGTGAGCTCCCTACGTTTTATAAAAAATTATTAAAATCCCCGATTTTTCGGACCTCTGAAAACGAGGCGATGATGTGACGTCAAAACCCTAATACTGAAACAAGACAATTCCAGTCAGAGATGAATGATACATGATTTCTAACAGAGTGAATTAGCGCGAGATCACAGTTGAAAGAATTAATATATCACTTGCCTCAGTCTCCGTCGGGCGTTTGGTATTTTCTTTCAACTATGGCGAGATGAGGTTTCTACGTCATAAGAGGGTCCGTTTTCAGAAGGTACTATTATTTATGTCAAAAATAAAACATTCCAGATCGAATTATGTCGTCAATCATTATTTATGTATAAAAGGATCATTATAAACATGATTTGAGTTAAAAGTTCTATTAAGGTGTACACGCCCATTATCTGAATACCAGTGAATACACGGAAAGTATACATTATGATATCGTAAAAGTTTTATGCTTTTTCGAAAAGCAAAAAGCATTGACGTTCCAAATATCAAGAAGTATACAGAGTTCAAAAAATAAATATTACTTTGGGTGAAATATAAATAATAATTGCTCATTTTCGAAGATATAACTACACCACCAGGTCCTACGTGAGAAATGTGTGAGAGGCAGTTTTCCATTTGCCTATTAGTTTCTAAGATAGCTGAGATACACGGAATATCTTGCACCATATCTCAAAAGCAAAACTGGCTATGAAAATGTTGTTAGCTAGTCCAAGAGCTGGCGACGAATTTTGGAAAGGTTTTTTTGGCAAGTTGATATTGTGAAAAAATACAATTTCGACAATTGGCGAATCCAGTCCCGCAAGTCTGGTAGAGCGTTTGCAGTTATTTCGTTACTGCGCAGCATTATGATATTCGATAAAGAAACTCCAGAAAAATATGATTTTGACAACTCGATTTCATTTTCATCTTCGGATTAAGTATTCATTGAGTTTGAAATGAAGAATCTCAGATGTCGTCTGGTGATTCGCATATTGTATTAATGAAATTTTCCAATGGATACGTGATTGAAATATCAGATTGATAAAAGGATATTTTTTCGAATTTTGATAGAATATTTTTGAAGAGGTCTAGTGATACTCTATAACCGACACAAACGTCTGTGTTTTTGATTTCGAATTCAATGAATACAAAATCAGAAGATAAAAAAAAATCAAGTTGCCAAAAGTATATTTTTTTGAAATATTAATCAAATATTTTTGAAGAGGTCTCGTTAATACTTATAGCCGACGAAAAAGTCTGGGATTTCCTATTTCGAATTCAATGAATACTAAATTGAAAGATACAGAAAATCAAGTTGCCAAAATAATCTATTCCAAAAGTTATATTGTCAAGAATGGATAAAAACTATAATTTTATTGGGAATATTTGAAATTCTCATTTCATTCAAGAACAGTACAATAACCTAGTCTAGATCATATTCTCAGAATTATATTTAGCTTACAGGATATCAGTGGAGAATTACGATATTCAAAGGAAATTATAGTTCGGATTTCAATTTTATTATTATTCAAGTAAAGTCGCTGACGGGCAGAAACTGCTGGTTTTGGATTTTTCCTAATCGAGGTGAATACACTAGTTTTTATGCTGAATCAATTACCACTACCAAAACCAAGATGAAAAAGTATTAGAGAAAAAACCGGCAGTTGTGGTTCGGACAGTGGACCGTAAAGTCTTTTCAAATCTCCTGATAGAAGTAAATCTCAAACTTATTTGCATCATGTCTAAACTTCGTGAGTGGCAGTTCCAATCCTCTAACGAAAAGCGAGCCCTTCTGTAAGTACCTTTTTTGAGTATTACTAGTTTTAGTTTTCCTGTTTTGTTTCGATTTGAGTTGGATGTATCTTGCTGGATAATTAATGGTCAATTTATTTCCTGCCCTAATTGTTTGTATTCAGAATGAATAAACTTGTGAAGTGGAGTTAATTTATTTAGTTATCATTTTCAAAAAAACCTCTTGCAAGCGAGTAAGTCCGAGTTGCGATAGTGGGCGTTAGAGCCACTCGTGACATTATGGTGGAGGCGCCCTGCTCTTTCTTGAATGTTAATTCTTCCTAATTAACCTGATTTTAGTTGAAGTAAGTTTTTATGTGTTGCAATTCGATCAACAGCGAGATACTTCACACCAATTCCAAATCGAAACAGAATGACCTCAAATATTTTTTCAGATTTCAAATATAGGCGCAAAGTGATTAATAGAATCATCGGTCAACTATAGTGGTATTTGATGATGTTTCTATTTTTTAACGTGCTCTTTTCTACATTTTGCATCTTTCTAGATATATGTTCTCTTTCTCTTTTTTCGAATACTTACTAGTTAATTCTGATTAAATTTTTTGCGATTACCTGAAATTTCTCTTGTTACTCTGATGACCTTATGAAGCCGAACGAAACAGTGGAAATGAGGAAGCATTTCCAAATAATTTTTGGCGCTAAATTCGACAAAATGTTGATTGTGCACCCCGAATAATTTTAGTCCGAATTCACCAATATATTTTCTACGACACGTCATTTATTTGAATAAGTGAATATTTCTTCAAATTCTGCGGAGCTGAACTCACCATTATTTGGAAAAATCATCCATATAATCCGGAAATTTGGGGTCGAAATATTCGAAGAATTCGAAATATTTCTCCGTCAAGTAATCAAACAGCTCTTTAATAAATGCATACATACATTTTATCGCGATACTAGTTTCAGTGAACCCTAGTGTTGGGCTAGGTCCAGGATTTATTCCACGACTTTATTTTGCAGCTTACTAGACAAAACTGATAACGTGTTGTCACAAATTCATTATTTTATATAATATAAAGTATTATATCATTTGCAATTTATTCTTCTTCAAACTATGCCAATATTCCACTGGTTCGTGATCCTTTTGCTGATCATCCTCTATAAGTACTTGAAAAAAAACCCGAATATTTTTGGAAACCTATATTTCATTATTCCTTCTCCAAAATCAAATCTATCGATGAAGTAGCACTAAAAGTAGTGAATATAATAACAATTGTATAATTATTATACGTCTTCCTTCCTTGAAATCAGTCTTTGAAAACGAGACCACAGTGTAGAAATGTTGCGACTTGCATAAATCAATTTCAAAATTCATTCGGTATATAAGAGGTTATAGTCAATATGTTCATACCGATCATTCATACTAACGAAAGTTGAATTAGTACGGAAATCAATTTTGAAAAAAAAATATTTATTCGGATTATTATCGCACACTATTGAATATTATTTTCTTATTCAACTCTTATTTCTTGGGATGATATTGAAATTCAATTGTTACCTACTTAAAATTTTGGCAGATTCATAGAATTCTCGTATGAGGCACTGGCCAGAACGAGCTCACATTTAGGCATGCTAAAACCGGAATGCTTCTACATAGGACTCGTCCCATGTAAGGTCTTGTTTGGTAGTGCGCTACAGTTCGGCATGCTAAAACCGACTGTACTTATACGAGGCATTATACAAAAAAAAGGAAAGAGAAAGGATTCTTGAATGAGGCACTGGCCAAAACGAGCTCACATTTCGGCATGCTAAAACCGAAATGCTTCTACATAGGACTCGTCCCATGTAAGGTCTTGTTTGGTAGTGCGCTACAGTTCGGCATGCTAAAACCGTCTGTACTCATACAGGAATGAATTTGGAAACTGATTTTGATTCAAAATCTTATTTTCGTCAGTATGTATAGCAAAAGTTCGACTCTCTTTATATATATGTTTTTAAAAAAGTAGGTACATGATATTTTTGCGATAAACTGAGATGATCATAAAAAATTCGCTTATTAAGCTTATTCATAGGGTATGTTCTGATAAAATTTTTCAAAAATTGGTGCAACGCTCGTAAAAATCAAAGAAATAATAAAAATAATACTTCACATACGAATTCCGCAACCAGAACCACTTCGTCTAATATGGACCAATTCAGCATTGAACTCGACTCGCAAGCATTGAAATTAAAACCAGGCGAGAGCGTTAAATGCATTTTACATAAAATAAACAATGAAGAGAGTGAAAGTAATGATGAATGTTGAAGTGTATGAATGAAGAATGATGACTAGACAAAAAAAAAAGATGGGCGTAAGAATAAGTTATTTAGAAAGAATGCAAGGTAATTCAAATTGGCAACGAGAGTCCAGGGCCCGGACTAGCCTATTTGAATCACTTTTCGTAATGAATTCCACGAATACCTATCTAAATGTATAGGATGCGTGATGCTAGGTACCTAGAAATGGATAAAAACGGAAAAGAATTATTATTAAAAATATGAAGAAGATAAAGAATGATCATGGAATATTTCAATTGAACACAGTAAAAGTATAGAAAATAGTTATTTTTGTATCTAGAGCGCGAAATGCTACTTTGGTGATCGAGATCTGATTTTTTTAACGAGGCTAGCCGAGTTGAAAAAATAGTCGAGATGACCAAAGTATTTCGCGCTCGAGTTGCAAACAACATTTTTTCTACAAACGTCAAAAAATATAGTTCTAAAGTGAAAATATGGTCAGCTTGATATAAAAAATAGTGTTGAACTGGCTTAAAGGCCTCCCCCTATCCTCCCTAGGTGCGCACGATGTTCCACGAACATAATAGGAATTTCCTTTCGTGCGCTCCAAGAGATAAAACAAAGTTATTGTTGAACATTCAGAAATAAATTATTTCGTGGATGTTTGTTCGATTGAGGATATATAAATATCTCATATATTTTACATAACAATGCGCGAAGTAGGTACTTCGCGCACTGTTTTACTTCGCACATTGTTTTGTGCAAGGTATCATGGTAACGTAGGAAACTGAAAAAAAGTGTCACTTCGCAATTTTTTATCAATTCGCGAACCTTGTCATTTTTTGACGTTTGTAGAAAAAGTATATTATGTCAAGAATAATAATGCAAAAAACAATGATAAAGCAATGTTAAGAGATGAATATGAAAAGATTGAAGACATGCGCATGCACAGATATGTAATGATGATCGATAAATTTTGTAGATAGATAATTTTTCTGGAAACAGAACATACGTAAATTACTCTTGAATTGTTCAGTAATGCATGTTTCAAATATGTGAATTGACTCTATTAAGGAGAAGAAAAAAAAAGTCATTAAGAAATAGATTTGCGGAAAGGAAAAACAAAATCAAAAATCGAAATTTTTCATTACAATAAATAAGGTACCAATATAAAAAAAAGAGGGATCGGTTAAAACACTGCTTTGAAATTCAACAATTTTGTTAGTGTCAAAACAAACGAAAATTCAAAAACAAAAAAACAAACAAAAAGGAGTAGCTTTCTGTCAATGTAGGTCATTTTTAGAAGATAAGATAAGATATTCAGCATGCAGGGCATTTTGTAAAAAATATGAATACCTATATATATATATAATAGAGACAATTACTCATTTTGTTCCAATTTTGAATAGATAGTTAGGTAGATATAATATAGGCTTATAAAAAGATTCATATTTCAACTAAGTACTATACAGTATATTCATACAAAGTTTCTCTTGTTTCATGGACTATACTTGTTTGATGCGAGGCCACACAACAAACGACAACCCTCACTGGCAATACGGAGGACTACCACTGGTTCACTGTTCCATGTTGCACATTTACGAGGTTTACGAGGACGGTTCAGGAAAGGCAACTACCAACGAAAAGCTGGGAACTGAGTACCGGCTGCTTCATATTAGCAGATATCAAGGATTCGTGAGAGATGCCATTTGGTTTGCTGTTGATCTACATACATGGGTGCGGTTAGAGAATCCTCGTTGAGACATTCTGTTGCACCACAGAACTAAGGCTGAATATGGACCTCACTGAAGAAATACTCAATGGACGTGCGATTGCCATATATAGAGTGCCGCCATTGACTATGCCGCGTCCAAAATTCAACGGAAAATTATATTCTGGACCAAGCAGTGCATTATTCAGCTGAATATCACAAGGCTATCCAGGTATGATTCAGGAATTCTATATGGAACCACTTCTTAACCAAGACTTCTAACCACCATCCCTGTGGTCGGTGGTGGCCAGGCCGTGAGCGTATCCTGTATACTAGTGTATACTCTACCCAGCACTCAGCAGACCACACGACGACACCTGACGACACCGTGAGAGCAAGCCCTAGTTGCTCGTCATATTGATGGAAAACCCAGGTTGATAGTGAACAGGACCGTATTCGGAATAATGAATTATTAGTGCCAGTGACAAAGTTTTTGCCAAATGTTGTGTTGGACTCATTCTTAGTTGGACATTAGAACTTTAATTTGTATGAGTTCGATGTTTTTTGAATAATTTTCTTCATTATATTTTAGATTCATCAGTGGTATTCTAGTAAATTTGATTTTAATTTGTTATTAATTTTTTTTTCTATGATAAGTTTTCTTCAGGATAGGGATACATACTTTGTTTCTAAAACTTTACCACTATGTTTTACTGATCATAAGTTTTTTTTATCTTTCACTTCTAGGTATGAATGGGGATTTTAAGATTCCTAGGTTTTCATAAAGCGAGGGGCCCGCTTTCAGAGGTGGAGGAGATGTGTCAAGAATGGATAAAAACTATAATTTTATTGGGAATATTTGAAATTCTCATTTCATTCAAGAACAGTACAATAACCTAGTCTAGATCATATTCTCAGAATTATATTTAACTTACAGGATATCAGTGGAGAATTACGATATTCAAAGGAAATTATAGTTCGGATTTCAATTTTATTATTATTCAAGTAAAGTCGCTGACGGGCAGAAACTGCTGGTTTTGGATTTTTCCTAATCGAGGTGAATACACTAGTTTTTATGCTGAATCAATTACCACTACCAAAACCAAGATGAAAAAGTATTAGAGAAAAAACCGGCAGTTGTGATTCGGACAGTGGACCGTAAAGTCTTTTCAAATTTCCTGATAGAAGTAAATCTGAAACTTATTTGCATCATGTCTAAACTTCGTGAGTGGCAGTTCCAATCCTCTAACGAAAAGCGAGCCCTTCTGTAAGTACCTTTTTTGAGTATTACTAGTTTAGTTTTCCTAGCATCATTGGAATGTCCATTTTTTCTTCTGTTTTGATCCAGTTTGATGAAAATACCATTGATTCCTTACTTTTTGAAATCTGACAATTGACTCATGACAGATGGAATTTTGATCATTACATGATTCTATCAGACTGGTGTCCATGTTACTGTTCTGATGTAAGCCATGTTGTAATAACGATCGTAGCAGAAATGATTTGCAAGTTTTCTCTACAAGATTCAAGTTTAATGTAACAATTTTTATTAATTTTCAGAAATATCGATGTTTTCATGTTGTGAATGTTTTTTTAAACATGAAGGCATCATTCCCCGCTTAACGGCCGCCAGCTTCAACGAAACCTCATTTTCCGTAAGTGTTCAGTAATCGATAAAAACGAATAAATATTCATCATATCAAATTTAATGTTTCATAGAGTTCATAATGAAAACCAATAAGACTCGAAAGCTTGAACAGAAACAAGAGTACACTTTGAATTACTTCGACTGCATACCCAAAGGAATTCACAGTTTCATCCTCAACTCAGACAGTCGTCTAATCCTCTCCTCTACATATAAATATACATGTTTCCCTAACAACACAGGGATGTCCAAGGTACGTCCCTTTTGTGTCCCGCGGTACAAGGACATGATTGGGACATCCAGAGGATGTCCTGCAGTGGTTGTCCAGTGGACATCCCACCTGGTACATCCCTAGGTTATCCTATTCGTGACCCTGGAGTATCTGATATCCATTCACATCAGAGTCATTGAATTTCATCAAACTATTGAGTTGAATTTTTTTGAAAATGTTTGTTTCTCTTCCGGAAAATGATTGTAATGAAAATAAAGAATAAAGTCTCAGAACTTCTTAAGAAATTACCATTTTTCGCAGACAGAAATCGTACATGCATAATGCCCCTCATTTTTAAACACCCAAGAATGATAATAATTATACTCAATTCCTAATGAAGTTGTATTTATTATTCAGGTTTCTGTAGTTGAGTCCTGTTTATAAATCTGTTTAGTACATATATCTTCAGGAGGCATGATAGCCAATGGAGCAAGGTGCGTGCATGATAAGTTGCCATCGAACCTCCGATGCGAAAGGTTGTGTGTCGCTCCGTGTGTGTGTGATAGACAAGGACAGAACGTTCGAGCTGTCCTTGTCGTACTGTGCGCGAGTGGAGCACGGACCGCCAGATAGTCTGGTAATCTAACGGAGTGTCGCGCTCCGACTTAGAGTATATGAGATCTAGTCGGATTGAAGACTAAACGCCCAGACCAAGAGAACTATACGTACTACCTGAGTGTATATCTGGCCGGGTCGGACAGTAGTCTGAACGCCCGGCCAGGAAGCATCACCGCTAAGATGTGCCAGATGGCAACTTAACGCACAGCTAGACCCCAAGATTTCAAACCGTAGTTTCAATAATAATTTCAATAATAATTTAATAATAATTTTAATAATAATTTAATAATAATTTTAAAAATAATTTTAATATAATTTTAAGCGTGTTGTACTAATTTATTATTTAATTTATTAACCTAGTCTAGTCAAAAAACATAAAAACAAAAAAAATCATAAATAATTTTAATTTTAATTTTGATTTTATCGATAAAATTGAGGAGGAAGAACCACCGGATAGAGCCCAGCAGCAGGGTGGGGAATCTCTCCCGGAGGGAGGGCTGGATCGAGTATGTCCGACCGAGGGAGAGCCCCCCACCCTTGATGCTGGGACAACAGATCTGCCAAAAGAGGCTAATCCAGAAATTCATGAGAGAACACCAATCACTAGAACGGTTAAGATCAGAAAAAAACCGAAAATCGACTACGATCAGGTACCAGACTACATGAAAGAAAACTTGTTCAAGAGAGTGCCAGAGCAGCTGAGATCAAGAGCATTTCTCATGTTCTATGAAAAGCTGGACCTGAGAGTAGACGATTTTGACTCGTGGAAGGATTTTGCTAGAGGAAGGGCACCTCGGTATTCTAGACGAAGAAGACCGAATAATGAAATTAAAAAGGTAGTCCAAGAAATAAATTGTGGCCTACTTTTTTATATTGATTGATATAAACCAAAATTGCATAAAAATTTAAGACACATCTGCGAACGGCAGCTCTTCGTCAGAGAACAGATAAGTGGATTCGTTGTGATTACAGATAGTTAAATTTCAAGTTCAGAGGGCGCCACTCAATTTACAAAACAATTACTGATAATTGGATAATTGAGAAAACCAATTAGTTGGATACTTACAGTATTTTCCAAAACCTAATCCTGAAATAGAAATGTAAAAAAAAATCTTCTTAAATAAAACCATATCAAATTTCAGACCTATTTATTAACACCATAATAGACAGGGTTTATGAAGACCAGTGTAGAGACCAAATAAGTGTCAGAATATGTAGCATATGTTATCATGAAATATCTTGAAGTAACATGACCATAAAATATCATAACCATAAATTGTCATAACCATAAAATGACTGTTTCTTGGGGAATTCTAAAATTATTGTACAAGATCAAAATTTATCAACCTACACCATGGCAATTACCACCTCTTTATATGACTAGCGTTTGGGTATAGCAATCATCATATTCCAACTATAAAATGGGATGTATAAATCTCAAAAAAATTGATTAGACAACAATCTGTAAAAAACCTAAAACCGCTGTCACATAGTACTATGAAAGAGCTTCACAAGAGCTTCATACATGTTGAATATGGTTATGATCAAAATGTTGAAATATCAAATTCAGATTTAAAATAATGATGGAATAAAAAAACATGGTTTATTGGAGGGTCCTCTCCAATGGTCTGATCACCCCTATCCAAGGTCCACTATGGTGAGTAGGCATGCTTGTGAAGATGAAGAAGAAAACAGGAACAAAGAAGTTGATGGACCTCCACAGTCCACAGTAGGGCTCAGTGGTGTGGCTCAGCCGGTCAGCTTGACCGGTTACTACTGGGCTTGATCTGGGCCACCTGTCGACTCTGGTCAGGATAAAATGAGCGACCTGGTCCTCTTGGGAATCATGACCAAGGTCGAGAGATTATCCCCTCAGCTGTTCGCTACTAGAAGCCGAAGGCAGCTAAGCCATACCCTAACACCCTGTTAAAAAATTAACAGGTTGATATAACCTCTTGACAGACACGTGGAGAAAAAAAACTGATATTGTAGGGAAATGTTGCTCACCAAGTTGATAGTCATTGTTCTGCATATGACTTACCTTCTGAGAAGGGAGGAAGGACTTGAAGAACTATTAGTTTGGAGTCTTCATACGCTGAAAAAGCCGGCTGCAGGGCTTCCTGAGGACATCAGGCAGTCTCCGAAAAGTGGGAACAAATCCTACACAGGTCCATGGCCAGAATCACTGATGTTTTGAACAATTTCAAAAAATTTCAAATCCCCCGAAGGGTTTCAACGGATTATACCGAGAAAAAAAAAATGCTCTAACTGGCTCAAGTGCACACCATGACGGTCGCCGAGAAAAAAGCCACGAGATAGCTAGCGGAAATCTCCTCCTAAAATTCCCTATCTAAACTTATCTTATCTAAACGAGTGCTTCCTGCCAAAATTCAGCGCCAAATATGAACTCCTATTATTTCATTGGTCAGAAGAAGAACACCAGAATTATTAGGTCCAAACTAACAGAAGAAGTACCGAAGAAAGAAAAGAAAAAGAAGACAAAGAAGAAAAACACCAGAATTACTAGGTCCAAACTAACAGAAGAAGTACCGAAGAAAGAAAAGAAAAAGAAGACAACATTGTGGCTTAAGTCCTACTCACAGAAGATGAGTGACATACTGGACAATGACGTTTGGATGACAATATTATAACCCTAAAATAAATTCCAGAAAATAAAAAAAATAATTCTTCCAACACCGAAAATACCATTCCATATCGAGAAGTCACTTTGAATGATCCCTGAAATAATCCAGCAATATGGGCTTCATCACACCAGAGAACGCAGTAGTAAGTCGTTTGTTTACTCTTTGAAGGGACAACAACATTGAACTATTTCTTCGAATTCTAGGCCTCTAGGATCAGAACGCCAGAAATCAAAGACTCCTGCAGCTTATATCATCACCTCTTATCGGCACATAGAAATTCAGAAGACATTACTAATCATGACTGTTATTATTTCTATGCTGTTATTCAAAAATGTGTGATAAAGTGGTTCATTAAAAGTTACATTCAAGAACTTCAGGATTATTTACCAAGTATCAGACTGAATGTTCTCTGTAAGTATGACTTCTTGTCTAGATCTGAAAGGTTAACATTTACAAAATGGTAATGTATGAAACAAAAAAATTAAAATGATTCTTTGCAACTCCAAATGTTAAGGCAAATTCGCTTGAATTTTCATGCAAACGATACTAAAAATTATTTTGTAGCAATTTCAAATGCAACAATATAAACAAATGAGTCTGGAAGCAAAGCCCGAGGACTGTCCCAGTAATCTCTGGGAGCTGGCACATCATACCCACCCCCATGAGACACTAGAAGAAAGGGCCAACAGAATCAGGGAGGCGATGCAAGAGAGAAACATCAGTAAGGACGAGATAGAAAATACTCATATAGACATAACCAACCGAACAGGTCCAGATGAGTGGGATGCACTCTCGCTCGCCTCCTCTGCCAGAGTGAGTACGTCACCCACACCACGAGTATCGATTGAGATAGAAAATCAGGCAGAAAGGGATAGAATCTTGAGAGCAGTATGCAAAGCAATCTCTGTCACTCCACCTGCTAGCTTGCCACCGAAATCTCCATGCTCAGACACTGAGAAAGAGATAATGTCTGCCACCGAAAGGTCGCTTACTAGTGCGTGTTCGGATTCTCTGGAAGCCGGAGAGTTTAGGTCGGAGAAAGTTAAGATACTCAACCCATCAAGACAACACTCAGCAACATCGGTAAGATCAACGGCCAAAACCAAAACAGTAACCCTTCCCAAAACCTTCGTCTCCAGATATGAGACCGAGGAACCAGAAGAGATGCCTGCTATACCTGCAAAATACAGGAAGTACATCATCCACGATGAACTGACGCATGAAGGAGCGATGGCAAAAAAGATTCAGGCTGCGGAGGAAAACCTCTTGAGCCATATGGCCAAGATCACACCAGGAAAGATGGACATCACATCACCTCCCAGACGTCTAGAGAAGAGGCCAAGGGAACAACTGAGTGTGCCTGCTGACAACACAATAAGCAAAAATCATGAAATTCAAGAGGAAGATGGTTTTAGGAAGCCTAGGAAAGTATCCAAATGGTCTAAAGCTTTCCAAGCTAGAGAGAACACCACTAGGATACAGAACAGATATGAACCCCTCAGAATAGAGAAAGAACCAACACCAAGCCAGGAACTCGATGCCATATCGGAAACGTCTGCATCAGAGCAGGAAGAGGCACTAAAAGCTGGCAGGAAAGAAATGCCTAGGAAAAATCAAGAAAAAGCGGGAACATCACGAACAACGCAAAACCCAAATAAGAAAGGAGAAAAACCTCCGCCGATTATCTTCGACAGCATACTCCGTGATAGGAGCAAAATTATCCCCCTCATAAAATCGTTGACAACGAAAAAATTCCACTTTAAATATGGGGGGGACTCCACGCTCCTATACACGGAATGCACTGAGGATTTCGGAGCAATCAAGAATAGGCTGAAGGAAGATGAGGTATCGTTTTATACCTACTCTCTCAAGAAAGACAAAACCCACGCATCTGTGTTGAGGGGCTTGGACTTTGAGCCTGAGCCCTCCGAGATAAAAATCGAGCTAGAAGACGAGTATAAATTCTAAATCAAGGAGGTCTACAGGCTCAACACGAGGTATAGGCCTCTCTATCTGGTTGAAGTGGACCCGGTTATCACTCTTCGGCTCCTAAATGATAAAGTAAAGACACTAATGTCCGTTAGGATCTCGTGGGAGCTGAGGAGGAATAACCGGGCAGTCACACAATGTAAGCGCTGTCAGCAGTGGGGCCATGCCACCAGCAACTGCTACAGGGACCACAAGTGCCTGGAGTGTGCTGGTGGACACCCCACTTCTGACTGCAAGCTACCTAAACAGGAGCCGGCTACATGTGCGAACTGTGGTGATGCCCATCCGGCTAACTACAGTTCGTGCATTAGCTATATTCGCAGAATTGAGATCATCAACAAAAACAAAGCCAGACAACCAGGTGGACGAACCTATGCCCCAGCCCCGCCCCCCACCACAAATGTGTGGGAGAAAAGAAGACTTGAGAGAGAGGCCAGCCAAACAACGGGGACCAATGTTAGAGAGGCCAGGCAGCCCACCAGGAGAGAAGATGCAACTCATCCCACACCAACTACGCAGAGAGGACCTGGGGTTGGCAGGGGAATCGAGACGATAACGAGCATCGCCGCAGAGACCGAGCTCCTGGAGCAGAAGGTGAATCTTTCTGAGGTATTTAGGTGCGTGAAGGATCTGAACATCGCGATCGGGGACGAAACAAACCCTTGGGAGATAGTCGAAATAGTGACGAGGTTCTCTAAAAACATCGGTAACTATAAGATTAATGGTACAAATCGGCCTTAAGGTATGTATGATTAACATTAACGGCCTTAACAACAAAATGCCGTCACTTGTTAATTTTATATATCGCCGCAGATTGGACATTGTACTTTTGTCCGAGACCAAGCTCCGTCATGACCACAACCTAAGAGTAAGAGGCTTTACCACGATCAGGGTCGATCGGCCTAACACAGATAGATGGGGAGGGGTAGCCATTCTCATTAAGAACAATATTCCCCACACCGAGGTCCCACCAAGGAAAACCTCAATCGAACATGCAGGGGTGAGACTTCGGAGTGGGGAAATTATTTTTTCAGTGTACAACAGGCCCAGAAACAATTTCACGGAACAAGACTTAGAGGCGCTGGTTAGTGCTGGCAACAAAGTGATAGTAGGGGGTGATTTTAATGCGAGACATGCTGATTGGGGGAACCAGGTCCAGAACAATCAGAACGGGAGCAGTATGAAGGCATATGTGCATGCCGCCAATGTAAACCTGGACTTCCCAAACACTCCCACGCATTACCCCGTCAATGGAATGACACCGACAGTCCTGGACATAATGCTGTCCAAGAACGTGGTGGATATCTCTGACCATCTGCCAGTTCTGTTTGAATTCGGGCAGAAGCCTCCCGAAATAATAAAGAAAATTTTTGATTACAATAACACGAACTGGCGGATGTTCAGAGCGCAGCTGGACCAAAGAACTATAATTAAAAGTAATATAAAAAAGGAAGAGATAAATCAAGAGATGGAAGCAATCATTAAGAACATCACCTGGGCTAGAGATTCCACCACGAGACAGGTCAGCATAGACTCCAACAAGGACGAACTTCCGGAGGAGATCCTAGAGCTCATCACAGAAAAGAGAATCCTGAGACGCCGCTGGCAACAGCTCAAAACGCTGGAAGCCAGGGGCGCCTTCAGGAGGATCTGCAATCAGATAGAGTGCGAAATTCTAGAGCACAGGAACTCCTCCTGGAGAGCCAAGTTGGAGAGTCTGGACCCTCGCGACAATACTCTCTGGAAAATGACCAAAAGATTGAAAAAACAGTTCACCCCCATCCCAACCCTAGAGTATGGTCGCGAGGAAGCGAGCGGTCTCAGATCCGGAGAAGGCGGTAATGCTTGGGAGGCACTTCCAAAGAATATCCAAAATTAATAAAGAGCCAGTGGGGGAGGTCCAGGAGGACATGGTGGCAACAGCCGCACGAATGAGAGCACAGCCCACCATCCCGCTCTCAAGACAAGCCCTGGGGCAGAGTATTATATCCCCACAAGAAATCTTCGGAATCATTAAATATCTGAACATCAATAAAGCCCCAGGACTTGATGGTCTGGACATGGTTCTCCTAAAAAACATGTCACGCAAAGCAGTAGTGTAATTACACTACGTCATCAACGCTATCATAAGATGCCAGCACTACCCAGAATGCCTGAAAACTGGGCTTGTTGTACCCATCCCGAAACAGGGCAAAAACCTGAAATCCACAAATGGCTACCGCCCCATATCTCTGCTTAGTGCCGTAGCCAAGATCGTGGATAGAGTCCTCTTACGACTAATATCTCATGAGATCAATAAGCTGGACCTCATACCAAAGGAGCAGTTTGGGTTCCGCAAGGGACACAGCACTGTGTCCCAAGTGGCCCGAATTGTTCATGAGGTTGAGGAGGCCAGCAACAATGATAAAAACACCGTTCTGGTCATGATGGACGTAGAAAAGGCCTTTGACACCGTCTGGCACGAAGGTTCAATGGCCAAGCTGCATAAGGCAAGAGTGCCGATTTTTATCATTAAAATTATCGATGCATATATTACCAACAGGAAAATCCGGGTCAAGGTCAACGAGAGTATATCGGAAGATTTTCCACTCGAGGCAGGTGTTCCGCAGGGGTCTTGCCTCTCACCTCTATTATACACACTATATACGCACGATTTCCCTGTTTTCGAGCGGACGAGCACTGCACTGTACGCAGATGACACAGCGATCTATGCACACTCGGTCGACTCGGATATTGCCAGACAGCAAATCCAGATTCATCTGGACAGGGGAATCGTGCCATACTTTGACGAGTCAAAGATCTGTATAAACAGCGCAAAAACCGAAGTCATCAACTTCCATCAGAAATTCAAGGAATCGAAGCTGAACAGATTTTTGACCGTCAAAGGTGTCGAGGTGAGGGACACGGTCCCTGTGAAATACCCTGTGAAATACCCTGTGAAATACCTGGAACTGGACACTCGTATGACATTCAGGCCCAATATCAACTACCTGATTCAAAAAACACAAGCAGCCATAAAGAAGATGTACCCCTTGTTATCCAGGACCTCTGCACTCTCGCAGGAGAACAAGGTCCTGGTGTACAAGCAGGTCATCAGGCCTGTGATGACGTACGCGTGTCCTGTGTTCTGCAGCATCTCACCTACTCTTATGAATAGGCTACAGGTGCTGCAGAACAAAGTACTTCGTATTATCACCAATGGTGATAGATACTCTCGAGTGGCAGATCTCCACGAAAGATGTGGTAATTTGCCAAGAATCAACGAATTCATTCTTAAAATATCAAACAAATTCTACAAATACCACATCGCTGGAAGTGACCTTACCCGGAACATCACCACACTACGCCAACACCATAACATACGCAACACGCCAACACCATAACATACGCAAGAAACACGGGCTGATATATGCATCAACTGATGTGTTCAGAGAACCTGGTGATCTATAGTTGGAATCCCTTTCGGATTCTCGGGAATACCCGAGAAGCCGGGGGGTCTAGACAAGACTATCTCTCAAGCAGGAAAATAAAAAAGTGACATGGGCGTGAGAAATCACTACCGATCACTGAACTCGGGCAGATGTGCCGCACGAAAGTGTGGTACAACTGCCCGAGCAGAACAAGAAGGAGGTTTTTTATGGTTTTGCCAAATTTTTTTTACTTTTCCTCCAAAAACAAGTTAACCCACCCACATTGATCGCGACTGAACAGCTCCCCCACCCTCTTGGGTACCCTCAGCGAGATTACCTATATAAAGGGCTTAGCCCTAGGAGATAGGTACCTGTGACGAACACCTCGCATATCCACTCACATTCCCTGGCAAACACCAGCCACCTCTGCGACAAGCGGAGGAATATTCAGGCACACATATAAATGTGCTAACATAAATAGAAATGTGTGTGATAATATGTGTTGTATTGTGAAAGAATTGAAGATGAATAAATGATTTTAATGTGTGTGTGCATGATAAGCCAAAGGTCCCGGGTTCAATCCCTACTCGACCTGCAACTTTTTTCTTTTGTCGAAAGAATATCCCTGGGATATCCTTGGAACGTCCTAGGGATATCCTTTTATCGTACTTGGTACATTCCCAGAGACGTACCCTGGGATGCCTTTTTTAGCGGCCAGCGGATGTCCCTGGGACATCCCTAGTATGTACGTTGTCCCGACAAAGGATATCCCTGGGATGTCCTAGTATAAAATCAGGGACGTCCATGGGAAGTCCCTAGGATGTACTGGTGTTGTTAGGGTTGTGTCTATGGTACAAAAATATGTATCGAATAAAAAAGAAGAAGAAAAATAAGTGATTTGATAGAAAAAAATAAGTTAGCTTAGATTTGGCGCGGTCGAAGTGATCAAGAGAATTTTCTAGTTTTCGTGAAACTAATATAATAAATCCTAATCAAGGGTACGAAATTTATAGAAAGTAGTGCGAGGTCAGTAATAAGTAGTTCGTGAATAGCATTCCGCAGTATAATTGCACTTAAGGCTTGGGTGTCTTGTTAAAGATTGTAGAGGTTAGATTAGCAGCATGGCCCCTTCTCCGGGGAGGCATTTGACTCGACCACCAGATCGAAGCAAGGAATTGCAACGGCTCATATTAAGCAGACTTACAACCAGATCAGCAGAACTTTCAAATTCATTACACACATTCTCACCGGCCTTGAGAGATGAACTCAAACTATTAAGTGAAGAGATTGCTAATCTTGAAGAAGAAGCGAATAATGATATAGAATTCGTATCTGAGCTGAAAAATGTTTCCATGAAGATTGAAAGTGTAAAAAGACGCAAAATTCAGTATACTCAGGAAGACTTTGGAACATTTATAATTATTGCTGAGGCCAAGAAGAAGAACATAGGTTATATCCATCCTTCAGATTTAGCTAAAACGTTGTTCAAAGCTGGCATTAAAGGTATTTTGGATGTAGCTCGGAAGGGAACAAACAGAGTAGGCATCACATTCAACAATTCATTTCTGGATAGGGGTTTCGCAGCATACATACCACAAAGCCTATCAACCTGCAAGGGACTCATAAGAAGTGTAGGTTCTTCAATAGAAATGGATGATATCATCATGTACAATAATGCAAAATGTAAAATTGTAGAAGCTCAGAGACTAAACAAAAGAGTTCATAATAATAATGAGGTTGCCTTTGAATCAACTACTACTGTAGTTATAACATTTGAGTGCAGTCGAAGCAATGTTCCAAGTAATTCAAGTGTTTTTTTTATATTCATACCCAGTTGAAGCATATATACCCCCAGTTATACAGTGTTATAAATGCCTTAAATATGGGCATGCCAAAACGCAGTGCAGGGAAAAGAAACGATGTGCAAGATGTGGTGAGCAACATGAAGATAAATGCACTAGTCCTGGAATATAATGTTTATTTTGTAACAATTCCCATCTAGCTATTCACAGAGGGTGCAAGGAACAGGAAAGATAGCGAAAAATTAATGAAACAATGGTGTTCCAAAATCTCTCTCTTTTTGATGCTTCAAAGCTATTTCCCACGATAATTCTACCACCTCCAAAACAAAATATGAACCGAAGGTCCCTGGATTTTCCTACACTTCTATCCTCGACCACAGTGTCATCATCTCTCCAAGTCTATACTCAGTCTTGTTCACAGCGCAGTCATGCTAGAGTGGTAACAAGCACAAATGAGGGATATGATGTTTCTGCTCATCAGGAAGCTCTTATTCCATCTAGATGAAAATTCAATCCCCTTCCACTCAAGCTGAAATGCCGGTGCAAGAAAAAGTTGGTTATAAAATGATTTCAGAGAATCAAGTAATTGTTGAAAGGTTACCCACCATCCATAACAATGATTTGAGTGCAATAGGGGGAGCCACTTTAGGCCTCCTTCATATGAGCCACTCAGGCTCTCAATCACAAACAATAGATGATTCACAATTCAATTCACTTGAGAATCAGTCTGGTATGGTGGAGGAAATGGAGGATGTCCAAAGCTCATCATCCAAGACCTTTACATATAAGGTCGATTTGACTCTGTGTCCTTGAATTCTTCAATATCAGTTCTTAATGTCTGTTTCATCTTATCCATCAGTACAACAATCTAATCCTCATGAATAAGTTAGCTCTAAATTTTTTTGCGAAGCTTTTTTGCAAATAAAATCAATCTAATTTCCTTTTTAAGAGAAGAACAAACAGACATAGCATGTTTAAATGAAACATTTTTGAAACAAACAGATAATGTATGTACATATAGCAGGATTCAATATAGAACTTAGTGATTGGTATGATGGTTGGGGAGGTGTAGCAATTTTGATAAGACGAAATATTGCATACAAGGTCATTTAATACTGGAATTTGATTCCAAATAGCAGATGTCAGGTAATTGGTTTAAAGTTGCAAAACCTTATACTTGTGAGCATTTATTGCCCGCCAGATCTTATTATTCCACAAAATTTTCTAAATCATATAGTGAATCAAAGTAACGAACCCCTTCTCTCTATGGGAGATTTCAATGTTCATCATCCTTTATGGGGTTCTGACAGAACAAATAGAAGTGGTCAAATAATCTATGACTTTTCAGACAATCATAACTTGGTTGTGTTGAATGATGGTTCTGGCACAAGAATCAATCCACCATTTTTCCACAAAAGTATTCCAGATTTAGTGATATCAATTAATTTCAAAGTAGTTGAGGATTCAGGCAATAGCGATCATATGCCAATAGTTTGTAATAGGGGCAATCCTGTAGTCCAAAACGTAGCTCAAGATCAACCATCACACCTGAAATTCAACTACAAAAAAGCAGCTTGGTGTAAATGTAATTCTCTAATAGGAAACCAATTGATGTCGGAGGAGTCTTGCTCCTATGATGTAATGTATGACGTAATTTTGGAGGCAGCTAAACAAAGTATTCCTACCCAAAAATCATTCAACACATTCAAGCCACAACATCGCTGGTGGGATGATGAGTGTACAGAACAGATACAAAGTAGGAGAAGAGCCTTTTCAAAATTCAAAGAGGTTAGTAGCACAGGAAATCAAATTGAAATGGAGAGGATCAGAGCACAACCAAGAAAAATACTCAGAAATAAAAGAAGGGCTGGGTATAAATTTTTTTGTGAAATTATTTCGCCATCCACTCCTATAACACAAGTATGGAGAGCAGTGGAAGGGATGTTGAACAGTAACATAGGATATGATTTATTCAATTCATTGACCCCACCTGTGCCTCCGCATAAACTTCCGAGAGAGTCAGATTACAATATATTAGGAAGTGACCCTTTCAGTTTGAGTGAAATAAAACTCGCTCTTTGCAACAAGAAAGATACGAGTCCTGGCTTAGATTATATAACAAATTCAATGCTTCAACATTTTACCGACACCGCACTAGACAACTCAATAGATATCGTACATCCAGTTCAATACCGCTATAACTGCTAATTTTTCATTTTTCATTTCATGGCGGTATTCCAGTGCCACACCTGATTGAGTTTGCAAATATACCATATTTTGCAGATATGGCACTATGGTATCCAACCTAGCATTTATTTCCATACAGCCACAAGAACACATGTGGCAGTATTGAACTAGCCACACTTTGTCTTTGTTCAACCGCCATAAGTAGTTGTGGCACTACTGCACAGAACATTTTACGTTGCAATCGTGGTAATGATGAAAATCTAACATCAAAAAACAGTAGGGATTATTGTGTTCACGTGGTTCACAAGGTGTTGATCAGACTTTATTCATTAATAAGGAATATATGTTCTGAAAATGAGTGCAAGATCAAAGTTAATAGTACAGCGGGCGTTGCAGCTCATGAAAAAGAACGAACAGCAAGCACTCCCGTCAATCAGTCCTTTAACTTGTGAGGTAAGTTTATTTCAATACATTGAATATTGTTTCTCAAACTTTTAGTTAGTTTGATGTCCTACGAATGTATGTTTCGTAATCAAATTGAAATTTCCTTGTATTATCGGCATTGATTTTTTTTTGCATTCATCCAAAGAGGCAATTGTACCGGCGCAAACAGAATTATCAACCGTACATGTTACTGTGGAGTCGGAAATCTTTAGTTCTCCCTATTCCGGCAATTTCAATACCGGTATTTCAATATTTCTTCAACTTTTGATTGAGTTTGAATCCTACAGATATGTGTTTCTCAATCAGTTTTGTAGCATTCATCAGAATCGGAAAACGTACCGGCGCAAACAGAATCATCAACCTTTCATGAGTTTCATGGCACGGCATAGTCGGAAATTCATAGTCCTCCGAATATTCCGGTTGAAAATAAGTATTATGTGCAATCGTGGATAGACTCACAATCACGTGATACTCACGATGAGGTAAATTTAATCACTTCGCTAAATTATGTTTTGATAGGGCATAAACCTATTTCCTCATTAGTTATTAGGGCTATATGAAAACGATTCATTATCTGTTACAGGCAAATACTCTGCATACACTAGAAAAATATATTGACACAGATGCATTCAGTGCTGTTGAGAATACATCTTCGATTAATAACCAGGACCTCCAATGTATGTACCGACAACTTTGAAATTGTAAAGGAAACCATCGGTTCAAATAATACGACTGACAATGACAACTCATTAAGAGATGAGGATTATTGCCCTTCAAGCAACACCGACAGTGATTCCGATGAAGAATGCCATAGCTCTGATCAGATCCAAAGAAGAGAGGAAGAGAGCAATCTTGAAGAAAGTGAAGCTGACGAGGAAGATGAACGAAACGACCAAGAAGAGCCAAACGACATACAGGAACAAGAGGAACCAGGAATACGAAGACCTCAAGAAGGTGGTATTGAAATGCCGGAGCTTAAAACCAACAGTCACAAACGATTACGGAGACCTGGAACATGGAAGAGAAATGTGAAGAAAAAAAAGTTAATAGTGGGCAAAGTAACATATCCAAGGAAAGAGACACGTTCAGGAGAAGAAAATGAAGGCTTCATGCAAAGACAACTGCAGACTTAAATGTTTTACCATTGAGAAAGCAATGCGTGAAACCATATTCAATAACTTTTGAGGATAAGGTCAAAACGGTCCCCAGAGGCAGTTTGCTGCTTCCCACATGGAATTGATAAAGCCTAAATACAGACGTGTAACTGAAGGAAGTACAAAGGGGGAAAATGTTGACTATTTTTTCACTATAAACGGAGAGAAGAGGAGAGTTTGTAAATTATTCTCTATGAACACGTTGAATGTAGGAGATAGGTTCTTAAGAACAACTTGGGCTTAATCTGAAGAATGTAATATAGTAGAAAAGGATGAGAGGGGCAACCACAATGGACGCAACACACTGGATGATAGCTTGAAAGATTCAATAAGGGACCATATCAATAGTTTTTCGGCTATCGAGTCCCATTATCTTAGAGCAAATACAACAAGGAAATTTATAGATGGATCCCTAACCCTGGCCCAAATGTACAGATATTATAAACAACAACAAAAGCAAGAAAGTTCACCATTTGCTAAAAGATGCACATATGAAGCTTTATTCAACAGAGAGTTTGACATATCTTTTTATCAACCTGATCAATTTGCGAAACATATAAAAACACGAACCCGGAGGAAAAAGCAAAAATCCAAGGAAACTATGATCGGCATATTGCAAATAAAATAAAAAGCCGTGAAGAAAAAGCTAAAGACACAGCGGTTGCTGAAGAAAATCCAAATGTTGTTGTTGCTTGTTTTGACCTGCAAGCGGTATTGCCAACACCCTGTGGAGACGTTTCCGCTTTTTATTACAAGTGCAGATTAAATTGCTTCAACTTCACAATTTTTGAAATTGCAAGTAAACGTGGTGTGTGTTATTTTTGGCACGAAGCCATTGCCTCCCGAGGAGCTAATGAGATAACAACGGGTCTTTTCGACTATATTTCTAGTTTACCCCCTAGAACAGATATCATTTTTTACTCCGATAATTGCGTAGGACAAAACAAGAATAAAATAGTTGTTTCGATGTAACTATATGCAGTGTGTAACACTAAAGTTAACAGGATTGTACATAAATTCCTGACGGTAGGTCATGCCCAAAATGAGGGAGACTCCATGCACTCTGTCATAGAAAGGCAAAAAAAGAGAGCATTAAAAACGGGACTAATTTTTGTTCCCTCCCAATGGCCACCATCGATAAGAACCGCCATCAAAGAAGGAAAACCCTACGAAGTTAGAGAGCTGGCTACAGAAGAATTTTTTGACTTCAAAGAAATTGCAAACAAGTTCGGACAAAAATTGACTAGGAATTCTAAAAACGAGAAGGTGATATGGAACGACATCCAGGAACTAGAGCGAGGCGGCTCGGTGGTCGAGAGCGTAAATGCGCTAAGTCCGTATGGGGACTCCCACCGAGACATAGGTTCGAATCCTAGTTGGGCCATGGATGTTTGTGTCTGTATGCTTACCTAACCCCGCACAAGTTTCGACTTATGGGGCGTTTGGTCCCAGTGCTGGGACCAACGAGGTAATGCAATTGCAAAAAAAACTCAAAGTTGAGAAGGATTTTATAAAGTGAATTTTGAAGACGAGTACCAAGAAATTGATTTATCTTCACGACGCACTCACAGCTTGAAAGATAATGTCCTGACAAATGCTTATGACTCACCAGCAAGTTTAAAAGAAAAGAACATCTTCTTGATTTATGCGAGAAAAACTTGAATGAAAAAGTACACCAACCCTTTTATTTCAACATTTTTTCTTAGTTATTAGTGCCACTCACTATATTTTCTGTTTAATCATGCGTATAAATGCTATCAAAAAATAAATAGTTTTTTATAGATCCTTGTGTTTAAATGTTGTTATCAAAATTTCTGCAGAGGGCGCAGATATGGCGCCTAAAAATGATAAAATTTCAGTGCAATAAGGCCATATCTAACGAACATTTATAATCAAGTCAAAGTATATGATTTTGTTATGTACTGTTGCAATGGTCATTATTATTATGTAGGATAATGTATGAGGGAATATTCAGAATCTGTTTTGAGTTTCCTGTTCCTGGAGTCACATCTTGGTCAAGCAGAAGCCTTCATTACAGCCAGATGCATCAAAAAGTTCTGGACAAAAACATTCCAGATACAGCAGTTGAATATCAGTTGGTAGGTTTATAAAGACTGAAAATAATAAATCACAAATAGATACAATCACAATGAAATACTTGTATTGCATACCTTGGAAGATGTAGTTATGGTGTATGATGGCACAGTATTGAATCCTTTGTGTATTTCGTTAGTTATCCGGAAAATTGTGAATTGCAATAAAATAAACAAGGTTTGTTTTGATATCCTAGTGTCATCATCAAATTTTTAGGTTAAGTAGTGAACTCTGAATTCTTCTTAAATTTTTGTGTACGTCAGTTTGCAATATGTCCATATCAGTCCATATGCATGGGTCTTCTTCTTTATTAAATGCTGGAAGATGACAAGGCCCTTGGTCAAATTGGAAATTGACATTATTTTTCATAAATAGGTTTTTCTTTGGGAAAAACATAATTTCAAGGGAAATTGATAACGCTTATACCGCTATCGGGTGAAATAATCCATTCTGAGTAAAAAATACAAATAAATATCATTTTTCTGGATCCACTTGTGAAGAGTATGACTTACGCATGCGCGGTGTGCTAAAATTTGTGAGATCAGTAAGAGTTTTGAGAAATTCTGCCCTTTCATCGATAGACTGTCGTAAGGCACAGTTGGGCAACTACAATCTGCCATTTTGGAAAAAAAATGGACATTGTCAAATAGATACTGTTATTTATCATGAATATCATGAAGATGGAGTCAAAATATTAACAAAAGTGGTAAGATAATTTTTAGATGAAAAATTTAATCATTATTCAAAAATGTTAGTCCTAATGATGATCATTATATTTTTAGCACATGGCGTAGCATTGGGTTTCATTTTGGGTGTATTAATTATTTAATATTCAATACACATATATTATAATGGATTAATTCAACCGAGAATTTATGGAATTTATGGAATGAATGGAGTTTATGGGATTCATGGAATATATTGAAGCAATATCAGTTTCCTTGGAAATTTAATAATGATCGTGGATGGTAGACATTAACCCTCAACCCCTTGGACCATGCAGTTATTATGTATTAACCTATTTGGACGAGCCTTTCTAATGGTGATTTATGGGTGGATTGAGCCAACCCGGAGTATATCCTGGTAAACTGAACATCCATGGGGCTGATGTTTGAGTGAACACTATGATCGACGATTCTCCAATTTTCGGATGAGTATATTATTCTAGTATTAGTATTCTTAACTGTGCCTTATTATTTAAATTAACCCTCTTATTGACGGCTATCGATTCTGTTTGTTCCTCCTGAGTCACGTTTTGGCTTTGATGACCAGGAGTTTAATTCAAAATTCAATTTAAAAACATTTTGGCTTATTTAGAAATTTTGAGTGTTGGTTGTTAACGGTCTGCACGGACAACAAGCGTTCCTAGGCATTTCCGGACCAATACTCCCAGACAGTGTTGTCTACAATTATTTTTCCCTTCCTACGCCGCAAGTTTACCCATAGAGGTCAGGCTAGGAATTTCAACATAACATAATCTGGTACTATTATTTTTCCCTTCCTATGCCACAAGTTTACCCATAGAGGTCAGGCTAGGAATTTCAATATACATTTCGTCTCCAATTATATTATTTTTCCCTTCCTATGCCACAAGTTTACCCATAGAGGTCAGGCTAGGAATTTCAAACTACCAAAACTTACTGTGACACTTCGACCAAAGTAGGATAGATATCTTTAAGTTTTCTATTGTATTTACTGCCTCTTTGTACACTAGGATATGTCAGGAAATATCACCTATGTAAATTAGTGTGAGTTGATTGATATGTATAAACTCATGAGACTGATATGAAGTTAGACTGCTTGAATATACTGGTTTAAAGTGAAGCTACCACGGTGATGGCGAATTGATGCCAATATTTACATGACATATATGAAATATATGCAATATAAGTATAATTTCAAACTGAGTTTCCTTAGTTTTGTCTGTCTCACTTCAATGTCAAAATTCTAATCATTATGGAAATGATAAGGGTAGAGTATTTCTGAAAAAAAAAAAAGGGGGATTAAGTTTTAACTTAGCAGCTATGGTAGTTGGTGAATAATGAAGTAAAGCCTGGGATTTATTTTGATTCTGAAAATACAGTTGACCTACCGTTGTTTTTGCTGTGAACCCTGAGATAAGATGTTCTCGTAACGTTTTACCCCTTTTGATCCGTTACACTGTTATGTATCAGCAAAGTATGAGTATATTTCATCAAAATTTCGAACAGATTCATCTCGAAGTTGACCAGTTATGCGATTAATAAAACAACATCATTGTTCAATTTCCTCATACTCAACAATTATATATTTTACACATGTGGCGGTATTGAATTGGATGTACGATATAACAAACGAATTCCTTAGTGGAAGAGAAGATAGTCTGCCTCCAGAGTGGTATAATATATTAGTATGCCCAATTCCAAAAAGAGGAGGAGATTTGTCTTCTGTGAATGGTTGGAGACCTATTTCAATTAATTCTTGTCCTCGCAAAATTTTAGAACAGGCTCGATTGGCATTTTGAAAGTTCAAGTCATATTGATCCGGGTCAAGCAGGCTTTAGGAACGGCAAGGGCATTATGGATAATCTGACAACTGTTCATTGTAGGATTAATTATTGACAAGCCTCGAAAGAACATCCTTTCATGGTAGTTTCAGATGTTACTTATGCCTATATTGGCGGCAAATGATGTCCCATTTAACATAACTGAACTCATTTTCAAATTGTTTTCTGATAATGAGATTCAAGTCAAGGATCCAAGCTCTGGACTACTTCTCGGTCCTGTGAATTCTAACATCGGTTTACCCCAGGGATCCCCTCTCAGCCCATTATTATTCATTCTATATGTTAATTCAGTACAAAATTGTGGAGTAGGAAATGTAGGAATTTATCAATACGCGGATGATAAAGCAATCTTCAATTGAGGAGAAGCTCTGGACTACTTCTCGGTCCTGTGAATTAACATCGGATTACCCCAGGAATCCCCTCTCAGCCCATTATTATTCATTCTATATGTTAATTCAGTACAAAATTGTGGAGTAGGAAATGTAGGAATTTATCAATACGCGGATGATAAAGCAATCTTCAATTGAGGAGAAGACCTCCAGCAGGTTTGAGATGAGATGAATTCAACTTTGGCTAATATAGAGCAGTGGATATTTGAATTCAATTTGACATTGTCGCCGCAAAAATCTGAAGCCATCGGGTTCTTCAGATATAATGCTTACATGCCATCAAATTCCCTGGAAAAGAGAAATAATATATTGAGGAGTCATTTTTGATAATTCACTGACGTGGAAACCGCATATAGAGAGAATATGCTCTCGTGCATATGAAAGTATAAATCTGTTAAGAACCTTGGTGGGGAGCGCATTCGGTATCCTTGTTAGCTCTATATAAAGCCTTAGTAAGATCTTATCTTGATTTTGGTAATATTTTGTTCTTTATGAGCAGCCGTCACTTACTCAATAAGATAGACAGAATTCAATTTCAAGCCTTACTGATTGTTATAGGAGCTATGAAATCTACTCCAACTATTGTTCTGTTGTTGAGAAGTGGTGAAGTACCGATGGATATCAGGACGTTTTGGCTGGCGGGTAAATATTTACTGAAGCTGTAGGAGATTCATCGTCCAGTATATATATTTGTCATAATATGTCATTCAAAATTATTTTAATCTAGTGCCATGATTTCTTTGAGTTTGTTATTCGAGAGTCGTTACTTACTTGTTTTCTCAATATAAAATTTTGTCAGGGAATTTATTGGCAATATATTTTGAACCGTTTTCGAGTATCTCTCAAGACTTTTATTGGAAAACTCACATTGCTCCTTCAATCCTATACGAACACGCTATGGAACAAAATAAAGTTAATGAAATTGATCCTCAAAGTCTGCGGAGAAGTACTAGAAGCAATTTGGGAATCCCACCAAGAAGATTTGGAAGAGAGCAAAGTGCGGAGCTCAGTTATAACGTGCCTCTTTCTAGTATAACTTGTGAAAATACTAAAAAACCACAAGGTTACGGAGTTCGTGCAGCTTCTTCAAATAATTATTCAGAGACAGCGAATTGCCGATCAACAGCAGATGAAGGCGTAAGAAAAGCAAATACCGAAATGATAATAGTTGATTCCAGTGTAAAAGGAGCAACTCATAGAAAGTCACTTCAGTCAAAAAAATCTGTCATCTCAAAAAAGTCAGATATTTCGAAATTAAATTTGGAACTCATCATGTTGAAACAGAAAAAGAAACTTGATGGTGAAGAAACGGAAGAAAGATTGAAAGCCATTGAAATAAAACGTGCAAATATGATGAGAGAAATGGAGCTGCAGAAGAAGATTTTGGAAACTGAGGGCGAATATGGTTCAGATATTACTTCTATTCAATCGATCAGTTCAAAGAATCACAGTCAATTTCTGGGAAATTGGGTAGAAGAATCCAAAAAGTACGTTGGTTCGATTGCTACTAAATTTATCGATCCAGAAGTTGAACTTGCGTTGCCGAAACTCCAGAAAGAAGTGAAAAATGATCATGTTGTGAGTCCTTCTTTGCTTGCTGGCTGTACTTGCAACAATTCATCAGCTGTTCCGGAGGTTAGAGAAAGGGACGAAAAGTTAGTAGAATTTACTAAACAATGTATAGAAAATACGTCATATACAAGTTACTGCTCCGTCAAAAACTTCGAGATCTAAGTCATTTTTCCGGGGAACTCACAGAATGGACTATCTTCATCAGCGAGTTTAACAGAACAACTGAACTCTACGAATTGTCTAAAGAAGAAAATCTCATTCGCCTAGACAGATCTCTACGAGGAAAGGCCAGGGAAACAGTCAGAGTTCTATTGACTTCCCCATCCAATGTTACCAAAATCATCAAGATGCTGGGGATGAATTTTGGCAGGACGAAATGGATCATTTTATCATTGATGGAGAAAGTAAGGAAGCTTCGTTATATCAAAGATGACAAGCTCGATTCCTACATAACATTCTCAAATGCAGTCACTAACATGGTTACTACAATGAAAAATGTTGATTCGCATCTGTATTTACATAACCCTGAACTATTGGCAATTTCGGTAGAAAAATTGACTCCAATACTCAAACATAGTTGGGGAAAATACAAATTGCAATTAGAGCACGAAAGAATAAATTCCATGTCCTTAGAAGACTTCGCAGAATGGTGGAGGAGACGAATTTGGTAGCAGGAATCATCAATCCATTTAATCAGAGGTATACTCCAAAGAATTTCACGAAGAAAGGAAGTATAATGGTTTCAAAGCAAAAAAACAACGAGAAGCATTCTGCGACATCTACAGGGTGTGTCTTCTGTGAGAACGCCAACCATATCATCCAAGAATGTGGTGGGTTTCTGGAAAAGACGGTAGCTGAAAGAAGAGAAGCAGTTGCGAATCTCAAACTCTGTTTCTTGTGTTTGGAGAAGGGTCACATAGTAAAAATATACCACTTCAAGAACAGATGTGGAGAAAGCAATTGCAAAGGACGGCACAATGAATTACTTCATGTAGAAAGGAGTAACTTGTCATGTACAGAAGAACAGCAAAATTTTTGTGGTACCAACGTTTCGGTAGCAGATAACATGGTGCTCCTGAGGATCGCTCCAGTTGAAATCAGGGGACCTACAGGGGAAGTGCAAACTTTCGCTCTATTCGACGAGGGATCAACATGCTCCATGATCGACAAAGAGTTAGCTGACAAACTTAGACTCTCTGGACCTACCCTTCCTTTATGCTACCAGTGGACCAACGGAATAACCCATTTTGAAGATGATTCCCAAATTATATCTGTCGATATCTCTGCATCTACATCTACAGAGTTCTACAGAATCAATCAAGTAAGAACTGTAAGGAATCTTAGCTTACCACGTCAAGAAATAAACGTAGACGAGGTGGCACGAGTATATTCTTACTTAGATCGTGAAATTTTGGAATCTGTGAAGTTGGCAGCTCCTCAAATATTGATTGGACAAGAAAACTGCGGTCTTATCGTTCCAAGACAAATTATTCAACCAAAACTTGATCAACCGATCATGTCGAAATCGAGGTTGGGTTGGAAGATCAACGGAGCCATCCATCTTTCGGAATACAGTAAGGAATCAGCTCATGTGAGTCTGTGCTGCCGTCAAATTCACGATGAAGATTTGCAAATTGGAGACTTTTGGTATACATCCCAAAGATACCATAATTAAGTCAGCAGAAGATAAGAAAGCACTCCGTATCATGGAAAATACTCTGGAGAAGGTTGGACATCGCTTCAAAATAAGACACCTCTGGAGGAATCAAGACCAAATTCTGCCAGATAGCTATCAAAATGCTATGAAGAGGTTGCTGTGCATGGAGACGAAGGTGGACAAAAATGAAGCCTTTGCAGAACTATACTGTCAGAAAATCGAGGAATACCGAGCGAAACATTATGCAAGACTCCTTCAGCTGCATCTCACCATCATAAAAAGACCTGGTACCTTCCTCATTTTGCGGTGTACAATATCAATAAGCCTGGGAAGCTAAGATTCGTCTTCGATGCAGCGTCAAAGTCCCATGGTTACAGTCTAAATGACTTCTTGTTGCAAGGCCCTGACTATGTCCCTTTTCTGGTTTCAGTTCTTTGGCGTTTCAGGTAAGGTGAAATTGCTTTCAACGGTGATATTCGAGAAATGTTCCACCAAGTTGTAATAAGGGAGCAAGACAGGTGTGCACAGCGATTCCTATGGCGCGGCAAGAATAGAAACCGGGAGCCTGATGTATATGAAATGAATGTCATGATTTTTGGTGCTGTTTCTTCTCCTTCGGTGGCACAGTTCGTCAGAAACAAGAATGCCATGGACTTCGAGCACCAGTTTCCAGGCATAACCAGATCCATCCAGAAACAACACTATGTAGATGATTATCTTGACTCATGCGATACCGAGGAAGAGGCTATGAAGCGGGTAGCAGAAGTCATTCATGTTCATGCTCAGGGTGGCTTCGAAATAACGAAATGGACAAGTAACTCCAAGAAAGTTATTGCAGCAGTTCCTGAGAACTTGCGATCTGAATCACAATCCCAACACACGATCGATTACGAAAAAATTGAGCGAGTTCTAGGCCTATCCTGGAGACCAGAATCAGACGACTTCATTTTCACGTTAAATCTGAAGAAGATTCTTCGGGAAATCATCGATGGAGACAAGGTCCCAACAAAGAGAGAAGTTCTCCGGCTGGTTATGTCTGTTTTTGATCCTTTGGGTTTTCTTGCACCTTCATTGGTAAAAGGGAGGCTGTTGATGCAAGAAATTTGGAAAACCAGTATCGATTGGGATTCTAGGATACTAGAAGAACATTTTGAAACTTGGAAAAAATGGTTGATAGAACTCCAGAGCCTAACACCTATCTCCATTCCCAGATACTATTTTCCAGAGGATTCACTGGTTCAGAAGGTACAACTGCATGTGTTTTGTGATGCTACCGACAAAGCCTACGCAGCAGCTGCTTATTTTCGAGTTGAAGCTGGTGAAGGAGTATCAACAGCACTGGTGATTTCCAAATATAAAGTGGCACCTTTGAAGCAGCAAACAATCCCGAAATTGGAGTCACAAGCAGCTGTTTCAGCTTGTAGAGTAGCCAAATCAATCATCCATGGAATTGAATATGCAGTACAAGAAGTCTTTTACTGAACTGACTCCATGGTGGTACTCAAACAAATTCGATCCCATTCCAAAAGAATTCCTATGTTTGTTGCCTGCCGCATTGGTGAAATTCAAGAAGAAACTTTTATTTCGCAATGGAATTGGATTCCATCTGAGATGAATGTGGCCGACCAAGCTACAAAAGATATAAAATCTCTTGATTTCGTATCCGATAGTTCATGGTTGAACGGACCTCTTTTTCTGAAGTATACTAATGAACTCTGGCCTAAAGAACCTGTAGCAGATGTGAGAGCAGATGGTGAATATGTTCTGGTCATCAAACAAACTGAGGATACGTCAGTATTGCCAGACATAGAGAGATTTTCTCGATGGAAACGACTCATTCGCTCTTCAGGTTGGGTGTTGTATATAAAGAAAATCTGGCTAACAGCAAAGCAAAAACAGGCCACGAAAGGCAAGCCTAGACGTGAACCTTCTGGAAGAAGCCTCGAAGCAGTGGATTCTCGAGAGCCAAAGGATATCATTTTTTGAAGAAATCGAAACTCTCAGGAAAGGCGGCCTCCTTGAAAAGTCCAGTCGTTTGTACAAGTTGTCTGCATTCCTCGATGAGAAAGGCATGATTCGTCTCGGTGGAAGATTTCCTGATTCAGACAGACTCGATCTCGATAATGACTCTCGATTTCCGATTGTTCTAGACCCCAAGCATAGGTACACACTGCTTCTAATCAACCACTATCATAGGAAAGCTGGACATGTCGGGATAGAGACAGTGGTAAACAATTTGAGATTGAAATTTTGGATTCTGCATGTTCGTGTGGCCGTCAAAAGATGTTTCAATACTTGCCTGCAATGCAGAAAGAGAAGATGTAATCCAGCAGTGCCAGAAATGGGCCTATTGCCACCATCAAGACTGGGAGCCCATGTTTTCCGCTTCACTTATGTGGGAATCGACTTTTTTGGGCCAATAACTGTTGCTGTAGGTCGAAGAAATGAAAAAAGGTATGGCGTTCTATTTACCTGTTTCTCGATTCGAGCAGTCCATATTGAGTTGGCAGCATCGCTAGATACTAGTTCTACAGTTATGGCTATGAGGCGTTTCATCTCTCGAAGAGGCCAACCAAAGGAGTTTTGGACTGATTGTGGAACAAATTTCGTAGCAGCTGAGCGAGAATTACGAGAGTGGGTGAATTTGCTAGACCATGATAGAATATCCAACGACCTTGCCCTGAATGGAACCACATGGAAATTCAATTGCCCAGGCGCTCCTCATATGGCTGGTGTCTGGGAGAGAATGGTGAAGTCCATTAAGACGGCACTGATGATATCATTGAAGACTGTAAAACCAAGAGAAGAAGTTCTCATCACACTCTTATGTGAAGCAGAATATATGGTGAACTCACGACCCCTCACCTATATATTCGTAGACCCTAAACCACTTCTTACTTCTTCGCCCAGGAGGTGTTTCATCATGTGCTGAGAATTCAATTTCCACAAGAAAGCAATGGAGATTTTCTCAAGCACTTGCAGATTTGTACTGGTAACGTTGGATTATGGAATATAGACCTAGCTTGGTCAACCGACAGAAATGGCACGATCGAACTAGTCCAGTGAAGGTTGGTGATGTGGTAGTCATCGTCGATGAAAAGGCACCGAGAACAGAATGGCTGATGGGACGCATAGCTGAGACGTATCCAGGGAAGGATGGCGTAATTCGAGTAGCTAAGGTAGTTACGAAAAGAGGAAGCTACACCAGACCTGTTTCCAAATTATGCATACTGCCCACTTCTACTGAGAATTAGTGAAGACTTCTTCACGTAATGGAGAATGTAGAAGATTCATCGTCCAGTATATATATTTGTCATAATATATCATTCAAAATTATTGTAATCTAGTGCCATGATTTCTTTGAGTTTGTTATTCGAGAGTCGTTACTTACTTGTTTTCTCAATATAAAATTTTGTCACGGAATTTATTGGCAATATATTTTGAACCGTTTTCGAGTATCTCTCAAGACTTCTTTTGGAAAACTCACAGAAGCTATTCTCCTTTTTTAATTGAACTAGTACATTTGTTACTAATTTCTACACTTTATACATGACCAGAATCAATTTCAGAGGCTATGTTACCACTCCACCATTGATAGACGTATTTTCGTTTTTGTCAATACATCGACATCAGCTATCATACCTTCCTTTGCTTCCCTGTTATACATATCCAATCTCATCCCAAATATTTGAATTGACTCGGCCGTTACTTGATGGAAATCCATGACAAATGTAAAAACTTCACGAACAATAAGATTTCCACAAAATCATCAAACACACGACATGTTTCGCTACTCAAATGTGGATCTTGTCCTAAGGTATATATCGGTCAGACAGGTCGTACGTTTAATCAGCGCATTCATGAACATAAGATGAATTTTATGAAAAAGAAAACTGATTCAAAACATACGCCAACCATATATTAGAAGAAAACCATAATTTTGATGATAATTTCGAAATTCTGCACGTAGAAAATAAAGGACTTAAACTCAATCATTTTGAATCATTAGAAATCAACAAACTCAAGAATTTTGACATTTTACTTAATGATCAATTAGACCTCAATAGTTCACCACTGTTGCATTTGTTTTCTTAGTAAGTAATAATATGTATTTGATATCAACTCTCTCAAGTTAATCCGGTATACCGTAATTCAATGTAGATATTATACCTAATTTCCGAAAATGGAGGTTTATTGTACCTGTCCACAGGTAACTAATCCTTCAGGTTGGGAAAGTAAGATATTGTACTATAAAAGTTAAGCAAGCCAACGTTAGTTTAGTTCATTGTACCAGTATATCACCTGACGAAGCTACTGTGTTAGCGAAACATGTCGTGTGTTTGAGAATTTTGTGGAAATCTTATCGTTCGTGAAGTTTTTACATTCATCCCAAATAGTTCCTGTCCCCATTCAGGAGCTGGGACTAGGAAAGGAAAAAGACAATAAAATTGTATTTTCCGAAAGAGCAATGGAAAAATGGCCTTATCAAACCTTGATTTTCACTGATGGCTCCAAGACAGTGGATAGTGCGGGAATAGAAGTACATTCTCGTAACATAATCAGTATCTCAGCTAGAATGCCAATCACATTCTCGATATGCTCGGCTGAAGTAAATGCTATCAACTTGGCCCTAGAATAGATTCAAGAGTTAGGTTTAGACCACTCAATAATTTTGTCAGATTCGGAGCGTGCTCTGAAAAAATAGAAAGATGCAGTATCTCTGCAAAAACTGAACTTTGAAAGTATGGGAAAAAATTGAACAAATAACAAATTCGGGGAATCGAGTAGATTTTTTTTATTTTCTGGTCTCCACGAAAAGGGATATCCTTCGAGGTATCCTGTAATGTTCAGCCATACGGAAATTGCAGGGAATAAAAAGGCTGACTACTTGTCTAAAGAAGGCTGTAAGCTTCAAACTATAAATCCTGCACTAACATCTTTTCGAGACCTACGAATAATATTGAAAGAGCGAGCTTGGAGTAAATGGATCAACACCTATCGAAATTTGAGGAGCATTGAAGAAAGGAGTTATACTCCATGAATAATTAACCTTTTGAGGGTTCCATGGTTCAAGGGTCTCCCAACTCTCTCAAGGAAGGTAATAATGACTATATGTCGAATGAGAAGTGGTCATTGTCTAACAAATAGTCACCTGAATAAAATAAATGTTAAAGAATCTCCTCTATGTGAATGTGGATCCTGGCAGGATCTGGAGCACTTATTCTTCAGTTGTTCATGCAACATTCATAACCTATCAGTATTGCATCATGGTTTAACCAGCATCAGTAGTGAAAACAAACCCTAGGGGCTTTTTCCCATTTCGCTCCACAATATTTTATTTGAGAATTTAACGGAGGTTCTTTCAATCAAACCCTACTTTTTGTAAAAATTCGGTAGGTATTAAGGAAAAAGCCTTGAAAAAAGAACTGTTTTTGTTATGCAGCAGAATATTGGAATCCATTTTTGGAAAATGGTGAATGCTATTGAAACTAAACAAGAGTAGCATTTTCAAGTGAAAATGCCGAGATTTCCATATTTCCTAAACGAAGAAGCGGAAGTTGCATAAGCAGAAAAGTTGGGATGGAATTGGGATATTTCACCACGGATCCTTTCGAAAATATTCACAGAAAACCACCATCTCTTATCGAGTTTTCTTTCAGGCAGATCGCTTCACGTGGTGGTGGACGGTGTATCGTCTGATACCATTGGCATCAATTCCGGCGTTCCACAAGGATCAATTTTGGCACCAACATTATTCCTGCTTCATATCAATGATCTGTTGGGAGTAACAACTTGCCCCATCCACAGCTTTGCAGATGATAGTACCCTCCATACTGCGTTCTCTTCCAGAATTCCCATTTCTTCCCAGGAAACTAGGAACTCACGGCGCAGGCAGGTCAATGCTGTCAATGAAGATCTTGCTGAAATCAGAGCCTGGGGAACAAACAACCTAGTTGCATTCAACGCCACCAAAACTCAAGCCTGCATTTTCTCTTGAAAGGCGGAACTCAGTATGCCCGATATTGTAATGTCTGGCTCCACCATCCTCACCAAGCCCACCATATCTATGCTCGGTATTTCCATCAGCAACACTCTTTCATGGTATAATCATGTCAGATCCATCGCAAAAGCTGCTTCACAAAAACTCGGATTCTTGTTCCGTGCGAAAAGCTACTTTACACCTCAACAGCTTCTCATGATCTACAAAGCGCAGATACGGCCTGTTCTAAAGTACTGTTCCCACATATGGGGTTCAGCACCAAAACATACTCTGATGCTCTTAGATTCCATCCAGAGAAGAGCCATTCGCCTGGTGGGTGACGCCACACTCACTCACTCTTTGACATCATTGGAACACCGTAGAAAGGTCGGCGACCTTTCACTTTTCTATCGATACTTCCACGGGAAATGTTCTTCGGAGATCTCTGCTATCATCCCTTCACGAGCAATACCAATCAGACGAACTAGACAAGCCCAGTCAGCACATCCTTTCGTTGTCAACCTCGAAAGATGTCGAACAGCACTTTATCAATCCATAGAACGGCTAGGCTCTGGAATTCATTGCCTGTGGAAGTATTCCCAACAACATATAATCTCCAAGAGTCCAAAAAAAATTCCAATACCTACCTCCTGTCCCTATCCTCCTTAGGAACGCACGATGTTCTTTGAACATTATAGATGGCTATTATCTCGGCTATAATCCTACAGAGAGCCATTTCTGGACCCTTGTTTATATGAACTTTTTTCTATTTTTGTTCCTAGAATCTGTGGTTCAAATCCTCGTTCAAATTCTTCCATGTCATTTCGGGATACCCTGTATATCCAAATAATACTTATATTTTTATTTTCAAAGAAGAGAAGAAATACCAAAAATCTAGAGAAATAAATGTAACATGTTCTTTAGGCAGGGTGGAAACCGAGGTGGAAACCTATGTTGCAAAATCGATAATAAATAAACGGAAACGTTTTCTAAAAAACGCTTGGATACATCATCCAATATTTCTAGAAGCGCATCCTTCCCAAGAAAAATGTTCTATACGGGGCGTGTCATGTAACGGCGAGTGTAACAGTGGCCGATACCAAATTTAATATTTAGAATGCAACACCCTGTATTTTATTGCATTCTTGAATTCTCCTTGAAGGGCTGATTTCATCAATGCATCACACTTGGGGTCTAGCGTCTAGCGGGAATGATTACAAAGATATAGAGTGTTCAAAATTGAGATTGTTCAAAATTAGAATTTTTTCTGTCGAAACTATTTATTATCGGTCAAAAACGCTCTCATATCCCTGCGTTAACCTTCGATTCACTATGTACTGATATTCATTTGGAACAAATACAGAGTGGTTCAAGATTCATAATTCTGATCACCCTGTATCTGGTCCAATTACATGTTAGTAGATAGTGAATCAGAAGTTGAGAGAGGGACATGGGAGTCATTTTGAACGAATATGAATAGTTTCGACACAAAAAAATCCAAAACATTTAAAAATCTCAATTTTGATCACCCTCTATATCTCTGTAATCATTCACGCTAGACCTCAAGTGTGATACATTGATGAAACTAGCTCTTCTATGCAAATCTAAAATTGCAATGAGATACAGAGGGTATTGCATTTGAAATAAAGAAGTTGGTATTGATATTTCTGTTGGGATGGATGCGCTTCTGAGAATATCATCGACGTGTCCGAGCGTTTTTTTAAAGACGTCCCCGTTCATTCCGATTTTATTCTATCATAGGTACCTATCCATACTATATATTGATTACAATTTGCTGAGAGATCTAGGATGTTTCAAGATACCTGTCTGTTACTTTGCCTGTAAGTTGACTATGTTTCAATAGTAGAACAATTACGTATCAATAAATGAACATCAATGTTGCAAAATATGTGTAAGACACATATATGTATGTTCATATATCAATTATGTTTCAGTTATAGGACAATGGTGTTACGAAATAAGGTACAAGGTACCTGTAAGTCTCATCAACAGCACATAACATATATCTGATACTTTTCATGTTTCATGGGTTATATCAAGTTTATGTGTACAATACATATCTGTATTTACTGGGTATTCTTGAAGCGGGACACAATATACATAGATACTTGCCTACCTACTGAACCTAAATTCATTCGAGAATCGAGATATCACTTACCTTCTCTCTGGAAACAATCTATAAGCTTCTATGATACTCTCATAGAACGATTTTTCCGAAAAGAATACTTTTATAAATCGTCCCCATGGCAGCGTATGGAAAACTTTCTTTGACCTCCAATACAAAACAGGTGTAATGAACTTTGAATACACAAAATATATGATCAAACCACATAATATTATCATCAACATTCTCACTTTATTTAAAAATATGAATAATCGAAATGATTAAGCGGTATTATATCTTCTCAGTTCAATACTATCTTAAAATCCCGTCGGTATGTATAGATATAGGTTCCGGCACCTACCAGCTGATGTTTTGAGACTACCAGACAACGACGTTTAGACGATGTATTAACTGTATGTGACCGTGAAATATATAGTTATATCACGTTACATCATCTGTTCTGTTCATCAACGATGAAACGGTGAACATCGAGTAGGGGAAGGTAGAGCAAAGTATATGCAGCTGGTGATAGAGTGAATTATTTGAAATAGTGTGAAAAGTGAATTAAATATTTGAAATAGTTTTCGGTTTGTTGAGTTGGTGCTATCTATACGTCAGGAAACTAAATTATACACATCCCTTATGTATGTATATTCATCATACTATATATAGGTATTTTCTTTGAGTGACATTGAATTTTATAAATGATAAATGTGAACATTGTAACATCTACTGATGAGTAATAAATAAATTATACATATAAGGATATGGAACAGACAATTCTTGGAGGATATACCTTATCAATTCACTCGAGTTTTTTCTCAAAATTCCTCTTTATATCCTTCTATACAGGATGTTTCGAAAAGAGGTGGCTCAGTAGTTAGTGTAGGTATAGAACACTGCGAAATTTGTCGAATCTGCAATTTTTGTAATAGCATCAGTATTCAATATAGAAGGTGTTAAAAATTTTATACACAATTTTTTACGATTCCGCTAGTTACACGACGGTTCGTATAAATTAGTTCCAAACATAACTTTTTTGAGGCTACATTTTCTTGGCAAAATTTCTTGTCAAGTTAACATTATTCAATTTTACCCACATCAGGAAGGTATACGTACTAGTATACCACAACAAAGTTCTTTTTGTTCAGAAGCTCGTCACCAGATGGTTTCTAATAATTTATCCAATGCGGTTTTCGTTGATTTACCCTGCCTGAAGCGGTAGATACTGAGGATTTTTTTTGTCAAAATAATCGCATAGACATTTTTTGAGAATGATTTCAAAGATTTTGGCCACCTTATGAAGATTTGACCATCAAGCTCTACGAAAACAGGTGTTCACAGGGGATTCTTGGAAACTTTTCCATGTTGCAATGGGTTTTATTGAAACAGGTATGCCAAATTCTAAATATGTCATGTTTGTCTGAAAAAAATATGTGTTTCATTGTCATGAGAAACTACCTAATGAATATATAAGCAATATGTTTATTTTTTTCAATCCACAATAATTGTTTTCCAATGACAACCTGTATATAATATAGTTACGTATGACGTATTATTACGGTCCAAAACGTCAAATAAATGTCTTTTAGTAGGACGTCACAAAAATTACGTCAAAATCATGTGACTTATTCACGTCATGACAACTTCTTAGATACGTCACAAAATGACGTGATTCACGCCTAAATTATGACGTCGTAGAGACGTCTTTTGGTTACCTGGAATTCATGAATCAATCTTCATTTGATTGTCTGAGAGTTAGCGCAAGAAGTTGAATTGTCCTGCAATTTGCAATAATACTAGGTATTGATATATATTCCAAGGTACGTTCAATAGTAGGTACCTTCATGGAAATGAGTTGAACTGGAAATGTCAATTCATATAGGATATATATTATAAAACAATACTCTTTGAATTTTTATAAAATGTGAATGTGAAGGTTCAAGATACCGGGTGACCAGTTATATTCCGCGACCAATTTCAAATGCTTATACCTCTGAAACCATTCAAGTTATCGTTGTGTAGTTTGGACTAGTGTATTTTGATATTTTTCAAGTTTTTTTTGACAGGTTCACCTTCTCTCTTGAACTTCCGGTTCTACCGGAAACAAACTAGCCATTATTCAGGTATTAGGCAACTTTTTTATTTCATTGAATCACCCTGTATATTTTTGCACATTCAAAAAGACTGGTCTTTTCTCTTTCTAACAATGTATAACAAGTTATGTTTTCTTAGAAAACTATCAGAGTTATAACTGTTTGAAACAACTACTGCATGTGGAATGGTTTGATGAGATTTTGCTATGTAACCAAAGTCGCCTTTGGAAATTCTTGTCACAACACATGAAATGCCAGATTAGATGTGTTAAATAAAGATTGTCGAGCATTTGTACTTTCTTCGAGTTAATAAAATGTTTACTTCAACTGAAAAAGATCCTCCAGTGAAAAATTCAATAAAAACATGGCATGCTAACTTTTTGAACACTGGATCTATTAATCGTAAGAAAAGGACCCCCAACAATGTGAATCGGGTCAACAATGCAATAGAAATCCTGGGTCGCATACAAGAAGACCCCACTTTATCAACACGAGAAATTTCTGCCATCACAGGTATTCCGCAAAGTACAGTTCACAATATTATGTCCAAAGAATTAAGACTGAAGGCATATAAAATTCAGATACTACAGGAAATTAAACCAGCTGATTTTGAAAAAAGGTTGAAGTTCTGCAGGAAAATTCGCGCATTAAGAAGAACTAGACACTTCCTGAATACTTTGATAATGTCTGATGAAGCAAGTTTTCACATTGATGGCAGGGTGAATAAACATAATTGCCGCATTTGGGCATTGGAAAATCTAAGAAGTATCCATGAACATGTCAGGGACTCTCCAAAAGTGACCGTTTGGTGTGCAATGTCAAAGCACAAAATGTATGGTACATTTTTTTTTAAATATTCAACTGTGAACTCTCTTTAGTATTCAGACATGTTGGAAAATTTTTCCTATCCACAACTGGAACAGGAAAATTTACTGGATATAGCTTATTTCTAACAAGATGGAGCTACTCCCCACACTATGCAGCGATCACAAGAGATTGTTTGAACGCCACTTTTGGACATTGTTGGATTGGAAGAGGAGGCCCAATACTATGGCCACCACGGTCTCCAAACCTAACAGTACTTGATTTTTTCTTATGGGGTTGCATCAAAAATCGTTGCTACAATCCATTACCTCAAAATTTCGATCAACTCGAAGAAAATATTCGTAACGTGATAGAAAGTATTCCCGTCGATATGTTGAGTCGCAGTTTTGATAACTTCGTAAAAAGAACGAATCTATGTATTCAAAACAATGGAGGGCATTTTGAACAGTTGCTATAATTATTCATGTTCAGTTTGTTATTTTTTTCTGATGTTGAACAAAATTTCGAATAAACTTATCATAAATCTGCATCAGATTTATACTCAATATACGGTAATTCAGCATTTCAGGATAACATCCTAATATGCAGTAGATGCTTCAAAGAGTTATAACTCTGATAGTTTTCTAAGAAAACATGACTTGTTAGACATTGTTAGAACGAGAAAAGACCAGTCTTTCTGAATGTGCAAAAATATACAGGGTGATTCAATGGAATGAAAAAGTTGCCCTATACCTGAATAATGGCTTCTTTGTTTCCGATAGAACCGGAAGTTCAAGTGAGAAGGTGAACCTGTCAAAAAAAACTTGAAAAATATCAAAATACACTAGTCCAAACTACACAACGATAACTTGAATGGTTTCAGAGGTATAAGCATTTGAAATGGGTCAGAATATAACTGGTCACCCGGTACCTACTCACAGGCTGTTTGGTTGACCGATAGAAAGAGGTGATAGGTGAACACATTTCTAACATATTTCACCATATATATCATTATACAAAGTGTTGAGAATTTTGATATATCATCGTTTTTTCAAACACTTCATCTGATTGATGCTATCATTTCATGAAAAGTTGGAAACGTATTCCATGATAATGAACACGCAGTAGGATCTGAATGTGAAGAAAAATGTTTGTTAGCTCGTTAGAATTCGAAAAACTATTTTTTGTAACAAGAACATCGAATTTATGAGCGATGATATCTCGAGAAGTGTTGTTATTTGTATAATAGTACATACATATGGTAAAATATGTTACCTCCTTCCAGGTAGAAACGGTCGAATCTCATTATTGTCATTTTTTTTTTGTTTTCTTCGATTCCATTTCCTATAGAAGGTTAACACTTTCTCGTCACGTTCAAAGGGTCAAGAAATTGGAGATTTTAGTAAGTAGGGCATTGTCATTCTGAATTAAACATATCAATGTTGACACCTTATGAATTTATTTACAAAATCAGGCAAACAGTTAGGTACGTATCGAGAGATTTCAACGTTCCTGGACTTTTCCAACCCTTTATATAACAATAACGTACACATTGTGATGATCCAGGAATCAATTAAAGAGAAATATTTATACTTGATTTATAAATTTACTCCGAATAGTTCATTTTGATAATTGGGTGTGTTTCTGAGACTCCTATCAATTCCACATAATCCTGGATATCTAGAATTTCTCCCTAGGCTTCCACAATTCGATGCTGGTGGACCAACAAGGTATACGGGCTGCCCAACGATATTTCCACCCCGTCCGTAATCGCAACCCAGTAGCAGATTGTGCCATTGCATACCATTTGCATAGGATGAATACCTCGTGATAGCGCATCCTACTTCTGTCGTATCAGCCCAAACCATTTGGGTGTAGTGACCTGTTTGATGATGCCTAGAAACATATGTTTGTAAACAAAATGTGTAAGTTTTCAACATTTTTTGCGATTCAAATGATGTCAAAATATTTTGAAAAACATATCATACAGGGTCCCTCATGGGATCAATGAAGGAGAAAATGTCCTAATTAGGAGACATTAGAAACATTATCACCGTCAGTAAATGTCGGTAGTAACCATTCAGCTAGAATATTATAAATGATCCTGATGATACCTAACTTCTTATCAAATCAGAATAAGTTCATAGTTATACCGGCTGATTCACGGAGGAAGGCACATTAGACGTTTCTGGAGAACGTAATTTGGAATTTTCCTGCAAATTTGGTCCCTTGGATAATAATTTGTGCTCTATAGACCTAAAATATTCTCAGCGCTGCGACGTTGCCGCTTATATTGGAAAGTAGCAACAACTTCGATTTTTTGAATAAGATACCCTGTATATTATTCCATTTTCAGATTCTCCCTGAAGGGATTTCATTGACCTATAACACATGGGGTCTAGCAGTGACAATTACACAGATATAGGGTGTGAAAAATCGAGATTATCCAACGTTAAGATTTTTTTGTGTCGAAACTATTCATAATTGGTCAAAACGGTTTTCATGTCCCTATCTCAACTTTTTATTTACTATCAATTAATGTTTAATTGAAATAAGTAACAGGGTCGTTCAGAATCAAGATTTTCAACCACCCTGTGTCTATTCCAATTAAATATCAATTGATAGTACATGAAAAGTTGAGATAGGGACATAAAAACCGGTTTTGACTAATTATGAATAGTTTCGGCGGGAAAAATTTTTGAAGTAGAAAAATCTAGATGTTTCACACAAATCTTTGTTATCATTCCCGCTAGACCCCTAGTGTAATAGATCGATGAATTCAGCTCTTTAGGAAGAATCAGAAAATGGAATAATATTTAGGGTGTCCATTCAAATATTCAAAGATGTTGCTATTTTTCATTATAAGCCTGAACGTCGCAGTGTTGAGAATATTTCAGGTCGATAGAACATAATTATCCAAGAAATGATATTATCAGTATAATCCTACGTTGGTTGCGTTCTCCAGAAACGTCTAATGTGCCATCCACCGTGAATCAGCCTGTATATAACCGAAGAAAATATGAGCGTTTTTCCCTTGAAGAGAAAAAAACGCTTATTTTGAGTCTTGCTGAAGCTTGACCCATATGAGATTACCTTTCATTCTTCTTACGTTCAGATAGTGCCCCGTTTTCCCCCAAAACCCCTTTTTTTCCTTCTACCCTGTTGTTGTTTAGCCTCGTCACGGGGCAATGCTTAGCTGTATCTGTGCTGACCAGTGCGAAGCTTTATTCAGTACCTAGATTATTTGCCGACAAGGCCTAAAAAGTATGGGTCAAGCTTCAGCAAGACTCAAAATAAGCGTTTTTCTCTCTTCAAGGGAAAAACGCTCATATTTATGTCTGTGCTTCCGCTTGACCCATATGAGATGTGTTTGTTTTCTGTCGGCACATCAAGCGTACTGTGAACAATGTAAAACACTAGATATAGGAACGTTGATGATTTTACTCAATCATATGGTAACATATTTATAACACCACTAGGCTTATTAACACAAAATACTCAATAGTTATATCATATTTTCAATCAGCCTTTTTCAGGAACTAGAATAAGGTATATCTGATGATGTCCCTTAAACAGGTACAAACCGATTCAATGGGTGATCGAATAGACGTGAACCCGAAACAGAAACTTTTGGTTCTTGAATATTTTTAAAATAGAACTTCAAAAAATTTTGTTCATTTCTCCAATTACCACAGGCCAGAACTTCATCGATCGGAGTGTTGAGAGCAATTCTTTTAGAGCCAACCGCAGATCGAAAACTTCCAGGGTGAAGCCTTTATTCCCACCTCTTTAAAGACTGTACGAATCCACCCTGCAGTGACGATTCTTGATGCCGCACAAACTTTACCTTTTGTAGTGATGAACAAAGAAGATAACTTCTGAGACTGTCATTTTGATTGTGAGAGATCTATCAACTTCTTTGTCCAGAAACTTATGTCAAGATTCAAATCCTTATTGTTTGAAATTTTCCATCCAGATTGCCTACTGGACGTCCTATCTGTTTTAGAGCCGAAAACAGGCCAAAAAATTATATGATCAGAAAAAACCTTGTAGTTTTCTTCATCAATATCCAAGAGGGTTAAATCGTGAATTCACCTACCAGAAATTAATAGAAGAAGGATTGCCAAGTGTCTTGAAATCTGAAAAAAGCTATCAGATTTTGGCGGATGTGATCTTATCCAATCTATGATAATATTAACATCCCAAATATTAGTATCACACCTGACAGGAGTTTTTAAGCTGTAGCTTTCAGTATTCGTTTTCCAGCAGGGTGTGAAGACAAAAATACTCCTCTTTCTGGATTAGCAGAAGTGCATACTACTGATTTGTTTACCAAAATGCTTCTGGAAGCCAATTTTTCAGAGTTGTACAGAAAACTCAGATACAAGGCTAAATCTTGAGGGGGCGGATTATTGATAGAAATATTTCTAGAATTTTACCAAGTACACCAATTTTTCCAAGGACGATTGTAGGTTTTCAAAGTCGATACTCTCCATGAAGATTGTAACAATTCTTTATCTGCCTGATTCCAGCCAAGCACTATGTTGCTCCACCCCGAACTTTCCAGGCCTCCAAACATAAAAGTTGAGCCTTCGGAAGGGGTTTTCCCGTTTGTAAGTTGACCAGATTGCAATGAAGATTGGGTATTTTCATTGGGGGAAGTAATGCTCGGGTTCGAAGGTACGATCTCAAAGATAACTTCTCTCACTTTGGAGCAATCACTATATAAACACCTTTTGCTCGATTCAAATGTTGAAGCACCCGTGGAATCAATATGGGAGGGGGAAATACCCAAGCCAGACGATAATTCCAATCTTGACTGAAAGCGTTCACAAATACCGCATGTGCATCGTGAATCGATTGTGTCACATATTCTGCGACAACTGCTGCCTGATTGGTTGCAAACAAGTCTATCTGAGAACGACCCCAAGCCTGAAAAATCTCTTTCGTGACCGCTTGTGTTAGATGCCAATCCGGCATTTGCATTTGCCTCGACAGGCAATCCGGGATCGAGTTGTAGACGCCCGGAATGAACTGAGCTGTCAGATGAATATTGTGCTGGTTTGTTAAATTCAGTAGTGACTTCACTTGAATTAACAGATTCAATGATTTTGTTCCCCCTTCGCTTCTTTTGTATGAAATTACCGTTCTGTTGTCCAACAATAAAAGAATTGTCTTGTTTTTTAAGAGCCAAATATTTCTCTTCATAGTTTCGAAAACCGCAAATAATTCTTTTTGGTTTATATGCCAGCTTTTTTGACAATTCGTACATTCTCCCGATAACAGCACGTACCCTAACTGTGCTCCCCATCCTGAATCTGAGGCATCCGTTGCTAGATGAAAATCTATGTTTTTGTGGAAAATTGGTGAGCTCATGTGCAGAGATCGGAGCCACCAACGTATGTCTACCAGAGAAGCAGGATCTATGTGATAGAGTCGATCTGGGTTCCTTTCCGGAAGACGAGAACAAACCCTTTGCATCTGTCTGGAATACAATCGAGCTAGACCTAGGGGAATAACGAAAGCGGCGAAATTCAGACTGCCCAAAATCGACTTGGCTTCCCTCCAAGACCAGATTTCTCTCTTCGAGAGAATTCTTAATTTTCTTGATAGAATAGTTTGTTTTGAGGGAGAAATCATTTTATATTTTTTGAGGGGTTCCATATTATTCCTAAATATTCTAATTCTCTCACTGGATGAACTATTGATTTTTTGAAATTTGTCGTCCAACCCAGGAAGGTGAGAACTTCTATTGTTTTCAGAACATGTGCTTCCAGAATATTGAAATCCTGATTTGCAATCAGAAAATCGCCTAGGTAAACAATTACCCTTCGTCAATTTTGAAAAAGTTTCCGGTGCTGAAGATAGTCCGGACGGAAGGCATGTCATGCAAAAAAGATTGTTCCTGTAATAAAGGGCCAGGAACCACTGATGAGACTCTTTTATCGGTACGTGGAAAAAAGCTTGAGACGAATCGAGTTTCACTAGATAATCGTCTCTTTGGAGGAACTCGGGGATTTTGTGTTGACTTATCAAACGACAGGGACGAGGAGAGAGATATTCGTTGAGTCGCTTCAGGTTGAATATTGGACGATATGTACCGTCTGGTTTCGGAACCAAAAATATGCTTGAGAGGAACCCTGTTTTCAGATGAAGTTTTCTGAGAACTCCTGTTTTTAGCATGATGAGATGGGAAAATACAGGCGACGCATGATATTTCTTCTGGACATCAGCATACCTTATTTTGTCCCAAGAAGGCTTACCAAATCGTTGACATTCACTTCCTTGCCTTTTCAATTCTGAATCTGGTTCTGGTATGGCCGGCTCCTGCTCTTTTGTGGCAGGGGAGAAATCGAATAGAACATTTTCTTTATTCGCACTAGGAATTAAAGAAGGTGCTTGCCAACTAGAACCAACGCTTTCGTCTTCTATGGGCTCATCATTCCACTTCTCATCTTCAGGCCCATCAGAGCGCTGCTCTGACTCTTCATGCCTTGAATTGTTAGAAACTCTCTCTAAAATTGCCTGTAGAACGTTTTGAGTATCCTCGAATTTCTTCTCTAACAATTCCATACGAGATGACACCGATTTCTTTTTGGAAATTACCGTGGGAAGGTCCCTTTGTTCTTTTTCCTCCTCCAAATCAGAGTCAGCAACAGCCAGTTGATCGCACGCCCCCTTTTTTTGGCTTTTCCATTAGACTGACTGCCTCTAGATTGAAGGCTTTTGCGTTTCCTACTGTAGGCAAAGCAAATCGAATTTTGTTCAACAGTTGCAGATCAACGTCACCGTCTAAGCTACACGGTGACTTGCAAACTGTCCAGTTTTTTCATCCATCAGGTACATGTTCATTAGCTAGTTCCTTGAGCCTTTTCAAAACTTCATCCTCATCGTCCTCCACATTTTGTATGAATAACTCTCCCATGCTGATAAGATCCGTGTTCAACGCCATTTGAAAGAAAAGCGAAAGACTTTTCTCAGTTTATTCCTCAGCTAGGGGAGACGATAGACGATAGACCAGAAAACGAGCCGTACGGCTGAAAATTTGGGAGGTACGGCTAAAAATTTGGGAGGTACGGCTGAAAATTTGGAAGGTACGGCTGGAAATTTGGGAAGCATGGCTGAATAGACAAGCCGTAGGCCTACAATTTTAGGCCGTAGGGCTGGAAATTTGAGCCTTGCAGTTGACAAAACGGAACATCTGTCAGATTTATCTTATATCCAGCCCAAACCTTCCTATTTTGGGCCAAGGCCGCCAAAACTCATAATGAGCTGAAAGGCTGCAAATATTTAAAAGGAGCAGGTGATCAGATGACGTTTGCCGTTATGATTCCGTTCAGTGCCTGAAAATATATAAAAGTACATACCATTGGTAGATCCATTCGTCGGGAACCACAAAACAATGTAAATAACACTTTTCACGCACTCAGACAAAATGTTATCTGAACTTTTGACGGGACACTCTGACAGCTTCGACGAATAAAAGCGTACTGAATAAAGCTTCGCACTGGTCGGCACAGATACAGCTAAGCGTTGCCCCGTGACGAGGCTAAACAACAACAGGGTAGAAGGAAGAAAAGGGGTTTTGGGGGAAATCGGGGCACTATCTGAACGTAAGAAGAATGAAAGGTAATCTCATATGGGTCAAGCGGGAGCACAGACATAAAATAATGTGAATACCTTCAAATTGAAGTCACCGATTTCCTATAATTTTCATTGTTACTACGTACTATATATCTGATAACTTAAACTGTTGACTCGTAAATCGATATACCAAGTGACGTAACCATGACTCGTTGAGCCTTACTTCTACTTTGCATATAAAATCCTTTGAATGGACATTCACGGATGCTTTTACGTTACTAACTGCTCGAAATTGTTACTTCCAGTTGACGTCTACTCAACCGCAATTTCAAATATGAATATAAACATTCATTCACACAGCATCAACATCCATTGTACGAACGGAGATGAACGTATATTAGATGTTAGGAAGCGAATGTTCATTGAGCATTCATTTCATGTCCATTAAAAGTTCTGATCGATCAAGGACGTTGACTCAGCCTACATTGTACGTACGAAGATGGGCGTACATTGGATGTTAGCAATCGAACTTGCATAGAAATGATTGTAAGATATCGAGCTGATATGAGAGAAACATAACTTGTGGTAGGAAAAGGAAAAGTGTCACTTAATTATGCCTTTTTTTCTAGAATATTAACTAATATGTTGGGAATGTTATATGAAATATGTTTTTATTCCTAATTGTGACCTTAGATTTTTGTATCTCTTATAGCGCATGTGAAGAAAGTCCTTCAATGTGTGAAGAACATCTTGCGTACCTAGGGAGGATAGGGAGAGGAGGTAGGTAGTGGATTTTTTTGAAACTTTTGGACGTCATAAGTTCTTCGGAATATTTCCATTGGCAAAGAATTCCAAAGCTTTGCCGTCCTATAGACGAACGAGTGTTGGTAAAGTATTGTACAACAAATCTCAAATTTCACAACGAAACCAGTATGTGCTGACTGGGCTTGTTGAGTTCGTCTGACTGGTATTGCTAGTTATAGAATGATAGCAGAGATTTCGGAGGAACATTTCCTATGGAAGTCTTTATGGAAAAGTGAAAGGTTGCCGAGTTTTATACGGTGTCGAAGAACTAGTGAGTGTGGCATTATCCACCCGGCAAATGGTACTTCCCTGGATGGAATCTAAGAGCATCAGCGAACATTTCCTATGGAAGTATTTATAGAAAAGTGAAAGGTTGCCGACTTTTATACGGTGTCGAAGAACTAGTGAGTGTGGCATTATCCACCCGGCGAATGGTACTTCCCTGGATGGAATCTAGGAGCATCAGCGTGTGGTTGGGTGCCAAACCATATATGTGAAAGCAGTATCCTGAAACTGACCGTATCTGTGCTTTGTAGATCGTGAAGAGGTGTAAAGTGGGTTCTCGCACGAACAAAAATTCGAGTTTTTGTGAAGGAGCTTCCGCGATGGATCGGACATGATTTTCCCATGTAAGAGTATTGCCAGACATTGTTATATCAGGTGCAGATTTGTACTAGCTGCATACACGTAACTGATCAATAAAATGAAGAGATTTTGTATTTCGTGTAAAATTTATTATAACATCGCGAAGCGCTTTCGGCTGAATAGCCATCATCTCTGCTATACCTGTAAGTAAGTAACATTATGGTACAAACGGAATTAGGGACAGATATACATTTAACAAAAAAGTTTGTTGTTTTTGTTGTTAAAAGCAAATAATGATGTCGTCGATTACTAATTTTCGAACCTTTTTGTAAATACTTGACGAATAAGTAATCTACACTTCCTGATCTGTCTTTTTGAAATTTCATAAATGTTGCTTACTTGCAGGTATAGCACTGATGATGGCTTTTTAGCCAAAAGAGCTTTGCAATTTTATAATAAATTCTGCACGAAATACAAAATCTCTTTATTTTATTGATTGTTATATCAGGCATACTGTGTTCTTTCTTCCCAGAGAACATGCAGGCTCAAGTTTTGGTCGTTGAATGCATCTAGTTTGTTGGTCCCCAGGCTGTGATTTTGGCAAGATCTTAGTTGACAGCGTTGACCTGCCTACGTTGTGAGTTCCTTGTTTCCCTGGGAGATATAGACATTCTGGAATAGAACGCAGTATGGACAGTACTATCATATATGCAAAGCTGTGAATAGGGCAAGTGGTTGCTCCCAACAGATCATTGATATGAAGTTGTAACACGGATGTTGCAAAAATCGATCCTTGTGGAACACCGGAACTGATGGCAATGGTATGAGATGTCCACCACCACATGGAGCGATCTGCCCGAAAGAGTGTGGAGTAGTACTTGATCCCAAACACGGTCAAATGTCTTCGATATATCCAACGCTACAGCTGAAGATTTTTCATGTCTTTCTTATGGAGCTCTCCATATATGAGGGTGACGTAGGCAAGAAAATCCCCAGTTGATCTTGGCGAACGCCAAATTGTCCTTCATTAATGATTCCTGAGCTTTCCAGATATTTGATGAGCTCATAGTTGATTGGTTTCTCCATCGCTTTGGAGATAACTGATAACAAGGCAATAGGTCTATAGTTGTTGGGCAGGCGTTTGGTTCCTTCTTTGAAGATTGGTTGGACCCTAGCTATTCTCCAACAAGGAAAAATACCCGACTTGTAAGAGATGGTTGATATAACTTGGAGATAATCGGTGTCAATTCTGGTGCACACTTTCTGAGGATGATGAGTAGAATTCTATTAGTTACAAATCTGGCTGCGTCTAAATATGTGATCCTGCTATGCAGAAGCCAGAATTCAGATAATGATGACATTTGGTTCGGTTCATGACGTCATCGAAGCTGACATTTTCGAGGGTGCCGAATTTCATTATTGAAAAAAATAAATTTGCGATGATTTCAAATAACGAATGATTGCATCAAATACTATTTATACACGGAATGATCAATATGAAAAAGGTTCGTGGCGTAAATTCGACTAGTGTGTATAACCTTATTGGGTGAAAAAAGTGCACGAATCCGTATTGCCCATATGTATAGGAAACAAGCAGAGCATTTTGGGCAACGGCAGTTAGTTCAAATCACTGACATTGGCAGTAAATTCGAATGACGAATGTTTTCACATCATAGAAAATAATAACGTATGGCCTTATAATTCACGCGGAATCAAGTCTACAGAAGATTTCAGGCCGAGAGTTTTGCTCACGGCCGATCCTTAAAAAACATCAACACATCAATGAAATAGTTGATCACTATCATCCTCAGCAGTATTTGGAAAAATAAAGCTGATGATGGTTTTTCAAAGACGAAACGTTGGATCAGGAAATCGATAATGTCTACGCAGAGTTTTCAATCGCGCAACATTTTCCCCAGTCAACCAAATCTGTATCTTTCGTAGTTTCCGAGATGCTCATACCGCCCCCCCTCATCCTAGACACAGTGTATTTATGTATAGTCTAGCCGACGACAAGTTTGCGATGTAATGCTATAGGAAAGAGATTTGAGTTAGTACTTTATGATACATATTACTCACCATGAACCATCAGAAGCCCAAGAAGGATCGAACACATTAACTTCGTCGAACCATGCTTGTATTAGATCTAATATAAATGTCATTTCATCAAAATTAGCAGTCGAGTCGCTCACAATGGCCAAATTCTGTCCTACCCAAGAATAATTTGCTGCAAACGAATGGAAATGATTCAATAAATTAGTAGGTAGGTAGTTTCCTATTGGTATGTTTTCAGCATACAATATTCTCAATGATTGATGAATGATAATATGATTGGAAAGTGAATGGTCGGTGACTGACGGAGGGTCATAGAATAGAATCAGAAGAGAATAATTCGTCACTTAATCCAAATGACATCGAATCAATTCACTTTATTGTTCTTTTGGTTGTTCAGTTGTCTCATATCTCTGTTTCAGAAAACTGATTTTTCATTTGTTATTTTGGGAACACCTCACACATCTGATGATGGCTCTCAAGCCGGAACTATAGGAACATTACTTTTGTTAATATATTTCGTGATTTACTACTGACTTAGTGTTTGTTTTTCCTTGATTCTGTTGAACTCTGAGAATATGGGTAGTCCACGAATATCTAACTTGATACAACAATGAGACTTCATATAAACTAGGTAAACCCACTTTCAGATATCGAATTTTGCGTTCAGCTCACAGTACCTCAAAATATTTTGCATTTATAAAAAAATACGAACCTTAATTCATCTAATTATTCATCAATCATCAGTCACATATGTTTCGCGACCCCATCCTACTATTGTATATGTAAGCAATCCCTTAAAGTTCAAGGTATTGAATATATTCGAACTCTGTTTCACATTGAGATGGTTTCTAAATAGAAGTAAGTGATAATATTTATCGGTTACTCGACGAACATATGATGATGAAGATGATAAAAAGCCCTAATTTCGAGTGACAACGAAAAATAAAAAAACTCCACCGCCCCGCGTGAAACTCGAACTAACAACTTATGGGTTACATGCAAATAGCTCTGCCAATTGAGCTAACGGGACACCCCGTTGATCATTCGACAGGGAGGTCGAGTTCTCATACTTGGAATCATGCACTATATGAAGTCTCGCTGGCAGGATGGTACTATACAGACTCTATTCCTTCCTGTTCGTCCTCTGGCATTGTCTTTCCTTGTAAACCAAGATGTACGCAAGCAATCTATACATAGAAGTAAGTGATAACTTCAGTCGGTTACTCGACCGACGAGATTTATATAATAATGAAGATGATGGAAAGTCAGAATTCCGAGTGACAACGGAAAAGGAAAAAACTCCACCGCCCTGCGTGAGAGTCGAACTCACAACCTCTGGCCAGTAAATATATTCTCACTTCTCGATGTTAGCATGTTTCCTCTCTGATTATATCTGTCCTGTTATGAATTTTGAATACCTTTTTGTTAGGGTCGACCTACTTAACGTGTCTTTTGGTGGACGGCAAACCTAGCGATATATGTTCATATTTGATGTTGGTCGTAGCATCTTATGACGCCTGTCTCTCTTTTTTATTATAACTTATATTTTTCATCTTTCTATGTCTGGTGAGATTCAATTCGTGTTCGAAGTCTTGAGCACCATTCTCTTAATTCATCCCAAGACGAGTTTCCTAAGCAGAACAACTATCTTTCTGTATGTGCGAAACTAGTGTAATTCCTTGATCTAAAACTGAGAGGGTACGAATCAAGTTTGAAAGGTGATTTAAACTTCTGGCTTTTGATTCGGTATTTTTGACAGTGCTGACTTCTCATGAAAGCATATAAGTTTGGACACTCACAACAAATTCACAGAAACTTTTTTGTTATTCCACATACAATAACAACTTGTTTCCTCTTACCATTGATCCAAAAATTTCGTCAAACCATTGTTTCCGCCGAGGCAGGTATATTCTCCGTATTCCCCGTACTTGAATTCATAGTAGATATTCATCATTACTGACTCCACTGGATACGATATATCATTTCATTGAAACCACAGGCTCTCAACTCAATTAACGATTTGGTAAGGGATCAGAAGGCGTGAGTGTTACAAACAATAAACAATAAATAGTCCCGTGAAATAAGTAATCCTAGAAAATGATAGAAAATACTCACAGGTTCTCCTGCATGAATCATGTACTAGTGGATTTCCTCTGCACTCATTCACCCAACATTGTGCGATGAATTCCAGTTCTTTATTGTAGCTCTGAAATGAGAATATGAAAACAATTAAACGTGGTGATCGTCATTCAAGACCCGTCAACGATATTGAATTTAATTTTATTTTCAGTTCTTATTCTACGAAGATGGAGGATATACATTTCTTCCTCATTGAGGTTTGAATCGACTTGAACGTTTGTTATGGAGTCAGGAAAGCACATTGCATCGATATTTGAGTTTGACGGGAGTCGTTAATCTATGGTTTGATGAATACATTCCATTCCAACTGCTATTCAGAAAAAGTATATTGAGACGCATTTTTGAGACTTTGTGTCAACTGAAAACTCGAATTGAAAGGATCGCTAATTTTCAACCTTCGTAACCTCACTTCCTACATACAAAAATTTCAGAAAAGAAGGAACTGACAATATTTTGTTTTGAAGCCTAGAAGAGTGGTGAATGCCAATCATTGTCAGTTATAATACGATTATTTCACAATTTTTCTGCTGCATATGAATAGGGAAGTGCAGAGACTAGCTTTGAAATAGGAGGATGTATTCTTTTTTGTCCTTGTCTATAGGATTCCAACATGAAATCATGAGAATTTTATGTTGGAAACAAAGGAATGAGAAAAAATTTGAGACAAGATGAGAAGGAATAGACAAAAATATTTTGTTTTGCAACCGACACAAAAGTCGTCCATTTTGACACCAAAATCAGCTGTTGAATTGACACACATAGGTATGTTGCTAGGCAACACTTTCAGTTCCTAGGAGCTAAAGTTCAACTTTAGATCCTATAGAAACTGGAAAGGATGCACTAGAGGTCATCAAGAATAGACAACATTGTTATGGTTGGATATTTGGGTTGAGACGCATACATGATTTGTTTTCGATTTCGGCAGATTTGGCATTTCATACCCATGCTGGAGATATAAATACACCATATTATAGTTGAATATTCTGTTTTGATCAGGAAAGCCTTCAAGATTGCTGGATCTGTATTTCACTCATTATTTGAATAATTACGGCCAGCAATAGTTTTTTGTCTCACACAACGATATTGTTTACCTTTATCTGATTACCAAGCCATAACACAGTGAAGTATGGAGAGGAATAAATAATCGCTATTATTATTATTGTTGATATGCTCACTGACTAACATTTTCCACGTCTTTTTTCTATACCCGGCTCTGGCGCGGTATTTGCTATTACGGCTGGCACCTGGTCCATACACAAATAGGTCACTCTGTGGTTGTATTTATATTGAAACTTCAATTCGAACATCCTTGGAAATTGAATACACCTGTTCTGTTAATGCAGGTAAAATATTCTCACCACACGGATTATATGTTGCATTGCATATATATGGCACGGCATTGTTGGTTACTTCACATATTTGTTTTAGTTAATTCTTTCGGTTGCACAAAAAATAGCATGTTTCATTCGGATCAAAAGTGACTTTGTTTGACTCGCAAATTCTGCTTTCGCTCGGCTTCGCAAATGGAAAATTCGCTTGTCAAACAAATTGTCACTTTTGATCCTAATAAACAATCTACTATTATTTTTCAAAGCCAACTAGAAACATCTATATAATAAAACTAATTGTAGGTAATGGGTTCACTAGGTTTCAATGTTAAGTACCTACCTAACAAAACAAATATTTCCAAATTTTGTTCGATTCTTGTCTTGAAATTCCCTTACATGAGTGCGATTAATTCCAATTATACTTATATATGTGACTCACCAATGCCCTCATGTTCGTCGCTGACGGTTGACCGGTTTGGTTTCCTACTGCGACTCTATTTCTGAGTTGGTTATGATAATCCAATATCTGTTGTCTTTCTGAATCATTCAAACTCACAACACGGAATTCAGGGCCACATCTGGAACCTGCCCCACATCTCTAGAAATGGAAATTTTCAATTCTTTGAGGGAATAATAATATCTGATGATATGCATAACATGGGATATTTTGGATTTTCCTGATGGTTCAATGAGTACTATTACTATAAAAGCCAAGGTCTGGTTTTTCTTGAATACTCAGTAGGAACGATTTACTCGAACACAAACACTACAATATACACATACAGATACAGAATTACAGTAATTATCATCATTAGGGACACTACAATGATATGTGGAAGTGTAACTACATTAGACAACACTATGTTGAGATTATTATCTCCCTGATGATGGAAATAAGGATTTCCGAAAACTTTACATTGCTGCTACCCTCAATATACACTATGGTTTTCATATATCGAAGACTGGAACTTTTGGCACGATAATACACTACACTGTTTTACCACTAATCAAACCGATTTTTTAACGCCTCGACACGTGTTTCGCTAACTATGTTAGCATCTTCAGGAGAAGATTAAAACTTGGTTAGTGGTAAAACAGTGTAGTGTATGGTTTTCATAAATACATTTTTTCCTTCCACAATTCTATGTTCCTTAACCCATCATTATGTTTAACAGTTCATACAGAGTGATTAATATTCACATTACCTACATCAAATAGTTTACAAATCCTCAATATTTACTCGCATTGAAATGTTGGAAAATATGTTAATTCAATGTTCTTGAATTCATGAATGAACATTTTTGCCATCATTATCATCATTATTATTTTTATTATTGTTATCATTATTGTCCTATTGAATCTTTCCACCATGCCATCAGACTGCGGATGTAGCGGAGTGGAGTTCTTCTGATTAACTTCCACTACTTCGGAAATATCTTCCTCCATTGTCCTATTGAAGCTTTTCGCCATGCAATCTGACTGCGGGCGAAGCGGAGTGGTTCTGTAACGTTCTGATCCTATTGATTCCCATCATATCGCAAACTCTCTAATACAAGTTCGACTCAAAATACCTCTCTTGATCGGAACGAAGTTCCATTGGCAATCGGAATCCTGAAAACATGTTGTCAACCAATTCTTTGGCGACTGTGGAAGCTTCCTAGTTGGACAACTAATATACTTCGACTCAATTACTGAAAAAGTCCATGGCAATGAGGATATATGTGCTACCCTCATTTGTCATCATGAATTTTTTTTAAATCGCCCATCGGCTGACTACCATATTCGTTTCAAAATTTCATCCTCGATAACCAGAGAATCACAATATGCCCACATGGCCTTGAAGATGGGGCCTTTGTATGATATATCCTCACAGGTGGCTCTATCTACTCCTGCTTTTTTGCAAGGTAGAGATCTCCTGGTCCTGTTTCATATGGGCTGTTGTCCAGTCTGCACATCCCTTTGTCGTCAACCTAGAGATATGTCTAACGAATCTTCACCAAAACCCGTTCATCTGACATGCTTTGCCAAAGGAAGTATTCCTAAGAACTTGAAACCTCCAGAAGTTCAGAATAAATCCAATGCCAACCTTCTCTCCATCCTCCCTAACTTCGCAAGATGTTCATCAAACATCAAAGTGATTGCTCCTCTTGAGATAAAAAAAATTGACATTATTCTGATTTGACTGACAACGGCTATTACTTGAAACTGGGAGAAGGAGTCAATACTTTTTTCCGGATTTACATAAAAAGTGCTGATCGCTTCTGTTGTTTTATTACTTCTGGTGTACATTTATGAACATTACCAATTAATCAATACATGTTCATCATTTCATAGCCCTCTCTATGGAATCTCCTGTCATCTGTCATACGTCAACCAGTTCATCCAACCTAAACTAACTACAGTCTAGCCAACCTATACTACAACACAACAAATGGAAGCAGAAGTTAACCTTTTCATTACCGCCATCATCTAGAAAAAAGCCAACAATTGTTCTGTAATTTTCTTGACTCGTCTTGGCCTAATAGATCCTCCGGCTTCATTGTAACTTCGGGACAATCTTCTTGTTGCTCTGATGCTTCTAGGCTTTCTTCAGGTTCTAGACCCTCTCGACTCTGGGTGCAATCTCCAGTAGATTCTTGCAGTATTTGAGGATGTATGTTATTTAGTCTGATCATACCACTTTCTGTGTTCACTGTATATAATCTTGGTTCTGGTAATTTCTCTTCAACTGTTCCTTTTTCCTTCATGTCGATGATCTATACTCTATCTCCCAGTTTCAATTTATTTTTGCCTTCACCCTGTGTCTTCTATCATAATCCCTCTTCTGTTTCATTTTCTCTTCCATCAAGTTCATCTTGATTTGTCGATGATCTAGTATTTTAGGCATGAGTTTATCTCCACTCATCATAGGCCTTTCAATTTTCGACCAAATATAAGCTGAGCAGGTGATGCTCCACATTGCAACTTGGTATTTATGTAACTCAAAAGTGCTAAATTTGGATCTTCATGATTTTTCTTGAGAATTGTTCTCAATAATTTCACTGCTGATTCAGCCTGACCATTTCACTGTTGGTATTGTGAACTAGAACTCACTCAACCATAATTCTTTGAAAATGTCTTAAAAAGAAAACAGGTAAACTGCCTGCCATTGTCACTCCTGACTATGTCTGGTATTCCATGACGGGAAAATATCTCCTTCATTGCATTGATGACCGATCCACTGGTATTCTTGGACAACTTCTCGATTCCTGGTTACTTTGAGTAGTAGTCTTGCATAACCAGATAGTTTTTGTTTTTATATTTTGCTAAATCTGCTCCTAAAATGGACCATGGTCTTGAAGGCACATCTGATGGGATCATTGGCTCAATAGTAGATATTTTATGTTTCAGGCATATTTCACATGATTTTCTATCTGAGTTTTCTGCATTAGCCACCATACAGCTTCTTTTGCTTGCATTAAAACCAAAATGTCCATCATGTGGTCGATCGAGGCATAATCTCCTCAAAGCTGATGGAATCACCATTCGATCATTATAACAAATCAAATCATTATTTATACTTGGTTCCTCTCTATATTTGAAATTACACCCTTTATTGTACTTCAATTTGTTCTTCACTGGCCATCTTTTCATAATATATTCTTGAAGTTGTCTGAATTGCAAGTCTTCTTTTTCTTGCTTCCTTACCATCTCAGCTGATAGTCCTTCTTTGCATATTCTCCTCAACACTGCATTTATATAAATATCATCAGATTCCTTGAATAAAATGTCAATATCGTTAGCACCTTCACATATTGGAGCTCTTGAAAGTGTGTCAGGCACATATAATGTGAGGTGTAGGGTGACCAGACGTATACTCTTTTTATAGTACAAGTACTCTTTTTGGAAGCTGCTGTTCTCGTACTCTATCTTTTTCTATTTGGAAGTTAAATGTCCTCTTCTTTGAAGTCGGGACCGTTTATAGTCAATATTTGATAATAAGATGATCAAGGGATAGGTATGAAAAAACTGAGAAAAGATCAGGAAATAGAGAAATTTGATTCATCACTCGTGAATCCGATGATCTCTGATGTTTCTTTCAATTCAAGTTTCTGAGCTTTCTGCTCTATATTTGACTTGCTATTGTGTTTGTATGAAGAATCGGTGTAGACGAAGAAAATATTTTTCAATTTACTGTATATATGAATGTATTTACCTGCTTTTGAACCTCTTTATTAGTTACTTAAATCAAAAAATATATATTTTCAATGAGTATAGGTACTTATCTATTCTGTTGTTTTTTTTCAATTTTTGACTCATGATATTGGTGGAATAGGCATTTGTTTCAAAGGTCAGAGGTATTTCAATTTTCAATTTATAGGCATTTGACTATGAATAATGAAAAAAACAATCGCCTGGGGCGATTTTTTTCATTCGTTATTTTACCTTCTACTGAATGTAGTCTTTGGTAATTTTCGAAATCTGGTCACCCTAGGCACATATAATGTTCGTCCTGGAGCATACCTTATCTCGAAGTAGAATTCGAGTATATAGTCTCATTCTAAAACGTTATACCCTATTTGACAGTTTATCGATTTGTTTCGAACATACAGTATTACTGTCAGTAGTTTGGGATCTGAGTAATTCGAAATCAGATCCTAACAAAAATTTTTCCAGGCGTTCACAAGCCCATGTCACTGCTAGTGCCTCCTTCTCAATTTGAGGATATCGGCGTTCAGTCTCACTCAATGTTTTTGAACAATTATAAACTGGCTGCCATTTTCCATCATGTTGCACTTCCTCTAGGATTGCTTCCAACCCAAATTGACTTTAATCAGCGGATACTCGGGTTTTTCTGTTCGTTGAAAATTTAGCTAAAGTTGGGTTAGATATTATGTTCTGTTTTAATCCTTCAAATTCCTTTATTTTTGTATTTCAGTCCAACAAAATTGACAATCATTTCGTATTAGTTCACGAATTACTGCCATTTCATTTGCCAAATTCTCTACGAATGTTGACACATTGTTATGATACTGTAAATTAGGCTCAAGTATAGATCTGATTATGTTTAACGTTTTATGTATTCCATGACATGACGTATGTATGGCGGACAGTTGACACTAGACAGTCAACCCTAACTAATGTGGTTGTTGTTAGCATCGCTAATGTCAATAAACTATAATAATAATTTAATGAGTATTATTAATAAACTGATATCTCATTGAACTGTAACAGGTTTGATGGTACTCCTGTAAGAATTGGAGGAACTCACGTAAGACACACTTAATAATAATGAGAAAGTGAATGAAATAATAATACTGCTAAAAATGGAGGGAACGTTCAAGCTGCCTAATAAGAGCTTGCAGTTCAATCAAGGTGTACATGTAAATTTGGATAAATTCCTAAGAAGTTAGGACATCTACCTAAAAGCAACGGGTCTTGAGAACAAAGAGGATGTAACAAAAGTGGCAATTCTATTGAACTTGGTTGGAGAAGAGGCTCAGAAGGAATTTCAAACGTTCAAGCTAACAGAGCCAGAAAGTAGGAATTTCAATAGTGTAGTTAAAGCTTTTAAAGATTATTGTAAACCCATGAGAAATGAAACTTATGATCGCTACAAGTTCTTCACAAGAACACAGCAAGAAGGGGAATCATTTAGTAACTTCGTAACCGATATTAAAATGCTTGCATCTGTGTGTAACTTTGATGTTTTGGAAGATTCCTTAGTTCGAGACAGATTGGTCAGTGGTATTTTAGATCTGTCATTACAAGAGAGGCTGTTACAATATTCAGAATTAACACTGAAGGAAGCTGAAGAGATTTGCAGAGCGTCAGAAATAAGCAAGATATAAGTTAAGGACCTACATAATGATAAAGAAGCTGATTTCATCAAACATCAGTCATGGAGGAACAGAGGATCATAGAATCAACGGGGACAAACTAGCAGTCAAACTTCAGAAGATAACAGTTATGACTTTTTGAAGTGTGGACGCAGACATACAGCGCCAACTTCATCATTTTGCAATAGGTTGTGAAAATAAAAGTAATAAAACTCAGGTTAGTGGTAAGAGTGAGGTTAAATCTAAGAATTCTGCTAGGAAAGCTGTTATTGAATAATGAAACTAATAATTGTAATGCTGATGATGATGATAGTGATTCATTATATATTGATTCTATTACATTGGATAATGTTGACACTAAAAAAGGTTCCAGTGAATCCTGGACTGTTGATATACCCATCAATAATAAACCTCTGTTTTTCAAATTAGACACTGGTGCTAGTTGTAATGTACTGCCTGTTAATATGTATAATAAGTTAGGATTGGAAAACACTAACATTTATTCGGAAAATGTTTCAGTCATAGCCTATAATAAAATTAAAACAGCTGGGTCTATCACCCTTGAATGCTATGTAAAAGGGGTCAAATGTAATATCAGGTTCTTGCTTGTTGATGTTGACAGTACACCAATACTTGGCCTTAATGCTTGCATGAAGTTAAACTTATCGAAAAGAGTTGACTCTATGGGATGTGGTTTTGATAACAAAGGCGATTTTATTAAAATGAATGAAGATATATTTTCTGGTACAGGTAAGGTACCCTTCAAGTATAAAATAGTTCTGAAGAGTAATTCTGTACCTTTTGAGACATCATTGAAAAAGTTGATGAGCCTACAGAGTGGGTAAACGATATAGTTTCAGTAGAAAAACTTAATAATAAAATGAGAATTTGTCTACATCCAGTACACTTAAATAAAAACGTATGCATGGATCAGTATCCAATTCCAACTGTGGAAGAGTTGGCTGTCAAATTAAAAGGTAAATCAATCTTTACCGTCTTGGATCTTAAGGAGGGTTTTTATCATGTTCCTCTTGATAAAGATAGTATGAAACTGTGTACTTTCATAACACCTTTTGGTAAATTTTGTTTCAAGAGACTTCCTTTTGGATTGAATGTAAGCCCAGAAGTTTTCCAAAGGGTCAATGAAAAAATGTTTGGTGACCTAAACATAGGAATAATTTATTTTGACGATTTTATAATAGCAACAGAGACTGAAGAAGAACATGATAAAATCCTTAATGGAGTTATATGAAGAGCGAAGAAATTCGGAATTGAATTTAATAACAAAAAGGTACAGTTTAAGTAAATGAAGTACATAGGACAAATACTCTCAGCAAATGTTGTCAAACCAGATCCTCAATATATAGAAACAATATTATGCATTGAAAATTCAAAATCTAAGAAAGAACTGTTGAGAATAATGGGTATGGTTAATTATTTAACAAAGTATATTCCTAAACTTTCAGAATTCCTAGCTCCATTGAGAAACTTGATTAAAATCAATACACCTTGGTGTTGGACTAGTGATCATACCCTGGCTTTCAATAAAATCAAGAAACTCTTGACAGAGATTCCAAATTTAAAAATATTTGATTCAAATGCACCAATAGAAATACAAACAGATGCTAGTCAATTTGGGATTGGTGGCTGCTTACTTCAAAATGGGAGTCCAGTAGCATTCTGTTCACGTAGTCTTACAGAAACTGAAGTTAGGTATCCACAAATTGACAAAGAATTTTTTGGCATTCGTTTTGCGTTTGGAAAATTTCACAATTTCATTTATTGCCAGTCAAAACAGACCATAAACCGTTGGTAGCTATTTGTAAAAAAGATTTTTACAAAGTTAGTAATAGGTTACAAAAGTTGAAACTCAAATTGCTGAAATATGATTTCACAGTAGAATATTTACCAGGAAAATATATGTATATTGCCGACCTGTTATCGAGATCGTTCATAAAAACTAAACAGAGAGATGAATCAAAAGTAAAGTTCGTACATTGTCTAGATTTAGATATCCCTATTTCCAGTAGTAGTCTAGAAAACTTGAAAAAAGATAGTGAAAATGATTATATTTTGTCTTTAATTAAAAAATTATCTACTTCCGGTTGGCCAGGAAACATTAAAAAAATTGAAACTAGTCAAGAACTTTCAGCATTTCTCAAAATTCGAAATGACTTGATTGTTAAAAATGATTCAGTGTTTTACAATGATAAAATAATTGTTCCTAAAACATTGAGAAATACCATGCTATCAAAATTACATAATACAGCTCATCTGGGTGCAGAAAAATGTAAGGCTCGCGCTAGGAAAATATTTTACTGGCCTGGCCTTAGTACCGACATAAACAATTTTGTTGCGAAATGTATAACGTGGTGAAAATTTTGTAAGAAACCAGTAAAGGAAAAGTTGATTCAACATGATAGACCAAATATACCCTATCATAAAGTGGCTGCTGATATTTTAACCTATGGTGGTCATGATTACTCAGTAGTCGTTGACTATTTTACTATGTGGATTGATTTAGTACAACTGCATTCTGAAACAGCTGAGGAAGTAATCAGTAAAAAAAAACAATATTTTCAGAACACAGTATTCCGACAATATTCGTGTCAGACAATGACAATATGCCTTTCAATAGTTCAGAGTTTAAAAAATATGCACGAAAATGGAATTTTAACTTGGTCACCTCAAGCCCATTATATCCTAAATCCAATGGATTTTCGGAGCGTTCGGTTGGCATTTGCAAAAATATTCTACGTGAATGTATTAATACTGGTAGTGATATTGATAGAGCATTATTAGAGTATAGAACAACCCCACTTGTTGTAATAAACCTATCACCATCTGAATTATTGAATCAAAGACTTTTGAGAACTACCTTACCAGTATCAAAGAATGCGTTGTTGAAAAAGCCAGATATTGGTTTTGAAAAATTGAACTCTCATAGAAATAAAGCTAAAATCTATTATGATAGACAGGCCGTAACAAGGAATAGTTATAAGAAAGGGGATAGTATTATATTGAGAAAAGAAAAACATTGGGTTCCAGGAGAAATAATGGGCAGTAGTGAATATCCTCGCTCTTATATAGTCAGAGACAATTTCGGTAAAGTTTATAGGAGAAATTCTTCATTCATCAGACCTTCTCCCAATGCCTATATGGAGAAACAAACTCAATTCGGAGATATTGAGACTGATCAACACAATGAGTCGGGATCTGATGTTATGCCCTCTCTGGGAGATAACAATAGTACTACAAATAACATTCCTGGATCTTCTAATCGTGATAATACTATAAAGACTAGAGTAGGTAGAGTTATCAATAAACCTCTCAGATATATGGAATAGAAAAAGAGGGAGATGTTATGATACTCTGAATTAGGCTTAAGTATAGATCTTATTATATGTTTAACGTTTTATGTATTCCATGACATGACGTATGTATGGCGGACAGTTGACACTAGCCAGTCAACCCTAACTAATGTGGTTGTTGTTAGCATCGCTTATGTTAATAAACTATAATAATAATTTTGAGTATTATTAATAAACTGATATCTCATTAAACTGTAACACACATACAACTTCACAAACGATGAGATTTCCACAAAATTCCCAAACACATGGCATGTTTCGCTAACACAGTAGCTTCGTCAGGTGATAACCTGAGTTTAGTTCATTGTACCAGTATATCACCTGACGAAGCTACTGTGCTAGCAAAACATGTCGTGTATTTGGAAATTTCGTGGGAAATCTTTTCGTTTGTGAAGTTTTACATAATTAATTAGCCCAAAAAATTTCGTTACATCAGTTTTGTTCTTTGGCACTGTATAGTCCTTGATAGTGTCACGAGTAGAACATACGGTATATTAGTAATTGCGAACCATGAGGGTTTTATAAACATAAAGTTAATCAAATCATCCGTTGACATTGAATTATAAAAACTGACCAAGGAACTCTCATGGGAAACGTGCATTTATAATAAAATGATGTATATAAATATTGGATGTGAGGGTTCCGAAGTTAGTCTGGTCTGGGGCTACTCTTGACTTGACAAGAGCTCGTCGTAATGGTCGTTATAATGTAAGTTGTTATTAGGTCTTTATATTCATACTATTCATATTTGTCATCACTTCACCCATAATGTTTCATGCTATAATAAATATTGTTATGTTTGAATATATTCTCATACTTTCAGTTACCCCTAAACTATTAGTGCCTATTTGAATATTACCTCTCGCAAACTATTAAGCCAAGCAAACCTCATATGAATCGATATGGATGGATTAATCACCTACTATATCATGACATGGTAGAATCACCCATTTTATCGAGACATGGTTATTAATTAATATTGATCTACTTTATCGTGACAAGGGTAGCACAATGACGAGGAGTGGAAGAATCCCAAAATTTCGGCATTCAAGGAATGGATGGCATAAAATTGTAATGTAAACGAGACTGCCAACAAACTAATGCCCATTTAGTTTGAAAATTCGACACCTCTCCAGTAACCTGGTGAGCTTCGAGTATCTACAAGTCAAACACCGCACTTCGTAAACAAGGTCAAGTTCGCCATCCAACACCCGGCGTACGTGAACCGAAAGTTTGCTGACCACAGGCATGTTATTGGAAACAATATCACTTCACACAAGAAAGAAGAAAACCGATAAAAAATTCAAACGATAGGACCAAAAAACTTCATCGTTATATTTTATCAACCCAGTTAAAGTTATTCAACGTCAAAACGAAAGGAAGACTAGCGTCCACTATAGCCACAACGCCCTTGAAGAAACCATCCTCATTGGTATAATGATGCCAGTTTTTGTAGTTTCCCAGCTACATCGTGCAACTACAAACAACTTGTAACCCATGAGCATTTCGGCAGCCCGCTCCAGCAGTCCGGAATTTAGCACTCTACTCCCGTCTATCTACAAATGTACCCAGAGGCCAAAAAATATCTTTCAAGCTCAAAAAAGATATTCCATGAAGGGAACAATGATGTTCCCAAACCTCCCAAATACCCACAGCTGGCAGATCGCCCCGGAAGCAGCCAGAAGCCCGTGAACAGTGATAGACAATGATGTTTGTGCCGAAACTGAATATAGCCAGTGCCAGACTAAGTAAAAGTGTATATATGAACATTGGCCGCGTGTTGATTCTCATTTATCAGTATTTTCTTGACGATTTTTTCCCATTTTTTGAGTAGACATGTCGACTTTTGCCAGTATTTATGTAAATATGCTGATTTTGCCACAGTTTTAGGTAGTAGATTAAAACACTGGGGCCCAGCGTTTCCGGAGAGGGGAGTCATGTCACGATAAAGTAGATTAATGTTAATTAATACCCATGTCTCGATGAAATGGGTGATTCTACCATGTCATGATATAGTAGGTGATTAATCCATCCATATCGATTCATATGGGGTTTGCTTGGCTTAATAGTTTGCGAGAGGTAATATTCAAATAGGCACTAATAGTTTAGGGGTAACTGGAAGTATGAGAATATATTCAAACATAACAATATTTATTATAGCATGAAACATTATGGGTGAAGTGATGACAAATATGAATAATCAACAATGAATATAAAGACCTAATAACAACTTACATTATAACGACCATTACGACGAGCTCTTGTCAAGTCAAGAGTAGCCCAGACCAGACTAACTTCGGAACCTTCACATCCAATATTTATATACATCTTTTTATTAGAAATGCACGTTTTCCATGAGAGTTCATTGGTCAGTTTTTATAATTCAATGTCAACGGATGATTTGATTAACTTTATGTTATAACAACTCTTTTGATGTTTTGGAAAAGAAAAAGATTTTTATTTGTTATAGGCACGGCAGCTCGTTTGTTTGGGAGCAGGTCGTGAGTTAGTTCTTTTTATAGGTAGCTAGTGGGGTTATCCTTTTGTCAGGCGCCACTCAGTTTTCACAGCGAATTACTGAGAAAAATAATCCAAGATATAAATATAAGCCGAATTAACTGTTAACAGATTTATTCACCTTAACATGCCAACAATAGGTAATTAGAATGGTGGTAAATATGTTCTATGTTTCTAACTCAGTACAAGGGTAGATCTCCCTTTATATAGGCCTATACTTTGGGTTCACAGAGTCTCTAACAGACCCAATAATTCTATTATATATAAAATCCGATCTTAGACTGTTATGTGTTAGCTACAATTGTTTAAATATCTCATGACATTAGACAGTGAAAAATATGTATATTAAATGTCCTCAGACAGGGAAAAAAAATATGTAGATTAAATGTCCTCAGGACAGGGAAAAAAGTACATGTTAAAGGTCCTCAGACAGGGAAAAAATATGTAAGTGAAATGTCCTCAAGACAGGGAAAAAATATGCAAGTGAAAGGTCCTCAAGACAGGGAAAAAATATATACCTATGGAAAATTCTGACCTTAGCTGCAAGTTCTGGATTTTGAACCATGAGATTCCAACTGTGGTCCACTAGATCTCACTACCTGGATGAACAAAGACACTCCTCCCTCAGTCGGCGGTAGGGGTTAGGTGTGCTAGGAAAACTGCAGGCTGCCACCAGGGCAAGCTCTTCCTACCATCCAAGCTGGACCAGGACGTCTCACTATCTGACTGGGCTCTGGGAGTTCAGGCTCCAAAGTAACAAAATCCTAGGGATTGAGGATCAATCAACCATACCGGGAGTCTGGACTCCCCTGGACTTCCTGTCAGAAGTCAGGATCACTGGCTATCTGAACCAGAAGGCTACTAGGGACTTGCACTGTTGGCAGCAAGGATTCTGCCAGAAATTCCAGGCTGTCGGGTCCTATAGATGCCCAGAGACATACACAAGAAATCACCAGGGTCTTGCTTTCACCTTCAAGTGTGCTGGTGACTCAGGCTTCAAAGCACGAAGATCCCTCAGGTGCTTCAACCATTGAAAAAAGTGTCCACGTGATGTCCAAACAGTGGAGTCCAGAAAACAGTTCAAGATTTCTGAATGCCCATAGTTGATGAGATTCGACATTTAGTGATCCATCCAGTTAACAGTGTTGATTGATAAAATGCAAGTCCAGAAACATAGCATGTGGTCAAGAGAAAATGGAGTTCATATTATCCACTTCTGCACCCCGTACTCCCCTGTATAAGGCCGTGATATCTGAAATGTAGATACCCCTTCGAATATCATTCACACAAAATGAGATTTAATATTTCTTACCTTCCTATCGAAAAGGCCTAACACAAAAGTAGGTGTCCACCACCTGACCTGATCGCACGAGAGCCAAAATCAAAAAGGGCCTCATTTTGGCTTCAGCACACAAAACCTTTTCGCAAGAGAAGGAATCAACAAGAAGGATGAATAAACGGAAATTGCGCAAACAACAAGTTTCCGTCATTCAGAGCACTTTTGATCTATTTCAAAAAAATAATACAACCCAATTTTCGTCTCTGCGCAATGTCAATCTAGCCACCCAAATAATATGATTCAAGTCAGATTCAGGGATGCAACTTGAAAGAAATATTAAATATCGATCATGACATCGATAGTCGATACGATAGTCGATACATTAGTCGACACGATAGTCGATACATAATTGCGAATATCCCTGCACCACTACAGGCCACTGCCACTAAACACGACAAACAGTCTTCTACTGGCAAGAGACTATGATGGAAACAACAATATTCATGGGCATCTGACAAATGTGTAAGAATTGTTAAGAAGTGTACTAAAATAATCCAACAGTCATGGACATTGAAAATGAAAACATTTAACAAGATGGAATTACAAAGTACCTCAAAACCTATAAAAAAATCATTGAGTTACCTACGCAGTGCATCTCTACAAAGCTTCCCAATTACCTATTTGCAGAATTCACACTATGAAACATGAAAAGGCAAATCTTCATGTTACAATGTTTATAAAACCCTCATGGTTCGCAATTACTAATATACCGTATGTTCTACTCGTGACAATAGCTTCAATGCTTTTAGAATCGATTTCGATTCCATTTGAACAAATGACATAACCATGTGTTGTCTTATTTGTTCAAAACTGGCATTTCTTCAAATTCAACGTAAGTCCATGACTAGCGATGATAGTTTCAATAATTTATTCAAATTCACATCATATTCTGCAATATTGCGTCTGGTAATTGAAATGTCATCAGCATGAACAAGTAAACTGTCCAAATTCGAAGTCTTTATGGGGTTACTCACTGTTATTTGAAAAACTCCAGGTGCACTAGTTATACCAAAAGGTATTCGTTTGTGAAGAAATCTTTCCACTGAAGTTATAGAAGTTGTTAATTCACGTGATTGTTTGTCGATTTTCAACTGCCAAAACCCGCTTTTGAAATCGAGTTTGGTGAATACCTTTGCATCCTTCAGTTTTGCCAATGTCTCTTCTGCAGAAGGTAATTGAAATCTTTCAAGAATTACACTTTTGCTCCATTCAGTAAAATTACTGCACAAACGGACATTTCCACACCAATCTGTTGGGTGCTCCACTTTTTGGATTACACCATCTTCCTGCATCTTGACAAGTTCCTCTCCCACCTTTTTCTTTAAAGGTAATGCAACTTTCTTGAGGGTACCAATAGCAAAAGACATAGCATGGTCAAAAATTGTTATTGTATGTCTGTATTTTTTTTAATCTCCCAATCCATCGAAGAGTAATAATAATAATAATAATAATAATAATAATAAGGTTTATTTGGATAAAGTTCAACAATATAACATCTTATATACTATGAATGCAAATAAACAGAGGGACAAACCGCAAAGCCACTGGCTGTCCGCGGTGTGAGTGATTTAAAAAGTACCTACTTAATTCAAGAAGTTATTGGGAAATATTTGATGATGAATTGATCGAGAATGCGGTGAAAGCTATCAAATGAAATTTCATTCAATTTAATAATTAATTTATTTATAATGTGGTGAATTCTACGTCTTTCTAAGGAATGCAAGAATTTTTTCATATTATATCTGAAAATATGGTGAGGAATTATATTTCTAATGGTTTGGGGTAGGAAATTGTAGACTCTGGAGGCCAGAAACATATGACTTCTTTGTCCAACAGTTTTGGTGCTGGTGGCAGTTGGTAAGTTCTCATTTATTTTATTTCGAGTTTCGTATGAATGTGTATAGGAACCAAATTTTTGCTTATTTTGAGGACAGTATGTAGCTAATTTACAGAAATATATCTGGCAAGTGTCAAATATTCCAGTTTCTTTATACAACTGGTCACTGCAAAATCTCCTATTTTCATTGTGCATTATTTTGAGAAAGAGCTTCTGCAAGATCTTCAATTTCTCCAAATAGCAATTGACCACTCCCCCCCACCCTAGTATTCCATAATTCAATCTTGATTCTATCAGTGCATAATAAATTATTTTTCGTTGGGGTAATTCCATGAGTTGGGAGAGGAGTTTGAACTCATGTAACAAAGTCCGGAAAGTTTCAATTATTTGAGTGATATGGAGATCCCATCTCATGTGGCAATCAATGGTTACTCCTAAGTATTTGACTCTATCCGTCTTCTTGATGGTGATAGTCTTATTTTCATTGATGATATCAGGAGAGGTGTAATCTGGAAGATTATTAGTGTAGCTGGATATTGGAAGAAACATGGTCTTCTTGAAATTGATTGTCAATAATTTATGGTTGAACCAATTAATTATGTTTTGGAGATCTAATTCTACTTTATGTTTCAATTCAACCCAGGATTCTGCAGTGTAGAAAATTGATGTATCATCAGCGAAACTAAATATGGTTTCGGTGGTTTGTATGGAGAGAAGGTTATTGATATAAATTAAGAAAAGGATGGGGCCCAGGACTGTACCTTGTGTTACTCCACATCTAATTGTTCTTTCATTACTTTTTTGTTGACCAATTCTAACGATTTGCTTGCGATTTTCGAGATAGCTTTCAAAGAGCTTTAGAATGTTACCTCTACAACCCATATTGTGCAGGGCCTCCGACAACTGTTAATGGTCCACAGTATCGAAGGCCTTCGCAAGATCCAGGAATACGCATAAAGATGGTTTGCTCTTGTCTATTGCTCCGTACATTTTAGAAGTTAGGCCTGATATTGCATCTTCAGTCGACTTATTTTTCTGAAAGCCGAACTGGTATTCAGAAAGAAATTTATATTTCTGCATGATTGCTTCTATTCTGACTTTCAACACTTTTTCGATTATTTTTGTAAAATTACTTATCAAAGATATGGGTCGATAGTTAGAGGTCACTTGTTTATCTCCAGCTTTGTGAATTGGCTGAATTACCGCAACCTTATATTCTGGGGGACAAAGACCCTTTTCCAGTATTCTGTTGATAATATATGATAAGGAAGATGATATCTCATTGGCAATACACTTTACTGTTTCTGCAGTTATTTTGTCAATTCCTGGAGCTTTATTGTCTTTCAAGGTATTAATCAAATCAATTATTTCTAGATATGTTTCCAAAATGTTCTCTTTTATCTTGTCAACATGATTTTCTTTATTGTTTTCTTCTTGTTTTGAATGAGATATCACTTCGCTGATATCATTGATTTATTTTTCCAAGTGACTATCTCCAACTTTGTCAAAGCTGGTCGTCCAAGTAAGTTTTCTTTTGTATCAACCACAAAACAGTTTATTTTCTCTATGTCTCCATCCTAGCTGACACGTATTTTAACTTGACCAAGAACATTTAGGTTACAAATCACAGATGTACCTGGACCAACAAGTTTCACATTTGTTCCTTTTAACTTGTGAACATTTTCGAATTTCCTCAAATAATCACTTCTGGATATTACAGTTTCATCTTCCCCAGTATCTATTTTGCACTCCAGCTTTGTTGTGCCCCTATTTTCAATTCCATTTTCTGAGGTCCATTTTGCACAGATCCAATTTTGATTATTTCTCCTATTCTACTTTCTTCAGAGGATTCTGAACTGGATGCACTTTCATCTTTCACCCCAGCAAAGTTTTTAGTCCGACATTGCTTTACAAAATGTCCTACAATTTTGCATTTCTTGCATCTCACCTTATTTGCTGCACATTGGAATTTCGGGTGACTAGTTTTATATCCACATTTTGAGCATTCATTCTTCTCATTTTCAGTTTTTTCAGAATGTTTGAAGCTTCTCATCTTTGAATTTTTGTGAACTACCCTCTCAACCCTTTCCATTTTTTCCTGTATTGCCTGGTTTCCTTATGTGATTTTTTCTGACTGCATTGTTTCTTCAATTGCTTTATCCAATGTTGGCCTCCTGTACATTCGTTAGAGATTCTGTTAATGTTAGGTCCTTTATGCCAACAACAAGGCGGTCACTGATAAGTTCATCCTCTTATTCTCCAAAATCACAGCTTTTTGCGTAGCCAATACGTTCACTAATATATTCCTGGGCTGTTTCACAATCTTTCTGTGAACAAACAATGATCTTCGTACCTACGAACTGTTGGTCAAAGAATTGTTTCATTTCCAGATAAGTGATGAAGTCATTCTCCTTTTCCTGTAGTGTCTCAAATAATTTTGACATCTTCGGGCCCATGTATAGCAGTAAATTATTAATTTGTGCTTTTTTGTCTGCTTGTTTCAGTTCAGCAGCTAGTCTATATCTGTCATAGTGTTTCACCCATGATACACATTCATCTTTATCGAAGGAAAATATTTCTGGTGTCGAAACTGGAATAAAACAGTTTTTGATACCTGCTGCATCTGATTATGTTGCTGCAAAGCTGTTTGCATTTGTACCAACTGAATATTCAGTTGTTGAATTTTTTGTTCCATTCTCGAGAATAAACCAAAATTAACTTCTGAGTTTTATTTTATCAACTTATCTTATGCACTTTTAATGGTTTAACACGCCTGACACCATGTGCCGATTATCTTTATTACTCTTGGTGTATTATTTTATAGCCCTCTTCAAAGAATTTCCTGTCATCCGTCATACATCAACCAGTACATCCAACCTAAACTAACTCCAGTATAGCTAACTCATACTACAGAAAAATAAGCCAATAACACCGTCTTCCAGAAAGAACTGCATATCTTTGTCATCTTCCATTCCATAAATCTTGAATACCTAAGCGGTTTCGTGAATTTTCAACGATTCACCTGGCAATACTATTTGGGACTCTAGTGGAGTCAGAAAAATTTCGGAATCAGATATTATTAAACTCTATACTATGCAAAATAACAACTTAGCAACTAATGAACCCGCAATTTTTCTCATGTGTATAAGTAACAATAATTTAATCGTCTTTTATTTCAATAACACAAATGATGTCTAATTTATTTCGAAAATTATATTATACGCTATATACGCATCCTCGCTTGTAGTCACCGCGAAGGTATGCCACACACATCATCTTTAGAACCGTTTGATCAATCATGATAGAAGGACGTTGTATCAATTTGACTGGTGAAATTTGTCTTTTCATCTAATTGGTGGAATCCAAACACAACTACTCGTCCCTCAAATTTAATCCGATATTTTTTTGTTCATCACTCAAACTATTTTATTTGAGGGAAAATCATTGAAACAAACCGAACCGACTCGTGATTTTATCAATCGATTTGTTTTCATATCATTGCCAAATGAATGTTTTCATGGAGAATCAAATTTGATAATTTCTTGACTTTATTGAATTGTTAATATTGTTTCAACGTTCATTCCTCGTATTTCTAATTACAAAATATATACATGAGAAAAATATTAGCTCCTACCTCTCGGTTTTTTGTTTCCCTTCAGTCCCTCCGCATCGCGTCGGGATACAACATTGAGGTGAAATCTGTTGCTTGTTTCCTTTGTGTAATACATAACTATATTCAATCAAGTCAAAAGTTCTCCATCAAGTTCATCATGATTTTGTAAACTACTTATTAGTGTATATTGTCACAAGTGAGTAATCATTCAAAAATTATAATCAAAATCCTCAATTCGATATTTCCATAAATCCCAAATCGTGTTCCTTACAAGACACCAGAATGTTGACTAAGCAACCTCTAAGAGCAACTTACCGAGAATAACCTCAACAATAACAGTACCTACTTGATATTTTAGATAAATATAGATTTTTGGTATTCAAGGGAACGTTAATTATCGGGTATCGGGTAGTTGCTGTCTGTAGTGGAATCTATCGATTCTTACAGTCTGTTATCTCGTTAGTCATTTTGTTAGGTTCTTGTGTGTTCTATCAGACAAACCCCTCTGAAATGGCAGTACTATTTAACCATCTTTATTGCAGACCTTATCAAACCTCTTTTATATAATGATGATATAATAAAATTATTAATACTTTGAATAAGATTTCCACTGCTTCTTATATACCCCTCAAATCAAAGGTGGCTGAGTTGATATAATCTACCCTGTCTGAGTTACCCTCAAATATGATCCAGTGGTCTTATCCCATCAGGAAGACGAGGATCGTGACAATATATCGACGTGAATCGTACATGTATTGTTTGAGAGAATTTCTGGAATACCTAATACCATTCAATTTGAATAATAATGATCCTAGTTATCAGTTGTAAATGTTCACGAGGACAATCTATATCTTATGGCACCAGGCGTAGGTGATATCGAAGCATAAAAATAATTAGGCATAACATAATATACAACACATAAATTCTCAACACTTTCAACAAGGTGAAGACTAATTCAATTCACTTGTTCCATATTAAAATTGATAGGGTTTTTGACTGTGTCATCAACATCGGTGACCCCTACAACAAAAAACAGGAGCCTTTGTTCCTAATGCAATGCGAACGAAGAACAGTCGTATTCAATGAAAAAGCGCACAAGTATTAAAAAGAGAGGATTTCGGGATCCTAGTTCTAGTTGTGTAAAACTGGCTCAGCCAATGCTTTGCGTTTTCGAGAACCTATGACAACTTTACTGTCAACATTTGGTGAACAATCATTCCCGATAGCCCGTTTCATGCAGAATAGGATGACGTTAATTTCTCTCTGTAATATACTTGTACGCTTTTTTTTTAATGCGACTGTACATGCGGAGATCTAATCATCAAAGCGTACTCTCCAGAAATAATGAAGAATATTAGACAGGCTGATTTACATAAATGTGATAAAGATTGGAGAAACGATGCATTATTCGTATCACATTTGAAAAAGTTATTTTGGAAATTGTGAACATTCTGACGTTATTCATGATAAAAATTCGTATTGAGACCTCGAGAGGGAATATATTATATAATATATAGCATCTACATAATTATCATAATAATGCGCATATGATGGTATATGGAGCAGTGCATTGAAATTTCATGGAGTGTGTTCAAGGATATGCAAAAAAATGTCCTGTCATCAGGTGAAGATGATTTCAAGGACTAAATTGGAATTTAATTTTTCCCATCATTATTTCCATTTTAACGGGCATTATCTTAACTTATTTTGATGGGAACAACTCACCGAGTATTTATTTCAACCTCAGGTAATCACCTTGTATATTAATGTTCTTGTTGCCTATACATTATTTATTCAGGGAACAAATAAAATATAGTATGATAACACAAACATTGAATGAATTCATTAAAAACAAAAATAATGTTGAGGTCATAAGACATATGATAAAAAATTTGAAAAAGTACTTAAATAAATAGTAAATAAGTAGGTTTGATAATATTCACGACTGAGGCAATGATATAACATATATTGACTCTCCTTGTGCAAATTTCAACTGATTATTGGAAATGACTGATTATTCAAATGGTATTCTGAGAATTCGAAAGTAGTTCTCTGAGACAATTCATGCCTGAAATGCTGAAAAAACAAAATTCTGAAGATTCTATTGTTTCGAATCGGTACGTTACTTAGTTCGGAATCCATGATAATTAGAAGAATTCGGGTTGAATAGTTTTTCGACTTCTGATCTGATTGAGAAACCGATTCAATTGTGTAATTGCACAACTTGTTGAGCTCCGTAGATTGATTCATTCATTTTTGGTGCGTATATAGATACGCACCAAAAATAAATGAATGAAGAATTAGAAATAGCACAATTCTAAAAATTCCTAGGGACGGTGGGGAAGATATTGAGAATTTATCTATAAAATTTTCGTTATTGAGATGCTTCCATTTTTTTCGGAGGTAACTTCATCTTTTTAATTCTCACTGGGACACCCTGTATTTCACAACATTCTTGAACCCCTCTCATGTTTCTGATTCGAATTTGTTTATCACACCCTATACAAACCGTTTTTGAGTTTCTCGGGTTTTTCTAAAGACAGTGACAAATCTATCAAACATACCTACGCCATTTTTATGTGAATTGTAAATTTTAGCGATACACACATATTGGGTCATGAATATTGACGGTTGAACGGATCACTCACCATGATCACAACCACTGGATAATATTCAAGGTGCGCAAAAAAGTGGGTCCAAAGACTAAACATGAAATCCCATTTTTTCTTCTCATAATTCAATTCTACCATAAAAATTAGCCATTGTTCCAATTACCCATAATTTGATAGACATTCCATGAAAAGTAGTACTTAATTCAACAATAGCTGCCTGTGATGATGGTTGTTTCTAGTTGGCTGTGCAAATTATCTATCAGGGATTCATCGCCTGCAATAGTGCAAAATATGGCTCGTGTTGGGTATAACAATAAAGAGTTCGTTAATGTAGGCATAAGTTACTTAAGGTGAATGTAATGAAACGAAACTTTCATTATCATAAACTCAACACGAGTCATATTACAATTTTGCAGATGATGAATCTGACAACAGAATTGAGTACTATTTTTGAAATTTTTCTGAAGTTATGGGGTTTGGGTACAGAGAAATTAATTGAAAAAGGCGTCATTTTCATGATAGAATTCAATCGTCAGAAGAAAAAATGGGATTGTCATTTTGAAAAATTGAGATTTTCCATGTTCAACATTAACTTTCTTGGCCCAATATATACAAAAAGCTCAAAGTCATTACACAATGTTCATGTAGATTTCGGGAAAAAACAACTAGTTTCCTGGCTAATGCCACGCAAAACATTGAATTACATCCTCCCAAAATCTATGCTCCGACTGAATACTGATACAAGTGATTTTTTTCCTGAATGCCTATCGATTTCGATTTAGCCAGGCACGTTAGACACCTACAGACCGGTTTTCAGCTTGTCTGACACAATGAAATTTTTTTCAAAAATTGTTCATTGAATGAACCTACTAGTTTTTCACCCGATGAAGCTACTGTGTTAGCGGAACATGTCTTGTGCTTAAGAATTTAATAATAACCTTGTCAAAACTACCTGTTATGGGCTTCTTGTACTGTGTACAGTTTTCACATGCCTAATGAAAATATCTAACATATCAAAAAGTATCATTGTAATATTCTGAAACACTATAATACGCTTTCATTTCCAGTTGTTTCCTCAGTTTTTAGATTCGAAACTTTACGTATCTCTTATGGAAGATGATTGTGAATTTTCTTGCTTCCATATATAAGTTAATTTTCTGTCAATGTTTACAAAGGAATGGGTAATGAGCGAGTGGACTGATAATGAATTATTGGCATTTAATTACTCCACTGTGTCGTTAGAAACCTAAATCAATTTCTGTAACACTTCAACACTTCTTTCGCCTTTTTTATGTGAATAATAGGAACGTCTATGCCGAGGTCTATGCGTTGTTCAAAATCGTTGAATTTCATGGCCGCCATTTGGCGATAAGTCGAATAAATGATGACGTTAGTTTTGATGCTGTTTCGTTATTAGTCAGATAATCTTCCATTTTCACTCATGAAGCAAAGGTTGCCAAGTCACCAATTATAGCCAAGTTATCAAAAAGATGTTTGAGTCCTGTCTTTGGATAAAACATAATAGGTGGAACTCATGGCATTATAGTTCATTCTTGACTTTCTCGAACAACCAGTAGTCCAAGTATTTCTTATTCTCCATAACAAAATATCATGTGAGACTTTGCAACATTGTGCTGAATGTATAGAAATGACAAGACCACGCCCACAAGTCGTGCGCGGGGCTGACACCTTCACCGATTCAAATGTCCTCTAGGGTGGATTAATATAATTATTATTTACACAAATGCATTATAAACAATAAGCCACAAATCATAATGGAACATTTTGAGCCAATTGAATCTTTATTGCTAATTAGGAATATTACTAATACTCAATTGAGAATTTATGAATTATGGAATGACTAATATTTCTGATGTTCCCAATCGTATTTCAACACATGGCAACTGTGCTATGGTCTGCCCCTGCTTACGAAATCGTGGCGTCAGTTCTTACTGGCGGTAAAATTTCTAGCCGTTTGAAAATTACCGTGGCATAATTGATGATTCTAGCACCTACAAATTGACTGAACAATGTTTAGAAATATGAAATTGAAAGGTATTTGAGTAATAATTCTATCGAGGAAATAAAAAACGAATAGTCCACTTGCCTATTGTATAAGGCACGCAGACTCTATGATGAGGATATCGTATTTGAATTTTATACAGGGTGAAAAGTTGCTTACAGTGTGCCCGGTTTGTAGCCTTACATAGGTACCGAACATCTCTCTTCTGTAGAACGAACAAACGAGTTCAATAATTGATCTGTGCATGTATATCAACGGAACGTCGAGAGTGCACTTACACATAGCAATAAGCACCGAAATGTCATCAAAATTGTATCATAATGAACAAAACGGTGTTTTCAATATCAATCCCTACAAAAATACGAACCCAATGGTACCGAAGTTGATGGGGATACCTTGAAGGACTACGAACATGTAGGCGAAACACTTAAATTTGTCTGATAATTTGAGTGCATAGGAGTGTGACTGAAATGGCCGGTTCGGATACACTCATTCAATAGGGCAGACGTTTTCGTTGAATTCGTATATTGAAAATGTCTAACTGAATATAAGAAGTTTAAACAAGTTTCGAAAATACGACGAATCTGGCGCTAATGATTTTGACATTTTCGCACTCAACGCAACGCAATGTAACACCCTGTAATTAAAAATGATTGAGAACTGTCTCCGATGCATAATACATCAAACTTTTCCAGGATGATCGCTCAATTCAGATGTAAACGAATGATATAGTCATTAACCTTACAAGGCCAATATGTAGCAAATAACAGATGAGCCGAGAATTATATAACAACAGAATCAGTTATTTGCGTATCGGTCGTGTGTCGTTCAAGACTTTTCATAATATTTCTGAAAGATTCTCGTAATTCTACAGAAATTTCAACATCGTGTTGTCATGGAACAGCTTAACAATATCACAATAACATTATAACGGCCGCTGGCCGTTAAACAATCTTAACGGACGAAGGCTGTTTACATTCACTTTTCAATCGTCATATGAATATCTATAAATCGAAATAAAAATCAAGTAAATGATGTTGTAACGTGTATTCTTACCTCCGCTTGTCTAAAGCAAACAGTATGATTACAGGAAGAGAAATCACAATAGTGATTACTGCTGGCATTAATAATGCCTATAATAGAAGTAAATAACACAAATAGCTTCAACATGACTTCATGAAAATATATGGAGATAGACCGTGAAAAATATCAGTAGTTATACCTTTATCCATAATTCATTCTAAAACTTTATCTCTAATATTGTGAGTATAAGAAACTCGACGAAAAAAGTTAGAGAAGTTTGAATTACTCTGGTTGAAAACACGATGGATTTTGTTTGTTTTGTAGCTGAACAACCCTAATATCACGCAACGTTCTAGGGACGTCCCTATTTGGTAACCCTTAGATCTCATACAATGTCCGAGCAAGGACGTCCATGGAATATCCCAGCTGGTACATCATTTCTAATTTCCTAGAAATTGCATCCTTCAGACGTCCCACATGGTACATATTGTACAATCTCCATGCAAGGATGTCCTTGGCATGTCCCTGATGGGATATAATTTTAAATGTTTATTTGGGGACATTCATCGGATGTCCAAAGTAGTACATATTCTGTAGATCTTATATAATGTCCCTTCTAAAATAACTATGGAATGTCCCAGACGGTACATTCCTTCAAATATCTCTGCACGGACGCCTTCAATATCTCCTGGATCGTATAACATTCGAAATGTCCCTTAGAGACATCCGTCGGACGAACTCTGTTATAACTTCGGAAGGAACTCCTATAGATAATCCATATATGTTCCAAGTAATAAGTAAAAGAATATTCTTCACGGAATATAACGTACAACGTCCAATGGACGCCCCAAGGACGTCCTCAGAATGTCCTAGATACGATTCGGAATGTGTCCTAAGGGACATCAATCGGTGGTATACATTGGCATCAGGTTCAGATAGACATCCTATATAAATGTCCTTCACGCAAGCGAATGATATTTGTGTCTTCCAAAATCCTAGAAATACCGTCCTATGGACGTCCCAGTCGGTACTTTCAATATCTTGTCCCTATGAGGACGTTACCGTACACCTCGCCGACGATCGACTGCTCGTGATCTATAAATACACTTTCCGTCAATGCTCTTTATGTAAGTCCATTGGACATATCCTTGGAAAACATATTCATGATTTATTGGGAACCTTGTACATGGACCATCAACTTAACTGGATGTCCTCCATCAGTTATGCATAAGATCTGGTCCCCGGGAGACCCAAATAAATTGAAATTCAAGAATTATTCGTACGTCCTTATGACATCCTATGGACATCCAATTAATATCCCTCAGCGTTGCTGATAGGTTAGCCTACGGATGTCCTCCGTAGTGGTTGATCAGAAATACTGTTGGATTTGAATTATCAATAGTTGTCCCAGGGGCATCCCTTAAGGACGTCCCTAGTTGGTCCTCAAGGGACAGTTGTGCGTCTCACAGACATCCAATGGACGTCTATGGTACGATATTCGAACGTCCTTTGGACGTCCGGAATGTCTCCACGGGACGTCCAAAGGATGTCCATAGGACATAATTGTGCTATTAGAGAAGCTAAGTGCACAGAACTATAAAGACAAAAATTCAATGCCTGAGGGGCTTTCACGGTCTCGAATGAAATTAAATGAGGTTCAACATAATATCGTTATTTGTGGCTCATCTGCGTTGTGTGGAAGAGTTATTTCTTTATCAATTGATATTATAATAATATAATAATAATTTCAAACTGATTTTTATTTTTTGTACTTCATATATTATGTTTTCCATATCTTTTAAATGACATGGATGATTAATATGCCTAATAAGGTTGTAAGATTCTGAACAATATATATTCATTCATTTGAAAATGCTGATAATTCCGCTCATTAAAAGTATGCATTTGGAATTATTATATAATGAGTAGGTCGTTACGAATTAGGTATTTCACATTGAGTAGACAAGCTTGCGTTGAAGCCCTCGAATAAATATCAAAGATCGGCTATAGCTTCAACTGTTCAGATTTTTTTCTATATTTCATATCATTTTGTTCTGTCACTCATAAGAATATTTTTGTATACTATGTTGTGAGTTTTCCGTCTGGTGCAAGAAATTCTGTAAATTTCGGGTATAAATGAAAGCGAACATGCTACATATAAGTGGTGGAAACCATCCATCCTTCTCAAAGTGGTCCCAATTTGTTCAAAGAAAAAAACAGAATCACACCAAGTCGGTCTACCACAAAAATTATATCACACAAAATCTATTGTGACTAGTTTCGGCTCCAACAGTCATCTTCAAACACATCAGTACACAGTACCTGTAAAGAAATTAAATTTACAGAGGAACAATAAGTTGTTGAGGTATAAGATATCTATAAGGCAATGTGGAAATCACATTATAGAAAAAAAAATGAAAAAAAAATTGAGGAAAATAAAAAAACTGCAAAATTTTAAAAAAAATTTAAAGAAATTGAAAAAAAGCCGTGGGGTCCTATAACCAAAAAATGAGTCGGATGAAGGAATACTCAAATTTTGAACCGACTCAACAGCCAATAGAACCCAACGATCATCAGGTTAAACATTGCCAAGCCAAGGAAAAGAATGAATGTCAAGGTGTAGTAACTGTAATCAAGGACAAAAGAAGAAGATATCAGAAAAGTGAATAAAACAGGGTCGACTTGAGTGAATGCAAACAATATAAAATTGTTCATGAGAATTCAAGTGTGCGAAAAGTTTGCTTACTTTCAAAATTAGTTTGGCCATTGAAACAGTTGATATTTGGGGTTATTGAAACATTTTCGAATTTCTAAAATGTCCAAGAGGTTTTGCTGTGGACCTTCAATGCAAATGTGGATAATCTCCATATTGGAGTTAACATCTGAAGAATGACTGGGATCAATAATATGATTTGCAAAAGAAGATGTAGTGTTAGGATCATCTGAGTTGGGAAATTTCTATATGAGTCTGTTATGTTCCGAGGCGCGGGTTTCAAAACGTCTACCAGTTTGATCTATATAAGAAGAACTACAATCATTACAATTTAATCTGTACACACCTGACTTTTTTGTTTGAGGAATTTTGTATTCAGAATCAACAAGTAGATGTTTGAGATTGAAGGAAGTCTCATAGGAAATGTCAATATCGAAATTTCTGAAAAGTTTTGAAATTTGAACCGAGTAATTACCGAAAAAATTTTAAAATTTGAAAACTGGGGGATCAGTATCTTGACTCAAATTAATATTGGAAGTTAGCCTAAATTAGGTTGAGAATTTGAAATAAATCTTCATGATTTGTTCTAAGGGAAAATGATTATTTATAGCAATTTTGTCGCTTCCGATACCAAAAGGCATAACTGACAAAAATGCGAAATTCACTTTAGTCCACATGTCACCAATGGACGGAACTGAATGTATTATATTTCCGACGTACTGCTGAATTTTGGTCTAGGCGTCTCTCATTTCAGAATACATTTTTTTGTCACCAAGAGGCGTAAATTAAGATAAGCCTCTTAGTCACGAAACTTTTTCTGTTTTTATCTATGGGCGTAACTTACGTTTTCCCCAAATTGAGCTCATGTGAACCAATCAAATACAGTGTGAACAATCACGTGATTGAGAAGTGAAGGTACCGTGTTTGCATCCTTCAGTTTTTGTTATTCTTCAGCAGGTGATTCATGTTCCCATCTCAAATGATAATTCAATATTCTATAACCGAAGATTAGGCGTATTTAATTTGACTATGTACAATATGGCTTCTATAGACTGCTACTGTTTCACTTGGTCAGAAGGACAAGTAAAGAGAGGTGCATGCGAGATTTCTAGTGCTTTAACACGTTGAATGCCACGTAGTCCGGAGTAGGAGGCTCTGAGAAACCAAGGCTAGTTTTGAGTAAATAATCATTTATTTAAGCATGATTTGTAAATACATGGTATTGCTAATTCATGCTGACGTTTTTAAAATCACCAGCAGCTGTCCAGTTTACTGCACAGCGGGCTATATTTGAGGGTTTAGCATGTATAACCCGCCGTCCAGTAAACTGGACATGCACATATCAAGAAAAAAAAACAGAACTAAGAGCATTACTCCTTTATTTGCTTCATTGCATACAACAACATTTCAAATGAGATTGAATCTAGATATAAGAAGCCTAAATGGACGATGCATGCCAATTTTTGAAGCAAGGATAGACACAAAGACCAGGTTTTTCCGGGCAAACAGGGCAAAAATATCTTGTTTTCTTTTTTCCTTCATCTTCGGGCATTGGCGACATCTTTCCATTGCGGAGTTCTCTTTCTCTGTTGCTGGGTTCGGCTCCAAAAAATGAAATTTGTTTGTTTTTGTTGTTTTGGCTGCAGAAGTTTCAACAGAAGTTTCTATTTGCTGATCTATAAACTTTATAATTACTCTTTCACGGAAGTCCAAAAGTCTGATATCTTTATTCTGATGAAGATTATAAATGTAACAAGCATTCCACATACACAAATCCACCAAATGGAAAAAAATGTTGCGGTACCACACCTCAAGGTGGAACTCAATCATTTGGATGGAGCGGTCAATACCTGACATGTGTTTATTATAATCAATAACACATACAGATTTTATCTTCTTATTCTTAGCTCTCTTTCCTTGAATTTTAACTATCGAATGTTTATGCAAAGTACTTATCATTCGGACATTCTTTGTATCTTTTCAGTTGGTAAGCAAAACTGGCCCCTTTCTATTCCATACAACTTCACCTTTTTTTAACCTGCATGTTGCCAGATTTATTCTGATATTTTTGTATCCCAATAGCTCAAAAACGAAACTATTTCCGTGCTATACATATAAAACCAACTCCGTGGCCCGACGACAAAAGATAGAGAATAAGTATACCCGCTGTTTAAACGCGTCCAGTTAAGTGGACGCGGCGGTATACGTATGAAGTTCCCGTATGTCCAGTATACTGGACAATGTATGGCATTCAACGTGTTAAATGCATTTTTGAACTTAAACGACAGACAAGGAAAACGAAAAGTATACCTTTTTGGTGATAGTTGCAGTGGGCAGAATAAGAACTCAATTGTAGCTTCCTGTCTACTTTATATACTGCATAACAGTGCAAATTTGAAAGAAATCTATCTCCGATTCTGTACTCCAAATCATGGACAACACGAAGGGGATTTGGCCCACAGGGTAATTTCTTGTGCCAAAAAGCTGGAGATTTAATGTTACCTAGCCAACTACATCCTGTCTTTTGACTAGCTAGAAGACAACATCCCTATGAAGTTCTTTGTTTGAAAAATTCTGATTTCCTAGATTTCAAATCATTTTCTGAAGATTTGCGAATTTTAAGTATTCGTAGTGATGACACTCTTCAGGAATTCAATTGGACTGCTATGGTGGAGTTTTCAGTAAAAAAAGATGAGCAACTGAAAATGTTTTTCAAACGAGTATCGGTTCATGACACTGAAACGTCAAGCAGAACCTGTCTTGAATCCAGATATTCCAAAATTATATTATGTTCCTCCTCCATTGCCTGCTGGTAAATACGAAGACTTGATGTCCCTTTGCTCAGGTAGTACTCCCGTGGTTCAATTACCTGAGCACATCGAATTTTATCGTTTCCTGCCACATTTCTTGAGTTTTGGTTTGCTTCCATTTGTTTTCGTTTGACAATTTGTTCGTATTTCTGTAGAAATACATTTTTTTCATCATGAAATAACGTTTTTTTCATAATCATTTTGAGAATTATGCAAAATACACCTTGTTCATTGATGACTTAAGTGATGTTTGATAGTAAAACCATAAAACAATATCCGGTACCAACAGGCGTATCTGAAGAAAATTGCGAAAATGGCGGCTATGTCACGTGATACTGATTTTTTTTGCATGAAAATGTATTGATATATCCTTAGTGCAGAGCACAAGTGGTAAAACAAAATCTATTATAGTATAACTATTGCTCAATCGATGTACCGCAGAATCTTTGAATTGCTCTCCTGAAAAATTGGAAAATATCATATACGCCTTTTGGCAACGAGACCGACGATTTGTTTGATGATCTTAATCTCCTTATTGAAGGCTGTGTCCGATAGTGGTAATGAAAGACAATTAAATGAGGTAAATTTGTGTGAAGGTGGGTGGTTGGAATTGAGAAGAATCATTATATCTGTGGATGTAGGTTTTCTTCAAATTTCAAAATCAAAAGTACGTATGTCTATATTTTTCCAGATGAGTAAGTCTAGGAACGGTAAAGAACCGTTAACTCCGAATTCACTAGTGAAAATAATATTGGGATGAAGTGACTCAATGTAATTCAGAAAATCAGAAACATCAATAGGGAATCCATCAAAAAGTAACAAAAAATCATACATATACCTGTGATAAATGATTAATTTTGAATCATAATTAGGGTTATTTAAAAACTAGTTTTCCAGATTTTATGCTAGATTTAGGCTAACCTTCAATGTTATTTTGATGCAAGCTACTACTACTACTGGTACTAGTGATGGACGTTTGCACGTCAGCAACTAGTTCCTAATTGGACCTTTTTGCAAGCCCCAAGGTGTATTTAATGAGTGATGTGGTTCGCTTAAGAGAGCTGGCTAACATCCTTTTCAGGCACCGCCCATCAGCTCTCTTTTAGAGTTTCTTCGGCTGTGTTTTTTAAGCTAGTAATGTACTCACTACCATATGCTGTAGTGGGAGGCCTGCTAGCTATTCTAGTTAACCCTCGTTAGAGACCGAGGTCTACTAAGCAGCATTGGCCAGCTCTCAAGCTCAGCTGGTAGTTTTGCACACCCACCTACATACACCGTCCCACTTCTCCACTGATGCTCACAACCACATAATCATCTCTTCCTGCGTGTTCTGTGTAGGATTTGTTACTAACTCCATGCGCCACTTTAGGAGCAGCACTGTTTATTGGAACGCAACAGCGAATCGTGCAGGACTATCCCCAGCCGATGCTCCGAAACTTTACAATATGCAATTCGTAAATGAATTATTGATTCACGCTACTAATAATTCGATTCAAATTCCGAACATCTTCATAAATTTTGATATCAACATCTCCTATAGAACTTCCTTCAATCTCAAACATCTACTTGTTCATTTTAAAGACAGAATTGTTGTTATGATTGTAATTCTTCTTACATAGGGCAAACTGGTAGAAGCTTTGAAACCCGCACCTCGGAAAATAACTCATCCACGAATATCTCAACTCAGATAATCCTAACCCTACATCTTCCTTCGCAAATCATATAATTGATTTTAGTCATTCTTTTGATCTCAACTCCATTATGGAGATTATCCACATTTGCAATGAAGGTCCACAGCAAAACCTCTTGGACATTTTAGAAATTCGAAAATGTATCAATAATCCCAAATATCAATTGTCTCAATGACCAAATTAATTTTGAAAGTGACTTTTCGCACACTTAAATTCTCATGAACAATTTTGTCTTGTTTGCATTCACTTAAGCCGGTCCAGTTTTGTTCACTTTCCCAATATTTTCTTCTACTTTCTTCGATTACAACTACTACACCTTGACATTTCTCTTTTTTCTTGACTGGTTCATCTCATTCAACCTCATCACGTGCTTCTCCTTTAGGTTTTGGCGCGATAATTGATTATGTAATTAATTCATGATTCTCTTCAGAAATTATTGTGATATCATCACAACCCGGAATGTTCCGAAATTTACGCTTATTTTGTCCATGTCATTTGGTTTGTATCATTATGTTTTCCAATAATTATGTTGTGCCAATGTTACACAAGATGATCGTTGTGTTTTTTTGGCTGATGATTTGATTCAAAATTTGAGTATTCCTTTACTGGACTGATTTTTTGGTCAAATGACTACACGGATCTTTTTTTATCATAATGTGATATCCACGTGACCTTATACGTATGTTTCTTTTCCTTAACAACTTATTGTTACTCTGTAAATTGAATTTCTTCACAGGTTCTGTGTACTGATGTGTCTGAAGATGGCTGTTTGGGCCGGAACTAGTCACAATACATTTTGTGAAATATAATTTCTGTGGTCGACCGACTTGTTGTTATTCTGTATTTTTCTTTGATGGTACATAAAGTTGACCGTGAGAGAAGCATGACTTTTTGAAGTGCACCCTGTTACCTGTGATGTCTGTCCTTGTGCTTAGTTTATAGTAACATCAAAGCAGAGCTTGACGAGAAAATTAACCCTTTCGAATTATTTTTGGTTTGTTATATTGCCATATTGTATTCGCCATCTTGAATTTCCTTATTTTGACGAAGGGTTCATAATCTCCGGATGAAAATATCATAATCTCCGACCCGAAAACCCCCATTTACCAAATTTGAATAGAATCGGATCATAATTACAGAACTCGTCCGCCAGATTGGTTCCTTCATCTTGAATTTTCGAATCTTGATGAAAGAATCATAATCTCCGACCCCAAAAAAACCCTATCATATACCGATTTTTGAATAGAATCAGAACGTTATCACAAAACTCTCTCGCTGTATTGGTTCCGCCATCTCAAATACCCTAATTTTGACGAAGGAATCATAATCTCAGACCTCTAAAACCACTGAATACCAATTTTGAATAAAATTGGATTAAAATTACAATACTCGTCCGCCATATTGGATCCGCCATCTTGAATTCTCAAATTTTGACGGGAGAATCATAGTCTCTGACCCCAAAAAACCCCAGATACCAATTTTCAATATAATCGGATCATAATTATTGTAAAATCTGCCATATTGATTTTCCAAATTTTAAGATTTTCAATACTCATCATTCTATTACAGATTGAGAGAAATCTACAAAATCAAATATCATAAAAATCGGTTCAGCCGTTCTTGTGTGATAAATGGTGTAGTAACACGACATTCTTCCATTATTCACTCAGAAAGATTTCCGGCCTGGTTTCGCACGGTTGGTGTGATAATTAAAAAAAACATTTTTTGCAGTTGTTCTGAGCTATACGCTTAATTCAGACTATACTTTACATACACTCAGTTTCAAAAAAAGTGACGCACTTGATATTTGACCTATCTTCTCAAAAAAAATAGTAGGCCGATTTTTATTTTTATTTTTTCATTTGTTGGTAGGTAATGCATTTGTCTTCGAAAAAAAATAAAGAGGTGAAAATTTTTTCAAAGCCTTCTTGATGGTGGTGGAATAACTCGAACCATGATTTATCCTTAGTTTTTTACTCACCCTATGTGTTAATTGAGTGATGACATAGAAAGTGCTTACACCCTATACGAAAGAGGCTTCTTTTTCGAGCATTGTGCTGAAACCTCTCATCACAATAATAATCGTACCGTTGTTCCTAAAGTTCATTTAAGATATATACAAAGTATTTTGTTTCCTTGTTTCATTTGCCTACTGTTTATGTTTTCCTCCAGTAATAGCTACTTCATTACTATTTGTGTGCATATATCAATCAGTGTAATTTCAGTAGTTTGGGTTATTTGACGTACGCTTGGCAACCTGCAAGTCGTCCAGTTCCAGTATTGCTGGTTGCATATGCGTAGGTTAGTTCATACATTTATTATTTTCCTACTGAAGATTCTGCAACCAACAACACTTCGGTTTCCATTCGAATCGGTGATCTCTGCCGCGTTTTTTGTAGCACCATCTCTGCAAGCTTATCTTTTGAATCTCGTTTTTTGTGGTTCCTTAAAATTTTGGTGGCTATGAAGGATTTCTTTTCTCGCTTGACTATCACAGGAAACAGACAAAGTGTCGCCATTAATGAGCCTTTAATAAATAAAATACAATATTCACATTTATTTGTTAAATAAATGGTTATTGGTGTTTGGTCATTCTTGTAGGTGAGTAATAAGATGTATTTATGTAAAATCAAACTATAATTCTGAAAGGAAAATTAATCTGTGAATCATAACTTTACACGTGGGTATGTGAAATGACGAAATAATAATTCTTGTAGATGCTTCACAAAGTCTTCAAAAATTAATCCATCAGCTATCCCCGACCCCAGTTTCTCTGCATCCTGACGCCCAACCAAGTGGAGCTGTAATTTTTTTTGAAGATTTTTCTGGTCGAGAAAAATGGAAAACCAAATTCCAAACTATAATTTGAGATCTGGTAGGAGACTAGATTATGATAGCCTCCATAATGGAAGGGAACAACCAAATAGAGGTGATGTAGATTCTACAGAAGACCAAGGTAGGAGTTGTCCAAATATTTCTGAGGGCCATAGTGTGGGAAAAAGCCAAGGTGCTATTCCTAAAAATGTGGAAAATTTGAGGTCACAAACAAATACATTTTCCACACCACATGTACCAGTACCTAATGTAGAAAATACTAGATTTTCGGCACCTCCAAGACAAAGGGGGCACTTTAATCGAATACCAAGAACTTCTGGGCAAAATTTTCCATCAAGTGTTCCACCTCGGAGGGTAGTAACGGATCCTTTCTCCTGGGAACATACTGAACATAGTAATCCTCCAGTAAATGTACAGGGGGCACAAAATTCTCAACATTTCACAAGTATGGGGCCAATGGGGGCAAGTAACTACAATTTTCCACCCCCTGGATTGCCACCAAGAAGTTCTCAAGTGCCACCGTTTTCTTTTCAAACTGAAAATCAAATGAATAGTTTCATTTCACATATAGTAAATAACACAGTGCAATGTTTACAAGATCAGAACATGATAAATAGCAATGTAAATACAAATAATTCCGTACCAAAATCAAATGTACAGGGTGTACCAAACGCCAATATTGCCACCAGCTTTTCCAGGTTGAATCTGGAAAATGAGATACATTTTTCATTAGGTGATGTATCGAAGTTATTACCTGAATTTGATGGTGAAAATTCATTCCAACCAATAGATTATTTACAATTTTTGGAAAGCAGTATTGATATTTCAAGAGTGCCTTTCAACAACATAAAAATCTTATTGAATAAATCTTTTAAAGGTTCTGCCAAACTCTGGTGGGAAGCATTTGCACCATCGTTTGTAGACTTTCAAACATTCAGAAGAGAATTCATGCAGCATTTTTGGAATGCTAAAAAACAAAGAAAAATTAAAGAAAAGTTGGAAAGTGATGAATATAGTAGTGGACTGTTCGTTGATCATTTTAACTTTTGGGTATCTAGGTCGAAACATCTGCAACCAGCATACTCACCAACTGAACTGATAGATTTGATAGCACCACATTTTCCTCCAAGTGTTTCGTGTGTCCTTTTGGGGTGTACAACTTTTTCACAAGCTGTATCCAGACTTAGACATGCAGATGAATATTTTAAAAATGAGTCAAACTAAAAATGAATACTCTGAACAAACTAAAAATGATTATTCTCAACAAAATAAAAATGATTACTCTAGACAAAATAAAAGTAGATTCTCGAACAAAACAAATAACTCAAATAAAAATTCATCTACATTCTATACAGCAGCCCCTAAAAAATATTCTGATCAAACTAAAAATATCTCAAACTTGGAGTGTGAAGATGACAAGGAAGATGGTTCGGGAAACGAATCATCTCCCCACATGTAATTGGGTATGTGGGGGGCAATCAAAATGAAACATCTGTTAAAAACAATCCTTTGGAAGATCTTCTTCAGGAAGAATGTGATTTTGAACATATTCCTGAGGAAAATCGTTGTCCAACAATTTTAGTGAAACTTTATGGTTATAAATTTGCTGCTTTAGTAGATACTGGTAGTAAAGTATGTGCTATTTCTATGGAAGTATGGAACCAAATCAGCAATTTTTCGGAAATTATTCCTCATTTTCCGGTTACAGGAATAAAAGTAGTTGGTGCTTTTAAAGCAACATTTCAGAGGGTAAATTTACAGGCTTCATTGACATTTCAAGTAAATGATGGTGAAGAATTTCAATTTGAATTTTTAGTAATTAATAAATTAACACATCCAATAATTATTGGCTGTGATTTTCTCCGAGTTTTTCAAGTGGATGTGCAGTTATCAAAACAGTGTTTAATTTTGAAGTGTGGTGATAAAGTTTTGAAAATTCCTGAGGTACAAATTGATCATAATTTTTCAGAGCCACAAAGTTTGTGCGTGTGTACAATTGTGTATGAAAGTGGAATAAAAAATAGTACAGTCAATAATGGAAGAAGTGAGTTGAAAAATTTTCATGGTGTGCTGAATAAGTGTAACCTGTCAAAAAGTGATGAAATCAATTTTCTCAAGATATTGGAGAAATATAGTGAGGTTTTTTCTGATATACCTGGTCGTACGAAAGAATATATATGTACATAGAATCCAACTGAAAGATAAAACAGAATTCTTTGTGAAGCCTTATCCTATTCCCATAGCACACAGGGAGGCTGTGCAGAAAACGATAGAACAAATGCTTGAGTGGAAGGTTATTGAGCGTGCACCCTCAAACTACATTTCACCACTGATGACAACCTTAAAAAAAGATGGATCAGTAAGGGTCTGCTTAGATGCCAGACATCTAAATAAAGTTATGGAATCAGATTTCGAGTTGCCTAGACCGATCCATGAAATAATAAAACTCATGTCTGGAAAAAAGGTGATGAGTTCGCTGGATCTTACCCATGGGTATTGGCAATGTCCTATAAAGGAAGAAGATAGGCAATATACCGGATTTATCGTGGGAACTAAGACATATAGATTTTGCTGCTTGCCTTTTGGATTGAAAAATTCAACAAGTTCTTTTACCAGATGCATGGATACTATTCTTGGACCTGAGTTCCAAGATTTCCTTATCGTTTATGTAGACGATATACTGGTAATGTCAAGTTCTATGGAGGAGCACTTGGAACACCTGGAAAGAGTTTTTCGAAGACTTTCTGAGGCTGGACTTACTCTGAAAATGGATAAATGTAAATTTTTTCGAGAGGAAATCTCCTATCTAGGATACATACTGACAAAAGATGGAGTTAAACCTGACCCTACACGAATACAGGCAATTGTAGATTATCAACGACCATCGAATGTGAAGGAGCTTCAAAAATTTCTTGGAGTATGCCAGTATGACAGGATGTTCACTCCTAATTTTGCGGAACTGTCTGCACCACTCACCAGGCTACTTAGAAAAAAGGTAGCATGGAAATGGACTGCATCAGAAGAAAAGGCATTCAATGATCTGAAAAATGAGTTGAAATCAGAAATTTTATTATATCATCCTGACCCCAACTTACCCTGGAATGTGTCCAGTGATGCAAGTGATGAAGGGATTGCAGGAGTCCTTTTTCAAATCGTTGATGGCCAGAAAAAAATTGTGGCATGTGCCTCACGTCTTCTGTTGGATCGTGAAAAAAGATATGGGATTTACGAAAAAGAACTATTGGCTGCATTATGGGTCATTCAAAGATGGCGTATTTATTTGCTAGGAAGTAACTTCACTCTATATACAGACTGCAGAGCTCTCACTTATATAAATACCTGCAGATTACTCTCTCCAAGGATAACCAGGTGGGCACTAGCCTTGCAGGAATTTTCTTTAAATGTTGCCTATATTCCTGGTCGTGAGAATGTGCAAGCAGATGGATTCTCCAGGCATGCATGCATCAGATTACCTGTTCCAGTGGATAAATGTTTTCAAATATCCACTTTAACCTTTTCAAAAGAATTCCTGTTGATCCTGAAGGATATACAGCATCATCAAGAAGAAGATGTGAAGTTGTCATCTATCATTCAAGAACTTTCTACAAGTGAAAAGTTACAGAGACAGTTCTTAATGCATGAAAGTGTTCTCTTTAAGAGAGGTACTGATGAGAATGAATGTTTGTTGTGTATTCCTGAAGATCTTATTTCAAGATTCATTAATGAATATCACATCACACTGGGACATGTAGGAATACATAAAACTTGGCAGTTCATGCGTGCTGAATTGTGGTGGACAAATATGCATAGGAGAATAAAGAAAGTTGTCAAAAGCTGTGATATTTGTCAACGAGCAAAGATCTCAGTTTCACCTTCTCCCCCTCAAGGAAAAATAATACCTGATGGTAGAGAGGATATTATAGCTATGGACATCTATGGTCCATTAATTAGAAGTCGTGGTGGAGTTATGTATATTCTAGTGATTGTGAATTTGTTCACTAAGTATGTTGAACTCTATCCACTGAAAAAGGCTAACTCTCGTGCAATGCTCAACAGGATTTTCAAGCATTATTTCCCAACACATGGACAACCGAGGAGAATTCTGCATGACAGAGGCACTCAATTTACCTCGAACATCTGGAAGAAGACCATGCAGGATGCTGGAGTTCAACTTGTTTACACCTCTGTGAGACACCCTTCAGCAAACCCATCTGAAAGGATAATGCGTGAACTTGGAAGACTATTCAGAACTTATTGTTCTGAACAGCATTCTAAGTGGGCATATGAAATACCTCGGTTCATAGAATTCCTAAATGAGATAGTACATGAATCCACTGGTTACTCTCCTAGTGAACTGCAACTTGGAAAGAAGCGGACCAAGCTTTTGCCAGACAAGCTGCAAGTTCAAAATTCCGCAGAAAATGGTGCAATCATTACTATGGATGAAAAACGATCTTTTCGAAATCCTGGTAAGAAATGGCAAACTTTTCAAAATGGAGACCTAGTGCTCTTGAAAGCCAACAATACTTCCTCTGCACTGAAAGCGGAAACAAAGAAATTTTTGCTGTTGTTTGAGGGTCCATACAGGATAAAGAAAAAGGTCCATGATCACACTTACCTGTTGGAATCACCGACATGTGAAACTGAGCGTGGCATTTTTCATTCCTCGCATCTCAAACTTTACAACACTCCTCAGATTACAGACATTTACAGCATTCCAGCTCAAGTCAAAACTGCGTAAACAAACTTCACAGTTCACAGTGTTCACACGTTTGCATGAGCTTCGGGGGCAAGATGTGCTGAAACCTCTCATCACAATAATACCGTTGTTCCTAAAGTTCATTTAAGATATATACAAAGTATTTTGTTTCCTTATTTCATTTGCCTACTGTTTATGTTTTCCTCCAGTAATAGCTACTTCATTACTATTTGTGTGCATATATCAATCAGTGTAATTTCAGTAGTTTGGGTTATTTGACGTACGCTTGGCAACCTGCAAGTCGTCCAGTTCCAGTATTGCTGGTTGCATATGCGTAGGTTAGTTCATACATTTATTATTTTCCTACTGAAGATTCTGCAACCAACAACACTTCGGTTTCCATTCGAATCGGTGATCTCTGCCGCGTTTTTTGTAGCACCATCTCTGCAAGCTTATCTTTTGAATCTCGTTTTTTGTGGTTCCTTAAAATTTTGGTGGCTATGAAGGATTTCTTTTCTCGCTTGACTATCACAGAAAACAGACAAAGTGTCGCCATTAATGAGCCTTTAATAAATAAAATACAATATTCACATTTATTTGTTAAATAAATGGTTATTGGTGTTTGGTCATTCTTGTAGGTGAGTAATAAGATGTATTTATGTAAAATCAAACTATAATTCTGAAAGGAAAATTAATCTGTGAATTATAACTTTACACGTGGGTATGTGAAATGACGAAATAAAAATTCTTGTAGATGCTTCACAGTCTTCAAAAATTAATCCATCAGCTATCCCCGACCCCAGTTTCTCTGCAGCATTTTGTTTTTTTATTCATTGATTTATCTCTGAAATTTTCCGAATTACAGCTTTTTTTGCTGAATTCTTGCAGATTACCAACTTTCTGAATTTATCGAGAAACAATTCATGATGAAATAAACTGATACCAATAATTTCAAAAAACATTTTTATCAAACACAAAATAATAAATTAGGATGACTGCTTTATACCGTGTATTGCCTCCTCTAGCGACTCTAAGAACTTTTAATCTACGAGGCATACTGGAAATTAAGTTGCTTATCGTTTCCATTGGTATACGATCCCATTCTTCCACTAATGCATCTGCCATTTCTGCGAGACTTTCCGGAGACCATTGTAATGTGGTAATACCAGTAGCTTCTAAGAAGTTTCGCACTATTGCTGCGGTGTGTGGTCGGGCATCATCCTGCATCAATATAAAATTATTGCCCACTAACTCTGCATAAGGTATATTTGGGCATTCATCGATTGCCTCACCGAAAAAACATGAAGGGGTGTCTTTCCATTCATTGAAATCCCTCCCCACACCATAACGGACTGACTCATCATTAAAACTTTCGCATTCTGTTATTGAATTTTGATTAAACCGTTCACCAGTTCTTCTCCACACTCTTTTTCTTCCATCCACCATGTTGAGGCCAAACCTTGACTCAACAAGACATTCGACCATTCAGGAAAATTCCACTTTCCATAATTTTCAACAAAATTTCTTCAAGCAGCACGATGTTCGGGCAATAATTTGGGATCTTTTGCAGGTCTCCTATCTTTTGAATTAACTTCTTTTAGACGTCTACATACCGTCTGCTTTCTTACTGCAACATCACGAATTTGGCGATGATCTTGCTGAACATTTACCGCAGTATTTGATCGATTCCGTAGAATCCGCAATCTCAAGATGCGATCATCTCTTGGAGAAGTTTTCCGGGGGCGACCAGAACCGACCCTCCGAGCGATGCTTCCTGTTTGTTCGTACTTGCGGATTGCTCTACGAGCAGTTGCTTCATGAAATCCCACTGCACGAGCGGCGTAACGTTTACTACGCCCATCGTTTACTAACGCAACTAATCTTGCTACTTGTTCAGGATTTATTTGAGGCATTTTATGTAATTTTAGTCAATAAAACAAGACACGTAATTAATGACACAACGACAAATGGTCAAATATGGAGGCATACAACAAATAAGTTGCTATGGCAACGGCATTTGTTTTTTTAAAGACAATGTGATCCTACCAGAGTACAACCCAATCAATTTTGAGTACTCTGATCCTTAATAAATTCAATTTGTGGGATAAGCGTAAGGTATCGGCAAAAAAGCTGCAATTCGGAAAATGAAGATGAATCAATGAATAAAGAAACAAAATGCTCGAAAAAGAAGCCTCTTTCTATAGGGTGTAAGCACTTTGTATACCATTACTCAATTAACACACAGGGTGAGTAAAAAATTAAGAATAAATCATGGTTCGAGTTATTCCACCACCATCAAGGAGGCTTTGAAAAAATGTTTACCTCTTCATTTTTTTTTAAGACGAATGCCTACTATTTTTTTTAAGAAGATAGGTCAAATATCAAGTGCGTCACTTTTTTTGGAACTGAGTGTATTTCTAGTTATGTTTTAATTTTTTTCCTCGTGCTTACCTACAGCTACTATTATATACTCACCCCTATTTGCATTCTCTCAGTATCTTTTGTATTTTTTTGGTGTTCTACATATTAAAAATTAGTAGTTGACGTACTGACAGCAGCACCACCTACCGCGTCCAAGTGTATCTTTTAATCATCCAGGAAACCATCGAAATACCCATATGAAATTTCAACCAAATCGGTTCAGCCGTTTAGAAGTTATGTGAAAAAGATAAGTACGGAAGGATAATTCTTATTACCCGTTGTTCTATCACCCGTTTTTCCGTAGGAATGATGCATTTTTTAGCGGTAAAAAGTAACCTATGTTCATCAAGGATAATGTCGGCTTCTAATGGTAATAGAATTTCTGAAATCGGTCCAGTATTTTCGGAACACATTCAATACAAATTAAAAAACAAACAATCATATCTCTCCTCTTTATAATAATAGTGTAAATTATTTCATTCATGCATCCCGCGTTTGAATATAATAAAATGTTTGCTACTAAACATGCATCGCATCAGATATAGATTAATTTTCTAGCAGTATGGCTTCCATAAACAAGTTAACATAGAGATTGGGATTGGTAAATTCAATAATATTAATTTTCGTCACATTTTTATTCACGTTAGTATTGCACAGGCGGCTAAGGCTCTTCTTCTCGGTTTATGGCAGCAAAATGATTAGGTAACTACCTAGCTAGAATAATTATATATTCAGAATTCATAACCGGTTACCCAAAGGTTACCAACATCTCGACCATCCGTTGGTTGTTGGAAAAATTATCGATAAATTTCAAAACATCAACCCAGTTAACCCATTTACGCCTAACGTCCTATTGAGAGGACTTCAAAACGGTTTGAAGATGTCGACAGTGTCACATCATATTTAGTTGACATATTGAACAAGGTCAATCCCGATCGTTAGGATTTTGTTAAGTTCTGGATCGATAGTGACGGTTATTGAACTTTTTGTAAGACAAACGTAAAAAAGTACCAAAAAGGTGTCAATACTGACAATGTCTTCCTTGCGTCAGGTGCCTTACATACTTCATGTTCCGATATTGCTGACATTACTGGTCACAGTAAGCAATTTAGGAACACTAAACAGTAGCAGTAGTTTTGAATTTTCATTTCATTTCGGAACGATTTTGGCAGTAGTACACAGGCAGCAAAACATAACCATATTCGATTATCGAATTTCTACGTTAGTTTTTTTCTCATACAAATTAAAAAAATTATTCGTTCGAGGTTTTTTCATCTCGTGTTTACTCACGTTGAAATTATGGGTGCAGCAGTAAATCATATTTTCTTAGAAAGGAATATTATCCGATAGTGATTCTGATTCATCAGAAACACTAAGCTCTACTATCTCAAGTTCCAGTGAGGAACAAATGGATGATTCTCTGAATGCTATCATTATCGTGAACAAGATCAGAGGACCTGTCGAGAGAATTCCTAGAATTGAGAAGCAAGGCATTTTCAGGCAATGCAGTGTTTTCGAAGTTATACTTTCAGAGTGTTTCCTGATACATTTCATTCTGGATCTGAAATTTTTTCAAACTTGGGAATAACAAACCATCTTGAAGATTAGTAGCAGTTTCTGCGTCTACTTCCACTGTGAGATCTTCCAGTTTGACCTCATACAATCTTCCAAAGTATTTGAAAATAATAATTTATTTTTTATCAACTCTAACAGATCTTGAACATAACCTAACATTTCATTAATACTGGCACTACATCACCATTTCTGCTCCAGTAGCCAACAGTAAACTTTTAGCATCTAACAGGGTTTCTTGCTATATCCCGCGAAAACCAGTAAATTTCAGTAAAATCGGAACGATAAAATATACTGGGCAGTACTGTTCGGGAATATCGGAACATGCTAATAGACGTCGGCAGTAATGGGAAAACGGGATGGTCATTATAACGTGTTACAAAGGGTTTTAGATATCGGCAATGTACAATACAAACACAAAGGAAAGGAGGAAAAATATTATCAATGAAGAAAATGAGTTTTCTGTGATGCTGACAATGGTTGAGAATCCCCACATCAGACAGAGAGAAGTGTGTTCATCCGTTGGAATAAGTAGGCGTTCAGTTGGTCGAAATTTGAAGAAGAATAAGTTTCATGCATATCACATTCAATTGCATCAAGAACTTAGTAATGAAGACTTTCAAAAGCGTCTAGAGTTTTCCAATTGGGCGAGTGGGAGAATGCAAGAGGATGCGAATTTCTTCAATAAAGTATTGTTCACTGATGAGGCGACCTTCCATAAGAATGGATTCGTTAATAGGCATAATTTTCACTACTATGCATCAGAAAATCCACATTTCTTCAGGCAAGTTGATAATCAGCATAGATGGTCCATAAATGTTTAGGGAGGAATCATTGGAGAACATGTAATTGGGCCGCATTTCTTCGATGGTACCTTGACAGGAATTGTTTAATTGAATTTCTTGGAGAACAATCTGCCGCAGTTACTAGTGAATCTTTCTGAAAAGAATAGAATGTGGTTTCAGCAACATGGTGCTCCGCCACATTATTTGAATGCAGTAAGGGAACACTCAAATGATATCTACCCACTACGCTGGATTGGAAGAAACGGACCCACTAAATGGCCTGCTAGATCCCCTGATTTAACGAGTATGGATTTCTTTATATGGGGCTACGTTGAGGAAATTGTGTATACAGATACTCCAACGACAGTTGATGATATGAAGAAAAGGATCATAAATGTTTTCAGGAGTATAACACCAGCAGTACTGAGAGGAGTAGGAGACTTCTTTCGACGGCGCATAGAGATGTGTGTCAATCACAATGGGCAACATGTGGAGCACTTATTGTAATTTGTTGAGTTCGTGATTTTATTTTGCACAATTTCATGTCAATAGTTCAAATGTGAATTATTATTCTGGTTTTGTTTTCAATGTACTATAAATCTATGGGATATTTGAGAAATGGAAATTTTGGATTTTTTATTTTGTACTTACCTAAATAACTAACATATATATCGAAGACTGGAACCTTTGGCACGATAATACACTACACTGTTTTACCACTAACCAAACCGATTTTTTAACGCCTCGACACGTGTTTCGCTAACTATGTTAGCATCTTCAGGAGAAGATTGAAGATTAATCTTCTCCTGGAGATGCTAACATAGTTAGCGAAACACGTGTCGAGGCGTTAAAAAATCGGTTTGGTTAATGGTAAAACAGTGTAGTGAACTAACATATGCGCTGTAAATACTAGTTATTCTCTAATTATTGAGGATAATAGGTTATCTAAATGACACGCCATTTTGTGTGTTAATCAATGCTCTCTTTATTCTAATTAGAGATGGGTCGTTCCAATAAACATCGTTCCGATTCCTAACATCTGAACATCATGTTCCTAACATCCTTCCTTCAATAAGAAATATAATAACAATATGGTAACAACTAAATTTCATCAAAGATTCAGCCTCTGAGGTGGTTTTATTAATCTTCTAGAAGATGTACTCTTTTCATTATTCACTAGGTTCTCCTCAGAGTCTGTATCCATGACTGAATCAAAAGTATTATCAGCATTACTACTACTAGTTAAATCATTTTTATCATTGCTACTATCGAGTGTATCAAATGAGCTTTCTATAGTAGTGTTTTCAGATGCAGTACCTGTTTCTTCACTGTTTTCTGAATTATTATCACTATCACTATCTATCTCTAAGTAACATTTAAATTCTACTTCTTTTCTTCCTTTCATAACAGGGTTTGTTAAACGTGGAGTTGGATGAATATTCAATGGGATATTGATGTCAGATTTAATTGGTTTAATAAATCTTCGATTACGAATTAATACTGATCCACTATCCAGTTTAACTTTATAAGTTCTATGCCTAATATTTTCTAATACGATCCCAGGAGTCCAGACGCTCTTGGGCTTGACTTGAACATATACTCTAGTGTTCTCTTCCACTACAGGCAAATCTTTAACTGACTGATTATAATAATGTTTTTGCTGAATTCTCTGGTTTTGAATCATTTTATCTTGACTATATACTAATTTAGGTTTCAATGAATCAGTTGTACATGGAATAGTTGTCCTTAACTTTCTTGACATCAGAATTTCAGCAGGAGAAATATTTTTAGTTATAGGGGCGCTTCTTAAATGTAATAGTGCAAGGTGCAAATCTTTTTTTTTCCTCTAATATTTTTTTAAACATTTTCTTGATGGTTTGTATGTGTCTTTCTGCCATGCCATTTGATTGGGCATAAGTCGGAGAAGACATAGTGTGGTTAAAATTCCATTCATTAGCAAATTTTTTAAATTGACTGGAGCTAAACTGGGGCCCACCATCTGAGACCAGTGTCAAAGGTATACCTAACAAAGAGAATCTGTCTTTCATTATTTCAATTATTTTGTCGCTAGTTGTATTTCTATGTAAATCTACCACATCCACAAATTTAGAGTAATAGTCAACGAGGAGGAGATATTTATGTCCATTTATTTCCAGAATGTCACACCCTACCTTGTTCCATGGAATTAAAGGGATGTCATGACTTTCTAATGATTCTTTTTGTTGTGAGTTTGCATATTTCAAACATAGGTGGCATTGCGAGATTTTTTGTTTGATTTGGTTTACCATTTGAGGCCAAAAAATTGATTCTTGTGCTAACTGAATACATTTTTTTACCCCCAGATGATTATAGTGAATTCGATTCATCATTTCACTCCTCATACTGGATGGTATTAGAATACAATTACCTTTGAAAATTAAATCATCAATTATGCATAATTCACTCTTAAAAGGTGCATACTGTTTCAAATTTTCACTTAGTTTTTTATTGTTATTTGGCCAACCTGCTAAAATGACTTGTTTTAATTTTATTAATTCATTGTCTTGGTTCGTTTCTTTCTTTAATTCACATAATTTTTCTGGTGTTGCATTTACTTCCATCTCAACTAAACAAACTTGAGATTGAATTTCATTATCCAGACAACTGTTTTCTCTTCTGGCAACATATGCTCTTGAAAGAGCATCTGCTATCAGAAGTTCTTTTCCAGGTTTGTAGACCAAGTCTATTTCAAATTTTTGAATTTGCATTAACATTCGCTGAAGGCGTGCGGGGCATTTATTCAGGGGTTTTTTAAAAATGTTAATTAGCGGCAAATGGTCTGTTTCTACCGTTATTTTTTTTCCAAAAATATATTGGTAAAATCTTTCTAATCCAAAACAAATTGCAAGGAGTTCCTTCTCGATTTGCGCGTATCGCATCTGTGTCTCTGTCATAGCTTTTGATGCATATGCACAAGGGAGTCTGTTTTGCAGAAGTACTGCACCTAACCCTGATTTTGAAGAGTCAACTGAAACAACTATTTCCTTTGTAACATCAAAAAATTGAAGTACTGGCTTTGTACTTAGTTTTTGCTTCAGTTTTCTGAATGCATTTTGTTGCTGTTCTTTCCATATAAATGTATTATCTTTTTTCAATAATTCCCTCAGTGGAGCTGTTTCACTTGAGAAATTTGGTAAAAATTTGCTAACATATGTTAGCATGCCTAACAACCTTTGAACATCTGATTTGTCCTTTGGTTCAGGAATATCCTTAATTCCTTGAATTTTAGACTCACTAGGTGACACTCCCTCTTTGGAAATGATGTGTCCCATATATTCAATTTTATTTAGACCAAACTTGCATTTTGAAAGATTGAATTTTACCCCATTATCTTTAGCTATCTGTAGCACTCTTTTGAGTCTAGTGTCATGTTCAGCTCTTGTAGTACCCCATACCAGAATGTCGTCAATATACACATCAGTACCAGAGCCTGAGAATAAGCTTTTGAACCTTTCTTGGAACACCTCTGGTGCTGATTTAATGCCATATGGTAATCGTAGGAATTTATAGCGACCAAAAGGTGTTCCAAAGGTACAAAGGTCTGTACTCTCCTTGTCTAGTAAAATTTGGTAGAACCCATTGGTAGCATCTAGTTTGCTGAACATTATTGCACCTGTTAACCTACTTGTAATTTCCTCAATAGTGGGGATCTGAAAATATTCTCGTTTTATAACCTGATTGAGGTCCTTAGGATCTAAACAGATCCTTAGTTTTCCATTAGGCTTCCTGACCAGAACAAGTGCATTCACCCAGTCTGAAGGACCATTTACCTTCTCTATAACTTCAATTTTTTCTAATTCATCTAGACTTTCTTTCAAAGAACTTTGCAAGGGTAACGCCACTTTCCTGGTTGGTTGTACGACTGGTTGAGCTCCTGGCTCCAGAGTGATATGGTATGGTTTATTTTTGATACACCCTATTCCTGAAAATACATCATTAAACTCTTTTTGCAACTTTCCATATGCATCTGATTCATCATTTACAGATTCAACCTTCATTATTAAATTTAGTTGACATGAAGAACTTAAACCTAAAATACATTCAGTATCAGAGTCAACAATATAAAAGGTAACAGGGTAACATTCGCTATTCTTTTCACAAGATAATGTACATTTACCAACCACATTCAAATTTTGTCCAGTATAGGATTTTAATTTTGTATTACTTGAAGTTATTTCTGAAGGAGCTATTCCTAATTTCTCAACTATTTTGAGTGGTAACACATTTGCCATTGATCCTGTATCAATCTTAAAACTTATTAATGCATTTTTAATTTTTAATTCTGTACGCCACTGCTCTACAAAAATCTGAGCTACCTCAGCTACCACATCAATTGCTCCCACGAATAGATATTGATCTTCATCAATCGAATTTGCTGTGTCCTCTGACTCAATATTGTAAATTCTGTTTTTAAGTCTTTTAGAGCAAACAGTTGAAAAATGATTTTCAATTTGGCAAAAATTGCATTTCTTCCCGAATGCAGGACATTTGTTGATTTGATGGCTTTTGCCACATCTGGTACAGTTGTTAATAGTTCTGATGACTGACCTGTATTGAGAGTTAAACCCATTCTGTTGCTTCTTTTTTACCATGTCTACCAAACCTGTTGCATTGTCCATTGCCTGACATTCCTTCCTGGATTTTTCCATGACATAACAAATTTCCACAGTTTTTTCCAATGTTTGTGGATCATCCTGTAGGAGTTTTTCTCGAATTGCTGAGCTGGATACTCCGCAAATGATCATAGACTTGATCAAATCATCCTGGAGGTCCCCTAGGTTGCATTTCATGCCTCGTTTTTTGGTCTCCGTGATAAACTGCTCTATTGACTGTCCAGCTTCTTGTTTGTACGAGAAGAACTCATACCTTTGGTAATTTATGTTTTCCTTCGGTAGGAAATGCTCTTCGAATTTTGTTAGTAATTTATTCAGCTTATTTTTGTCCTCAGCTGGGATCGTGAAGGTTTGATAAATTTTAAACCCTTCCTCCCCTATGTAGTGTAGCAGCTGAGCGCATTGGGTAGCTTCGTCCTTCTTGATTACTTCGCTGGCCACCAGATAATTTTCGAAACGAGCACGCCATGTTTGCCAGTTTTCAGCTACGTTGCCCATCATGCACATGGAGCCAACGCCTCTACTGTCCCCCATCGCTACTTCCGAATTAGTTCGGATTGTAATTTCAATTTGATTGATTTGTCCACTTTTGAATTTTAATTTCTCACGTAATTTGGTACCGACTGCGCCATGTAAATACTAGTTATTCTCTAATTATTGAGGATAATAGGTTATCTAAATGACACGCCATTTTGTGTGTTAATCAATGCTCTCTTTATTCTAATTAGAGATGGGTCGTTCCAATAAACATCGTTCCGATTCCTAACATCTGAACATCATGTTCCTAACATGCGCTATTCGTGTTTTCATTGATTCTAGTATCAAATCTCTCAATAAAAAAACTGGTTTACTGAATTATTGATAGGACTTCTGATGTTTCCATAACAGTTAAAAATCTGTATCGATTAAAATGGCCAACCTATAATTTAAGTTCAATAATTCAAAAATGGTCACGATATCGATGTTTTGATTTTACATCAAATGGCCAAAAAATATATTTGAAAAACTCGAGAAAAATCACTTCGAAAAGTTCCGAATTGAGAAATCTAATGAACCGCTCACGCTAGTAGATGAAGCAAAAAATCTAGATGTTCTATTAGATACTGAAATGCGCTTTGCTAAACATATCAACCGTGAATCACCTATGCAGATATTCTTTATGGACCTAATCTCACTATGCAATACAAAAATAAAATTCAGAAAGTGCAAAACTGCTGTCTACGGTCGATATTTGGTGTGAGGCGACGCCAAAGAATATCACATAGACTCAAAGAAATTGGATGGCTCAACATGAACAATTGGAGAGTTTTTCACTCTGTTGTACTCTTTCACAAGATCATCGTTACCAATACACCTCCATACCTGCATAGATGTAACTGCATCCAAAATTGAGGTTCCGAACAGATATTCATAATCTTAATGTTAGGTATAAGGGATTATTAACAGTACCTCCATTCAAAACAGAATTATTCAGACGATCATTCAGCTACCAAATGTTTCATCTTCACAACCAATTACCACAAAATATAAAAACACTCAATACTGGGAACTTCACATCTATCTATTTATTTACCTCGATAGATTTAGTTCATGATGTATTAATTGACCTAATAGATCAACCATAACTGATTTTGGATTTACACTCATTACTGGAGGTCTTGCTAACATGGATTATTGAGGTTAGATATTTTTAGTAATTTCTGGCGAGGGCTGAAGGACGATAGGACTTCACAATCGAGGTGAAAAGTGCAAATTAGGTTGTAAGGTTACATGATATCATCGCACATTGTGAAACTTTGAGTATGGCCATACCCAAGGGGGTTCATTCGCTATAACTTCCTGTGCTATTATGTTACCTAACTAATAATCATAATATCCTTCTTTAGCTAGCAGTCGCACTGAAGTTTGAAATATTTTGTTGTACCATGTATGTTTTGCCGAATCAGGAGTGAACCAGGAGTGAATCAGAATCAAGCATCATCCATATCCTTATTTGATATACAATTTAGAGCATAAAGGGTGTCTTTTGAATAAGGCTTTCTGCCAACTAGATTTTCTAATATTTATGCACATAAGTAACTGGGTATTAGGGAAATGTTGTAGCTAATTTTAATGATCCTGATAAAGATCCACATCAATTGAAAAAAGGTTATATTATTTTCATTTGAATTTGGAATATCACTTATCAAGGAATATACTGATATTTTAGATCACTTTTCCCACTTCAGGTTTTCTGAAATCTCTATATAAGGCTATGCTGGGGCATCGATAAAGTGGGTGGTGCTTTATCTATTTGAAATCTGATTTTTACCCCAACCCATCTTCACTGAGTTGCAAGGTCATCCCTAGCGACAACTAGAGACAAAGGTGTCTCATTGTCAACCTCAATTATTGTATGATCTGGAATTAGGGGATATTTATTTGCTATCATAAATTCGCTGAAGAATAATTCTGGTAGTAAGGTCAGAAGCACCGGTATATACGATATTCAGCAAATTCGGCAGGATGTAAGCATAAAACGTACTTTCAGGCACACCCTGTATGCCATATAAGTTTTCCATTCTTGAATGGCTCGTGACGTCATTAGCCACCTGCTAACTCGGACGGGGTTGTTACGTTATCTGCCACCTGCAAACAAAGAATTCATTGCTCTCGTATATTGCATTGCAAATATCTTAGTAGCTGAAATTCCAAGAATCGCTGACATCGAATGTTATTATGCAACAGCGCCTCGCCCTCCAGATCACTATATGTAGTACTGCCTTTAGTGCTAAAGACCACACAGTTCAAAGAAAATAAAGAAGAAGAATATTCTGCCCTGCTTCACGATGCTCCCTCCACTTATGGATTGCGTCATTATGCTTTTGTGTGTTTGTGACTACGCAGTTTCTTTCTCGAGCTCAAATTTTATTTAATTTGTTTTCAGAGTTTTTCAGTTTCAACAACAACAATCAATGGGGAAGCGCAAGAAATCTCGTTCTCGCTCTCCCAGTAGAGGAAAAAAGATGTCGAAAATAGACTTGAAAAGAGAAATAGCATTCCTCAAAGAAAAGCTTGGTGGCCGCCATATTGATGAGCACTCTAGCCGTAGCCGTAGCCGCCGCTCCCGCCATTCTTATGATAATAGTTCTCGACATTCTGGGACCAGTGACCCTAGACATGGTCACTCATCTGGGAGTTCAAGGCGACATCGTTCTAGATCCAAGTCCAATCATTCTAGATACAGGTCCAAATCCAAGAATGTGAGTCCTAGAAGGCCACTAGCCCAAGTCCGTAGCCCCCAGGGTACGGCAGACTCACCAGTATTCATCCAGACTAGAGGGTCAAGTGCCCTTGATACTGATTCTGAAGATATCGACCGAGAATTACCAGCCGTGGAGGAAGAGGAGACCAAGAAATATGAAAAAATACTGGCCAAAGATATGTTACATATTCTTGGTGAGGATAAGGAGAACACTGATGTATTTGAGTTATATAAAATTTTGAAGAACAGATGGGAGACTATCCTCAGTGAGGGTCTCAGAAAAGATGAGAGATCTGAGTTACTGTTAAAGTATAATCTTCCAACAAACTTATGTGAGCTAGGTGCTCCTGAACTTAATGCAGAGTTTGTATCAGCATCATATTTAAAATGATAAATTCCAAATGGCAAGACAGACCCAACTAGGCAGAACTATGGCAGCCCTTGGTGCATCCTTGAATGCAATTTTGAATAATGATTCTTCAGATAAACAGTTGGAACAAGAAATTTTAGCACCTTTGAGTGATTCTGCCAAAATATTAGCAGACCTACATTGTCGAATGTCAATGTCACGAAGAGCAGTGCTTGCTCCTCATTTTAAACAAAATATTGAGGGAATAACCACAAAACTGCCAGTTGGCCAATTATTGTATGGTAATAATCTAAGTGGAACCATAAAAACAGCTAAAGCTCTGGAGCAGACAAGTAGGGATCTGAAACCACAATTCAATATTGTGCCAAGAAAGCGTGAGTATAACCAGAACCAGGAGAGATTTAAAAAGCATTTAAACTCCAGGGGCCTGCCAGGATATCAGAGGAGGGATCCTCGGCAACAAAGGCCTGTCCTTCATCAGAGACAAAAACGACATCAGTATTAAATAAGGTAGGTAAGATGGCTGGGTGTTTAGGAAAGTTTGTTGATGTATGGGAAAACATTCCTAACATCAGAGAAGAACAAATTAATATAGTTAAAGGATATAAGGTTCCTTTTATAAAGACACCAAAACAGATGAAGGTAAATCAGATTCAAAAGATAACTCCAGAGGTCCTCAGAGAAATAGATAAATTGAAGAAAATAGGGGCTATTTTCAAGAGTTAAGCCAATGGCTGGCCGGTTCCTATCATCTTATTTCTTGGTAAATAAACCAAATGGTGGAAAAAGGTTCATACTAAATTTAAAGAATCTGAATACCTTTTTATCAGCTCCTCATTTCAAGATGGAAGATACAAGGCTCGTCATGAAATTGATGCAAAAAAATTGTTTCATGACGACCATTGATCTTAAGGATGCATATTTTCTGGTTCCTGTTTGTAAGGAGTTCAGAAAATATTCAAGTTTCCAAGTGAACAAAACACTCTACTCCTTTAATTGTGTACCGTTTGGTTTATCCACGGCCCCATCATTGTTCACTAAACTTTTGAAACCGATTTTGACTTTGTTTCGCAGTCAGGGCATTACATGTGTGGCATATTTAGATGATTTCTGGATAATGGGCAAAACCATGGAGAGTTGTCAGGCTGCTACAAACGTGGTTACTAGGACGCCTAGAATTTATTAATAATCTGGAAAAGAGTAATCTTAAACCCCAACAGAAATGTACATTTCTAGGATTTGATTTTGATTCCACTGATATGAGTGATATGTCCATAGAATTGACAGATAGTAAAAAACAAAAGATTTTAAAGTGGATAACATTGTTGAAAAGCACCAAATCCATTCAAATTAGAAAATTTTCTCAATTTATAGGAAATTTAGTGGCTGCCTGGCCTGCATATAAGTATGGAAAGCTTTATACCAGGAAGTTTGAAAGGGCAAAACACCTAGCTCTGATAAAATACAATCAAAATTATAACAAATGTATGTGCATCCCTCTCAATATTCAGGACGACCTTCTCTGGTGGGAGAACAATGTTTTGTCTTGCAAAAATAAAATAAGACTAGATAGTTTCATACTTGAAATGTACTCTGATGCCTCTACAACAGGGTGGGGGGGCATACTGTAAGGGACAAAGCACACGACATAGTTGGTGGGATGCATCAATGAAGTCCAGACATATAAACTGCCTAGAGTTGTTAGCTATATTTTATGCTTTGAAATGTTTCACTTAAGATATACGGTCTAATAATATTTTGTTAAGAGTCGACAATACAACTGCAGCTTCCTATATTAACAGGATGGGAAGCATTGTTCATGTAGAGTTGAATAACCTAGCAAGGCTCATATGGAAATGGTGTGAAGAACGAAATTTGTGGCTGTATGCATCCTATATACCATCGAAAAGCAACAAAGCCGACGAAAGTTCTCGAATTCTTTCATTGGAAACAGAGTGGGAATTAAACAGTAATGTTTTCAAAATATTACAGATCAAATAGGTAAACCCAGCATTGATCTGTTCGCTTCTAGAGCAAATGCAAAATGTTCAACATATGTGTCTTATTGGAACAGGGATCCAGATGCGGTTGCCGTTGATGCATTCACCCTTCCATGGAAGGAGCTTTCTTTTTATGCTTTCCCACCGTTTTCCTTGATATTACGAACCCTGAAGAAAATCAGGTCAGATGGGGCAACGGGTATTGTTGTGGTACCCCAATGGCCTTCGCAACCATTGTTCCCTCTGCTTCAAGAATTGTTGATATCACAACCAGTGATTATTCAACCGGATATTAACCTTCTTTCTTCTCCTTTTAGGGAAGTCCACCCACTCCTGGTGGCAGGCAGAGGTTATCTGGGAAGCATTCTCGAGAAAAGGATTTCCTGTAGAGGCTATTATTGAAATAACCTTACAGTCAATAGCTCCAACTACCCTAATTCAGTACAGCTCATCCCTTAAATCTTGGTGGAATTATTGCCAATTGAAAAGCATAGATCCGTACAATGATACAATAGTGAGGTAGTCAGTTTTCTACAGAGTGAATTTTCAGCAAAGTCAATCAAGTATGGAACTTTCAACCAGCGCAGATCTTCGCTTTCCTTGATATTGCCAGGTGAGATCGGAAAAGATATACTGGTCAGAAGGTTTCTGAGAGGTATTTTGAAGTTGAGACCACCAAGGCCAAGATACAGTATAACCTGGGATCCTCAACGTCTTTCAGACTATATTTGTAAAAATTTTATATTTGTAAAATTTGTATATCGCTACTTCAAAGTTGGGAACCAACTCCCCAGAAGTCGAAACTTGTGCGGGGTTAGGAAGAGCGGGACCTACAGCTTATAGTGGAATCCGAACCACTTCTAGGGCATCGAGGTGCTGCCAGGATTACAACCATGAATCACACATTTTAAAGAAAAATGCTCAGCCGATAGCCGGATTCGAACCGACAGTACCTCTGCATTGTGAACGGCTATCTAGCGAATTTCAGCGCATAGACAAACTCGGCCACGGAGCCACATTAACCGTGGATGATGACTTGCCCTTGTTACTTCTATCAAAAAAAGTTGTTACACTATTAGCCTTGGCAACTGGACAGAGAATACAGACTATACATTTAATCAGAATAAAAAATGTGATATTTTATCCAGACGGTTTGAAAATTCATGTTCCTGATAGGATCAAAACCAACAATGTTCAACCCTATATGGAAATTCCATTTTTTCGGGAAAATGCAAAATTATGTGTCGCAACTGCAATTATGAACTACATCAATAGATCAGCATCATTAAGACAAGAAGACAATGCTTATCTATTCATCACTGTCAGACAACCGTTCAACAGAGCAACTAAAACCACAATTGGACGATGGATAAAGTGGATGATGAGTAAAGCTGGCATAGATACTAATCGTTTCACAGCACATTCGACAAGGCATGCCTCAACTTCTGCGGCAACCAGGAGAGGCGTTAGCTGGGATGTAATAAGAAAATCCGCAGGGTGGACACAAAACTCTCATGTTTTCGGTCGTTTTTATAACATACCATTAGAATCTGAGCTAAATTTTGCTGAAGCAGTTTTATACGTTAGTTTGTCATCTCTTAGACAATTTTATTTCATCCGGACATAATGGAAATATACCATTGATTATATGATTAAGTTTTTTTTTCAGACATTGAGTTTCAATTACCCAGTGTCTTTTAACAGGATGGTAATATGCTCAAAAGAAGAGGTATTAGCAATATTTTTTGTTATGCTTTAAACCTCTACATATATAGTGATCTAGAGGGCAAGGCGCTGTTGCATAATTGAACGATCAAACGAACTTACCTGTGAAGTTCGATCGTAATTATGCTAAGCGCCTCGCCCGAACAGATCACTCACTCGCAAAATAAATAATTACCCCATACCCCGCTTGCACAAAATATTGCCGCTTTAAAAGTAATGACGAATTCCTTAAGTGTAGGGAGCATCGTGAAGCAGGGCAGAATATTCTTCTTCTTTATTTTCTTTGAACTGTGTGGTCTTTAGCACTAAAGGTAGTACTACTACTAGTGATTTGTTCGGACGAGGCGCTTAGCATAATTACGATCGAAATTCACAGGTAAGTTCGTTTGATCGTTATAATTAATGTTTATGTCAACATTCTATGTCAACTGTCAAAACTGTCATGAAATGACAGTGAATGAGATTCCCTCCAAAAGAAGGCGTCATATTCATTCTGATTCATTCTGTTGAAGGTAGCAAATGAAATTAACTTTCTGTGTATTAATCACACTTTATTCTTTATATTATTTACTAAACTATAATAAAGGGTGATGAGAATACCCAATAACGACCTGTTATTAGGATATTTCAAGTAGAGAATGTGGAAATGCAGGCAAAACTTTGTTAAAACAGGAAAGAACTTTCTGTCTGAGAACGTATCTTTTAATTCAAAAAGTCACTGACATTCAATGTCTAACTTCAAACGAACCAACATACAGAGTGAAATATTCTCGAAACATTCGGAATTCCTTTCTGTTTCTAATGAACAAAGTTTTGCCTGCATTTCCACATTCTCTACTTGAAATATCCTAATAACAGGTCATTATTGGGTATTCTTATCATTTGGAGGCCCCGACGAGATATCCGTTTTCTTTGATAGAGTTTGTGGCAATACCAAACATGGAGAAGATTATCAAAACTCTGGATCTTCACAGAACTTCATTTACAAAGATTTTCGATACAACGAACGCACTATTGAGCAAAGAGAATCCAGACATGAATCAAGTAAGAAGTAATATACAAATATTAGAACAAAAGATGCATAATCTCACTCAGTTAGATCAAAAATACCTCGATTTATTACTTGATCAAGACTCTGAAGATATTGATCTGGATTTTGAGATGGCAGTAATGGACGATTACATGTGTAAATTTGCAGCATTGAAGATGAAAGTTGAAATGCCTGTGAGTTCATTAACCGTAGACACATTAGATAAAAATACGCCTAGCACTTCATCTTGCTGTACGCAAAATTGCTTTAAACCTCAACTGAAATATCCCCACATAGAATTTAGACAATTTGGTGGTGACATTCGTGATTGGTTGTCGTTTTGGAGTCAATTCAAAAAATATCATGAAGACCAAAGACTCCCAAACGAAGAAAAATTACAGCTTTTAATCCAAGCAACCATTCCTAAATCACGAGCACGTCAAATTGTTGAAAGCTATCCACCAGTGGGCGATAATTATCCTAAAGTGATCGAGTGCTTGAAAAGACGTTTTGGAAGACAAGACCTACAGATAGAAGTCTACGTACGTGAACTCTTGAAGTTAGTGTTGAACAACGTTAACAAATCAACGAAACTGAACATTTTATACGATCAGATTGAGGCACAACTTCGTTCATTAGAAACTTTGAGTGTGACATCTGACACTTGTTCCGCTATGCTGTTTCCCTTAGTTGAATCATGCCTTCCAGAAGATCTTTTAAGAATTTGGGAAAGATCTACCTGTTTCAACGACGATGATAGTTCAAAAGTACGTCTAGATCAACTCATGGTTTTCTTGCGCAAAGAAGTTGAAAGCGAAGAACGAGTCGCTCTGGCCATTTCTGGTTTTGGAGATAAATACCGACGCAAAGAATTTCCGAAAGACGTTCCTACAGCTACTGGACTACTAACAAACAACACAAATAATTTTCGATGCTTATTTTGTCACGAAACACATTACAGCTCCGATTGTCCTGAAGCTAAGACAAAATCTCTTGCTGAACTGAGGAAAATTTTGTCAGAGAAGGGACGTTGTCACGCCTGTCTGAAATTTGGACACATTGCTATCAAATGCAGAACTGCAGCAAGGTTGAAATGCCAATCCTGCGAAGGTAAACATGTGTCGTTGATGTGTCCAAAATCTGTCAAACCATCAGCTAAAGAACAGCCATCTTCATTAACAGAAGGCCTATGCAACACTCTCAGTAATACCACTTATAACGAAGGATTTTTGCAGACATTGGTGGTCAATCTGAAAGGCAAATACATCACACGTCCAGTAAGAGTCATTATTGACACCGGTTCGCATAGATCATACATCATCAGCAAAGCAGCCGAAGAAATGAGTTACGAAGTATTGAGGAAAGAAGAATTAATTCACGCTCTTTTTGGAGGACTCTCATCTGACGTAACTCCACACAATTGCTATCGAGTTGTTTTGGAGAATCCTGACAGGAGTTATAGTTGTCATTTTGAAGTTTTGGACCAATCAGTCATCTGTACCAACGTATTAGGAATCCGGAATGGTCCATGGATGAAAGAACTGCAAGACCTGAACATCAAAGTCAACGACATAAGTCAGGCACCTATCGAAATTTTGATTGGTGCTGACATAGCAGGAAAACTTTTTTGTGGCGACCGGCATATCCTGAAGTGCGGTTTAGTTGCAATGAAAACCAAACTAGGTTGGACTCTGATGGGCAAAGTTTCCAGTCCGCAAGTTACACAAGAATCCTGCAACATGATAGCTTTGTCTCTTTTGTCAACAACAGCAAAATTGACCGATTTATGGACCCTCGATGTTTTGGGCATAGAAAGTCCAGAAGAACGAAAATCCAAACAAGAGCATGAGCGAGAAATTCTAGACAATTTCCAGAAAACAGTAATACGAAAGCCAGATGGAAGATACGAAGTATCAATGCCATGGATTCAGGGACACAAACCATTACCAGATAACCTGAACATTGCTAAGAAGAGACTCGATAACCTTATGAAAAAGCTTGATAAAGATGGCTACTATAATGATTACGACCAAGTCTTCAAAGAATGGTTGCGAGAAGGCATTATTGAGGAAGTTGAGGATAACAGAAAAAATATTTTAGCACATTACTTACCTCATCGCCACGTGGTGAAACTGTCAAGTACCACAACTAAGTTGAGACCTGTGTTCGACGCATCCGCTAGAGAAAAAGACAGCCCATCCCTCAATCAATGTTTGGAGAAAGGTATAAATTTGCTCAGTTTGATACCTTCTTTATTGATGAAGTTTCGAAAATCAAAAATTGGCGTAATTTCTGACATAAGAAAAGCTTTCCTACAGATCAGCATCCATCGATCAGACAGAGATTTTTTGAGATTCTTGTGGTACGACAAAGATAAAAATCTCATAGAATATCAGCATACCCGCGTAGTTTTTGGCGTCACATCCAGCCCTTTTTTACTGAATGCAGTCATCAAGCATCATTTGAACAACGTTCTGAGAGAAAATTGTGAGAATCTACAAAAAGATACAATTTTGAAGCTGATGGACTGTTTTTACGTTGATAACTGTGTCACTAGCCTTGATACCGAAGAAGAATTGCACAAATTCATCAAAGAATCTACAGAGATCTTCGCTGAAGCTCAGTTCGACCTACGACTGTGGGAGTACACGTTATCCGATCCATCAACTTACGACGAAAAGTGTATGTCTTCTGTCCTGGGAATGACTTGGAATAGAAATGTTGACACTCTCCACCTCTGTTTGGATAATTTGAAACAAGTTGACACGAGTACCATTACGAAGAAGTTGATTCTATCAGTAACTAATAGAATATTTGATCCACTTGGTATTGTATCAGCTGTTATTTTATTACCAAAACTTTTATTACAAAAAACCTGGGTGATACAGTTGAATTGGACAACAGAAGTTCCTGAAGACATAAAACAATCATTTTTGCTATGGTTAAACGATTTGAATTGCCTCTCTTCTATGAGCATCCCAAGATGGTTTTTCAAACAAAAACCGCATAAAGGTCAACTAAGTATCCACACGTTCTCTGATGCGAGTAAAGATGCCTACGCAGTTGCCATTTTTATTAGGTGTGAAACAAATACAGGTATCTCTCTCCAACTTGTACAAGCAAAGTCCCGTGTTTCACCTACCAAGAAAATTTCGATCCCTAGACTTGAGCTTCTGGCTGCTACCATTGCTGCCAGACTCTTCGCTACTGTCAGAGAAATTTTCAAAGATCAAGATATGCCTACCTATTTTTGGACTGATTCCACAGCTGTCCTTTCTTGGATAAAGATGAAGGAAAATTGGAAACCATTTGTATGGAACCGTATTGAAGAAATTCGCAAGCTGACCAAGATTGTTGATTGGAATTTTGTGCCTGGTATCATAAACCCAGCTGATTTACCATCCAGAGGGTGTACTGCAACACAGCTGCTAAAATCTTGTTGGTGGGAAGGTCCGAATTGGTTGAGAGAAGGACAACAATTTTGGCCACAACAAAATTACAAAATTGACGAAGAGGAAATTATGGAAGAGAAAAAGAAAACTGTCACTACATTGCTGTCACACAGCAAGATTGATTTTTCTTGGGCTTACAGAAAATTTTCCAAATTCGAGCAGATAGTCAGACTCATTTGTTGGATCAAAATATTCTTCTACAATGTCAGAAATCCAAACAGTCAAAGGAAATACACCATTTTACAAATTGAAGAATTGCAAGAAGCACAACTCAATTTGCTGAAGTGTGTACAGCAAGAAAGTTTAACAGATGATTTGTTGGCACAGATATCATCCATCATACCATTCAAAGATGACAATGATATCTTGAGTAAAAACTAAAATTACCGAACGATGTGACACTGAAAACTTTCGTTACCCCATAATTCTGCCAGCTAAACATCCAGTTGTGAGTAGACTAATTTTCGATACTCATCGGAGAATGAGTCACGCTGGTGTTCAAACTCTCTTGAGTTCCCTGAGAGAGTCCTACTGGATTATTGGAGGAAGAAAGACTGTGAAATATGTTATATCGAAATGTGGTAGTTGTAAAAGATTCAACTCAAAACGAATGAATACTCCACCCATATCTCTACCAAGAAATCGAGTAAAAGATGCTGCCATATTCGAAGTTACAGGAATTGATCTTTTTGGACCTCTATTTCTGAGAAGACAAGTTAAAGTTTGGGTTGTAATTTTTACCTGTGCCATTTATCGAGCTGTGCATCTGGAACTTGTGACATCACTGAACATTGAAAGTTTCACACGAGCTTTCCGAAGGTTCATAGCGAGACGTGGAAGACCTACAACGATTTATTCTGACAACCAAACCAACTTCACTGGATGTCAGAACGCCTTGGAATCACTGAACTGGAACGAGCTTCATGAATTTTACAATTTGGAGAGAATCGAATGGAAGTTCAATCCTCCAACTGCCGCATGGTGGGGCGGATGGTGGGAAACACTAATTCGCATCATAAAAAGAACTCTAGTCAAAGTACTAAGAAAAGCATGTCTGAGATACGAAGAACTTGAAACTGTTTTATGCGATTGTGAAGCTCTGATCAATTCAAGACCACTTACTTATGTCTCCGAAGATATCTCAGATTTGGTTCCCTTAACACCAAAGATGTTTCTTCAAGACATTCAAGAGACCGGTGTAATAGATCTAGACAACATCGAAGCCACACATCTCCAACGGAGACAAGTGTACAAAAACAAGTTGAAAACGGATTTGCAGAAACGATTCCGAAGTGAATACATGGGACAATTAATTTTGCGTCAAGATAGAAGGAAATTTAACAAACCAATCAAAGTTGGAGATATCGTTTTAATTGAAAACGACAATATGAAAAGGCTAAATTGGCCACTAGCACGAGTGGTAGAAACGATTCCTGGTAAAGATGGAAACATCAGAGTTGTGAGACTGAGAACATCTTCAGGTCAAGTATTACGCCCCATCCAAAAGTTATATCCATTGGAAATGGGTAATGAAGATCAGGAATTGTTGCAAAATAGTAAATGCAATGAATCAGAACCAACATCGACAACGAATAATGACGAACCAATCCAGTTCACCAGATCAGGAAGAAAAGTGAACAAACCTAAGAAGTTGGATTTATAATAATTGTACTCTACCAGAGTAGTAATCTCCTTGGCGGCAGAATGAAAGGAATTCCGAATGTTTCGAGAATATTTCACTCTGTATGTTGGTTCGTTTGAAGTTAGACATTGAATGTCAGTGACTTTTTGAATTAAAAGATACGTTTTCAGACAGAAAGTTCTTTCCTGTTTTAACAAAGTTTTGCCTGCATTTCCACATTCTCTACTTGAAATATCCTAATAACAGGTCGTTATTGGGTATTCTTATCAAAGGGTTCACAAGCTGAATAGTATGCGTTTATTATATCAAGGAATATAAACATAACAATTGGCGACGGGGTAAGAGGCAATATTCACTGCATCCAAGCGAACCTGAAGACACAGAAATGGCACTCATTGGCACCATAGAAAGCTTTAATTCGAAAAAAGACAACTGGGAACTCTATCAAGAACAGTTAGAACAGTTTTTCGCAATAAACGTCATCAAGAGAATAGAAGGACAGCCAGATAAGCGAATATCAGCTCTTCTCACATTGATTGGCCAAGACACCTACAAGGAACTGAGGGACTTATGTATACCTGTCTTACCAAACACCAAATCATATGAAGAATTGTGTATCCTACTGAAGACTCATTTCTCACCAGTAACTTGCGTATTCAGAGAACGTACGAAGCAAAACAGGAAGAGGGAGAAACGGTTAGCAATTGGTATGCTAGAATGCACAACTTATCTACGAACTGCGAGTTTGGGAATCAGTTACAAGCAATACTAACTGATAAATTCATATGTAGTATGAAACAAGGGAAAATCCGGGACAGATTAAGTGAAGAGAAGAAAGATGTAAGACTAGACAAGCTACTTGATCTTGCATTAACCAAAGAAATCTTCCGTGTTAGCGGAAACTAAAGAAGTACACTTCATCAAAAACAAGTCAACAAAACTACAAACTCAGGGAGCAAGAAGCGGAGTAAGAAACAACCCAAGTACACACCAACAAGAGGAACAAACATATGTATCGAAAAGATGGAAGTGTAAATGTTGTAGAAGCATTCATTTTATTAAAAAACTAGCAAACAATGAAACAATTCAGCGTCGTTGGTTAATATACTCCGTTTCTAAGGATCGAGTACATTGTTTTTGTTGCCAGCTATTTGATAGTAGCTCAACGTCGAGTTTAGTATCTGAAGGATATAACAACTGGAATTGTCTGAAATGTTAAAAAATCATGAGAATAGCACTTCACATAAGAAGTTTTACCTTTCATGGATTGACACTGAACTACGATTGAAAACAGGAAAAACAATAGATTGCCAAGAGCAACATTTGATCAGAAACGAAACTACAAGATGGAATAATATTTTGTCTAGATTGATGCATATCACACTTTATTTAGCTGAAAACAATATGGCGTTCAGAGGCACCTCTGACAAACTATATACGCCAAATAACGGAAAGTTCTTGGGCTTAGTACAACTTCTAGCCAAATTTGATCCAGTTATGCAGGAGCACTTGCGATTAGTTATGAAGGGTGATGTTTCAGACCACTACTGCGGAAAAGACATTCAAAATGAATTAATAGAGTTGATGGGTGAGAAAGTAAAGTCAGAAATCATCTCGCGCTAAGAAATCAAAATATTATTCTATTATAGCTGACTGTACTCCGGACATTAGTCATGTAGAACAACTTTCACTGACAATACGATTTGTTGATTTATCATCAGATGACGATAAAATATCAGTAAAAGAGCATTTCATAGAATTTATACCTGTAAATGAGTCGACTGGAAAAAAACTGACTGAAGTTATTATTGATGTTTTAAATAAACACGGACTGGAATTGAACGACTGTAGGGGTCAGGGTTATGACAACGGGGCGAATATGAAAGGGAAAAATATTGGGGTTCAAAGGAGGATTCTGGACATGAATCCCTTAGCTGTTTATGTCCCGTGTGGCTGTCATAGCTACAATCTCGTACTATGCGATGCTGCTAAGTCATCCGTAAAACCAGTCACTTTGTTTGGGGTACTTCAGAGGTTGTTCACATTGTTTTCAGCTTCTGTTCATCGATGGAAAATTCTGACCGATCGCTTGGGATTATATACTATAAAAAAGCTCAGTGACACACGGTGGGAAGCAAGAATAAGCAGTGTTAAGGCAGTCCGTTATCAAATTAGTGCCATCCATGACGCTTAATTTAATTACTTTGGCTATTGAAACTCAGAAAACTGATGTTCAAGTCTCTCATGAGGCTACTACTCTAGCAGAACAGTTGAAAGATTTCAGCTTCATAGTTTCATTGGTTGTTCGGTATGACATACTTTTTCAAATTAATGTCGTTAGTAAATCTGTACAATCAACGAATATGGATCTCAGTAAATGTACAGATATGTTGAAAAAATGCCACGCTTTCTTGGAAGAATATAGAAATACAGGCTTTAAGAGCGCCATTTTAACTGCGAAGGAATTGGCTGAAGAACAAGAAATTGAACCTGTGTTTAGAGCCACAACAAGAATTCGTTTTGTTCAGCGTCAAGCTGGTGAAACGGCCCGCGACAAGCCTATAACTTCTCCAGAAAAAAAAATGGAGGATGAATTTTTCAACTCTCTCTTGGACACCACATTAATTTCAGTAAATGAAAGATTTGAACAGTTGAATGAGTACTCGGAGTCTTGGTCTTTTTTGTACAATATGAAACAAATTCCGGAAAAACCCGACCTTGTGAAACTCTGTGGTGATCTTCAATTGAAATTAACTGTAGACTCTAAATCTGATATAGATGGTTGCATGTTGTGTGATGAACTCATAAGCCTAAAATCTTTCTTGCCTAATCAGGATGTGGTTACCCCTGCTCATGTTCTAAACTTTATCAAAGATCGCAACTTACAAGAACTGTATCCAAATGTGTGGATTGCGATGCGAATATTATTGACTATACCTGTAACGGTTGCTAGTGGGGAGAGGAATTTTTCTAAGCTTAAACCTATCTGCGATCGACAATATGTCAATCTAGATTGACAAACTTGGCAACATTGTCAATCGAAAATGAAATTGCTGAAAACATCGATTTTGATAACCTAATAAAAGAGTTCGCCGATAGAAAGGCTAGAAAAGTGAAATTTTATTAGTTTTCGTTAATTAAAGATTATTTCATTATACCCATTGCCTTCTTTGATATGGAATTGAATTGCAAATAGGGGGCGCCGTAGAAATCTCGCCTAGGGCGCTGTTAGTGCTAAAACCGGCACTGCCAAACAATAAGCAACAATTATTGCAAATCTATGTTTATTCCATGAAACAAGCCAGAAAGACCGTGGCAACGTCCACATATAGATTTCATGGGTCCAATAAACGGTTCATTTCACTTTATTATACTGGATGCATTCAGCAAATATCCAGAAATCTTTAGAATGACCAAAATAACAACGGAAGATACGATTTCAAAACTTAGAGAAACAAAGATTTTGAATTATTTTTACAAAAAATGGTATGACATATTACGTCTGCGCCTTACCATCCCGCGACAAATGGTGCGGCAGAAAACGCAGTAAAAAGCTTCAAGAAAAGTTTGAAGGCAACTTTATTAGACACAACAAACAAACAGACGTCATCAGATATAATCGTTTGCCGTTATCTAATAAATTATAGAAATTCTATACATTGCACCACAAACGAAACACCATCATTTTTGATGATGGGTAGGAAAATTAGAACCTTATTTGATCTCATCAAACCAAATTGAGATAAAATGACAATAATATTCAAGGAACTTCACAACACAATTATACAACAGCGCCTCGCCCTCAAGATCACTTTATTACTATGTAGTACCGCTTTTAGGTGCTAAGCTGGTCACACGTTTTAAGCACTGACACTTTTGTTCTTTGTGTCTATGGTTCTGTGCCTGCTCTATAGTTATATCTTCTATGTTAAGCTACCTCATTACGCTTTTTTGTGCGACGCTGGTTGTACGTTGAAAAATTTATCCAAATTTTAAATCCATTTGAATTACCAAAATGGGTAAACATCGTAAAAGGAAAAGAGACTCAAGTTATTCTTCAGATCGGGAATATAGTTTTCATAAGAAAAAATCAAGGAAGGACTTGGAGAGGGAGGTTTACAGCCTAAAGAAGAAACTAAAGAGACACAAGTGATTCAAGTTTGGAATCCTCAAATAATTCTCCATCAAGAAAGCTTGTTTTCAAGTCCCAGCAAGATGAACATCAACCAACTAGCTCTCATAGAAGACCACAGGTCCAGAGGCGTAGTTGTGACGAATCTACTAGAATGCCACAGGCACATGTAGATAGGCTGAGGTCCGATGCTAGCTCTGATAGAACGCCACAGGCGCAAGAGCGTAGCACCCATGAAGAGTCACAGATTAGGGAGGACAGCCGAAATACGAGCACAAATCAGGAAAACATGGCTATCTTAACCAGTAGGCCACAAGTCCAAGAGAAGCCATCGAGTCCTGCAAGTTCCGAAAGTGAATCACAGATTCCAGGAAGTAGTAGACAAGAGCAGGATACTATTCAGCCTGTACCTCCAAGTTCAAGTGTGCCAGTACCTGAGGAGGCAAGAGGGTCATCCACCGTTGATCCCCTAGATATGGTAATTCTTCAACTACTTGGAGAATACAAGAAGGATAATAAAACATTTGAAATACATCCATTATTTAAAAATAGATGGGAAATCATTTTCAGTCAAGGTCTTGCAAAGGAAGAAAAACATGATCTTCTTTCCAAATACAATCTGCCATCAAATCTGAAGACTTTGAATGCACCAGAAATAAACCCTGAAATTTATACAATTTTATCAGAAGCCACAATTCGAAATGATAAGTTCCAATCCGGAAGGCAAAACCAACTTGGTAAAGGTATTACAGCTCTTGCATCTGCTTTGAATACATTGATGGCTAATAGTACAGATATTTCTGAGATCAGAAACAATTTATTGCTGTCTCTGAGCGAGGCAGGTAAAATTTTTAATGACTTGCATTATCGAATGCCTTAAAGTAGACGTGCTTCGATCGATCGCTCCATACCTGAATAAAACAGTCAAGAACTTGTCTTCTGAAGTTCCAATAGGGGAACTACTATTTGGACCAAATTTAGGAGAGAAAATAAAGGCTGCCAAAGCAGTTGAAAATTCTGGCAAGGAACTTAAGTTGTCAAGTACTTTGTCAAACACATATAAATCTCCTGTTGCTAATAAACCAAAATATAAGCCTAGGTCCAATAATATTAACCAGTCTTTAAACTTGAGGGGCCCGTCCAGGTACAAGAGGGAACCTCGACTAGAAGGGCGCTATCTTCAGAAGAAAAAATTCACAACATACAGGAATCGGGAGTAGAAGGTGAGTAATATAGCAGCAGTCAGACTGCAATACTTTCGTTTGCAGTGGGAAGATATAACAAATTCAAGTACGATAAAAAATCATATTGCTGGCTATAAAAAACCCTTTTATAGGAAGCCTAAGCAATCTCATGTTATTCCAATTTAAAGGATAGAAACTTCAGAAATGTCAGAGGCCCTTTCTGAACTGTTAAATATCAAGGCAATAAATAAATGCAAGGCAGTGGAAGGTCAATTTATTTCATCTTGTTTTCTTGTCAAAAAATCGAATGGAAAGAATCGTTTCATTCTAAATCTCAAAAGGCTGAATACCTTATTCATACATCCATCTCATTTCAAGATGGAAGACTCACAATGAAAATGATGAGAAGGAATTGTTATATGTCTACTATAGACTTGAAAGATGCCTATTTTCTTATTCCCATACACACAAATTATAGGAAGTATCTAAGGTTTCAGGTAGGAAATCAAATATATGAATTTACTTGTCTACCATTTGGCCTTTGCACAGCCCCATCTCTGTTCACAAAAATTCTAAAACCCTTGCTGACTTACCTTAGAATGCAGGGTGTAAACTGTGTTACCTATCTTGATGATTTTTGGGTGATGGGAGATACTAAGGAAGAATGCCAATACTTTCTGGAACTAAAAACAGTCAAGACATTGAAAACATTAGGCTTCATCATAAATGATGAAAAAAGTGTATTGGTACCTGCACAGCAATGTAAATTTTCGGGTTTCATATTTGATACCACACAAATGACGATAGAACTAACTAAAGAAAAAAGGCAAAAAATTCTTGATTCAGTCAATTGTATTAGGAAAAAGTCAAAAATAAAAATCCGACAGTTTGCTCGGTTTGTTGGGTTACTAGTTTCGGCTATACCTGCAGTGAAATATGCAAAACTCTATACTAAATCTTTTGAAAGGACCAAGTATTTAGCATTGAAAAAAGAAAAACAGTGTTATAATCGTATACCATGATTATTCCAAGTTCACTTAAAGAGGATCTGGATTGGTGGTCAAAAAATATATTAGATGCTAGAAATGACATAAGACAGGATATGTTTTCGATTGAGATTTTTTCAGATGCTTCCAAAACTGGCTGGGGGGTGTATTGCCATGGACACAGTACCCACGAATGGTGGTCTGAATCGGATTCGATTGAACATATCAACTACCTTGAGCTTATGAGTGCCTTCTATGCATTGCAATGTTTTGCTGCAGACTTGAAATCTTGTAATATCCTATTGAGAGTTGACAATACAACTGCATTGTCTTATCTAAATAGAATGAGCAGCATTAAACATCAACATTTGCATGAACTGGCTAAACAGATTTGGCAATTTTGTGAACACAGGAACTTGTGGGTTTCTGCATTATATGTTCAGTCTGATCACAATAAAGCTGACAAAGCTTCTCGTGTACAATCCTTGGAAACAGAATGGGAATTGGCAGATTATGCCTTCAAGGAAGTGACTGATGTATTAGGTACCCCAGAGGTCGACTTGTTTGCTTCCAACATTAATGCAAAATGCAACTATTACATTTCGTGGCTAAGAGACCCTGGTTCAATAGCAGTCGATGCATTCACAGTAACCTGGAATGACATTTTTTCTATGCTTTTCCCCCATTTTCACTTATATTGAGAACATTACAAAAAATAGTAACTGATGAGGGAGAAGGTATTGTTGTGGTACCAAATTGGCCATCCCAGCCATGGTACCCTCTGTACGAGAAGTTAATGGCATCTCCATCATTTATACTTGGACCTAATATTCATTTACTTTCTTCACCTTTTAGGAAGAACCATCCTCTTCACTCCAGCCTTTTCCTGGTAGCAAGCAGGTTGTCTGGCAAGCCCTTCTCAAAAAAGGATTTCCAGAAGCCACCATCAACACAACACTAAACTCTATTACTGAATCATCTCTGAAACAATACAATACATCATATCAGGCCTGGTGGAATTTCTGCAAGAGAGGGGGCTTGGATCCGTATTCTGGAGATGTTTCAGCCATACTAGCTTTCCTGCAGGATGAACTTCAGAAGAAAAACTCAAAATATGGGACCTTCAATCAGCATATAGGTCTGCATTATCTCTAATTGTCCCTGGAGAAATTGGGAAAGATTTATTAATAAGACGTTTCCTGAAAGGTGTCTTCAGATTGAGGCCACCAAGACCCAAATACAATATAACATGGAACCCAGATATAGTCATTGACTACATTGACTCATTAGGACCAGATGACGAACTATCTCTTCTGATCCTTAGTAAGAAACTTGTTATACGACGCTATACCTATATGTATAGTGGAGTATACTATATACGGCCTTGCCAAAAATGCTATCTCGGAAACTAAGCGAGATAGAGGTATAGTTACTTTAGAGAAAATGATCCCCATCGAATTTTGAGCAACTTTGGTTTTTGTGTGTGGTCTGTCTGTCTGTACTCTGTGGTAATCATAAATCGATATATCTCCGGAACCCATTGACATATATCGACTTGAAATTTTGCCATCTTATTGTACTCAAAACAATATTATGTCATTGAAATATGAAGGAAATCGGAGAACTCTAAGGTGGTTTTTCCGGGTTTTTTCGATTTTTCACCGGAAGTTTCTTGTGACCACGACTCTACAAATCGCAAAAGTGGTCTGATCGATTTCATTTTTTGTGAAAAATAACTCTATCAGGGAGAGACGAAGCCTATTGAAATTGAGCAGGGTCGGAAAATTCCAAGTGGGTTTTTCAAGGAGATTTTCCAAAACACACGGTTCGCTTTAAAACGACATATCTCCTGAACCAATAGACTAAATCCAAATTTGAAAAATGCACCGTATGCCCCTTTGATGACGCAACAAATTATTATTCCACCATTTTTCCGTGCATCCATCGGAAAATGGAAAAACATATGAAAATCAAAACATCAAATTTTGAAATCCTTTCAATTCAATATATATCGAAAACAAATGGAAAAATCGAAAATTATCAGAAGTGCAAAGTTATCCACTGGAACATTTACTACAAATTATTACCCATAATTTTTTCTGTAAACCCAATAGTACAGGAAATAAAGTAAAAAATATGGAAAAAAAATTTGAACGACCCATAGGGTACCATGAAGATATATTGAAAAACAAATATTATCGATAGATGAAGCTCATCGACTCCCACTGAACCATGAAATATTGTTTCCTTTTGTTGATTGGAAGATGGAACAAAAGTGTTGAAAATTTTATTCTCAGATAATTCCAAATATCTCGAAAACAACTGAAAATATCTGAAAATGTTATAGAACCAATATTATTCCTTTTGATAGAATCTACAAAAAATCCGTGTAACATTTTTCTCTGAATTCAATAGGTCGGGAGATACGATGAAAAAACTAAAAAAATTACAAGTTCCTATAGATAATCACTTGCCAATAGAAAACAAAACAAAAAACAAAAGAAAGTAAAAAAAGCACACTCGACTGTCGTGATTTTTTTCTCCTAAAAACTACGTACCTAGCTCACTCGACTGTCTTTATTTTTCGCCAATAAACTAGGTACCTAGCTCACTCGACTGTCTTTGTTTTATTAGTCCTTATTGGCAGTTGAGTGGGCTAGGTACGTAGTTTGTGTGGAAAAACCAAGACAATCGAGTGGGCCTAGTACGTAGTTTGTGGGAAAAATCTCCAGTTCTCTGAACTTTCATAGCGTCGTATACACATCTTTGGTGCCCAATGATAGTTTCAATATAAAAATATGCTCATGATATGGTGCCATGGCCTCTACTTCCATCTTACATGAGCAATGATAAAATATTGTCTGCTTTTATAGCGTCGTATAAATTATCTGACCTCTATACTAATCTAATACCTAATGAAAACTACATCATGTCTATACTAATCTGATACCTTTAAAAAAACTACGTACCTCACTTGTTATGCTACTGGCCCTGGTTACAGGTCAAAGAATTCAAACCCTCCATGTTATTAGGGTTGAAAATATAATATTTGACAGCGAGGAAGCGCATATATACATTTCTGACGAAATCAAATCAAGCAGGACAACCATGTATGGAGTTGCCATTCTATGGCGCAAGACCTCACCTGTGTGCTGCATCAACCTTATTGGGGTATGTAGAAAAAACAGCAAAATACAGATCAGAAGCAAATGGATACCTGTTCATCACAGCCAAAGAACCATATCAGCGAGCCAGCAGGGCCACAATTGCAAGATGGATCAAGGAAATGTTAGGGAAAGCAGGAGTGAATACTAATATTTTTTCGGCCTACTCAACCCGTCACGCTTCCACGTCAGCAGCTGCTAGGAAAGGAGTACCTATCATGGGATACGATCAAGAATTCTGCAGGGTGGTCGAAAACATCTTCCACATTTGCAAAGTTTTACAATCGGCCAATTCGTAATGACCCCAATATGTTTATGAAAGCCATACTGAATAAATAATCAAAGAAAAATAAAGCATGTTTGTCTTAAAATGGTAGGTTTAATAATAACAATCCCTATTGTCCTATTGTTATAATCAAAATGAGAGACAGGTAGCAACATTTTACGGCTTTAAACATCTACATAGTAATAAAGTGATCTTGAGGGCGAGGCGCTGTTGTATAATTATACGATCAAACGAACTTATACCTGTGAAGTTCGATCGTAATTATACTAAGCGCCTCGCCCGAAAAGATCACTCCCTCTCTGGGATAAGAGTTAAAAATTCCCACCCAAAATAAATGTTGCACGCCTGTAAACTTTAAAAGGTAATGAGGTAGCTTAACATAGAACATATAACTATAGAGCAGGCACAGAACCATAGACACAAAGAACAAAAGTGTCAGTGCTTAAAACGTGTGACCAGCATAGCACCTAAAAGCGGTACTACATAGTAATAAAGTGATCTTTTCGGGCGAGGCGCTTAGTATAATTACGATCGAACTTCACAGGTAAGTTCGTTTGATCGTATAATGACCAAAGTCAAGATACTGAAAGTACTTGTAGCAATCATGTTGAGCCAAAAGTTACAAAATATGGACGATGTATAAAAAAGCCGACATATCTTGATGATTTTCATTTGGACTTAGATTAACTAGTTGTTAGTTACATTTTATAGTAAATATTATGAACATTCTTAAAAGGGAGGAATTGTAATGTAAGGAATATAAACATAACAATTAATATAAACATAACAACATGTCATCTGTTCATTCTTGTGTTCTATGCTCCGTGTCATAACCAAGTTACGATCGTAGTGATCATATAAAACGAGTTCAAAGCGAGATAATCACATGTCATCTGTTACTCCTTGTGTTCCATGCTCCGTGTAACTTATCTCTCCTGTTTCATGTTCCATGTCATCTGTCACTTCTTGTGTTTCATGCTCCATGCAGCCAACACCTTTTACCCCCCAGGAAGTGACGTCACTTCCGGCGGCGGCCATCTTGTGTTGAGACATACTTAGGTACACTACTTCCATTTTTTTCATGTTTATACGATATCAAATATCTAACCAGAAAATTCTTACTTCTCATTGATATTAAGAGAGGAAGCGTGGTTGTATCTAATACCATTATACCTACAATCTGATCGAATATAGTATCTTATTAGGATCAAAGTTGGGTTGAGAATTTTAAGATGAATATAAAAAAAACAGTAGGTATCCCGCGTGTATCTTTGTTTGTGTCAAGTATTTTCATCTCGATTACAATATTGTTTGGTGGAATAAAACATCTATTTTGATTGATTATATGTTATTTATTATAGATGGTTTTTTATCGTCATTCGCAATTGTTGGCTATTAAGAATTAAAATGGAGATAATTCTGATTTCTTCAGACTAATATAAAAAATCATGTATGATCATTCAGTCCATCAGCATCCTCAATGATTTGATGAAAATTCTTCAAATGTTGCTTCAAATAAGAGTTATCGTTGAATTTTTTGTTACAAGCAAAACATGAAAATGGTCTGACACCAGTGTGTATGCGAATGTGTCTGGTTAATTTCGATTTATCATAGAATTTCGCATAGCAAAAATCACAAGCATGTTTCCTATCTCTGACAGGTATTTTTGCATCTCCTATACCATGTGTTCTGGCTAAATGTATTTCAAGACTTTTCTTGTGTTTGATTTCTTTACCACATTGATCACACGTATATTTCATATTATTAGAGTGATGAAACATGTGCTTTTGCAATTCATTATTAGTAATGAAAGCTTTGTCACAACGTGTACAAAGAAATGATTTCTCTCCAAGATGTCTTTTTCGATGCTGCTCATAGCCAGATTTCTGAGGAAATCTTTTTCCACATTCATGACAAACAAATTTCCAAGTTGATTGATCGGTATGGACTATCAGACAATGAAAACGTAAATTATCCATCGTTTTAAATGCTTTTCCGCATTTATCACATTTATGATTTCTCTCATTCAAGTGGAGCGTCTCGTGTCTTATAAGATCTCCTTTAGTTTTGAAACTATTGCCACACATACTACATATATTCATTCTAGTTTTTTCATGATATCGTTTGTGGTTATTGAGATTTGTGGAAGCTCTGAATCGTTTGCTGCAAATATTGCAACTATGTGGTTTTACTAGCTTTTCTTCTATGGAGTGAACACTACTATAGTGTTTGATAATATCTTTCACGAATCTAAACTGTTCATTGCATATGTCACAAATATAACTCCTTTCCTTGCTCTTAGTTTCCTTGTGCTTCAATCTTCTGTGACTAATATATTCCTCATTGGAAATGAAGGATTCATCACAAGAGTCACAATGAATAATGCGCTCTTGGTGCTCTTTCTTGACATGTATGCTGAGATCTTCATGAGACTTGAAATATTCATCACAATCTTCGCAAAAGATCAAGGTATTTTCAATTTCCTTTTGGAAACACAGCTTTTTATGCTTCAGTAGGGCTTTCAAATGTTTGTATGATGTTTTACAATTCATACACCGAAATCTAGAATCAATAAATTCTACAGTACAACGTTTCTCATGTTGTCTTAATTTGTCTTTTGACGAATAATTCTGTTTGCATTTATCACATTCATGTTCCTTTTTACCAATTTGTGTATGTCTTCTTACAACATCACACTGAATGGTGTGCTCTTCAAGAGAAGAATCATTCGTAAATGTTTTGCTACAATGTAAACATTTTCTGCTACTTTTGTACTCAGATACTCTCAGGGAACTATGATTATGCTCCTTTCCAATATGTTCTGTCAGAAGATCTATATCATCGAAACTTTTGTCGCAGTGATAACATATGAAAACATCTTTTTCATCTTCTTCAACAGGTTCAGATACCATAGGTACATCACTATCATAATCTTCTTTGAAATGTAAAGTTTTTGTTTCAGATTTTGCATTCAACAAACTCAAACAAAGCTCTTTGAATACACAACAAGCTTTCAAATCCTTGATACAAGTACCACAAATTGAGTAATATCCCTGCCATTCCTGAAACAAATATTATACAAATATAGTAAAATATAGCTTAATGAAAGTAGGTTTATAATAAATATACGTTTTATAAATATACGTTATTCAATTCAGGTGTTTCATATTCCTCTTTTTGCATGCAGGATGACCCAGATATACAAGGGTTTTGAAGGTTTACAGGTTATTTCAGAGATTCATTGGATAACACATTTTCGTGAATGAGGTCTGAAAACGACAACTATGAATGGTTTTATTCGTTACTTCACAAATCTAACATGATTTTTAGTTCGTTTAGTATTAATTTGAAGCTTGTGGAATCAGCTCAGCAAGGGATGCATATAAATTGAAAAAATGTGGATTTTGGAGTGTTCCAACCAATAGAACTATCGCGTTATCACATGTGAATGGTTCACCCCTCTGTCCAATGTGTATGTATACTGAATTATCATGCGGAAGTACAGAAAATTTTAATAAAAATCGACTAGTCTCGTGAATTCATGCAAAACACTTCTGATACCTTACGAACGCACTGAACCGAAGATGTTGTATCCATTAGAAAAACTCAAACCGCGACATTGGGGATCTTGCAATGGGTAAAGAGGAGTGGGAAATAAGTAATTTAGTCACAGGCATAACCTATTATATAGACCGCTAATGCCATAAGACCAAAGCACACCCGCTTAAGAGAATAATTTGGATCCCATTATTAGTCATTTTCACAAAAATCTGCAGAAGCACTTCACTTTCTCGTAGTGAAATGACCTGGCGCGACCAAGGTAATCTCAGAGGCGATGCCTTTTTTAAAGCGGATGTGGAATTCATTGAAATATGCAGATTCACCAAATATGTATAAAATTGTAAATTTTATATTTTTAACAACGTTGTGACCAACCTCACCAAAGATGTAAGTACAAGGCATGGCCATAGTGTTTCCAATGTATTTACACTCCTTAATCATTGTAGTATTCCTGATGATGGAGATAAACATTTCCGAAAGCTTGGATAAACTTTAAAGAGTATTCCATTTACACTGCTGCTACCCCCAATATACACTGGTTTCATTCCTACTGGTCAGCAATGACTTCCCTTCCATAAAATATATATTTATATATAGATGATTTTATCCACGAACGCGTATATTTGAGACAGTCGTCCTTAAAACTGTGCTTCAAGCGGTCTATCTCTCTTGAGTCTTGATCCAAATCATGTTGAGCAGGGTTCTTGAGAGAAAGCAAGTTCTGGATTGTGGCAATGATTTAATAACAATAATCATACCAATACACCATACACGGTAAAACAATAAAGAGATGATGTTACAGACTCTCAATCGTGACAACGTTGATTAATATAATCGTATAGGGTGATCTTGTAGTTAACACATCCACAGAGAGAACTCATAATCTACGAAATTATTTGTTCCAACAATGATGGAAGTAAGATATGGTGTAATCACTGATGCGCTTTTGTTTCAGAAATTTTACTCGACCTCTCGAGAACAGTGAGAGCAATGGTTCCGTCGATCTTCTAATAGATGGCGACATTGCACAATTATGATATCTGTCAGTTTTGAAATTGTCGCAGAATTTTCGAATTCAGAGTTGAATAATCCCACTGGTACAAATGTTCCGCGTACCTAAAATGCCATTTGCCATTTTATTTTCACTCGTCACAGCAGCAATAGTGGACGTAGAGAAATCATAGTAGGCGGTCGAGTGATTTTTCTGAAATTTTCAATACGTAATGATGGCCGAATGCGCGCACCATACCTAAGGTTACAATTGACAGATTTGAATGGAATGAAAATCAATTTGACACTTATGTCACATTAAATTTGTTCATTGGGTATATAATGGCATATGTTTTATTTAAAGTTTCGATTGAGTAAGCTTGGAATATGAGGTAGTGTATGAGATCATTCGAGTTCAGAAAGGAAATCGTTATTTGTTTTATAGTACTGATTAGGTACTTGGGTAGCACAGATCTTATACGTATATCTCTACAAAGGAAGCTACCTAAAGCCAATTTATTTTTTCCATAAATCACATTATATATACTGACACTAAAATGCTAATGCAATACAGAATTAGGTTTATTTTGAACAGTGCTGGCTTGAGGAAAATCAATGTACCTACCAGAGATCAGTTACCCACTAAGATGGACATTTCAAATGGGCCATAGCAATATACATCTACTACTCTCAAAGAAATAGTATGGGTTGAATTGACAAAAAAAATGTGTTCAATCAAAAACATCATCATAATTGTTGAATAAAACTACAATGATGGTACATTCAATGATAAGGTGATCGTCAAAACAATTGAGGAAAAATTGTACATGAACAAATTCAACGTCAACCAAAAATATTAGTTGATTAAGATAATATTTTTTTGGTGCAACCAATAATTTGTAAAAATTAGTCAAATCGAACTAGGAATAGAATTTCAACAACATTATAACTGTAACTGTAATATCATAATAGCTCGCTCACTGTTATATTTGGTAGACAAACGAATAGGAAGTTTTAATCAACATATAAGTATTTCAAATCAAACTAAAGATAGTATTTCAACTATATTATATTGTAACTAAAATATCATTACAGCTTCCTCACTGTTAAAGTTGGTAATCAAACGAAAAGGAAGGTATACTCAACCTGCAACTATTTCAAATCACTCTAAAGATAGTATTTAAACTATATTATGTTGAATAACTTATATATTATTACAGCTCGTTCACTGTCATAGTTAAGAGACAAACGAACAGTAGGTTAAAATCAACCAACTTTCTTTGAAGGGTTGACAATGAGCGTGTGATCTTCCCATTGGTATTTGCAGGGCGACAGCGTCCACATGAGATTTTGTTGCTGGTGTCTTATTATTAGGATATGGGTGTACCAACGAAAAAGGGGAACCCACGAAAAACCACTACTCCTACCAGAAATCAAGATCCAGGAACTATTAGAGAATAACCAACTACATGTGGACGTCATTCAACTAGACCAACTTTATGAGCTACAACTTAAGGGAAACAACATTCAACACCTCCGAATTGATAATCAAGGACCACCAAATCACTACTCATGGCCATTCCACTGTACGTAGTAGTTACTTCAATACTGCTATACTTGGGGATACGTATATTCCAGAAAACCAGGAGGACATCTACAAGAAGCAACCAACCCCCTCCACCATCCAAAACTCCCTCTTAAGGATGGAGGAGTTATGTCTTTGAACCAGCCGCTCGCAATTCGAAGATGCAGACGGTGCAGTTTACCCGACTCGACAAAATTCACTCGATATGCATTACGATGTTTCTCACACTTTCAAGTTATTCAACCAATTTATTCTGATTGTGAGGTTCATACGAATCGGTAGTGCTAAATAAAAGTGATTCTTGTTTTTTAAAAACGATATTCGTTTTCTAAAAAACTTAAGTCGCGCGAAAGGCAGCTGTGATTGATCCGAAGATAATAATAATAATAATAATAAACTTTATTCAGATCTATGAAAATGGCATAAAAAAGTACATACACTGAAAATAAAGTTAAAAAATCGATAAGTGCATGAACACTTGTTTCGATTATGAATGACACTAACAATAATCATAATAAATACAAGTATAAATTACATGATAATGAATAATAATTAAAATATGAAAGTAAGAAAAAGAAGATGATCGGACATCGTCGCATTCAGGGAGCATGTCCAATGTCCAATGTATCATTTGTGATCAGGTCATTTACAAAATTCAAGAATATGCACGAATACTGCCGAAATCATGTCACCACCAACCTTCACCTATCTGCAACAGCTGCTGCGAATGCTTTTCTCGAAAACATACCTGTGGATGTTCAACTGCGAAGTGGCCACCAAAAAGCAATCGAAGAAAACAGGCAAATATTGTCATCAATTCTTTCTTGTATAGTATTTTGCGGCACACATGATATGCCTCTTAGAGGAAAAGAAGCAGATGGAGGAGATTTTTTAGATTTAATGAAGTTACGAATTGATTCTGGCGATAAAGAACTGAAGACTCATCTTGACAAGTGTAGCCGTAATGCAGTTTATACGTCTCCGAAAATACAGAATGAATTGATTTCTTTATGTGGCGAAGTTATAAGGGAGAGTATAATAAGTGATGTAAAAAAATCGCTGGCTTACGCGGTCTTAGCTGATGAAACAGCAGACATAGCTGGGAAAGAACAGCTATCAATTGGCTTGCGGTTCTACGATGAATGCAAGGGGATAATCCGAGAAGAATATGTAGATTTTGTGGAACGTGGAACTAAAGGCACAAGATGCCTCATCAATTTTTTTTTATCGATTGAAGCGCACGAAAGGGAATCCCTATAATGTTCAGAGAACATCGTGCGTTCCTAGGGAGGATAGGGACAGGAGGTAGGTATTGATATTTTTTTTGAACTTTTGGAGATTATATGTTGCTGGGAATACTTCCACAGGCAATGAATTCCAGAGCCTAGCCGTTCTATGGATGAAGGAGTCTTGATAAAGTGCTGTTCGACATCTTTCGAGGTTGACAACGAAAGGATGTGCTAAAGCAATTGACAATTTTTTGATTAGCTATAATCTATCACCAGAATATTGTGTAGGATTGGGTTTCGATGGCTGCTCTACAATGGCAGGCAAAGAGGGCGGTGTACAAGCGATTTTGAGAAAGAAATATTCTAGAGCATTATATTTTCATTGCTCAAGTCACAAGCTAAATCTTGTAGTGAACGATTCAAACGAGGTACCGGAAATTAGGAATACTATTGCTACTATAAAGGACACAATAAACTTTTTCAGAGAATCGACTGTTCGTAGGAATTGCGCACCTAATCTATCACGAATGTGTGAGACGAGGTGGTCGGAGAAATATAAATCAATACGAAAATTTTCTCAAAATTTCCCAGAGCTTGTGAAAGCGTTAGAAAAATTATCTACAGAAGGAAACTATGCTACAAGGAAATCTGCATTTCAGATCCATTCAGCGGTTACAAAACCAGTGTTTATCGTTGCTTTAGTTACAATAGCAAAATACTCGGCAGTGCTGGAACCAGTAGTAAACGCCTTGCAAGCAAAGACCATGGATTTGATTGCTGTAGGAAAACACATTACAAGCATCCTTGAAGTAGTCAAAAGGGACCGTCAAGAACCAGATCGAGTCACTGACCAATTACCCAAAAAAGCGCAAGACATTTCAGAGGAATTGGAAATAGAAATTTCTGTCCCACGTTCTGTTCAAAAGCAAAAACACAGGAGCAATCCTCCATCAGACAATGATAATGAATACTGGCGACGTTCAATTATTATTCCTAATCTCGATTCATTTACGGCATCGTTAAATATTCGATTTTCCCAAGAAAATAGTCCAGCATTTGCATTAACAAAACTACATCCTTCATTCATGACGGAAACTAGTATTTCAGATTTACAAAAAAACGCAGAAATGTTCATAGATTTTTATGATTTAGATGACATCACAGGAGAACTCGACCTATGGTATAATTTGTGGACGAAGAAGGATTTACCCAAAGACAAATTGAAGGATATTGAAGTCACTGACCTGTTTAAGGAAATCAATGTATTCTTCCCCGCATTGAGAAAAGCAGTCCTGATTTTGAGTACTATTCCATGCACTACGGCGACCGTCGAACGATCATTCAGTACGCTTCGGAGAGTGAAGACCTGGCTTAGGAGCACTATGGGAGAGACAAGGCTGACTGGATCATGCTTGATGAGCGTACATCGGAATTTTGTGGAAGAAAACCGTAAAATGGTGGAAACAAAAGTAATGGAAAAATTTGCAGCGAACCCGAGAAGATTATTATTAAGATGAAAATATAATAAAGAACAGTTAATTGAAATACTTATGTTTATTAAGATTTAAAAAAAAAGTCTCAGTTGAAGCATGGCATGTCTAGTGATTGATACTGATTGTCGGTAGTTTCTAGTTCCCTTGCCTAAGCTGCCCCCCCCCCCCTAGTTCAGATCCTGAGTACGCCCTTGAACACCCGGAAATGTATAGCTTGAATGGATACGATTTGTTGTACAATGAAGGTGAATTCAATCAAAATGATGGAGTCGTCATTTATATCAAAAACTGTCTGGTGTATACTTATAAAATTGTACCTATCAGTAACAATGTGAACATTTTACGTGTCAACATCAAACTAAGTGAAAAAAACAATATCCTTATCATAGCAGCACATAGATCTCCAGCAACCGATGTAAACCATTTTACCAAGGATCTTCAAACTCTACTGCTCAACTCAGAAAAATAAAACGCAGATTATAACATCTTCATCGGGGATATGAATATCAACATACTAAATGATGATGAGTCTACGTTATAATATTTGAGTGAATTGAACGAACTCGGTTATGTATCGATAATAAATGAACCCACACGACTCTTGTCTCGACCATATATTTATCAAATCAAAAACGAACATTTTGGATCAAATAATTCCTCTGATAATAAAAAGTGGTATTACAGATCATGATACAGTGATCTTACAATTGATGTTGAATTATCCCAAAGATATTGTAACACCAAATGATTCTTCAAAATTCATTGATAATACGAAGCTTCAGAAAATTCTGAGTAGAACAAGATGGAACTCTCAAAATCCTGAAACTGCAACCACAGAACTCATAAGTATCATCACCAGAACCATTCAAAAATGTACTATAGTAAAAAAAATACTAGAAAAAACCACAAGCTGGATTACCAAAAGTCTTATGAAATTAGTTAAAGAAAAAAACAAGTTACATCAGAATGTTCGTTACAACCCTGATAATATTGAAATAATATTAAACAGATGAGAAATAAAGTAACATCACTTATAGAAAAATAAAAATATAACTACTACAAAAATAAAATTGATTCGAATGCATCTAGTTCAAAACAACTATGGGAAGTTATGAAAGAAATAAGTAAAACAAAAACTAAGAAAAATGAGATAATCTCAATTAGAAATGAAGATGAAGTTCTGACAAAAAAGGTGCTATTGCTGAACAATTTAATAATGTTTTTGCTACAATTGGACAAACATTAGCAGATAAAATAAAACAAAAACCATACTTCGAAATTCCCAGGAACTCTACACGGAATTCATTGGTACTATTACCAACAGCAATAGCAATGAAATCAAAAATGTAATAAAAGAATTGAAAAATGAAAAATCTGTTGGCATAGACGACATTTCTGCGGAAACTCTAAAGACAATTTCTTCCCACATTATTCGACCTCTCGAACACGTCATAAACAAATGCATGGAATTAGGAGTTTGGCCTGCTGTTCTGAAAGACACAATAGTTATTTCTGTGTTCAAAAAAGGCGACAAAAGCATAGTAACAAACTATAGACCAATTTCATTGATAACACATATATGCAAGATATTTGAGAAAATAATCAAAATTCGATTGCATTCATATATTACCAAATATAAGTTAATTTCTGAAAAACAATTCGGATTCTGAGAGAAAGTGTCGACACAAGATGCTATTATCGACCTCACAGATGAAATTCATGATGCTCTGAATCAAAATATGACGTGTCTGTCGCTATTCTTAGACTTATCAAAGGCGTTCGACACGGTAAGCCACGGGCTACTTCTTCAATCTTTGGAAGATATTGGAGTACGAGGTATCTGTCTTCAATTATCTCAAAAATCGCAGACAATCCGTGAAACTGAACGATGTCATAAGTGAACCCAGAAGAATACAGTATGGGGTACCCCAAGGTACAGTATTAGGACCCATCCTGTTCAACATATACAACAACGGAATATTCTCCTTGCAAAGTCAAGCAAAAATTATTGGTTTCGCACACGACACAGCATTATTCTACAAAGCAAATAACTGGATGGACCTCAGAAATACAGTGGAACATGACTTCGTCCTCATCAAAAACTGGTTAGAAAAGAAGCTTCTTACAATAAACTTTGATAAAACTAACTACATACCCTTTTGTAGCAACAACAAATGTCTTCCGCCATTCGACAGAATCGAAGTAACACTACAAAATGAAATATTAACCATTTTGCCTGAAACTAAAATCAAATATTTAGGTGTAATAATACCCTTACCTTAGATGGGATTTGCATATAAATTATGTAGTAAGAAAACTGCAGACAATTTTGTTCAAATTCAAATTTCTAAAGACAGTAATACCAGTCAAACGCTTGAAAATACTCTACTATGCCCTAGTCGAAAGTCATCTACGATATGGTATAATAGCTTGGGGACGGTCATTGAAAACACATCTCAAATCACTGGAAGTTATCCAGAGAAGATTTCGGAAACTGATTCTTTCTAAAGAACCAAAATACCCAACTGACCGAATATATGAGGAAGCAATGGCCTGTGACCTGAAACAGCTACACTTTTATAACGTTGCCATTAAATACCACCAAACGAAGCACTCCGCTCAACTACCATCACATACTTATTTATAATACACGACAAAAAAATCAATACGTATTACCGCATATGTCGAAATCTCTTGGCCAAAGATCATATACCTACATTGGACCAAAACTATACAACACACTTCCCGAAACAATACAAAATATCACAAGTCTGTTTCTGTTTAAAAAAAAAGTGAAATCGTATCTCAAAGAAAATCGATTAAAACAATGAACTCATAATATTACTGTCATATATTCATCATTGAGAATTCACCCTATTCATCACATTTATATATTTAAATGATATGTGTGCATGTATTCCTATGTGATTGTAAACGTTGATAGGGTGTTAAGTATACACAGGCTGATTTTAAAATAAGTGCATATATTTTAAACACTAAGAAAGCTTGAGGTATACTACCGAATAGCACTATTAAATATATTATTAGGATCAAAATAGATTTGGGGCAAAATACCCTTTTTCCGCCCAGATTTCTACTTCTGTCACAACTATCGTGTGCGATCCGCAGTCGACGGTGATGAACGAAGCGACGTTGCCACTCTACATGAAAATTAGGAGATATTAAATAAAATTTATAATCGAGAAAATGTACATGGGGAAGAAGTTAACCCTGGTCTTGAATTTCAAAAAGATAATACAAAAACTTTAAAATGGACTCACCCAAGATTTCTACACATATAAGCTCGAATAGCGTATAACTTAACACCTCACGGTTGGAAGTTCTTTTACTGAAAAATCCTTTAGACCCTTTCTTCCACCTCCTTGCATCGCTACAATTTCGTGTCCTTCGAGGAGTCTCATGGTCCCCGCACAATAGCGACCCGACATAAGAACCATATCATTCAGCTCAATGTTTGAGAAATGCATCGTCACATTCCAAGCAAATTGTCAGAAACAAAACTTTACATTTACTAGTATCACGTTTTGACGTTTTCCAAAATAACATACATTCTCAGAACAACAAACTGTCAAGAAAGGATCTTTGTTTTGATTGTTCTTATGGTGTGCTACCAGCAAGAATTCAGATGACCATGAATTACTAATAGGCGACTTTTACGGACCAATCAGAAACAGCAAAGTAGTGCCTGCGTGGTTGCGATTCATCCTGATTGGGCACAGGTGATTGAGATCAATGTATTAGTGAGGAAGGATCATATCTTTAAATGAAACTACCATTTTCATAAAAAACTAATTTGGAAAAAACATCTATTAGTTTAATTCAATGAAACGAGAAATGATACTTCCTCACTATACACTAATCTCACAAATCCAATCAGCTCTGTCCAATCAGGATGAATCGCAACCACGCAGGCGCTACTTTGCTGTTTCTGATTGATCCTTAAAAATCACCTATAAGTAATTCATGGTCATCTGAATTCTTGCGTCCGAAACGGTCAGAAGCATGCGCAGTTTCACAGAACTGTATGATTTTTTGGGTTCTGTGGACTTGTGCATGCTTCTGACGGTTTCGGATTGTTTATTTTCTGAACGCGAACAGTCCTAGTTAGTACTGTCAAAGGTCACAGCAAAGAGGAAATCTATGGTCACAGATACTACTGTTCTGAGAAATGATGTTGACAGATCATATGATAATAGTTTTATTTGTGTGGTTGCTGGTTTGTAAAATAATTGTAAACGTAAAATAAAAAATAAAATAATTGGATGTTGTGTCTTGTGTCGTGATACTCGTGATATGATCGTGATCGTGATTTTCAATGTGAGTTTGCCAGGAAGGATATGTCGTCGTCGAGTCGTTTTCGATGGTTTGAGTGCGAATATGAACCAACAAGAACACAGGACGAAATTAGTCTGGAATGGACTCGATATTAGTATTTATTGTTTGCTCTCGGGAGTTTTGCTGTTCGACCAGGTATGAGAAAATCTACTAGGTGAGTCGATTTTCAACTTTGTGTATGTTGTGTACCTATTTATTGTCTGCTAATTTTGTATTTACCCGCTGGGGCCTTATTTTCGAATTGAAGGAAGGGGGACGTTCTATCATTCCCCTAATGTTTCTTTCCGTCTCTCGTGATCCATGGAGATAATCACCCCACATTTCTCTCAGTAAACTTTAAAAAATAAGGCTCCTGTACATATTACATTCACCTCTATCAGTTTCCATAACCTATTCCAATCCATATTCATTCTGTGACAAATTTTTATCAGGATATTCGTCTCTGAAACAATCTGGCATCACTGTCTTGTTTTGACGTTAGTGAATGACGAATTGGGGATTCCCTGGGATTCCGCAGATTTCACTTGCTTCCCAGTGGCGTACTCGAATTTCGAAGCATGTTATGTTCAATTTTCAAAATGAAATTTCTCGTTAATGTGAAGACTTAGGAAAAATCAAATATTTTAGTAATTTTTGTTAGCCTCTCTCATATATATGTCTTGAATATATGCACTCATTTTAAAATCAGCCTGTATATTAGTCAACAACGACTACCCTTTAACATGTAAATATGTATATATGAGGATGAACATGTCCATGTAAATATAATAAACTCATTATTGATTGATTTATCCAACTGTAGTGTATTCTAGAATAATTGTAATTTTTCATACATAGGATTGTTTGACATAAGTCATTACATTTTATACGCACATTATACTTATTTATAAATTATTATATATTCTGAATATGGATTTTGCATTGAGCATTTTATAATTTATAATTTATATTCATAGCATAGCACTTATCGCTAAACTACTTTGTTCACTTCCACCATATGTACTCAACCAATTACTTGTATTTTTGTTAGAACTAGTTCTCATGAAGGATAAAACCTCTGAATCCGTTATAGATAGGCTTCAAGATATATTCACCTATTTTGGTAATCCACAGTTTATCATTGCAGGCAACTTGCCCTTTCTGTCAAATCGTGCAAAGAATACTATAAAAGTAAAGATATTACAGTACACACATGTTCACCTCATTACCATCAGAGCAACGGCAGGGCAGAAAAAGCAATAAGTATAGCTAAGCAAATTCTAGGAAAAAGTTGTGAGGACAAATTGGATTTTAAAGAAGGTTTAATGTAATACAATAATTCACCTAATATAAGTCTTGATGCTACACCGGCACAAATTTTACAAAGCAGAAAATCAAGAAAATAACTACCTGTGAGTAATAAAAAACTAGAACCAAGAGTTCAAATAGATATTCATGGAACACTCTGCTAGCAAAAAGTCATAATGAAATCCAATTTTGACAGACTCGCACGTAGGAATGTATTGGAGTACAAAAAGGGGGACAAAGTAGTCATTAAAACTCCTTAAGATAAAATTTTGCATAAAGTAATTATTGTGTAAAAAGCAATGGAACCGAGATCATATTGGGCTAGAAAGGAAAATTATTAATCTTGAATGTGAAAACCCTAAAGAGAAAGAAAGTGTTTGTCCGCTTCGTCCTGGAAAAGGTCTTGTTCTTCCGTATGGTTTATCAAATGCACAGGAATTTTTCCAGGACGAAGAGGACAAACACTTCTCTGGAATACAAAATGTTGTCATCTGTCATGATGACATGGTTGTAGCTGGGGCAACGAGACAAGAACATGACGAAACAGTAGCTGAAGTTGCTAGTGAAGCTTTGGAAGTCAATGCTAAATTTAATAAAGACAAATTTCAGTTTTGCCAAAGTAAAGTCAAATTTATAGACCGTTTTCTCTGAAGAGGGTATGCAAATTGACCCTGAGAGAATTGAGTCATTATGTAACCTTAAAATACCTGAAAACGAAGTTGAACTTCAAAGGTTAATCGGTTCATTCAATTATTTAAGAAGATATTATGTCGAAAATATGGCAGAGGTTATGCACCTCGTTATGCACCCTCTGTGCGAATTAATCAATGTTGTATTTGTCGTTAGTTCTACAACGTAATTTTCCATCAAGTCAGACTTTCGAGGGAAATCGGCAACGCAGCATTCCAGACTATCTATCAGACTAGCATTATACAGTTTTTCGGACGAGAGTGTGGTGAAAGTACCAGGCGCCAACAAGGGGAAGAAAAGGGGTCGAGTAGCAGACGCCAGGGCGCAACAAAAGAGAACAGGGAGAACAGATTGACGAGTCGATAAGAGAGGCAGTGTTTTTCTTCACCTGCTCTTGCGACATTTGTTGACCATTTTTTATACTGATTACAGTCATGTGTAATTGAAGTCAATAAAGACTTATTAAGCTATCGGTAGCTATTTCATTCAAATAAGCTTTCAGTAGCTGAGTGATACAAATCAAGCTTTTAGTAGCTATTCAATCGAGTAAGCTTTAAGTAGCTAATACAAAAAAGTCATTACAGTCCACTAATAAAAACAGTATTTATCGGGTGGTCACAAAAAAACCGGAAGTTTTTATTTTCCTCGATGTTTCATCATTTCTCAACCGAATTCGAATTTCTTGGCGTCGTTTTATAGCTAAAGGGCTATAGTATACAGTGGATTATTGGAAAATTTCATAATGAAAAAAAATTAAAATGGCGGATTCTACCAAAGTAGTGTCATTTACAAAAACAGCTGGAGAAAAAGAAAATCAGTTTCTTTCCAACCTGTACCTATGTCATCTTAGGCTATTCGTTTCTGAAGAAAATGAGTACTCGAACATCGAAATCGAACAAATAGTCCAGTAGATACACTCATCTCTTTGCAATTTGTTATGGAGTAAATGTGCTAATCTCGTATAAACGATTATTATTATTTTGTTTCAGTCTTCATGAAAATGCAATCGAATTTGGATTTCTTAGAGTTATTTCAAAGATAAAGAACTGTAGTACCCAATGGAATTTCTGAAAATCCAATAATTGAAAAAACAAAATGGTGGAGAATCCAGAGTTTTTGTGATTTTCAAAAATCTCTGGCGAATAAAAAAATGTTTTTCTTCCAATCAGGACCGATACAATTTCAGATCATTGATTTAATAGAACTCGAACACTCGAACATCTGAATCGAACAATTAGTCCAGGAGAAACACTTTCTTTTTGGCAAAGTGTTATGGAATGAATGTGCCAATCCCGTGATAAGAATTACATTTAATTTGCTTCTGGCTTTATCAGAATTCAATCGAATTTGGATTAATCAGTACGCCTACTTGGTTAATCATTCGATTTCAATATTATATGAATATAATGAAATTAATGCGTTTTGATCGATTCCATTGTTCGAGAACTCTTTCTTTTCAAAAATAAATGGATGGTTTCAGATTTGAAAACAATATTTTTCTTTCATTTGCCAGCTATTCTCTTGAAACACTCAAGTTCGGGATAGTCTGTCAAGTTTCATACCGAACAGGCATGAAAGGGGGAACAGTTATGGATATTATGAGAAAAGATTAGATTTTAGTCTTGAAACTTTGAAGAGATCGTACACTTTTCATGTTAGCGTACAAAACAAGAATCAGAGAAAGCAACGTTGCCGAAATGTATCGAATATTTTCCGGCTGAGAGACCAAATATGGTTTTCAAACGAGAAAATATTTTTATTGGATATATCAAAAAATAGTCAGAATGACAGATTCTCAATACAGTCTCGGATTATTCTTTTTGGACCAATGCATCAGATTCAATGCTGTGATTTATAGAGAATTGTTTCCTGATCACCTTATAAATGACGTGGAAGCAGTCACAGATGACTATACTTTTCAACAAGTTGAATGAAGATTCAAATCACGTTGACTAGTGGATTTTTCAATTAATCATTTACATCTATAGGATGGTACTCCTGTGCATACGGCGCGCGCAACTATTGATCATCCAATAACAGAGTTCCTTATCTAATCGAACCAACAATGTGGCCTCCAAATAACCCGGACTTGCACTCTGTAGATTTTAATGTCTGGGGTACCTTACAGGAACGGGTATTTACAAATGAAAGAAACTTCGAGTACTTGGGAGATTTGAAGCAAATAATATTGCGTGGAAAATGCAATGCTTCAGTTAGAAATAGCCCGGTCGATACAGAGCTGGCTCAGTTCCGTAGTTGAAGCAAAAGGGAGAAACATTCAGGTGATTTCAAAATTTGTTATGTTTTGACTACAACTAGTATAAAGTTTTATATATTTTCAAGGTTTCACGCAATCATCATGGACTTACATCTCGATGTCAATATCAAAATTTTCCTATTCGCTAGCGGTTTTTGTAAATCACGAAAGTTAGGGTTACTCCACCATTTCGTTTTTTTTTTCAATAATGAAATTTTCAGATATTCTACTGTGTACTACAGCTATTCAGCTTCGGAATGACATCAAGAAATCCGAATTCGATTGAATTCTGAAGCCAGAAGCAAACTAAAAGTAATTCTTTTCACGGGATTGGCACATTCACTCCATAACACTTTGCCAAAAAGAACGTGTTTCTCCTGGACTAATTGTTCGATTCAGATGGTCGAGTGCTCATTCTTTTTAGAAATCAATGATCTGACATTGTATCGGTCCTGATTGAAAGAATAAACAGTTTTTTATTCGCCAGAGATTTTTGAAAATCACAAAAACTCTGAATTCTCCCCCATTTTGTTTCTTTCAATTATTGGATTTTCAAATGTTCCATTGTGTACTACAGTTCTTCATCTTTGAAATGATTCTAAGAAATCCAAATTCGATTGAATTCTCATGAAGCCTGAAGCAAAATAATAATAATCGTTTATACGATATTAGCACATTCACTCCATAACAAATTGCAAAGAAATGAGTGTATCTACTAGACTATTTGTTTGATTTCGATGTTGGAGTACTCATTCTCTTCAGAAATAAATAGCCTAAGATGACATCGGTACAGGTTGGAAAAAATCTGATTTTCTTTTTCTCCAGCGGTTTTTGTAAATGACAATACTTTGGTAGAATCCGCCATGTTGTTTTTGTTCATTATGAAACTTTCAAATACTCCACTGTATACTATAGCCCTTTAGCTATGAAACGACGCCAAGAAATTCGAATTCGGTTGAGAAATGATGAAACCACGAGGAAAATAAAAACTTCCGGTTTTTTTGTGACCACCCGATACAATCTAAGCTTTCTTGATCGATCCAAGTTCTATAGTTGTTTTCGTGTTACTATCATATACGTATTAATAAACAATACGGATCATAACGGGTGCCAGGATGAAGCCAAAAATATGAAACAAATGAATATCCATAAGGATTTGGTGGCATGATACGCATGCGCCATGCGCTATTATAGTAGTCATCAAAGACATGCGTTTCGGTGGACAATGACGTTTACTAGCCTTTCAGTCAAAGCAGTATGTGTCTGATCGTATCTCACTTTTCCTTATGGATAGTCATTTGTCTTCAAAAATCGGCTTCATGTTTCGCTATGGAAACAGATAGAGATTATCCGTATTGATTATTAATACGTATATGGTTACTATGTATAAAATGGAAGTCTGACAATGAATAATTCTGAGTCTGGAAATATATATTTCACTTTTCAATTGAGTTATTCAAAAGGTAATGGGCCCAGACAAACGATATTGAATTTATTGAGTAACGATGTCTGTGAAGAAGGAAGACAAGTTTGGAATCGTGCAATTCCAAGGAGAAAATTTCAGTACCTGGAAATTCAAAGTTGAAGCAATTCTACAAGAATATGGTGTTTTCAAATGTTCAACCGAATATCCTCCAGCTGATGAAGCAGCTCGATAGAATTTTGATCAGCAAGACAAAAAAGCCAAATCTATCATTAGTCAGTGTGTGGTAGACTCTCATTTGGAGTATGTGAGAGAGAGTATGACAGCGAAAGAGAAATGGTTCAAATTGGTATCAACATTTGAGAGACAAGGCATTTCGAACAGATTATTTTTCCTCAAGCAATTATTGACCATGAAATATAATGAGGAGGAGTCGATGGAAAGTCATATTGTTAAATTTGATTATACCGTTCGGGAAATCAAATCTGCTGATGGAAAGCTTGACGAGGAAACCTTGGCATGTATGCTGCTACTAAGTTTACCCGAATCCTATAATATTGTCGTTACTGCCATTGAGACATTATCGTCTGAAAAAAATCACGATTGCTTTTGTGTCGTATATTGGTTGAAGAGACGAAAAGAAAGCACATTCGTTACCAGTCCTCTATTGAGACTGATGGTGCTGCATTTGGTTCAAGAGTATATAGAAGATCACAGATTCGATGTTTTGGCTGCAATCAAAAACAAGAAATTGAGGAAACCTTTCCAGAAAAGACATAATGCGAAAATGTCAGAAAATTTTCAAGACAGAGATCACGAACGTAAAAATGTTTTCAATGATGATGAAAGTGTAGCTTTTATGGTGAACAATTGAAGCTCTAGTTCCAAATACAATGAACGACCTTTTCGAGTGATCTGAGATGTTGAATCAGGAGCCTCAGATCATTTGACAAACAATATTCAAGTTTTGGAGGATGTGAAGAAGATGGAGAAACCAATTAAAATTGAAGTCGCAAAAGCAGGAGAAGATTTGGAGGGAATACATGTTGGCAGTATCAGAGTGTCCAATAACGTCGACGGAAGGATTCACTATTATACTTTACTGGATGTTATTTACGTGCCCAATCACAGAAAGAATTCATGATCTTTTGGAAAAATCGGAAAAAAGGTTTTATAGTAGATTTTCACAAGCAGCAAATGTTGATTATGAAAGGTATCGAAATATTGGTCAGAGGTTATTGTAAAGGCACTATTTATGAAGTAGATTTTGGTGTTTATTTGAGTTCATCAGATTCTTATATTTGTTTAAGAAATGAAAATATGTTGTGGCATCGTAGGTTGGGTCAATTGAACTTTCATTTCTGTAAAAGATTGCAAACAATTTCTGATGGTATGGTTTTTGATAATGGGGCACGTAAGTGTGAAATTTGGGTATTAGCCAAACATCATAGATTGCCATTCAATTCAATGCACACCAAAGGTAGTAAACCTTTAGAAATCATTCATACTGATGTTTGCGGTCCTGTGAATCCAAAAACATGAGGTAACAAAAGGAATTTCGTAACATTTATGGATGATTTCACACATTTTTGTGTTATTTATTCGCTATTTTCCAAATTCGAGGTATTTTATCATTTCAAAAAGTTTGAAGCAATGGCAAAGGTTCATTTCAGCAGATCAATCGTGCATATTAGGTGTGATAATGGGGAAGAATATGTTTCTAGTAAATTCAGAAAATACTGCTCTGAAAGTGGGATACAAATACAATATACCATACATATACGCCTGAATTGAATGGTCATGCAGGAAGGATGAGTAGAGCTCTTTTGGAAAAATCAAGAGCTATAATTTTGGAATAAGGTAAGTTTTTTTGGGGAGAAGCTATTAGAACATACATACTTGCTGAATAGATCAGCTACAACCGCGAATGTTGACTTCCAAACACCCTATGAACTGTGGTATGGGAAAGTTCCAAATTTGAGTAACTTGCGTGTGTCCGGAAGTTCGGCATATCTTCATACACCCAAAGAGTTACAGAAAGGTAAGTTCGATAAAAGAGGTTCTAAATGTATCGTGGTGGGATACAATAATAATGGATATCGTTTGTGGAGTTTAGAAGAGAAGTGTATGAAAGTTGGAAGGGATGTGATATTCGATGAAAATTCTCAAACTCAAACAGACAATCTATGTTCTTTTGAAGAAAGAATATGTGAAATAATTGAATAACCTTTTATAACAGATTCAACGAATGTATCCACCCAGGTAACTCAATCATATGATACTAATGAATCGACCGTCGAAGAGGAAGAAAGAATTGACATAGAAACAGAAGGTATCGAGAATATTTCTTCAGCAGCAGATGGAGTGGATGCAGATAGAGATAGAAACAAAGAAAAGAAGGGTTCATCACGATCTCGTCATTTCTTGTAAATGGATCTTCACATTCAAGATGAATGAAAACAATGTTGTAACCAGATATTAAGCCCCACTTGTGGCAAAGGGATATCTCCAAAAATATGGCTTGGACTACCATGAGACTCCGATAGCTATTGTGAATACGATAAGGGTACTTCTAGCAATTGTGAATGAATACAATTTATTACTTTTCCAGATGGATGTGAAAACAGCATTTTTACACGGAAAACTCTATGAAGATATTTTTATGGAACAACCTGAAGGATATACTGGGTCTAAATATATGGTTTGTAAATTGAATAAATCGATTTATGGCTTGAAGCAAGCACCAAGGTGTTGGTATTTACGATTTGATGAGGTATTGCTTGAGAATGAATTCAAAAGAATAATTCAGATAACTGTCTATATATGAAATATACTAATGGTTACAGTTCATATTTGATTTTATTTGATGATATCCTAAAAAATTGCTGATTGAAGTTTTTCGAATGAATGATCTTGAGCAAATTGATGATTTTCTAGGAATGAAAATTTCAAAGATTCTAGAAAAGTTTGGTATGAGTGATTGTACTTCGGTGAGAACACCAATGGAATTTAATTTGAAGTTGAATCATGATGGAGTCCCCACTCAAAATCATTTTAAAGAAGCCATAGGATGTTTGATGTAGTTTATGGTTCATTCTAGGCTTGATCTGAGTTTTTCAGTTGATTATTTGAGTCGTTTCCAAGCAAACCCCACTGAATTGCATTGGTCCGATTTGAAACGTATACTCACAAATTTGAAAAGCACCAAAGATTTCGAATTGATTTATAGAAGAGGGAAATCATCTATTGCTTTAAATTGTTATTGTGATGCATCAATTCGCGGATGATATACAGGGTCGTAAGTCAACATCAGGATTTGTGTTCCAGGTTTTTGGTGCTACTGTTTCATGGGTGACTAGGAAACAGCTCGGGAAACAGGCAACTGTTGCTTTGTCCTCCACTGAAGCAGAATACATAGCATTAGCTACATATTATTAGAAAAATGCAAATTGAATTGGATGGTGAAACTATTATATTTGAAGATAATAAATCTTGTATAAAGATTGCTTTAGAATCGAGGAAACGTCATAGACATACTGATATAAAATATAATTTCATTAGCGACTCAATTGATGTTAAATATGTGGAGAGTAGAAGTCAGTTGGCCGACATTTTCACAAAGAGTTTGTCAGCTAATACTTTTCATTGTTTTGTTAAAGCTCTTGGCCTTTCATGATTCAATATTTCATTAACGTGAACCTTTCACATTATTTCATGAAAGTTAGATTAAGGGAGTGTGTTGTATTAATAATCTAAGCTTTCTTGATCAATCTATGTTCTACAGTTGTTCTCATGTTACTATAGGTGCGTTTTTTTGGTTTCCTACTGGTGGCAGTAGAAGTGACGACCAATAAAACGATGTGATTCATATTTGAAAGTTGTGACATTCAGTTGATCTTTTTCAGGATAATTTCGGGATTTTGCTGTTCATCAAGTAATACCGCAAATATTTTTTTGAACATCCAGTCCAGAAGTTTTTGAAACTATTCTGGGTAGAATAGTGAATAATTCCAAAATATTTCCTGAGGCGAGTTCACTTTACGGCAATTTTAGGTCAGATTTTGAGGTTAGATTATATAAAATACCACCATTTCCGCCATTTTATATACTCCCTCCACAATCGTCTTCCTGTCATTCCATATGAGAAGACGGAATGAAAAGTTGAAACCAGTTTCAGAATTTCGTTCAATAAAACGACATGGATTGTCATTCCGGTGTAAGAATCTTGCCAATAAAACGCACCTTATGTATAAAAAGGGTGTCTGTCAAAAAAAAATGTTGAGTCTGAAAATATATATTTCACTTTTCAATTAAGTTATTCAAAACTCAAATCTAGTATAGAATGGACATGGCATGGTTACCTAACAAACCCACCAGCCCTCGTTTCGAGTCTTTGTATCATAAAAAAACCTCCAGTGTGGTACGACTCTTATTTCGGGAATGAAACCTATACCTAGACACTATAATCTGATATTCGGCGTATCAGTTTGAAAAAAACATTCCGTTTGAGAATTCAATAGGAATTATTCATATACTATAATATATTGGGGTCATAAATCGTATGGAAGATTTTTTCATCCAAATGTAGGCAAAATGTCAAAACATACACATATGTTCCAAAACAACCTGCTTTGGGCTACAGGGTGTTGAAATTTTTCAAAAAAATATTCAATTTTCTCTGTACTTTCTATATCTTATATATTCAACTTGATATTCAAAGAACAATAAAACTCTGAACAAATCATTTCTGGAAAATTTGAACACTTTGTAGCTCAACATATTATTTGTTCATAAAAATTTTGGTTTTAATGAAGAAGGAATATTCTGTTGGATTTATGACTTCCAATCTTGAGACACCTAATATACCTTTAGATATCATTGCTATAGTGCTGAAACAATGTTTTTTTCTGTCATCATTACATCTTTCACAAAAATTTCAAATGTTGAAATAATTATTATCAAATACATACAGTAAGGACATACAAATTATAATCAGTTCTACCAAGGACCAAATGTGCGTCAGCCCCCCCCCCCCCGTGACTTCTTCATTTTCACGAAAAAATATGGGAGCTTTCAAAAAGTCAAGATATGAAAGTGAGTTATAGACTGTTGGCCCATAACACTAGGGGTGTCGATTATCTACGAAGGTATGCCCTTCAAGAGACATGAAGATTGAGTTGGATTATCGGGAAAAAAGTGGTTAGTTGGATCGGTACCCGGTCGCCCATCTCCCTAATCAATCAACTTCCTGTTGAAAGTAATGTTGAAAATTGTATTATAGAAGAAGCTTTAAAATTCATTGGAATAGTCGCATCTCGCCAAATTAACCGGGCGCTAGCCGATTTGCATACGTCTAGATCGGTCCCGAAGGGCGGCATACGGACCGCAAGTTACCGTTAACCGACATTTATCTTAGATTATTTACGATGGTATGCCCTTTGGTTAATTCCTTCATTTCGACCCATGAATCAATGCCATAACATTTGCATACAGTTTGGGTGGCGAATTTAGACATATTCGAAGGTCACTTTACATCATCGATTATATATATCAAGATTATATAATTTTGTATGCCATTCAATCAGGTGATAGATTCAGTTATACTGAATAAGAAAATAGCGTTTGCATACGAATGTATTGTGAGCATACGTCGATTTTGCTATAGGGAGTCTATTTTTTTCAGTTTTTCTAATATGAAAAAGTTGAAACTGGAAATTCCAGGATGATCGAGTGCCAAGGGCTCTCAGGGAGGTTTCGGGGTCACTAAGTTCGAATCTGGCACCTACTACTAGTGCCGGGGTCCGGGGATGATAGAGGATGACTCTAGGGGGGATGTCAGGGGGCGCATCTCATTTGCAGAACCGGCAGATAGTCTTGTTGGATTCTATGAATCTGATCCTCTTGGAGTTACAATGGGAGTTCCTAAAGGATCAATCTTGGATCCCATGTTTTTTGTTATTTTCATGAACGATATTGTAATATTCCCCTGAGAGGGGCTCGAAGGCTGCATATAATTCGTCAGAACGTATTCTATCAACACCGTATTATATCAAAATATATTCGATCAAAATGGTAATTCAACAGAACCGTAATTTAACGGAGCAGTAATTCATCGGCATGCAAAACATCATAATGTAATCTATCATGTTGTAAAATGAAGGAATGTACTACATAAAAACGTAAAACATCATACCGTACTTTATAGAAATGGTAATTCATCATAACCGTATTCCATCAGAATGGTATTTCATCAGAATCGTATTCTGACAGCACAGTAAATCAACAAAACCGTATTAAATAAAAAAGGCAATTCATCAGAACCGTATTTCGTCGCTTCAGTAATTTGTCAGAATCGTATTCTGTCGCAATGATAATATATCATAATGGTAAATCGTCATGATGGTAAATTATCAGAACTGTAATCCGTCGGAATATTATTTTGTCAGCAGTGTATAGTATCGGTACTGTAAAACATCATAACCGTATTCTAACAGAACTGTAAATCATCAAAACTGTATTTCATAAGAACCGTAATTCATCGCTTCCGTATTTCATCAGCATATCAATGTATCATAATCGTATTCTATCAGAACGCTAATCCATCATAACCGTAATTCATCAAAACCGTATTCCATCAGAACCGTATTGTATCAGCACGGTATTTCGTCAGAATGGTAATCCATCGTAGGTACAGTGCCCTATCGGGAACGGAGTATCGATTTTCTGTCCGCTTTTCAGGTATGCTATGCGATGGCGCTGGTGAATGCATGTAAGATAAAAGAAGTATCAGATCAGAATAACTATTCTAACATGAAATATGTTATTCTGAATGAGATCTCGATAGAATTTCACCTCAAGAATCTTTGTAAGCTTCTCAATATAGCTTCTCAATGTGAGATCGTATATTTATTATATTCTTATTGTCGGTGTTTGATAAGTGTATAGAGAGGCAGTTAGTTCCAACTGCCTGCGTGCGGTATCAATTATCAGGAATTCAGTTGTACCTACGTGAATTAGATTAAAAAAAAAATCTTATTCAATTTAGAATTTCCTTACACTCTGTAGATATGCATCTCATCGAAATGTTATATCTATATAAGAATATATAGAGAAACAAGGTGCTTTCAGAGTCAGAATGAGATGAACCGATGAAAAATTTCATGCGTATACAGGGTGAGTCACAATAATTTGAGCCCGTGACGAATTTCAAAATCATCAGATAAATAGCCTAATTTTGAAGTTGAAAGTTCGTATCACCGTATATCCTGAACTCAATCCGTTCTGTGATAAGGTGTCAGGAATTGGATTACGATTTGCAATTTCAATAGGCTATCGACTGCTGAATTAGTTATAGGTAATCATTTATTTAGATTTTTTTGACCCATGGAGTACTTACGGTCGCATATGACCACATTATTCTTCATATCACCATTTTTAGACATCAGAATTATTCAACATTAGTTAGGCTGTTTACATCACACATATTTCATGAACCTGAACTCTAAAGTTACCGAGATGAATGCGGAAAACTAAATATTTGACATCCCCATTCAGAATAATGAATATATGTCAGTTGTCACTTTGCACGCAGTGAGATATAAAAAATGGAATCACTTTTTTCGATTAGGTTCGGATGGAATGTTTTATGTTTCTACCTGATTCTTTGTTCATCGTTCGATGACTATTTTCATATTGTATCCACACTTCCAAATTATTTGTTCTTCAACACTTTAACTGTCGCAGTCACACAAGCCTTTTGAGTTCTCATGAGCTTGGACAACACCATGCACATATTCGTTGCATATGTCAACAATTCAATGTATTCACCCACATTTTGCAAGCAATATCAAGGATATATTTCTTCAAGGGTAGCTGGAACCACACTCAACATGTTGTTTTCAAATGCCACTCTATGGCATGTGATCACTCATTGAAATTCAGGTGGAAAGAGGAATCTAGCAAACGAGCGTAAGTTTAGGTTTTTGTACGTCTCCGAACATTTTTTTCAAAAATGATTTTTCAAATTTTTGACGGATTTTTAGTTACTTCGAAAGAACACAGAATTCAACGAACGCACTGTATACAAATTCTATGTGTGATATATCTTTGAATCCAGCTTCCCATGGATATTTCAGCAATCGAATAATATTTAGGTGTATTTGAAAAAATCATCGAGGACGTCATGAATCAGACGTGAATAATCACCATGTATATTTGATGTCTGCCTACAAATGCGACCTGCTTCAATAGATTCCTCAAAAATGAATAGTTTGGTAACATGAATGTATCCACTACTACTATACGAGAATCCTGCTCGATGTGACGTATTTGCTGCATAACAACCCTCTATGTGTGATATATGTTTGAATTTAGTTTTCCATAAAGATGACAAAAATTGAATAATATATAGAAAAAATTCACGCGGACAAAATAATTCCAACTTGAATCTCCCTCTATATTTAATTTTCTTGTATGAATCTGGCGAATTTAAATTGAAAGTTGAATTATTCCAAGAATTTGAGGAAAAGTTATCGAAAAAATAAACGAAATATAGATTGACCGACAATAACGCCCCAAGCCTAACAAGCACCGTTAGTTATTATTCGACTTCTATGAACAAAAAATAGTAGGAAATGCGACGAAATGGCTCATCAGATACTAGGAGGAACATATTTTTATAATTCAAACTCCCCTAACAACACAGGGGTGTCCTAGGTACGTCCCTTCTGTTGTTATTCTATAGTTTCATATAGATGAAATTAGAATGACTGTTCACTGACATGGACTTGACAATCTAGCTATCTATTTTTCTTGTGACACATATCTATATGGCGTTCATATCTAGATTATTAGGCTAATATAACCAAATATAATAAATAGTCCAACACCTTCTTTGTCCCGCGGTATACAAGGACATGATTGGGGCATCCAGGGGATGTCCCGCAGTGGTTGTCCAGTTGGCATCCCGCCCGGTACATCCCTAGGTTATCCTATTCGTGTCCCTGGAATATCTGATATCGATTCACAGTCATTGGATTTCATCAAACTATCGAGTTACATTTTTTTGAAAATGTCTGTTTCTCTTCTGGAAAATAATTGTAATGAATATAAAGAATAAAGTATCAGAACTTCTTAAGAAATGACCACTTTTCGCAAACAGAAATCGTAAATTCATAATGCCCCTCATTTTTAAACAAAAATGTATTTATTCAGGTTTCTGTAGTTTAGTCCTGTTCATAAATTTGTTCAGTACATGAATCTTAAGAAGGCATATTAGCTAATGGAGTGAGGTGCGTGCATTATAAGCTGAAGGTCCCGGGTTCAATCCCTATTCGACCTACATTTTTTCCTTTTGTCGAAGGGATGTCCCTGGAATATCCTTGGGACATCCTAGGGATATCCTTCCTCCGTACTTGGTACATCCTAGGGACGTACCAGAAGGACATCCCTTGGATGCCTTCTTTGGCGGCCAGCGGATGTCCCTTGGACATCCCTAGTATCAAATCAGGGACGTCCATGCGAATGTACTAGTATCAGCGATAGTAATTTCTTTTTAAATAGTATCAACCTTTTTTTTATTGATTCCAAATTTTACGTAAAATTATTCGACGATAAACCTTGACAAGGGCCTAAAAGAAAAAATTCACTAGGCTCTCTGATAGGAAAATTCTTTAAACGCAGTGACATCTTGGGGCAAATCATCTAATTTGTCCTTACTACACGTATATTGGAATAATATTCATATTTTTATTTTATAGGGACGAGTAGAGAAAATCACAAAAAAATTGGAATAATGAATGTACCACCTCCTCGATTAACCTACAGGCAGTATTTCACAAAATATCAATTTATAAATATAAAAAATATACTGTTTTATTTGAAGAAATAAAAATTCAGTTATATCTGAATAATGAATAACAGGAACCAAAATTAATATTTTTTGACATAACCCTTATAAGACTGAAAAACTTTGAAATCCAATATTTGGGTCAACGATTTCAAGCCTGGCAAAGCTTTTCACGACGAATAACATGTTTTCCTGAAATCAATAAAGAAAAGTTTTGAATTTGTTGCCAACTGTTCCAGACTAAGGTTACGTTTCTTATATATGATTATCAAATATATTTTTTTTCATCGCTTGGAGCGCACGAACGGGAATCCCTATAATGTTCAAAGAACATCGTGCGTTCCTAGGGAGGATAGGGACAGGAGGTGGGTATTGGAGTTTTTTTTGAACTTTTGGAGATTATATGTAACTTCTGAATCATTCGATTTCGGAATTTGAAAATTCGTGGGTAGCAAGTATACTGAATTTCTCATCAATTGACAAGACAATTTTAGTTTGATCACTTCCTGTTTCAGCAGAAACGAACCCAACTTTGTATCTTCAAATTGGACACACTGCGTTATATTCCATAATAGTTCAGGTATTATTATGACGAATTCAGTGATACCAGGTTTGATAGGGTTATTTCAAATGATCACGAAGGTATTTGATTTAGATTTTTCCATAAATGCTCAATGGGTGTTACTTCGCAATATCTGTACTTCTCTGTCACACTCATTGGGCATATGGAAGCTAAGAACGCCATTATCTTCTTATTCGTTTGAAATAACCCTGTCAAACTCGCTATCCTAGAACTCGTTATGATAATCCTTATTGCCAAATCATGGAATATTAAACATTGAAAAATCAGCAGTTGGGACAATTTCCGGTAAAACTGGAAGTGACAGAACTGATATTTTGTCAATTGATCAGGATCTGATCCCGAATGAATCAGAAATTACGACAGCACTGGCCGTTTGTTGTGCACATCTCTGTACATATTAAAAGTATTCTGATATTTCCAATTATATGGAGGTAGAATTCTCAAATTTCAAGGAGATAGAAAGCTTTCAAAGATACATTCCATGATCGAATGCGATTATTATCAGTGGAATACACTGCTCACCGGTAGCAATGGATTCACTGATATTTCCAAAAGGTGTTTCAGTTCTGAAAAATATATTCCTTGCCTTACTCCTCATGAAGGCAATCTTGTACATTTGATAATCAGGACGATAAAATTAGCTGAAGCGATAAATTGAAGCTATGGAAGGTAAAATCATTTTCCCAGATTTTTTTATATCTTTCTCTCTTCATTTCTATAGATAATCATCATAATCATCAGCAACATGCCTTCTCACTATGACACTTCTCAAGACAATTTGAAAGAATTACTTTTTCCATTTTTTATGGGATCAGATTCGTTACCGAAATATCAAAGTATAAATTTTCCTGAAGTTAGGTAAACTATCAATACAAATATCTGTTTTTTTTTTCAATTCATAAATTCACTGTATGATTTCTATCTTAAACATTAACATAATAAAGCATTGTACTAACATGTTTTAGAACGTATGCATATTTATCTCAAAAACGGTTCGTTTATCGAAAAAAAATCAATGTGCAAAAAAAGCTTCTAAATTGAACGATCTATACAATTTGATCACTGAAAGATGCCAGCGGCGTACTACGAAGAAGTTTGGAGGGGATAAGGAAGCCTCTACCTCCAAAAACGTATCACCCTGTAGATTTTGAAAATCTTCAAAATGCTTGAAATGATGATCGTCTAGGAAGTATTGACTACATCAAATTCCAAAATAATATCTTGAAAAGTGAGCGAGATATTTCAATTGATAAAAAAATAATCAAACTTTGACCCCCTGTAGCTCCGCTACGAGTTTGTATAAACTTTTGTGATTAATATGATGAGATCTATCTCCCATTTCAGTTTGTGCCTCAGAACCTGAATCACCCTGTATATTCTTTAGCGTTATAGGAATATGACTGGAAAACTTCCCAAACATTTTTCATTGAATGGGAAGCATGGGGAATTCTTCGATATTTTCTAGATTTATAATAGTGAAATATTCATTTTCAGAATGAAAACACGGCAGCAGAATATGTTGAATTATCGCGAAGATATTCAATGTTCCATTTAGTAAAAAATGTGCTTGTTGCGTTTGTTTCAATCAGTATTTTGATTCATCAAACAATCGGAAATCATCCCAAACAAACCCTGAACAGCATCTATATGCATTCGGCGGTACTAACACAAATATTCTGTGCATCAAACTGTGATGAAGTTATCTGTAATAATTGGATATATAGTGTATTTACAGAATGTACTGATGAAATACGATTCTGATAGAATACGGTTTTGACGAAATACGGTGTTGACGAAATACGGTGTTGACGAAATACGGTGTTGACGAAATACGGTTCTGACAAAATACGGTTCTGACAAAATACGGTGATGATGGAATACGGTTCTGATGAAATACAGTTTTGATGAAATATGTTCCTGATAGAATACAGTTCCGATGGAATACGGTTCCGATGAATTACTGAAACTATAAAATACAGTGCCGATGAATTGATGTGACGATGGAATACAGTTCCTATACGATACGATTTTGATGAATTACGATTCTGATGTTTTACTGAAGCGACGAATTACGGTACTGATAATTTACTGAAGCTATGGAATACGGTGTTGTTGAATTAGCATTCCTATGTAGTACGGTTCTGATAGAATACCCTATCGATAGAATTAGATTATGATAAATTACCGTGATGATGAAATACTGTTCTGATGAGTTACTGTTATGAGCAAATACGGTTCTTATCGAATACCATTCTGATGAATTACATTTTGACGAATCACGTTCTGTTATAATACATACCTACAAATTACGGAGCTATATTTTACAAAGCGATGAAAAACGTGCTTGCAGAATACAGTAGCTATCAATTACGGTACCTACGAATTACCATTCTGATGAAATATATTCTTATGAATTATATTTTGATACATTATATTCTGACGTTTTGGGTGTTCCCGGGCTCGAACATCATCAAGAAGGCGTATAACGATCTTCCTGTATCACGCGTATCAGATTGTTCCCGAGTATCCCAATAATTCTAACATGAATCAGCATATTTTCGAACACCCAATATGTGTCGCAGCGACAGAAACATGTCAAAACAATCGATGGAACTATTAGAGAGAGAGAGAGAGATACTTTTCTATGAGAAGCTTCGAGAACAAAAGAAGGGTACCGATGATTTTCGGGAACATTCGACAAGCATATAGCCAGCCAAATCATCTGATATATAAGGACGACAGGACAGCAGGTGGTCAGTGATTGTCAGAGAGACAGCCATATACCGCGTGATATAAACATATACCTACTAAATATATACGGATAACATCCTATGTTTCCATGGTCAAAAGTGAAGCCAGTTTTGAGAAACAAATGACAGTCTGCGGGTGCAAGTACCTATTTGCGCATGCGCGAAATTTGTCAAATTCACGAGTCAAAATGGAGGATGAATTTCATCTACATTTTATTTATATATGTTGAAGTTTTTTTCCGATGCCTCTGATAATAATATTCCTCCGCGAAAATGTTTCTGATAGCAGAAAAAGTACATCAAAGCATTGATATTGATGTCAAAGCTGTCAGTGGAATGGGGAAAACAATGAGAGCCACATTCCACATTTGATTCCAATCATTTTTATTTCGAAATTTCAGCGATTTGAGTGCTTTTGGAAATCGGCCGATGGTGGAAGACAAACAGGTATACAAAGCAAGAAATAATGTTGAAGTGAAAAGTATACAGAAACTTGAGATCTTTGAGCTGATGGTTGTACAAACTTCTGCTGATTTGAAACTCTTGGTTTGTGGATGCTGAAGCCTCATGAAGTCAATTATGCTTCATTGATCCTTTTGCTTACTGAAATTTCAATCACATTTTTAGGTAGTCATAAAGAACTGCAGAACTGGAAAAATTCAGTTGTGAAGCTCACACCCAAGCAAGTGGTGAAGAAAGTCAGGTATAGATGTGATGTAACTAGCTTTTTTACAATGAAAGGAAGACAAAGATTGAAGAATCTGTTGCATTTCCTACAAAATTAATCATGCTGTTGGTGACAAAGAATAATTCTGAATTCTTGGTAAATTATAAGTCTTATATATTATCTAACTTCCATAAATAGGTAACTGATATTTGTTTTCCAGATAACAAATCAACTGCCCTACATATATTTCTACAATGAAGCAGGAAGAACAACATTTGCAAAGATTTCATTACTGTCAGAATCACACTTGAGCAAGGTCTTGAGATGGAGAATAATGGAGATATTTCATAATCATTTTATTCTTATTCCTTGTATAGAATTAGAAGCTTTAAATGATTCACAGTGTTAATCATATTCTGGTTCATATGTTGAAATAAAGCAAAATTGAGTAGGTACTCATTGAATTTTTTATTATTACAGAAAAAGTGAAAAAAAAATTCATTAGATGGGCTACTGAAATTGCACTTGTCTTTTCTATGGAAACATCATAGGCACTTTCACAAGATCAGTCCTGGTGGAAGTTGCATTAGATTTGGTTGATTTAGCTGAAGAAGGATTAGAGACATATTCTAGTTTTTGATGGATGTGACCTTCCTTTTTCCCATTCATATCCATTGATCACAGGTTTTACATTTTGATGCATTGTAATTGGTGAATTCTGTGAAGGTATTTAATTTGCATCACAGAAACTTGAAAGAAAAGCACATTACATAGAACACTGTAAAGATATTTTTCTCAAAATGGAAGAAATTACCTTCCTGATCTGTTTCTGAGAATAAGTATCTGCTACAGAGAGGCACATATATTTGTAAATGGGCTTCCCAATTTTCATAATGTTCTGCCACACTTCGTATAATTTTGCATCTGTTGGGAAGCTGTACATTTGTATTTGTATGTTTATAATGTCTTGCACTTGTTGGCCATTATTGGAAGTATTGGAGACAATCCTGCTTATCTAAGGTATGAAGAAAATATTAATATTTTGAAAATGTACTTATCCTCCATTATTGCTGTGAATTACTAAAATTCAGTCCATTTCCTGCTTTGAAATGAAAATTGAAATTGTCGTGAGATTTTCGATTTCAACTACAAAATAAACATTGAATTTCAGGTTATGTACTAAATTCTGTCGATTATCAATAATGATCATACGTTTACTGAAGAGGGCATCAAATTCGTATAGAATAGAATAGAATAGAATAGAATAGAATTTATTGGTTCCATAAAATCCACATAAAAGGATGTAGAACATGTCAAAACAAGTACATATTTTATGCATAGATGTTTGAATCTTTACACTTACATTTGGATACATATCATTTAAGACGAACTGAACAGCTAAATGTCACCATATATAACAATACTAATAATAACAACAATAATGATAATGACAACAATACTAATAATAACAATACTGATAATAGAAATAAAAACGACTTGTATATAATGAAATTCAGAATTGATATCTTGATGTTATAAATCAATTAATCTGTATATGTTCATTGAAAAATTCATTCAGACTATAAAAGGCTTTAGAGACAAGTATTGTTTTCATCTTTTTTTTAATATGTCTGTCATCGAGGTTCCTTATTGTTATAGGAATTTTATTCCATATTTTCATTATAGAGAATTTCACATTTTTCTGGACATAACTGTATTTTGTTTTATCTACCCTTAGATCATGTTTATTTCTTGTGGTATAGGTATGACTTATTACATGCTCATCAAAAAGTTCTGGGTTTCTTTTTACAAACATGATAGCTTCTAAAATGTACAGACTGATCACGGTTAAAATACCTTTTTGAATAAAAATATCTTTACAACTAACTCTGGGTCCCATTCCGAATATATTTCGCAGACACTTTTTTTGAATTCCTAATATACGACTAACATGTGTTGAATTTCCCCAAAAAATTATTCCATATGCCATTCTTGAGTGCACAAATGAGTGATAAGCAATTATTGCCGTGTCGACATCCACATTATTTGAGAGAATCTTCAGTGCATAGCTATATTTTGCCATATTTTTTGCTGTATTATTTATGTGCTCATACCAATCCAGTTTTTGATCCAAGATCACCCCAAGAAAAGATACACTTGATTCCGATGATATGTTTTGATTGTTGAACTGAACTAGGAGATTATGTCTTGTTCTATTGAAGAAAATCAATTTAGTTTTATTTATGTTTAAAAGGAGATTGTTTTCTGTAAACCAGGTCTCGAGTTTCTCTAATGCATCTTTAATTTGTCTTTCACATTCATATCTTGTTTGTTCTTGAAATATCAGAGATGTATCATCTGCATAAAGAACCATTTCCTGTGCCACTACTCCCGGCAGCTCATTAACATATAAAATGTACAACAAGGGACCCAAAATGGAGCCTTGCGGTACCCCCCTCAGAACAGATTTTTCATTAGATTTTATCAGAACACCTACATCATTATATTCCGCTGTTCTCTGTTTCCTATTAGTGAGATAGGATTTGATCAAATGCAATTGAACTCCCCTTATTCCATAATGCTCCAGTTTGTTGCAGAGTATATCATGTTCAACTGAGTCAAAAGCTTTGGAGAGGTCCAGACACAATGCTGCTGTTTCTTTATCGTTATCAATAGAGTTCAATATGTTTGATAGTGCCTGATAAACAGCCTTTATTGTGCTTTTCCCCTTCCTAAATCCATTTTGTTCAGACGTCAATATATTATTCATATCTAAGAATGTTGATAACCTCTCGTATATAATTTTTTCGAATATTTTGTTCACATTTGACAGTAGTGAGACCGGTCTATAGTTTGCCATATCGCCCTTATCCCCTTTTTTGTAGATAGACCTAATATATCCAATTTTCAAAGACTCAGGATATATTCCTGTACAGAAGGATAAATTTATGATATGTTCCAAAGGAATCGATATCAAGTTAGCAGATGCTTTAATGCGTTTAACTGGAATTTCATCTTCTCCCACTGAATTTTTATTTTTTAGTTTACTGATTATTTTTACTATTTCGGGTCGGTTTGTTAATTGAAATCTACAACTGTTATTGCAGTAAGTTATTTTACCATAATCTACCTCACCACTCTTGATGTCTGGTGCTGCACTTATATAAAAGTCATTTATTCTATTCAAAATGTCATATGACGATGATTGGGGATCTGATTTGCTGAGATTGTGAAGAATATTTTTTTTTTCATTATTAGAGGTATTGTTAGTTATTCTTTTGATCAGCGACCAAGTCGCTTTCGATTTGTTTTCTGCATTGAAAATGAAATCCTTATTGTCCAAGCGCTTAGCCTTTCTTGTAACTTGTCTCAAAATGCTACAATATTTTTTATAATAATCCTTTGTCACCTGACCTCGCAGCATTTCGTTACGCAGATAAAGTTTCTTGGTACAAGATATTCTGATACCGTTTGTTACCCAAGACTTTGAAGTACTTACATTTTTGCATTTTTTGAGGGGAAATAATCTGTTCATCAGCGTTCGAAGTTTGAATATGAAAATATTATAAGCTCTATTTACCTCAGTACAATTCAATATTTCTTCCCAATTTTCGCGTTCTAGTTCTTCAGAGAAATATCTCAACCTGGCTTCCGAGAACACTCTCCTTACCCTAAACTGATTCTCCATTTTGCTTTGGTTTTCTTCGAGCTCTAGGAACTGACCATAATGATCTGACAGAGCCAGATCAATAACTTCACAGCATTTATACTCCTTAAAATCAATGAATATATTATCCAAGAGTGTGCTTGAATTTTCAGTTACTCTGGTGGGTTCAAAAATCAATTGTTGCATATTGTGACTAGATAGCGTGTCTAATAATTGCTCAGATATTGGGTTTTTTACTAGAAGATTCACATTGAAGTCTCCGCATACCACTGTTTTACAATGTGTGTACTTATTATTAACATAGTCTAATATTTCATCAATTTTTGTGATGAAATTTTCAAAATTACCAAGATTTGTACGATAAATGCATATGATGATATAACTGGATCCACTGCTAACCTCTGACTTAACAGCAGCACACTCGATTTCACCTTCCACACTCATCTCTTCTATTTTATGTACACGCTCACACTCGTATTCTTCTGATACGAAAATGCATGCTCCTCCATGAATTGCGTTTTTTCTTGAGAAACAGGACTTCATTTTATATCCGCTTAGTTTAGTGAACGATTCTTCCTCTGGTTTCAGCCAGTGCTCTGAAAGACATATAACTTGCGGCTTATAATCCATTGCTTCGAAATTTGCCTCAATATCTAATATTTTGTTACGAATGCATTGAATATTTTGGTGCAAAATTTTGATGCTCCTTTTTTTCATCTCCGTACTTCCGATCTCATTCCTTATATTGTTTTTTTTCTCTATTCTATCATTCCCTGAGTCCGCATTTTCTATACTGACACCATCTGTTAAATGATGCCTATTACTATCTAGTTTTTTTGACTCTGTGGTACTTTAATTATTTTCGGAATATCTTTAAAGTATTTGATTCTCAGATTTTCCTCCCCTTTCTGCATTCTTTGCTTCATTTCTTCTCTTAGGATTTTATATTCATTAATTTGCATAGCTGTTTTGTCGAAGCCGATAGCCAAAGTTTTATATTCAGGAATTTTTATCAACTCCTTTGCCTTGAAGAATACATTTCTTGTTTCTGTGTAAGAAGACAGCGTTGCTCTAATTGGTCTTGGTCGATCAGTATTTGGCTTGCCCACTCTTCGTACTTTTATTTGTGTGCAATTTATCTCTGGACATACACTCTGGATAATTTCTCCTACCTTGACAACATCGCTCTCATTTTCATCCTCGGGCTCAGTTTCAATACATCCGAATATCATTATATTATTTTTTCTTCTTTCTCTTTCATTTATTTCATTCACAGCATCTAGTGGATTCTGATTATGTTTTACACCGACTCTAGACTCCGACATCTGCTGTTTCAATAGATCAATCTCTTGCCTCAGCTCATTATTAATTACCAACTGTGCTTCATACATTTTCATCATCTCTGAGTATTTGTTGTCCATTTTATTCAACTTGTCCATCACATCGAAGAGAGTAATTTCTTTTTGTTGATCAGGTGTAGTAGAGCTAGTAGATTTCGCCTCCCCTTCATCACATGATATGCAGAACCACCTTTTTCCTTTGGTATTCTTCAGTTCCTTTTGGAAGTTGTTCAAGCTTGAAATACTCATTCCAATACATTTTGTGTGAAACCATTTTGAACATTTGGCGCACCCAATTGCATAGGAATTGTTTGTGGTTGCTTTACACACCCCACATGCCATCGCAGTCATTTTTACGAAGATACAATTAAAAGCACACTTTTCCCTCCGAATCGTCGACTTGGCAACCTCGCTTCTCTCCGTTCTCCGGAGCTCGACTATGTTTATGTTGTCAATAACACTGATTTTTGTCGTTTTGGAATACCAAATTGACTCACTGTACTTCTCCGTGCACAATCTATTGATTCTTTATCCTCTAAGCTGATTTCGCAAAATTTTCTTCAAAATTTCTAATAACTTTTTGATTTAAAACACGAGCCGCGTGACTGTAAACTGACTCAGCAATCGTCAAACTCATGTCGTTTCTAATTTCGAATTGACGCATGCGCATAAGTCTATTAATCCCCGGGGACTATCTTTTGTTTTTATTTCTGGCATCAACTATGAGATCTTGTTATCCATATAGTTATTTATACGTATATGGATATAAATGGTTCGACATAAATAGTAGTTATATGTTTGTTATAAATGAGTGTTCGTTCCCTTTCGTGAAATAAATCAGTTCGTAAATAAATGGTGGTGTTCGCTTCTGCACACAAATAAAGTAACAATATTATACAGGGTTATTCACGATGAGTGCTAATTTTACTGGGCTAAATGTAATCCCCGCAACTCGCAAATCATTATTCCATGCATAGTTTATGCTTAACTAACCTTGATCAAAATTTGGGAGCTTCATAGATAATCTTGTACATACAGGTCAATGATGTAAAGTGACCTTCGAATAAGTCTAAATTCGCCCACTCAAACTGTATGCAAATGTTATGGCATTGATTCATGGGTCGAAATGAAGGAATTAACCAAAGGGCATACCATCGTAAATAATCTGAGAGAAATGTCGGTTAATGGTAACTTGCGGTCCGTATGCCGCCCTTCGGGACCGACCTAGACGTATGCAAATCGGCTAGCGCCCGGTTAATTTGGCGAGATGCGACTATTCCAATGAATTTTAAAGCTTCTTCTATAAAACAATTTTCAACATTACTTTCAACAGGAAGTTGATTGATTAGGGAGATGGGCGACCGGGTACCGATCCAACTAACCACTTTTTTCCCGATAATCCAACTCAATCTTCATGTCTCTTGGAGGGCATACCTTCGTAGATAATCGACACCCCTAGTGTTATGGGCCAATGGTCTATTACATTGCCATCCAAAAATATGCACACAAATTCTTGCAAAACGACTTTATAGGTTATTAATGAACATGTTGAAATTGCATTTAAAGAGGGGCTGTTTCTAAATATTCATGAAGGCAAAAATGTAAACCTAAATCAATATCATATTTGTCATTCATGATTTCACTTGTGATTACATGTTTGATATAGTTTTTATTCCACTCATCTATTCTACTTCCTGTGTCAAGTACGCCTATGCTCACCAATGCCAGTGAATTCATAGAGAACATTGGTAGTCTAGCATTAGTGATATCTTCTAGATGGAAGCTCAACTGCCCACCATGCACTATAGACGAATCAATGCCATTCATGAGCATTTCTCAACTCAAAAGGATTTTTGAAACTTGCACCTTCTTGTATAATGTTTCTTTGCTAGTGGGGTCCCAGAAATCTGGAAAGGAATGATCGAATGTTCCACCTCCTTCATTAACCAACAGACAGTATTCAAAATAGATGGTAAAATATATTAAGTAGTTTATTTGTTTTGATGTAATTGACATAATGAAGAGGATGCTTAAAGTAATTTGTGTTCAATAAATTGAAAACAGCAAAGGTGGATGACAGGAAAAAACAACTAATTTCCTTATGACTAATGCCATGCTGAACATTCTCTAGAAATCTATGTAATGATTCATATAAGTGTGTGCAAGTGTTTTCTATCCTAAATGCCAAATTGTCATTAGATTGTGGCCAGGTTGATGTCCTCATCAATGTAGTATAGGGAGTATAGGGTAGTAATCAGACAGCAGTCCTAAGCAAAACAACCTGAACCATTCAGCCACTCCCATTTCTTGGAAGGTATGCCAGAAAGTGAAATGTTAATAAGGAATCAGTGTAGGTACACGTCAAACAATGAAGAAAAACTGATTGTGAATAATATGATATTCCATAATTATTATTATGAGTCACTGACAATGGTTGTTAATGAAATATTGGTTTACCTACTGACTCATTATATTATTGGTAAATACACATTCTCAAAGAGATAATGAGTAAATATTTATCAACTTACCACTTCTGGTACAACATATTGCAGTTTCATGGACCATTTTATATTCTTTTCATCTACATCTTCCAATTTTTTTGTGGTTTCGGCCATATTCAAACAAATTGAACACTTATCAGTAAGCATTTTCTATATCAATTATAAGTTGTAGAAGTCCAATACTTTATTGTGTGTTGGAATTATATAGAAAATTGAAATTATTTTTCCTTATTTTATTCTTCTAAACAAGTAAACACTAGCAAAAGTCTCTAACGCCACAACACAACAGTCGGGCGCGGGCGGGCTGAATGAATGCAGTGTTGCCACAACATGAAAATATTTTGTACCAAAATCATCCATGAAGTGTACCAGATTCAGCAAAAGTGTACCAAACCCAAAAGTTGAAAAAAATGTTTGGTAATTTTTTACTTCGAGGGCATTGTCGAATTTTTTCAAAATTTTTGCCAGTACTTACGTATTTTGGGGTGTAGAATACGAATCTGAAAACCAAAAAGCTGGGAAACCAATACTTTTCGAGATATTTGCAAAACAAAATCTTTATCATCACTGTTTTGCTGTTGTTTGGCGGCTCATCACTGGCAATAGGTACTGGCATGTCTGGTGTATACGCACTCCGTGCATATGTTAATGGGAAATAAATTACCAAATTTAGGGTATTTTCTTTGAAAAATTAATGGATATTGCAAAAACTTAATACTGTTAGTTATTTTCCTAGCACCTATTCACAAAAAAATAACAACTATGACAGCTAACAGCACCAAAAAAATCAATGTCAATTGTTTGATCAACAAACAACAAAGAAAGATGATGGCAATGTTGCCATAGCTCGTCCGTTTAACGCTTATTTTCTTTCTAGACGATTCTCAGAAATAAACATGAAATAAATTAAGTTAAATTAATTTAAATTTAATTTCTATACATAGTTTTAGTGTGATTAAAAAAATTGAAAATTCTTTCATTGAATGGAATAGAAAACAATATAGGGAGGGTATTCCAACCATATTCTTTCCAATGTGTGTTTGAAAAATGAGATCTACTTAACCCGAACAAACTAACCTAACTATAGAGCTCGGATTACGATAGACGTTGCGGTTACGATAGACGCTGCGGTTACGATAAACGCTGCGGTTGCGATAAACGCTGCGGTTCCGATAGACGCTGCGGTTACGTTATCCGAGCTCTATAGTAACCGCGGTTCTATCGTAACCGCAACGTCTATCGTAATCCGAGCTCTATAGTTAGGTTAGTTTGTTCGGGTTAAGTAGATCTCATTTTTCAAACACACATTGGAAAGAATATGGTTGGAATACCCTCCCTATATTGTTTTCTATTCCTATTACGGGAAAAAACAAGATCTGGCAACATTGCTTGTTATTGTCTGTCAATTTATCATGTCTGTCAAGTGTCACGTTCACGTTTGATGCATCTTTTAATCATAAAAAAACACATACATAAAATTAACAAGGTAAATAGCAAATGAAATGCTTTCATTGTTAAAATACCCAAATAAAATGAATTGAGAAATACATAATTCATCAATCAACAACGAAAGAAAGAAGATAGAGAATTATACCGCTTGAGGAATGTTGCTAAAAGACGCTGAAAAATGATGAACAAAATGACTTATTTTGCAAATATCTCGAAAAGTATTGGTTTCCCAGCTTTTTGGTTTTCAGATTCGTATTCTACACCCCAAAATACGTAAGTACTGGCAAAAATTTTGAAAAAATTCGACAATGCCCTCTAAGTAAAAAATTACCAAATGTTTTTCTACAAGCGTGCGTGATTCACCCTATACCCGCACGCAATTTAGTTTGGGAAGTGTCATTTTCCCGCAACAGTGCGGGAAAATTTTTCCACACTAGTGCGGGAAAACAAAGATATGATAAAATCGCTAGTAATATAAGTGGTTGGTGATGGAATATGAAAGTTTAAGTTTGTTTGTTGCAGTATTAAGTATGTATGTTCAGAATCATCCATCAAATTGCACTATTCATTGTAAAAATTAAGAAATATTGAGAAATAAAAATTGATTATTATAAAAATCCCCCTATAGATTTGGATTGATCTGACGGGAAACGTCAATTTGTCATGCCAATCAAACCTCAAATAGGGTTATGGCGCGTTCACATGCTGGCTTTTCGCCTTTTGACTTACATCATTGGCCGATTCGTCAGAAAGCGCTTATCGAGGTCATAAGCTAGAAAGTCGGTTTCAGTCCGACTTTTGCGGAAAAAAGCTCAGATCGTTTGACAGAACCACACAAATATTGACAAAATGTATACAACATATTGGTGCTATATCATCATATTATGCAGTGTGGAAAACAGTACCGGAAAAACACTCCTAAAAATGTGATAAATGTGGTTTCTGGAGGACGTACATCTGAAATTTAACCAAATATGTGGCAATCACTGTCACTTCTCAAACTTTTTCATGTGAACAGTGCGCCCGTTTTATTCAAGCTTTCTGCTGTAGGCATAAGCTGGCATGTGAACTCGCCATTATAGTTCAATGGAGTTTTCACTCAATTTCCAATATCAGATTCGTAGTCCACGGTCAGATTTCTTGTTTTTGCAAAAAAAATTGTAAAATATGGTAATGATTATGCGGTGCGCTTTGATTTTCAGCCGTATTGTAGCTTTTTTTCAACAATCGTCTAGTCGTTTTCAAGATTGGCTGTTGGCAACACTGTGTATCCGCCTCGGCGGTTGTATAATCAACTGCAGCATCGGTCGTGTAGACAGTTCCTGTCATAACTTTAATTTAACTTTAATTTGAAATTTAACCTATCTATTTGCATCCATCTCAAGATCTCGATCTCACTGTTTTTTGCTACCTTTGGCCTTTGGAGATTTGTTCCACTGCTTTTCTATTTATATTTATGCGCTTTGGGATGGAATGGAAAACTTATCAGAAAATATACAAACCTTATTTTCCTATGACACTGAACTGAGTGCCGATTCTGTAGAATGGTGCCCACATGAACCACACCAAAATGTATTCGTTTGTGCCAATTATCAACTGGAAGAGAAGAGAGACGACCATCTTGAGAGTAGTACAATAATAATCATTCATTATTTCCACAACTTCCATTCAAATGAAATTTTCATTTGATTTCAGCTGTTGTGCATAGGACAAGAAAAGGAAGGGTTTTACTGTTTTCTATAACAGCTGATAATGGATTGAAGTTACATGAAACAGTGAACTGTCCTGCAGTGTTGGATCAAAAATGGTGCCATGAGAGAGTTAATGATAGTTCACATCTAGGGGTTGTTAATGCTAATAAGGAAGTAACAATCTTCAAGTTAAATGTAGAGGGTACCAGCTTAGAAACAGCAACAACCTGTAATGTTGACTCAGATGAATCTGAGACATTAGTGCTATCATTAGATTGGTCTACTGGCATTTACCAGTCCAATGAACCAGAAATCATCTGCTCTGATTCAAAGGGCAATATTCATTTACTTCATTTATGTGGAGATTCATTACAATTAATAGATACTTGGAATGCTCATAAATTTGAGGCTTGGATTGCAGCGTTTTATTATTGGAATACTAATATCATCTTTAGTGGTAAGCACTGGTTGTTTTACTATGATGTAACTGTGAAAGTTAGAACAATTAGGTGAGAGTTCAGAATATTCCAAGGAAAATAATGTGGCAAATTAAGTAAAGCAAAATCTAATGCTTAGCTGTTTCAAATTATATTTCAAGTTAGATTTCATAACAGATGTAACCCAAAATTATATGAAAATGAAACAATGAATGGATACAATTCATCATACAAAACCTTGGGATTCAGCAAGTTTTTGATGAAATCATATACATAGAGATATACATATTTAAGAATTTTTCATTTTCCCAGATTTTTTTGTCATGTCATTGTCAATGTCACTGCATGAGTTCTAAAATTGTTCTATCAGAGCCTAAAAAAAAAGTTTTTGATTGTCAATGACACTTTGTTTTGAAAAAAGTCTGGGGAAGAGAAATATAGGTATATAAAAAATACATCAGATTTTCACAATTGTCATTTGTCTAGAAGAATGAATATACTTACCTATCACCTCCTCATTTAACCTAGAGACAGTATCCAAGATGTATTGTTGTGTTCAACTAACTGCACTGTCCTGGCTAATACTATGCAAAATAAACTTCTTTTGTTGAACACTCACCATAAGGGATTAAAATAGTTATTTGTACACCAAGGTAGTAAAAAATATCAGTATTACCCAGGGACAAAGATTATATTTCCAGGCTTCAGTCAAGGGGCATAAGGTCCTGTTGGTAATATTATTGTTACTACCAAGGTGTTTATTAATTTTTTTCACCACTAGCAATATATTTATTGTTACTATGAAAGCACTCATCTAGTAGGCATGGCCATGACAGAATATGACTAGTCATTATTGATATACACCGTGTCCCAGCTAAAATGTCCCCCTTTGTAAAAAATCAACCGCACGATCGAATGACTTGAAATTTGGTTTCCCAGTATATTTGATGATGCTCACTCGAAATATGCTGTTGAATATATCGTAGGTATACAGGGTCACACCAAAGTGCACATCAACTTCCTTATTCGAATAGGGACACCCAGTATATTATTCCATATTCAAAGTAGTGTTCATTATTACAAATTCAACAATGCCGGGTTTGATGGGATTTTTTCAAAGTACTACGAAGATATGTCAAAAAATAAAATGATTTAATAAAAAATTTATATAATTAGATTTTGATATATATAACACGATTGAAATCGAATGATGGCTGTCCTGCACATAACTACAGACCCTTAAAGGATTATCTTCGCCATCGGTTTGAAGAAAATCTGATATCCACCAATTGTCTGGATGGTGATAGCAACTGGCCAGCTCGGTCGCTACACCTCACCCCACTTGATTTTTATTCATAGTGCTACTTGAAACAATAGGTGTATGAGTCGCCAATCGTGAATATGGAAGAAATTTATGCGCTCAAATTGATCGCAACGTGATACATGGGGTCAAAATGAACGTTATCAAAAGAGCAAGGAAATGTTTGCAGCAGAATGGACGACGTTTTGAGCAGTTGAGGTATTAATTATTTTCGGCTACATCTATTAGTAAGTTTACGTACGAATAATATGCTAAAATCCTATTCGCACGTTTGCGTACGAATATGGCTGGCAGTACCTATACGTAGGTATACGTACGTGTAGTGTAAACTACTCAACACTAATTTCGTCGCACACCAAAATGTCGCCCCTGAAATAATGTGAATAACTTTTTTCAGTTTATAACAATTTGAATTTGGTTCACACTGTTCGATAGCCCAGTCCTTCAGCTATAATCTGGTACTTCATTGAAACATGAGGGTATTCACATAAAATCTCTACATGGTGTTTTCCGACACTGTGCAAAATTTCGGAATATTCAAAAGCCTCTCAAATGGTGAAAAAAAATTTTTTCTCAACTTCGACAACAGAGGCATGAAGATGATCTCATTACCTCGAGATATTTCGCGAATCAACTTCCTATCTCTCTTATTTACAGAGTGATCTCAGAAAATCAACTATTTGGTTTTGCAGCCATAACTTTTTTCCACGTCAACCGATTTTGGAAATCTTAGGCTCATTTTGAAGATAAAACTTCAGATGAAGAGATCTGAATATCAGAATTGACTCAAGATGGCTATCAAAGATCTAGAGTTTTCTTGAAAGTGACCCAAATCTGGAATGCCCTCCGAATCTCGGTTGGGAGGAGTATTGAATGAAAATCAACTTGTTCTCGGAAAAACAATTCATTCTAGATGCGTCCATATTTTCCTCGCTCTCAGTACTCAAGAATGTGCGTGAGAAAACACAATTGAAACATGTTCTTGCAAAAACATTAGACCATTTCTCCTCTGTAATGCATGGCCCGTAACCAACGTTACAAGAATCACAGTAAGTGACTGACAAGTCAGGTTAGACGTCGTTTTCGAATCATAAACAGATTTTGATAGTTTCGATGCCGCATCTAACGACCGACCAGTTGGAACTGATTCCACAAATGAGGGAACTAGGGTTATCTTCCCTCCAAATCGCGGATCTGCTAAACACGACAGTCCGATCCATTCAAAGGGCTTATCTCCGACACGAATTTTTGTTTATTATTGTCGATTCGTTTGACGCATTATTGCGACTGAAAACTTTACGTAATTGGCAAACTGTTTTCGTGAAACTTTCACCATTTTTGAAATGCGTTTTCACAATAAATAAACGTTGTTTGCTTGAATACTTCTCCATGTTCTTAAATCGCATGTTATGTACGTGACACCTGTTAAAAAAATCACTTTATCAAAAAAATCAAAATCCGTTGCTCTTGTTGGTACACCATTTATGATGAGCCTCAGCTGGTCGGGTTTGTCAGTCACTCATTGTGATTCTTGTAACGTTGGTTACGGCAGGCCATGCATTACAGAGTAGAAATGATCTAATGTTTTTGCAAGAACATGTTTCAATTGTGTTTTCTCACGCACAATTCTTGACTACTGAGAGCAAGGAAAATATGGACGCATCCAGAATGAATTGTTTTTCCGAGAAAAAGTTGATTTTCATGCAATTCTCCTCCCAACCAAGATTCGAAGGGCGTCCCAGATTTGGGTCACTTTCAAGAAAACTCTAGATCTCTGATAGCCATCTTGAGTCAATTTTGATATTCAGATCTCTTCATCTGAAGTTTTATCTTCAAAATGAGCCTAAGATTTCCAAAATCGGTTGAGGTGGAAAAAAGTTATGGCTGCAAAACCAAAAAGTTGAGTTTTTGAGATCACTCTGTAAATAAGAGAGATAGGAAGTTGATTCGCGAAATATCTCGAGGTAATGAGATCATCTGTATGACTCTGTTGTCGAAGTTGAGAAAAAATTTGTTTTCATCATTTGAGAGCCTTTTGAATATTCCGAAATTTTGCACAGTGTCGGAAAACACCATGTAGAGATTTTATGTGAATACCCTCATGTTTCAATGAAGTACGAGATTATAGCTGAAAGACTGGGCTATCGAACAGTGTGAACCAAATTCAAATTGTTCTAAACTGAAAAAAGTTATTCACATTATAACAGAAGCGACATTTTGGTGTGCGACGAAATTAGTGTTAAGTAGTTTATTTTTTTGCCTATCCGCACGTTTGCGCACGAATATGACTGGCAACTATACGTACGTCTCGACGTACGTATACGTATGTACGTGTAGTGTATTTTTTGCTTATCCGCAATTTTACGTAAACGTTTTCAATTTTAGAAAAATATATCAGTTGATATCGAAATTATCTTTCACTTCCATGAAAATGTTCAAATATATTTACCAACTCAAAAATTCTTTACATCTACATGTGCAAAATTTGGTGAATATAATGTGTAATTCATTATGCTTAGTCGAATTTCACAGGAAACTATGTTCAACATTGTTTAGGCAATGTACTGTGGTATATGGTTCACTTTTATATCAGGTGTTATTTCTATCTCACTTTTATATCAGGAGTTTTTGTAAAGATATGAAACCAATATAGCAATTCGAATTTGATCGATTGTTTTGTCGATCACATTGATCTGAATAAATGTAGGAACTTCTTCCTATTTTTCTAGCACATTTTCCTGTGTGCCTTGGCATATTTATACGTACGTATACGTACGGATAGGCTTTGACATATTATACGCACGTTTACGTGCAGATAGGCTTTTGCATATCTATTCGTAAGTATACGTACGTATAATAGAAAGTTGAAGTGTTGTCATGAACGTTAACGTAAACGTAGAAATTGACAGCTAAGCATGCGTATTTTCCAATTCTTCACGTTTGCGTTGTTAGTGGGCTTACGGGTGTACGTTATCTCACGTACCTTCACGTATACCTTAAATATCAACGTACGTTAACCAAACTATACTCGAAATATGCCGATGAGTCAAAATTATCAAATTTGGGATCCCCAAACGAGTTCTGCATCAAGGAGTCCTCTCATTTTGACAGGAATAAATGGTCGAATCTAAACACACAACCAAAAATGACCAATACAAACCGAAAACAAAATGTATTGTTACGTTATGGTGACGACTTCAACTCAATTTAACGACAATACGTAAACGTTATTTTTCGTACCTTAACGTCTACGTGGAGGTCTACGTACAGTGATTACTTCAACTCTCTAGTATGTCAAAGCCTATCGGTACGTATACGTACGTATAAATATGCCAAAGCCTATCCGTACGTATACATGCGGATAGATATGGGAAAACCTATCCGTACGCAAATATAGTTGTCAATTTACGTACGGATAGCATTCTTGGTGGTTATTCGCACGTAAACGTACGGATAAAGTGCCTTATCGTTATTTGTACGTATGCACGCACTGCGTGCGAATAGACACTTCCTTTATTTTTCGACATCTTCGTAGTCGTTTGGATATATCTTTTCAAACCCGGCATTGTTGGATTTGTAATAATGAACTCTACTTAAATATGGAATAATTTACTGGGTGTCCCTACCCACTAAACAAAGTAATATCTCAACAATATTGCAGCAGTATTTCAATGTTATGTGTAATGTTACATCAGATATTGTCGCTATCTTACTGCGAGGTCGCAGCAACTACTGAAACGGACGTTCAGCAATATTATGAATGTAATGTTCGCGAATGAATCATTCCAGCTAAGTTATTGTAACATTGTGTATGAAGTACAGTAACATTTCATATTCAATGAACGAATGTAATCTCATTGTTATATTTTATCAAGGTTACTGGCAACATAAAATAAAAAGTATAGGAAAATTACATATTTTATATTATGAATTATACATAGCAACAATTTTTTAATGATCGAATGAATCAATGAACGTGTCGACTATTCAATAATTTAAAAGTTGATTGAGAAAATTTCTGAATATTTTCGATATAGCGGTACTACGGCTTATATAGGCACTGCACTGCATAAGAACCTGGAACAAAGGAAATAATAATAAAATAAAATAGTCAGGAATCTACCTGTTAGTTGAGTTAGTTCATCTACCGGTTAAACTTGAGAGTTGAGGATTGTATATTTGATTCTGGAAATATTAATTTTCCAAGGTATGCTGAGTATCCTTATAATATACACTGGAGATAATATGAATATTTCTCAGCATCTAGAGAATATTCGCTGAAGAACGATATTCGTGATTAAACAAAACCTCAAGTGTTTCGGTAATCATAAGGATTGATTTAATATAATTTGTAAGGTTTCATGGAGTTCCTGATAAAGAGTCGATAAAGACTCGAAAGCTCAAACAGAAGCAATAAAAGAGTAGGTACACTTTGATTCACTTTGACTGCACACTCGAAGGAATTCACAAGGTTGTCCTATAACTATAAGTAGGTACACGAATGATTATGATTTTTCTATGTTATTTATTGTCGATCGAACGATCCGCTTAGATCAATAAACGATGTATGAATGAAAATGTACACCTAACCTAGAATAACTGTCGACTTACCTAACCATCAACTGCTATCTGCGATTCAAAACCTTCCCAACTGCCTGATATCACATATCGCCAGACCAGCACTATACCTCTTAATTTATATTCCAAAGTATATTATTCATTTGTATTATTAGCCATTTGGACGTGTACAACAACAAACTACCTGTTACCGATGCCAACCAACAAATATGGCCACTGAGATGCTGGCGTTTGTCGAATGCAAGTTTGCGACTGCGCGTAGGCATTTCATGAAATGGCGTCTCTCGATCGATACCCAATGTAGCATTTTATATATTTCAGCTATATTACATTTTTTAATCGAATATGTGTTGCATCCCATAAGTTGTAGCTATATAGTTTGTAGTTAGCTTATGTTATTTTAAAACTTAATGAAGTTTCAATGTTTATGCAACATTACAACTGAAAATTCCATATGTAACGTTGCACTGATATTGTTCGTACTTGATTCATGTAATGTTGCAATTTTAATGAGAATATATAGTTGATGCAATATTGCTATTGGAACTCGATTGAAAGGGTCATTTTGTAACTTACAAACAATTTGTCAGTAAGTATTTCTGTTATATTGTCAACACGAATATAGCAGCAAAATTGATACAATATTGTATTTTCATATAACGGAAGAAAGCTTCACGATATATTGTGGCAATATTTTGTAACATTACATGTTTAGTGGGTATCCAAATAGGAAAGTTTAGGTGCACTTCGGTGTGACCCTGTATACCTACGATTTATTCAATAGCATATTTCGAGTGAGCTTCATCAAATATACTGGGTGACCAAATTTCAAGTCATTCGATAGCGCGGTTGATTTTTTACAGGGGGGACATTTTAGCTGGGACATGGTGTATACCTACTAGATTCAAATGCTATTCCTGTGAACCTCGCATGAGAACAGTGAATTCAGGTTAATTATATCAGTTGGCTATGTCTTTATTTACTAGTGGCCAGTGACGGCTCGTGCCCTCAGAACCTGGGTCGGCCAGGGTATAGATATTGCTCTAAAATGCGAACGTAAGTGGGTCAGCGGCTTGAGTGAAGTTCGATGGCAAATAAGCATGTACAGGGTGATTCACCATAATTGTCCTTTCTCCCTCTAGCTCACTTATTTTTGACCCGATTTAAAAATTTGAAGGATGATCTAAAATGATTTCTCAGAATTTTTTTCCCGTTGCATCAGGAAATACAGGGTGCTCGGAACAAATGATCTACAGGGTACTACTCGATTTTTCCAAATCGAGCACCCTGTATTTCATTGTATTCTTAGATTCTTCCTGAAGAGCTGATTTCATCAATGCATCACACTTGGGGTCTAGCGGGAATGATAATGTTCAAAATCGAGATTTTTCAAGTTTAGGATTTTTTTGTCTCGAAACTATTCATTATTGGTCGAAACGGCTCCTATGTTTCCATCTTAATTTTTGATTAACTGTCTATTGAGATTTGATTGGAACATTTACAGGGTGGTTCAAGATTCAGAATTCTGATCACCCTGTATCTGTTCCAATTATTAAATGTCAGTAGATTGTAAATCAAGAGTTGAGATATGGACATGAAAGCCGTTTTGACCGTTTCGTTTTCGTTTCGTCTCAAAAAAATCCTAAAGTTGAAAAATCTCGATTTTGAACACCCTATATCTCTGTAATCATTCCCGATAGACCCCAAGTGTGATACATTGAGCAAATCAGCTTTTCAGGGAGAATCTAAAAATACAATGAAAAATAGGGTGTTCCATATAAAAAAATCAAATGGTACCCTGTAGATCGTTTGTTCTGAGCACCCTGTATTTTCTGATGTAGCGGAAAAAACTCAATCAAAAATCATTCAAGATGATATTTCAAATTTTGAAATCGGTTTAAAAATAATTGAGCTAGAGGAAGGGACATTTATGGTGAATCACCCTGTACACATAACCAAAAAATTAAATTGTCCAGCAAGAACCACGAGGTTAGAGCATTCTCGCCAGGGGAAATGGGGAAAGAAAAAGGAGGTGGATAAGGGTTAGTTGGTATGAAAAAATAATAACAAGAAAGTCGAAAAAATAAAATGAAAGAAAATAAAAATAAAATAAATCGTGAACAAAAAATATTTATATTCTGTTGAAAACGTAATGTAAACTCAAAAAAATCAACATAACCGACAACCACTCACCTAACGCGAGTAGCACAACAATGACTAATCGGTCTACGCCGTTCCTGTAACAAGCCACCCCACTGAAGTAGTGTACCTACCTTCGTACCAGCTCAAGATGGCCGCCGCCGGAAGTGACGTCACAACCGTTCCTGTGGTAGAAGGTGTTGGCTGCACGGGTGACAAGATGGCCGCCGGAAGTGACACGAGACAGATGACAAGTGACAGATGACAAGTGACATAGGACAAGTGGCAGATGACAAGTGAGAGATGACAAGTGACAGGTGGCATGGAACACAAGGAGTGACAGTTGGCATGGAACACAAAGAGTGACCGATGACAAGTGACAGATGACATGGAACACAAGGAATGACACGTGGAAGTACTCTGAACTTAGCCCCCTAGACTCTGGACTCTAGTGCTTATGGGCGTGCCCTAGGACATTCTTCTTCTTCTTTTTGAAAGGTGATGGATGACGTCACCATCTAGTGACTTTGCCCACCAGATTTAGGTTGGTATTACTACAATTGGTAGCAACTTTGTTTCAAGGTCACCCGATATGCATGTTGCAGATGGCCGATGAGTCATCCTTATCTCGACTTCGTAGAACAATGCCGCCTTTGTTTGCCTTATGTTATCTAGCCTTCCTCTAGAACAATGCCGCCTTTGTTCTCTCGACGCCACTCTCAGCGTTTCTGGGAATTTCGTCGAGTCAGCTATTGGGAAATTGCGACGCAATATTATACGAGAACAATGCCGCCTTTGTTTGCAGGTGTCCGAATATGTAACAACCTCATCCGATTGCATCATCCTTATCTGTGAGAGAACAATGGGTCCATTGTTCTGACGCAGGTGGCCGATGAGTCATCCAACAGACATGTTCAAACTTGTTGTTGTCACGAGCCATTCAATCATGGATACTGGATGTGTCTCAAAGAACGTTTGCCGAATCTGCCCAATAGCTTATATCAGCTGTGCGCATGCGTAGCTACCACTACCACTATTCAGACTTGACCTCTGAATCAGTGTTACAATGTCCTTAGACGAGTACAGAAGCAAGTTGGAGGAATTTGGGGAGCGGGTTCGACAGATGAACAAAGACATAACATTGTACGAAGATAAAACCAGAGTGTTGAATCAATTGGAGAATCTGAGTTTGTGGGATAAAGTCTTCAGCAGCTGTGGAAGAGTACCAGCAGTAGAGGTGCCTGTTGAGCAGAGACGACACATCCAGCCTCAAAATGTCACGGGTGGCATTCATAGTTCTGACAGCAATTTTGAATAACGTATTGTATACAAATGTTCCCAAGGATGTCAAGAACATGGCGATATGCTTCAATGACTTGAAAGAAGATTGCAATCGATCATCGTGGACAGCGATGCGGAATAAGTTGGTGAACAATGGATGTCTACCAGTACCTATTCTACAAAGAGATACCAGAGACGAATAATTCCTTCTTCAAACTCAAGTTGATGTTTTCCGGTGGATCTGAAGAGGATACCGACTGGCAAACTATAGGAGCCCCCACAACAGGAATACAGAATGAATTTAATAAAATGTTCATATTACTAGGTTTGACATTAGCAGCTACGTTCGTTTTGATTGTGAAATTCCTCATGAAAACTGTTAAAAGGTACATATATCGTGAATAAAATGATGGAACTTATGCAAGGTGTTTCAATAAAACTCCCATCCTTATCATAATGTTTATTGAGCCAAACACAGTACATCTTCATTTAGGTAATATTACATTTATAAACCACTGGTAAAGTTGATCAACGTTCCGCTGGGCACACATATATTTTCCATTGGCGTGGTTGGGGCAGTACGATATAGTTTGCTGGTAGGTTTTACTGGAACAGGGTGTTCCATCATACAAAGCAACATCGTATACAGTTGGAAATACTTCAAGTTCTTCACATTTCGTCTTCAAAAAGTCAGCTTTCTGATTGCCCCTCATGGGCAATGCAAGAGATATTTTTCCAAAATGTTGTTCAGTTCCGTATATTCAAGATCACCAGCATCATATGGTATTCCATGAACGAATTTCTCCACATAACATGTAGTTTTCTTGTCACGTCCACTAATGGTAGCAAACGGTGTAGGCGGTTTGAATAGGAAGTTGGATCTCTGGCGGCCAATTTGAATGGTCAGCTCTTTCGGGTGGAAAACACTGTCAAGAGTGAAGCCTTGAATGTCGACAAGTGCGATCCTCATGACGGCTGACGATCGAATGCGAGCTCGAGCAGTTTGCAGTTGGTATTTATACTCAAATCAAGGTTCTGACGACTTCCGTTAGAGGGAAGTACTCTAGCAGACAGTCACGTACGATGATGCAATAGGCTTTGGTGTCAGCAGGGAATCCTTTATCGGCTTCGATTTCAAGCTTTATATCAACTGTCGATGATTTCATGGTCTCTTCCTGCCTCGAGCAATCAATCACAAATAATGCATGCTGTTTGAATTCCCCATAATCCAAGATTGGGTGAACCTCCGTCGAATGTGAATAGCTAGAATAGAACCTGGTATAGTTGTAGTAAGCAAGGGTGTAGTCTTGTTTAGCGAAATCCAGCTGCATTCTCTCATTAGGCCAATATTCACCATTAAGGGCTAATCTGATACTAACTATGCTCGTGTTATCAAAGTGGGTAGCATCAGCTTCTGCATTATCACGTTTAGATTTCTGGAAGCACACAATAACGTACCGAGGACGTTCCACCGAAGCGCTCGTTTTGACTGCCCAAATTTCACTTTTTGCGCCGTTTGTAAGAGCAGGCAATTGGCTGAGGTCCCATTTCCTGAATGGAATCAGTATAGGTGTATCATTTTTGATGGGTTGCATCGTTCGGAAATACGTGCTTCACTTTTAGCACTACACTATGTATTTGTACTTCAACTGTAGTAGTAGTGGTTGTAGGTCCATTGGGGAGTTCCTGTACTATCACGCAATCGTTATCATTACGAGCTCGAATCAGTCGGATTGTTTGTTTTCCATAGGTGATTGAGGTGTAGTCATTGAAAACGTTGAACAGGTGCTTTAGTGGTATCAACAAACTAAATGTCTTGTCAATTGCATTCAAAAGCGGTTTATCAGGATACGTCCATCCGGCTGTGGATAAGTGTTTGGAATCATCAGGTTTATAGCACATGAATCCTCGCACACTACTCACGATCCCTGGATCTCTGACTACTTCTATCTCTCTTGCACTCTGCACATAACTGCAAGAATCGAATAGAAATGCTCCACAGTTGGGGGCCAAGTACACATTTCCAGCTCCTTGCACATTCAACGTTCCTTTGATTTCCAGCAAAGACTCATGCATTGCAAAAAATGTGTCTGCTTGATTTATGTTGATTTCCACCATATCATTGTTATTGAAGGATTTGACGTATGGGATGTAGGAGCGATATTCTTCTTTTCGAATAGTTTCATCATATCTGGGCCGACGATACAGATCGAAAATTGGGTTTGTGTGGTTGAATGTTGGTGCTGTTGATTCTTCCGAACGAATATACTTGCGCTTGTTCATTTTTCACTCGTAATCCGATTGCTTGCAGAAAGAGAACGTTTTCTGGAGTGAGCTCCTGTCTCTTCGGAGGTCCCGTTGATACTGAGGAGTTTGTGGTTAATCTTTTATTATCAACTACTAGACCCATTCAACGTTCTTGCAAGTCCAAGTGTAGGGTGCCCTTTTCTCCTCGGAAATTAACAGGTCTTAGGTCCTGATCCAGCACTCTAACGGTAATGTTAGTGATGTCTCTCAGGCTACTTCTCACAGGTAAATAGAGAGGGGTATTTGGACGTTCGTTGATAGCGTAACCAGGATCTACGGTGATGGGGAAGCTTAATATAGTGTGAGCAGGCCTGTCTGCATAAAACGACCCTTCAGTGATGTTGCAATCGAAATGTAGGCTTGATACTTTCAGAATGTTCACAGGACGATCTGAACAGTGAACTCGGCCAGGTTCCAAGATCCTCTTCGAAAATCCCAACAACTCACCAAAGCTGTTATCTTCCTCAAAACTGATGGTATGTTGTCGACTATAGATTTCACACTTCAAAGTATTGTTGTTGGGCTTCAAAGTGAAATCTGCATCAGCTTCTTGAATTTGTCTCCGAATGTAATCCTCAATATTTTCTATCTCATAACAGCCGGTCGGAAACTGAATCTCTTTCAGCACTTCACGATTATCGTTCTCATAGTAGTAGAACTTTTCACCATCAATATTCGGTATGGAATGATAGGTGTGAAATCCTAGTACAGCTATGTAATAGCTTTTCAGAGGGTGCAGTAGTATCGGTGAGGAGGGTGTGAAAGAGAACTGGTTGGTGGTACTCGTCAAGGTCAACAGTAGAGACATGACGTACCTAATGACACACAGCTATACTTATGAATATTTATTTCAAGACAACTCTACACTTCAAGAAATAATTACAACCATGACATTCACCGGTCCATCAACGTGGGTTCGAGCATCAGGTCTATTATAGTGGATGTAACAAGGCAAACGAATTCTCAGATCACAGTTCTTCCTATAGTCCTGTGGTAATTTATGCCAAACATCCAAGAGTTCCCAAGGTCTAACATGTTGGATCAGATAGTTGATGGGGAAGAGTGCCAATTCTTCTGCGGAAAAGTCTTGCAACGCCTTCTCACGGTGGAGATATGCTAAAACGGCTTCCATTGTACAGGAACTCCAGACAGAGATGACCACAGATGATTTGGTTATATTTCTGGAATGGATCGTTATTGTAATAGAGTTTGACTTTGCCCAGATATTGGACAAGTTCTCTCGGTGGCTTCAGGCTACCGAATGAATCGAAATACTCGACGACATCATTTATCTTTCTGTAAGCTACCCAATGAGTGCCTTGGTTCTTTGACACGTCCAAATTTAGGATTGCAGATTCGCGTTGACGGGGTTCACTGCTTGGTAAGTTGTCACGCATGAAAACACCCCGAAAATGTGGGATTCTCAAATATTTGACATACTTTGTCAACTCGACATCATACAACGGTCGATTGGGTAGCTTCATCGGAAGTTTTTTTGCTTTTTCAAAAACAAGCCGAAACCTCCTTTGGCGTTTCTTCTCAAGTACAGTCCTTTGCCAATAGTTTCCATAGCCTTGTTATGTCGATGGTCTTCTTCCATCTTTTTCTTCGCATTCCTAGCGTCAATGACAGTCTTTGCGATTGCTCCAGCACCTCCAGCTAGAGATCCTAGTGCACCAAGAGCAGCAAAGATTGGTAGCAGTGGTAGAATCCCACCGGATTTGGCATCGAAAGGAATTATTCGTGGTATTTTCACTTTCTTCCTTCCACCTGCTTGTTTAACGGCATGCCTAGCAGCTTTCAAAGCAAACGATGCAGCCTGTTTCAAATTGGTCGAGGGATTCTTCTTCAACGTCTTCCCGATTTTTCCCCACGATATGTTTTTTGAAAGAACATCCCATCCCGAGTTTGCGTTTCACCTTCATCCCGGAAGTAACTACTAATGCTGCAGCTCTTTCACCGAACTTGGCGTCTCTCGACCTCACACGTTCCCAGGCAGCGTTCTCCAACACCGAATCCGCTTTATGACGTTCTTCCAAAGACGTGTTCTGTGAATATGCAATGTCGTGTTGTTTGCAGGCAACGTCTAAGGGATTGATGCCAGGATCACCACGTGCAAGCCGTTTCTGAAGTTTGGTTCCAGCTGTAACGTAAAATCAGTTATTCAATCTCTAACCTCACTTTTGTACTTACGTCCACAGTATTGATAGCCACCAGGTAGGTGTACCTCGAATGGTAATTTGTTTATAAGAGAATTCAAAACACCCTCTCCCTTGTACACAATCATTGGAGTCTTTGCACCTCTATCACGAGATGATAGTCATTCAACAAGACCAGACGCTACCTATCGAAAATTTGGACCTTCACACGTCACCAAGGACACCGAATAAACATGGAAAATTATTACCCAACTCGTTTCGAGCAATCATGTGTGGACCGAGTGGTTGTGGCAAGACAAACGCCATGCTATCGTTACTCTTCAATCGAAATGGCGCGAGATTCAAAAATGTCTACGTGTACTCCAAGTCGTTGTATCAACCGAAATATCAGCTACTTCAAGAGGTGTTGGATGCAGTGAAGGAGGTGGGATATTTTCCGTACAGAGACAACGATGAAATAATAAGCCCATCTGAGGCGAAACCCAACTCGATTTTCATATTTGACGATGTGGCGTGTGATGAGCAACAAAAAATTCGAGAATATTTTTCAATGTGTAGACACAAAGATATCGATGCTGCCTACCTTTGCCAAACTTACTCTAAAATTCCTAAGCAATTATTGAGAGACAATTGTAACATGGTGGTGCTGTTCAAACAGGACGAGATCAACTTGAAGCATGTGTTTGATGAACATGTCTCTCCAGACATGAGCTTTGACGTCTTTAAAAAATTGTGCTCCGAATGTTGGAGTGTCACATATGGTACTCTAGTGATTGTCAAGGATTTTGATTTGCATAACGGCAGATATCGCCAAGGTTTCGACAAATATATAAAAGTGTAGTCATTCGACATCATGAGGTCGTCAAGTCAAGTCATGCGTAGAAGAAGAATGCCATCCAAACGTGATGACGATCAGGCTGCAGCACGTAAACGGAAAATTGCAGAGCTCACGCGTACAATCAGAAAAAAGTACTTGGCCTTGAAACTGGGTAAATCTGAGGAGGACGAATCGCTGAACAAAATGTTCAAGCCCATATCCAAACCATTGGAAGAAATTGTGAAAACGTCAAAGGCCAATCGTGATTTACTGGCAAGAGCCCAGTTTAGCACCAGTATGAAGAAAGAAGAGCCACCTGAACTGAAAAAAGAAGAAGAACAGGCTCAGCAAACGCAGTTTATTCCAATGGAAGAGGTGGGTGGAACCGGAAGTTTTGTGGATGATGATGATCAATACGAATATGATGATGATATCCTGTTGAACGAAAATATCACTCCAGAACAAAGTATTCCGTATGATGTAATCGATGAATACCTAGACCAATACCCAGTCATGGTGCATCCATATCTCAGAGAACATTGGGATTACAGCGACAAAATAGATCAGATGTATGGTCCAACTTACGATCCTCAAACGTCGAAATGGTTTCTGGGGACGCAGGAAATTGACTTTGATAAAAGAACTGGATTCATAAACATTGGTGGTAAACAAGTACGAGGAACTCCAGGGGTGTATCAGCTCATTTTCTATGATGATCCTTCAGATTATAACGATGAAGATAATATGCAGGCTTACAAGGAAATTTTGAAGCTGAGTGATCGCTATATAAACAAGGATGGAAAATTGAAAGGGTCTAAGAGATGGAAGTATACGAACGTCATCAAGCCACTTATTGTACAGATACGAAAAAACAGCGGTAGGCGTTCAACGATTGGTAGTGGTTTGACGTACAACGAAAACCCCGTGGAATATATCTATTGGGACGATCCAAATGAACTCGTAGACCGCTTGAAACTACTCATTGCTTCTAAGGAAGCTGGAAACACATCACTCGATAATGAAATAGTGGCAATCGTTAATGAACTTCGTGAAGCTAACCTTATATACTGAGAGTCGTCAATCATGAGTCTTGACAAGTTCGGCCGCAGATCAGCTGGCAGCAGCGGTAACATCATCGAATTAGTCCAATTGAAACATAAACTCGTCTCATTGGATACCATCATCAGGCAGTCGACTGATACATTGAGAATGATTGATAGCAAAATAAAGGATATTGAAAAGTTTATTTCAAGACATCCTCCAACGGAACATATGGCTACGAAAAATTATGTAGATGGTGTTATTTCACGAATGAGATCTGATTTCAAGCTGGCTGAGAGAGCTGTTGACAGAGAGGAGATATTGAATGAAGAATCGATGGAACAGACACAATTGACCACCAATGAGATAAAAAAATTGACATAAAAATAGTTGATATACCGTTATGGCTTCGAGAGACAAGATTCAACTTGTTAATGAGCTGCATGCTCCAGCTCGCAAAAATTACCCCAGACGACGAACCATAATCAAAGGATTGGACGATTTATGGCCAATGGATTTGGCTGAGATGAGACCGTATGCCCATCAGAATAAAGGATATAAAATGATTCTGGTAGTGATTGACTGCTTTTCCAAGTACCTCTGGACACGCCCACTAAAAACTAAGACAGGAGAAGAGGTTGCCAAATCTTTCGCCGATATATTGGTACATGCAAAGCGCATACCAGTAAATCTACAGTCTGATCAAGAAACGGAATTCTTCAACAGCAAGTTTAAAAAATTGATGAAAAAATATGACATCAACCATTACAACACATTCAGCATTAAAAAGGCTGCCATTGCTGAACGAGTAATAAGAACGCTGAAAAACAAACTATACAAATATTTCAGTCTGAATGGCACCTACAAATGGATTGATATATTACGTCAGATCGTTGATGAATACAATAATACCAAGCACACAACGACTCGATTCAAACCCTCAGAGGTGAACAAGGAAAACGAGAAAGATATTTTACACCAAAGCTTTAGCCATTTGAAAATCGCAGGTCCACGTAAACTGAAAGTTGGCAACATTGTACGCATATCTAAGGCGAAACATATTTTCGAAAAAGGCTATACACCTAGCTGGACGACAGAGTTATTCAAAATTGTCAATGTGAAGATAACCAATCCTGTTACTTACCTACTCGAAGACATGCATGGACAGCCAATCAGTGGCGCATTCTATGAGGAGGAATTACAAAAGACAAAGAATCCCGACATTTACCTCATTGAAAAAGTGCTGAAGAAAAGAGGAAAGAGAATGTACGTCAAGTGGTTGGGACTCGACAAGAAACATAACAGTTGGATAGATAATGTCGATTTAGTGTAGATTCTTATGGAAAATACAGACAGATTTCAACAAGTCAGGGGCCTTTCGTGTGATCATCATGGAGAGATGGAGGGATATAAATAGCTGCTCGAAGCCGGTTTCAGTCTCAGTTTTAATCGACATGTCGAGTCAAGATAGTGGTATATCGGTAGTTAGCAGTAATATCCCATTCTCGCCTATATCCAGTGGTGATTATGATCGAGACGTAGACAGTATGTTGGAAATGTACGAGAATGCAGCCAAAGCCGAAAAACATCATCTGCTCAGCACATCGTTCCCAGTGAGTGGCTTTGAATTGAAAGTCGGTTTGAGTCCAGCCAGAATATTCAGTCCAGCCATAGTTATATTACCTTACATGACGCCAAACAAAATATCTTTTGGTGTGTTGGAGTGGAACATCTTCATCGACTTGCTGCGACAGAAATTGATGGATTTCTTCCTCGAACAGTTACCAACCCATGCAGATGAGTATGATCCGATCACCTTTCCATGCGGAGATTTTTGTGAAATCACACAACTCGTGTATGATGATACAAAATTCCTACTGGTCAGAAAACACGAGGTTGAGTTCCACATGGACGAAAGAGATGTCACCCAGATCCTTGAAGCCGACCAAAGACTAGTGGCCCATCGAGTGGCTTGGTTGGAAGATATTAACTTTTGTGCTTATTATCACAATATTCTGAATTTGACAAGGACTCATTTCAATAATAAAAGCTGTTTTGATGCATTACATGCATTTTGTGAAATATCTGATAATAGTTTGTTGAGCATGGCACTTAGAGAATATTTGTATTACTTTAAAAACAATGTACTGAATGATTTGGAACAATAAAATATGGAAATAGCTCAGCTTTTCTTTACTCCTAGTCAGGTATCGTTGACTTTCGTTGGAAACGTGGAAAACGTGACGTTTTTGACGTTTTTCGACGTTTTTTGACGTTTTTCGACGTTTTTTTGACGCTTTTCGACGTTTTTGACGCTTTTCGACGTTTTTCGACGTTTTTTGTCACTTTTCGACGTTTTTTCGACGTTTTTGACGTTTTTTGACGCTTTTCGACGTTTTTCGACGTTTTTCGACGTTTTTTGACGTTCTTGACGTGACGTTTTTCGACGTTTTTGACGTTTTCGACGTTTTTGACGTTTTTGGACGTTTTTGACGTTTTTGGACGTTTTTGACGTTTGTGACGTTTTTTCGACGTTTTGTAGCAGGTTCATTCGTTTGCAGTAATGAAACAACCAAATTTTCAAGAAACTTTTATTGAACATAGTGGAAAATACATAGTGTATACAAAAACTGAAATACAAAATCTACATTATATAATAAATAGAGTGTATAAAAATTAGTAAGCGTATATACAACTAGATTGAAAAAATCAGTGGTGGGGGTAAAATATTATCAGTTGACATTTCTCAGAACATGAAGGTGATATTGTTGAGGAATGTATATGGAAGAAGAATCATATGTCAGCTATGGAGGAATGTCCGAAAGGCAGGGTGTCATAACAATTTGGAAGTAGGTGTCTCTTGGTGTCATAAGGACTTAGCGCAATTTTCGACTGTTCAATACTGAATACTTGATGGTTGAAGGAACGGATTGTCCGCTGTGTGACTGTCTGCTCCTTGAAGTCTTTCAAGCAAGCCACATAATCATTGAAGGATATCTTATTCCTAACCACATTAAATTTAACCCCTTTGGATTTTTTGGTGACTTTACCCCCCTGCACTTTGTAGGCATACATTTTTGAACGTAAGCCTACAAAGTGTGTTATTATTTTCGAATTTGCCTCATCCTTCATCATTCCCAAGACCTTTTTATTCACTTGCGGAATTCCATACGGGTTGTCAGAAGGGTAGTCGGATGTGTCAAATTTGGACAAGTTATTTTTTATAAGTTCCGCATATACATCATCACAGCCAAGTTCGTAAATAAAACTATCGGTGTCTGTATACATTAACTTACATTTCTCCACCCCCATTGTTGGAAGCATGAAATCGTAATGGAAATTATACATGCACGTCTTGGATAAATCCAAAATAGCCATCCCTATGTATAGGGGTTTGTTGAAGACTATTTCAGATTTAGCCAATTCGATAGCAATCAGATCGTCGCCCAAAATCGTCCGGCCACGAAACTTTGAACTGGCGATCATATTTTTAGCCCCATAGCGTCCATTCCATGATCTACATAATTTGACGACGCGATGTTTACGAATGTTTTCCATCGTCTTTCCAAACACGGCATTATTCATAAGTTTATATATTTTTTTTTCGAATGTGTTGGTGGCTGCAGCCCTCAATCCAGTATTCAGATCAATGTAGGGCTTCAACCACGTAGACTGTTTGAATTTCGCTACTCTGTGAATTTTGGTGAGCTTTAAGCCATTTGCCAGAGCTTGTTTCAAATTAACATAATGGATGATGTATTCCTTTTTATGGTGTAACGTGGTCATCAATTTTGCCAACTTGGAACCAGGTGGCTTGCGGTGTTCGGCACAGAACGGAAAGTCTTTATGTAGATCGTGCAAGTTTTCCGGATATTCCAAATCTACTTGTAAGATATATCCTTCTGGCGCATCGTCAGGAATCAATGTGACGTCAATATTGGCATCAGTCCATTCAAACCCTCCATAAGGGAGGGGCTTTGACATTGCCCATCCATATAGATTGTTAACGTCCAAGTAGAGAAGATGCTTTGGTGGTTTCGTAGGATCGTATGTTGAAGTGTACTTATGGTTGGCTTCAGAATAGCGGTTACAACAAACCGAAATACCACCTCTTATTGCCTTTTCGACAAACATCAGCATGTCAACATCTTTTAAAATTTGTAAGGAACATTTTGTGTACTTCAGCATGCAATCCCACGTATAACCTGGAAGGGTGTAATACCAAGCCGGATCTAAGGTATAAGTCCTCAAAGCAGCTTCTCTGAATTGTTCGAAAACATCTGCCAGAAGAAGTATATCTGTTTTCATGTATAAATCCGAGTATTCACCTAAATTTTGACATTCAAATTGTTGCCATACGTTTTGAGCATGAGCGTACTTCACATCATCGATATGTTCATCGTTCAATTTATTATAAAAGTTCTCAATGGGTGGAAGTTCAGTTTCGTCTAATTTGCTCGGACTATTGATGTGGTCATATGGGAAAACACCTTTTTTTGTGAGTAGATCGAATTTAAATGCGTCTAATTGGTTGAATTCTTTTCTTAAATTTTGAAAGCTATCCTTCGTTAAATTGGATGCCAATTCGTCTAAACTGGCACCCAGGAATCTCAAAGAGTCGATGAATCTGAATTTAATACCGGTTTCAGAGTTGTGTTGGGTGAAGGAAATGTATTTCCCCATATTTATCGGAAGTACGCTCACCTGTCCACGTTTGGCAATATCTCTCAGAAGGAAATGAGAATCATATCCAGAAAAATTGTGGAACACTATGGGCACTACGAAGGACTTGCGGTACCCCAAATTACAAGATTGATGTGCCCACCCCCTGAAGGCACCAGTGAAATGATGGTGGTCTTTCACGATGATATCAGTGCCCGCAAACGCCTTTTCACAGATATGGCAGTGTGTTACACCAACCTTATCTGGGAAATGAGTCAGAGGAACAATGTCTTTGATTTTAGACTGTACAAATTTCGCGACATCTGCCATTTCTGTGGCAAACCAATCCATGCAATCAGGACCTCGATGACTCTTGTAATAGGACAAGCTATCATCATATGAGCATTTGAAATAGTACCCTGCGCTGAAGGCTGCGTGTTTTTGATATTTTGACATTTTTTGAGAGATTTTGTCATCACAATGCTCCAAAACCGATTCAAAATCACCGTAGATGATGAATTCGGCCTTTTGTTTATATATATGATTTTTGAAAACAACCGAATCGTATTTGGGAAATGAAATTTTGCACTCGTTGACATTTTCACATACAACACTGTGATCTGCCAATTTGGATTCGCTCGAAAAATAATTTAAACATCTATCACAGAAATGTTTTTTTCCATGGTCTTTACTGAGTTGTGAAGATAACAGCCTGGACATGTCTTTAATCCAACAATAATGATACCTGAGGTCTTCGTCGTAATCATCTTCAGGCAAGACATCATGATCGTTGGGCTTGGGGAAATATTCACTTTGAATGAGAAGTAGATTGACATGTCTGGGCTGCTCATGTTTCGTGAGTTTTATGGGTACTACTTCGAAATGCTCTGTCTTTCTAACATGAATCAGTTCCAAGGCGTAAACGTTCACCGAGATATCATTGAGTTTTTCGAATTTAGGGATATTGTTGAGAGTGACGGGTACATCCAAGCCTGCGGTATTCAAAACTTGGCTGTAATGAGGATACGAGCTGGGCCTGTCTACATTACGGTTAGCAGGATGTAAAGCGCTCACGATACTCCAGAAGAAGCATGCCTCATCAGTGTTCTTCACATTGATGCAGGCTTGCTTCTTGGAAATTTGGTCAGGTAATCCAATGAATGATGAACCATTGCCAATTTCTAATTTATTAACATTAACCTCTAAAGAGACAATTTCTCTCAAGGCCCAGCCACTACCCTTCTCCTGGAATTCCGAAACTTTATTCACTATGGCTTCAATGACATTCTCTGCGAACCAACAATCTAAATCCGTTCCCTCATCCATTGTAGCATTCTTTGTATTGAAATATTTGAATTCAATAATCTCCGCGTCATCCGATTTCTTGATAAACTCACCACAGAAGGTGGTGTTGACTTTGAGCATGGTTAATTCCCTCAATATTTTTTTAATTTGAATTTTGAAAATATGCGATGCGTCCTGCAAGAATTGCATCAACTCCTTATGACTTAAATTGATTATAACAGCCGTCCTTACTCTACTCTCAAAAACAGATTGAACAAGTCTCCATGTAACTCTATTTTTACGATTGCCAAGTCCCGCCCCAATATGATTCTTTTTCCTAATCAAACTTTGAAAACGTTTCAAATGCCCCACATTTGTTTCTAATTCTCTCAAAACCCCTGCTGTCGAATTGGTCCCCCTGATTGCCCTATTTAATTCTCTTATATGCGTCCCTATTTGCCTATTCCATAACAGTCTCTCTTCTGCAGATATGTTCGTCTTCTTTCTCAAAATTTCCACTTTTCTTCTACATTCCTCAACAACGGCATCACTAGTAGAAGCAATACTATTGACATTCATGTTGCGAGGAATATCAAACAGAAAATAATATTTTACTCACCACTAATTTTCAGTAATCTCAAAGAGGACTGCAGGTCCGGTGTCACTCCTCTTGTGAATCAGGCTGTATCTGCCTGGGGTGAAAGCCGGAAGCTGAGGCTTGAAGATGCCAACTACCCTCCTTGGCAGAAAAACGCTAGATGCCTCGAGTTCCACCACAATAGCCTCTCCAAACCGTGTCTGGACCACCCTGATATTTTCAATGGGGTGGGGCTGGTTGATGGGCAAGCTACTTAGTGCGACAGTTGGTTTGAAGGCAGCAGCTTGAGCGTTTATAGCTGAAACATCCATCTGATGAGAATTAAAATATTCTAACACTGCTAGTATTGGGTGGAATGATCACATGGCCTTGAAACGTGATAAATAAAGAACTCACCTTTTATAATCAGCTGGCACAACCCACTCACAATATAGTATAACAGACAGGAGCAACCGAACGGACAGGAGCAACCGAACAGAAAGGAACAGATCGACCGACCAGTGTCAAAGTTCAGAATGGAATGACGCCTACGAACGTTCTGACCGCCTTATATAGGGCTTGAGGTTGTGACGTCATCAACCACCTGCAAAACAACGGAGGTATTGTTCTTGAGGCAAATTTCCCCATAGCTGACTCGACGAAATTCCAAGAAACGCTGACAGTCAGTGGTGACAGGAAGTAGATAGAGGTATTGTTTCAGGATGTCTCCCAGCGAGCATAACAATGGACCCATTGTTCTCTCACAGATAAGGATGATGCAATCGGATGAGGTTGTTACGTAATCGGACACCTGCAAACAAAGGCGGCATTGTTCTCGTATAATATTGCGTCGCAATTTCCCAATAGCTGACTCGACGAAATTCCCAGAAACGCTGACAGTGGCGTCGAGAGAACAAAGGCGGCATTGTTCTAGAGGAAGGCTAGATAACATATGGCAAACAAAGGACGCATTGTTCTACGAAGTCGAGATAAGGATGACCCATCGACCACCTGCAACATGCATATCGGGTGACCTTGAAACAAAGTGCTACCAATTGTAGTAATACCAACCTAAATCTGGTGGGCAAAGTCACTAGATGGTGACGTCATCCATCACCTTTCAAAAAGAAGAAGAAGAATGTCCTAGGGCACGCCCATAAGCACTAGAGTCCAGAGTCTAGGGGGCTAAGTTCAGAGTACTTCCACGTGTCATTCCTTGTGTTCCATGTCATCTGTCACTTGTCATCTGTCACTTGTCTGTCATCTGTCACTCTTTGTGTTCCATGCCACCTGTCACTTGTCATCTGTCACTTGTCATCTGTCACTTGTCCTATGTCACTTGTCATCTGTCACTTGTCCTATGTCACTTGTCCTATGTCACTTGTCATCTGTCACTTGTCATCTGTCTCGTGTCACTTCCGGCGGCCATCTTGTCACCCGTGCAGCCAACACCTTCTACCACAGGAACGGTTGTGACGTCACTTCCGGCGGCGGCCATCTTGAGCTGGTACGAAGGTAGGTACACTACTCACTGACCCCACTCCTTCGTAGTCGGCTGGCCGAGCCCGCGTGCAGGGTGCAGCCGTAGGTATAATGTTTCCCGCGATGCGATGGATGCATAAATATTATTTAGGTAGTTTATAACCGCTACATGCGTCTTTGAAAATAAATGATATTCTGGAAGTTATACATTTATTACATTTTCGTCACCAGAGCTTTTTTACGATGTTTCAATACCTACTCAGCTCTTGGACTGCTGACATTTTTCTTGCCATATTACCTACATAGGCAGAGGCACAGTGCACAGTAGGTTACATTACAGCAATATTCAAATTGAATTATAACTTATTGACGCTCAGAAGCACTGAAGGAAAATTCTGATACCAATATTAGATGGATACCTATGTTGAATTATGAATTACTGAAAAATCGCAAATTCAAAAATCACCAGTCATTTTTACTGCAACTACTGCAAGCGTAAACAAAAACATGGAAATTATTTTTCTTTTCAGTTTGTACATTTGAAATTCCAACATCAACTTACAAATAAGTATAGGAATTAAAATTATAAATACCTACAATGTAAAATGAAAATAGAATGTCAATCATGCCAATCCGTATATTAAAAATTAGGTCGGAATGGTTCGATACGGTGCACAGCGAGCGCACTGCAAACAACTGATACTGATAAGTACGATCGATACGTTGGACGGCCAGCAGAGCTTGGCCGCACCCAAGGTATGACGCGTATAAGCGAAAATTTAAACTTGAAGCGGGGAATCTGTAGGCGATGCCTGTGGCGATGCGTCGAGACAAGAAATCACACTAGAGTCTAGCCATAGCACCAGTGCGAGAATATTGCGCCTGGTGCGCAGGTCGCTGGGCGCGAGAAACAGAAAATTTCGTTGCTTGCTCGCTCGCTCGCCGAGCGCGAGAAGCGAGGCGAGAAGGGTTGCGGCACCGGCCATGCGGCGCGGGACAAATATTGGAGCGAAACAATAAAGATCATCATTGGTAAAAGAATACCCAATACCCTTAATTGGCGGCGAATCATGTATCACGGGAAGGAGATTTGTTGGTTGCCATTCGAACTGTATATCAATACATGAATAGTAACATCAATTTCATAATTTGAAACGATTCTGTATATTCTCAGAATATTCGAAAAGAATATTCTTGTGTATCTATGTCAAATTGAATGTTCATAGAATATTCGTTGCAGGATGAAAATATTTTATGATCATTTTAAGGACATTATGTTAGAATATTCTGAAATAAGTATATTTGAACATTGTCATTCTAGAATATTCCATTTCAGAAGCTCATTGGAACATATTTTCAGAATATCATTAGTATATTCGCAAAGTATTCCATGAATGTTCACAATATTCTGAAAATATTATTTAATGAACATTCTGGAATATTATATCCCAGGAGCTTCTAGGAATGTACTTTCATGTAATACTATCAGAATATTCGCATGGAACATTCCATAAATATTCGCAACATACTGAGAACTTTCTATGCATATTCTTCAGAATATTATTCTAGAAGATGACATTTTCGCAGCTTGTAAGAATATTTTGAGAATATTCGTGCTATCTGGGTATATATATATATGTAATAATTATTTGAATTTGAATAAATTGATTTGAGGTGTGTCACGATTCTAGGGATCACCCTGTAACATGGTATCAACTAGGAAAGCAGTTGTCTAATGTATCATTTCACAACAATGACTTATTTGTTTTTGTTTCGCTGCAATTTCTCGCGCCCAGCGAGCAGCGAGCGACCTAGCGAGCGACGCGCAATATCATTTCACAATGACTTATTTATTTTTGTTTCGCTGCAATTTCTCGCGCCCAGGCGCAATATTCTCGCACTGGTGCTATGGCTAGACTCTAGTAGAAATCACCGATCGGCCGGCCGTCTGCATCAGTGTAATGAGCTACGCGAGCGGTTCAACTGAAAGCGGCGTTTTGACGATGGGATTACCAGATGTCGTAGGTCCTGAATTAGTTCGTGATTTTCGGTGTTTATGCGGATGGCATACTCAAAGGTTCCATGAATGAAATTCAAATAATAGTGGCATAACAGTAGGATAATGAGCGATGAATTATGAAAATAGTTTCGGAAAATAATTTTATTCATCAAATAGTTCAGTGATTTTCCCCAAATTATTTGGTACGGCCCGGCCGACCCTGCCGTCCCTGACGAGCCGTCACTGCTAGTGGCTCATAAAATGACGAAAACTAGAAGAAAACTACCTTGGTAGTAAAAACACACTTTTCATATCCAAAAATAGTAAATAATGGTAGGTTGGAGAGCTAGTGGTGAAAAATTATTCACCTTCTGGTCTGAATAAACATAATAGTAGGGGAGCCCAAGCGGGGATTTCGGTATTTATTTTTCTCGAGCGCGGAAGAATAACAAGGGTGGTAACCTCGTACCTTGTGAAGTGCTTCCATCGTATGGGGTCGCACGTATAGGGCAGCCGATTAGATTAGTGGAAAAAATGATCATTAGAAAAACTCGAGCGCGTCAGATTCAAAGTATAGTACATTTCATTGCGAGTCTGGAAATACACTGGAGGATATGCAAGCACGAAAAAACCATTTCTGGACGTGTAATGAACGACATTTTTCATAATTGGTCAATACAGGAGTTTTAACTTTTTTTCATTATGAATATTTCACCTTTACGATTTTATGAAAACGACCAAGTCGAACCGAACTTGAACCGAATATGAAGATGATTTCAGGGACGATGAACATTGCAAACATTATTTGAATTCTTTGTTTTCACATTATAGTATTTTCAGATTTCTCAAGAGATATCGAGGAAGCAGAACAAAATGCACTGTTCTCTTCGCCCGGTCCATCCATATCTTCGTTTCATAACTGGTGTTGAAATGAACATTTCATCATCAATTATGTAATATTTTACTTTACGCAACTGGTTATACGTAAAGTAAGACGTTTCAAAACTTCCTTTTAGTTTTGAACAGTGTCAAATTACATGTCAATATTAGAAAAAGAATTTGTGAGAGATGATATGATAATTCGGACAGTATTTGTTGATTTTCCGTCGAGCATTCTTGACATTGGCAGGTAATCTGGAAAATTCTAAGTAGATGGCACTGGTGAAATTGGCTTGTCAGCTGTCATTTTTTTTTTCGATCATAAAACGAAATTTGTTCACGAGACTTTATTTACACAATTATCATTGATATGCCTCAACATTGTATAGGCGATTCATGCTAAGGAGTACTCCCCCTACCGTTGTCTAATATAACTAACGTATGGGCCATTGATTGCTTTGTTTACATTAGTTTGCGTGTATTTTGTATGAGGAGTAGTTGTGTTTTAATTGTCTATAATTTTGTTTGAGAACTTCTATAAACGTTTAAAAACATGAGTCATCATTGTTGTGTAACTCATTGTTCATCTTGAGCAAAAAAATCCCGAGTATAGCTTTCATTCTTTTCAAAAATCAGGACAGTCCAAATTTGTATTTGAAACTAATAATTTGGGAAACAAGGAAGTGATCGGTAGGAGAAAAGTTTTAAGTGTCTGAACATAATGAGATATTGTTCTTTACTCTTCACTGAAAATTTACTCATACCTATAGGTATATTTTCAAATGTATGTCTATTATGAATATAATACCTACTTCTTGAGGTGGTATAGGTATATTTTCAAATGTATGTCTATTATGAATATAATACCTACTTCTTGAGGTGGTGGTAAAAAAACAAACAAATTTCAAACTGATTATATTTTTACTCATGAACAGTAGAATTTTTAAACAGTAAAGAATGTTATCAATCAGGGTTTCGATGATTATGTTGTAAAATGTCACGTAGAAACTGTTTACCTAAATTCACCTTCCAAAGAACACTTTATTCCCAAACAGTTTGCTGGATTTTGTTTTAAAAATATCATGCACTATCAGGGGAATATCCCAGCTATATATTCGAATTGGAAATCAACATTCCACACAGGTTTTCATGAGAATTCTTGTTCAATAATGATAAAAACTTACAGCCTATGCATGTTGGTATATATGAAGTTCAACTAGAGGTAGGGAGGTTATCTAATGTTGAACAGAGATAATATAGTCCTCAATCAAAACACAGTAGACCGCTGGAAAATACAAAGTTCGAAAATAGACAAATAACAAAGCTGGACGTTTGAAAACTCAAAACGAAATGAACTTAAACACCATTACCAAACAATGTAAACAATCCGCCAATGGCCCATAGAGTAGTACCGACATTCGCCGTTCTGGCGCTATGATCTTAATCTCAGTCGCCTATCGGGCCTTATTTTTTTTTCCTCGTAAGCAATCGAACCTATGTTCACACAACGAATAGAATCAATAGACTTCTGCGATCGTGACAAACAAAATAGTTTCCTTTCGTGACTTGCTGTGATTATTATAGTTGTACTTCTGTTATGAACATAAATTCAGGGATAAAAAAAACTGATTAACTATAAATAATTCCATAGCATAGCCAAGGCAAGGGACTACGTTTCCGGTTAGTATTCCGAAGAGTTCGTCTACTACGAGACTCCACATCAAGGGTGATAGTACCCCTCCTTGTGGACATCCCCTACTTGTGCTGATCTGAAAACTGTTCTCACCCACTTTCGTTTCAGCAGTTTTTGTGGCCAGCATTTGGCACATCCACCTGGGTGTGGTTCCGTCAATGCCCTTGTTCATCAGGGCCCTTTTTAATTGCTTCATGTGAGGTGTTTGTCAAATGCCCCCTCTATTTCTAAGAAGGCGCATATGGCCGTTTCTTTATGCTCGAGCGATTTCTGGATGTATTCTGTTAAGACGAATAGAGCGGTTTCCGTCGATCTGCCCGCCCTATATGCGTGCTGTCCGGGGTGCAGTGGCACCCTCTCCAGTCTCGGTTCTGATATAATTATCTACGGTTTCCTCCAGTGTTTTTAGTAATAAGAAGGATGAGAGACAAATCGGTCTGAACGACTGCGGAAGGGTAGGGTACATCTCCTCTACTTTGGGAATGAAGGTTATACTCGTGCCCTCCCCCAGTTGCTCGGTATGTACCCGAGCGCTAAGCTGAATCTAGCTGCTTTGATAATGAATGGCAAAAGTTCCGTTTGCCCTTTTCGCAAGAGGGCCGGAAATATGCCGTCGATTCCAGAGGACTCAAATGGTTGGTAGTTGTCAACTGCCCACTTCAATCTTTGGGGAGTTCATATGTTCTTTGCTACTCTCCAGTCTTCTTGTTTTGCTTTGCTTGGTTTCAACAGTGGCCTCTAGGAATCATAGTGTGCTACCTGGAAAGTGCGTCTCCAGTAGGAGAGCGCGTTGCTCTTCATCCTCTGTGTAGCTCCCATCTGTTCCTCTGAGTGACATTGGTCCTTGCTATCTGCCCCTGTCCATAGTTTTGTGCAATCTGGCTGCTGCAGGGATTGTGTTGATTTTCTCACAAAAGTTCCTGAAGCTGTTTCTCTTGGCTTCTCTTATTTCATTGTTATAGTTTGTCAACCTTTTGGTGTAGCCCCGCCATTCTCCTTCACGCTTAGCTTCATTGAATAGCCAGCGGACTTCTACCACATGGTATCACTGTGTGATTTATTTTCTTCAATGGGGCAGCTGGATTCAAATCCATCCATAATTTTCCCATTAACCGCTTCCGATGTCTGCTCAAATTCCACGTTACTTTTGCCGTTGAATTTGATCTGTTCTAGGTTGCATTTCAGATTGGTTGTGTATTTATCCCGTGTTTCTAGGATTTCTAGTGAAGGTTGTTTGTGTCACAAGCCCTTCCACGTTGATCATGATAATTCTGTGGTCGGAAAGGGAGGGTTCATCTGAGACCCTCCAATTCCTTACCATTCTACTAATGCTCGGGCTGTCGAGCGTTAAATTAATCTAATACTTCTTGTCTAACCATAGTTACAAAGGTAGGGGTGTACCCCATGTTGAGTACGTTCAAGTTAGACGCGTGTCTGAATTCTAGCAGTTGCTCACCTCTTTGATTGGCATCCGTGCTACCCCAGATGGTGTTGTGAGCGTTGGCGCCACAGCCCAGCAGGAGGGGTAGGTTACTCCTACTGGCCTACTGCAGTAGTCGGATAGCCTCTGTACTTCTTCTGGTGGTGCTTGCCCACCTCCAGCGAAGTATCCTGAGGCTATTATATACAAGCTCTGGGGTTGTCAGACCTGACATCCCAGATAACAATACCTTCTTTATTCGGCAGTCCTCGAATCTGATATCTGTTGACCAAAGGTTCTTAGATCAATACAACTCCCAAGTGTGCCCCGGTGAACACCCTCGATAAGGCGGCTGATGGCCCCTTAGCGTGGTGACTATTCACCTGGGCAAACTTGACTGGGACTGTATTAGTCATCACTGCTAGTGAGTTGGAGTGCTTGCCTCCTCATCATCCAGCAGCATTAGCTCTTCTCCGCTGGGAATGACCGTGGGTCCTGGTCCATACTCCCAGTGTCTTGAGGAGCTGGTCATTGCCCTCTTTCTTGCTCCCTAGTGTTATCCACAACTTGGTTCGGAGCGCCCTATTTTGTGTGCTCACTAGAGTTGGCTACTTTTCCGGTTCGAATTCCGTACTTCTGGGAAAGAACACTATGATGGTGTGCGCCCTTCGGATGTCGTCTCCCATACTGAGGCGGAAGTAAATTCCCCTGAATTGGAGTTTGCATTCCTCGCCCAGTATCATCTCCTGTACGATGGTATCTTCTAGTAGTGCTGTAAGCTGCTCAGCACTCAGCGTTGAGGGGGCGTTTGTGTTTTAGGTCCCCTCTTCTCCGTTTCTTGAGGAGGTTGCTCCTGGGGTTTCTTCCTCTCGACGGATTTCCTTCTTGCTTCCTCAGGTGTCAAGCCCTGTTCGCGGAAGCGAAGGTACTATCTTACTCCTGCCCCGCTGAGGCCCCTTCTCAGCAGATTGTCGATACCTCCAGGCTTGCCTGGAGGTGGCAGCGGCATTTATCTCATCCGGTTCTTCGCGGACGATTTTCTGGAGGAAGAACCCTTGTCGGATGCTTGCTCCGCTAGTTCTTCCTCTTTCTTCTGCTTTTCCCTATCTGTCTCCCGAGGTGAGCTCAGTGTTTGAGAGGTGCCAGGACGATCTCGGACGTCCTGGGTTGCGGTAACATCCCGCAATCGTTTTCCTTTTTTAGAGTTCCTATTCATGTTGTTCCCACGAGTAGCTAGGGAACTGGAAGTCAACCACGCTGGATCCCCGCACTCTATTTCTCTGAGGGTTAAGGGTACTCAATAATTTGTATACGTCGCAACATTTTGTCTGGCAATAATTCACGCCCACAGGACCTCTGTTTCGAAATTTCTAAAAAAAGTACCTTTTGTCAGAATACACGTGGCTTGAATTTTTTATGAATATATTTATTCCTCTGAGGCTCTTCAATAATCTGTTGATCTGAGAAGAAGTTCCATTTACGGACATATTTTGGAGATTTCAGTAATTTCAGCCACGAGTATAAATTGAATATTCCACGGACATATTTTGGAGGTTTCAGTAATTTCAACTACGAGAATAAATTGAATATTCCATAAGTAAATGAACATTTGAATCTAATAGAAAAGTTTAGAAACACCATTAGTGACGATGTCCTTAATTCCCAATAACACTTATGTAATATTAATGCTGATTTAGATATTCTACATACTTACCAAGAGGATTGTTTGTTGAATCTTTTGGAAAATTTTGAAATCAACTAATCTTTGAAAGACTAAAACATTTTTTAACGCAATGAACAAATCCATTTCGACTGCCAAAAATACTTCAATTTCTTGAGTTTCTAATGCTTTCATGTAAATGTGTTTTTCTGCTGTGGTCCCCAACGTAAGAGTCTCTATCAAAATTCCCCTAGATTGTTAACTTGTTTCGGTTGTCCTCCTATATATTACCTTAATTCTGAAGTTGCTCATCCACAAGTTGGTCACAATTTTCAAGGGACGTCTTGTCTTGTCTTTAGGCTGTGCCAAGTCTATGGCTTGACCGGGCACATACGTTTAGTATGAAGTCTGATGACCATCAGTCTGACCAACTATAGCTGTTTGGGAATGTCGGGCACGTTTCGAACCTGCCCAAAAAGTTACCACGTTACCTTGTGATGGGAGTCCAGTCAGCCATTTACCATTATATGATATCACCACTGTGGTCGAACGAATGACTTGACTCAGCCTCAGTGACGAGTTATTCAGTGACATTATGAAGATGATACATTTCATGATGTTTTTTCATTTTCGGATGTCTATCGGCGCCTACTAATGAGGAAATGTAGCTATTCTAATTACCAATTGGGACACAGGGCCCCCTGTTAGAAAACCTGTTATAATACGTTTAAATTTTTAAAAAATCTTTGAAACTCCAATTCCAATTTGATTCCAATCTGTCTTTTTTTTCACATGAGTACTAGCATGTATAACCATTGATATCCTATTGTTTCTTTGTTCTTTGTAGAATAATTTCTATCAGCTGATGATGGATAGTCATAGATCCGGAACATGTTTCCTCCTCATTTATAATTTGATGATATGGAACGTTGTGGAGACGACTTGGAGTATTTTTGCTATATGAACTACTTCACTCCACTTTGAGACAATATGGACCTATTTCAAATTCCATACATTTTAGCTCATTGAGTTCTATACTGTAATAGATTTTTTGTTTTGTTTTGAAAAATTGAGAGAGTTTTGCGGTTTGAAATCGTGAAGACATTGTAAGTATACTATTATATGTATTGACGTAAATATCGTTATTTCAGGTGGGGATGATAGTATGTTTTTGAAATTCGATAAAAGGGTGGGAAATCAACCGGTGTCTAGGAACAGAAGTCATGGAGCTGGTGTAACTTCAATCCATTCAAATAAATCCAAAGAGTTTATTGTTGCCACTGGAAGGTAAGCTTCAATAAAATTTCTTGAATTCATTTTGATGTAAATTGTTCCGTTCATGGTTAAGCTTTCCAGGAAAATATTCTGAAAAGACCTTAATCCACATCATTTATTTATCCATTTATTTATTGACATACAAACCCAAATTAGAAAAATAATACATATCTATAGATGTACAATGAATAAACATCTCTATATACAGGGCGTTCCTTAAAGACATGCTAATATTTGAGGGGGTGATTTCAAAAAGAAAACTTCATATGAACGTATGTCCTAAAAGTCATAACTTTTGAGATACGGCGTTATGAAGTTTTGAAAAATATTCAGTTTTTTTATGATTACTAAGACAATATTGTATACATCTGTATGAAATTTGGTACACGTCTTTTATGCATCAAGGTGCATGTTCTGATGTACGATGACTTTCATTTTCTCTACCAGTGGTATCGTTTATGGAAAATTATTGTTTATATCTCACTGAAAAGTGAGCAACGACGAAAAATGTTCAAATTCCATGCAATGCTATAAAATTATTTACAAAAAACATCCATAACAAAGATACAGGATATTTTGTGCAATGATTCATCGTGATTTGCTGACATTTGTCAGCGGCGTTTCTTTATTGAAACTATTTAAGATGGCATACTATGGAAAATTTCAGATCCGGACTTGGAAAAAGTTCATGTTTTATTGTTTTATCGAAAAAGAGACCGAGCGCGGCTAATAAACCCGCACTGCTAACAAATACGAATCCACCGCCATGTATGCAATGGGCTGCTACCTAGATGTTTGTGTCTCCTTATCCTCACATCAGAGTGTTCAAAGTGTCAGTTGAGATTATTTAGATTTCACAACAATATTTTTATAATCATAGTCCTCTTACCTCAGAATATCAGTTGATATCCATACCTATCCATCCTTGGAACTTATATTCGGTTTATCATAGATAACTATCACTCATTGTCTAAATTGTAGTTTGCTCATCTATATACTACGAAATTTTGCGGCGCTGTCACGTTCATATCTTGAATCAATTCCTATTCTTCATTTTATGTAATGAAATTATAATTATTATAGTCGTGAGTTTGACACATGTCGTTATCATATTATGTAAGCTATTTCATTTCAGTGTCATGATCTATTCATATCGAAATTAAGAAGATATTTCATTCGAAGAACCTCTCGAATTTTCGATTTATTGGCAGCAGTTCCACAGAGGTCCTTAGCATGTAATGTCTTTTCCGCAGATGATTTGAGCAAACCAAATCTCTCGTTTTAGCTAGGTACTCTGAGGTAGGCACTTCTGTTTCTCAATGAGTGTGGCTGTAAATGTTCAAATTATTTCTCAGTATGCAATTTGTCCAATATTTAAACAGAGAATTTGAATTATACTCAGAATTTTCAATACCGTGTAAAAACAATATTTCAGGAAACGATCAGTCTTTTTCAAAATTATTTCCGCTGAATAATTTTCGCGAAAGTAGACTTCTCACTAATCATCACTAATTTCAGATAAAAATCCCTACTAGAAACAATCCAAAAATACATATATCTCACCATTCAAGAAACAATTAACAATCGCTGACGACACAGTTGCAGTGCCCCTGTGTTTTATTTGAGAGTACATTTCATTTGCTCTCTTGTTCATTTCATAAATCCCAATAATTAATAGACGTATTTTTTTCAGTTACGATGAATATGTTCGTATTTGGGATACCAGAAACATGAAATCAGAGATGAGTTCCATTAAAATGCCTGGCACTCTTTGGAGGCTGAAATGGGACCCGTTCCTCCAAACCCATTTGTTGGCAGCTTGCATGCTAGGTGGAGTACATATTCTGAATGTCCAAGATATCGAACGAATGAAGATTGTAGGAAGCTATTATGAACACAAAAATATTGCCTATGGTGCTGATTGGTGCTACTCAAATAAAGAGTTTTGTGATAATTTTGATGGTCCTGGAAGTTCTATTCTTGGAACATGTTCATTTTATGATCATTTGTTATGTATTTCCAAATTTGATGGAATTGATGTAAAATGAAAATATTTGTTCTAATCGGTACATATACTTTGGTTATAATTTATAATGATGAACAGTGGCAACAACAATAAATCTGAGAAATTGATTTTCTAGATCTAATGAATGTTTCGAACCTTCAATGAGAAGAATAACTTGAATGGATAATTCATTGAGGAGCTCTAAATAAATATAAATTCAACTTTCCGAAAATTAAAATTTATATACCTATTCGAACACTGGTAACTGGTATTGGAGCCCTGGAAGAGAAGGCGGTATGGAGGGTACTATCATCCGCGAAGCTGTGTACTGGACATGAAGTTACTTCCAACATATCGTTGATATGGAGTAGAAATAGTTTTGGTCCTAGAATTGATCCTTGCGGAACACCAGCGTTTATGATAAAAGAGAGTCAGATGAAGCTCCGTCGACTACTACATGGAGAGAACTTTGAGAAAACTAGCTAGCAGAGAACATAGCTGGGGAGGCAAGCCATAAGATTAAATCTTGGCGTGGAGTCCGTGGTGCCAGACTCGATCGAATGCCTTGGAGATATCAAGTGCCACGGCTAAGGTTTCACCATATTTTTCAATAGATTGCTGCCATATAATATGTGAGATGTAAGCGAGCAGGTCACCAGTGGATCTCTGATGATAGAAGCCGTATTGCCTATCGTTGATAATACCTTAATGTTCCAGGTATTTCATGAGCTCGATGTTGATAGCTTTCTCCATGATCTTTGAAATAATAGATACCAGTGCGATCGGTCTGTAAATGCTAGGTAGGGTCTTTCTGCCTTTTTTAGGAACTATGGTAGTTCTCTTGAAATTTTCCAGTAGTTGAACAACTTGCAGAGAACAGGTGTTAGTTCGGGAGCACATTTCTTGAGAACAATCAGTGGGCTTCCGTCGGAGCCACAAGCTTTGTTGGTGTTAAGACCCAATACCCAATAAAATCTTCCTTATATTACGTTGGCGAAAGGTGATTTCGGGCATATGACTGTCAATTGACGTTATGTTTGCAGGTTGTTTTCCCGATGAATTCAGAATGGAATTTCCAGCAAATAAATGCGCAAAAACGTTGGCTTTCCCCTGGACAGTTGTGGCTAGTGTTCCATATTCCTTGGTTAGAAGAGGAAACGAGTTGGAAATGAAGTTTCTTCCTACAGCGAAGGACCAAAATGAACGGGATCCGTTAGGACATTCAACAAGTTTTGATCTTATTTTGGCATTATGAGCATCCTTTGATAATCGAATTGTCTCATTGCATATGCCTCGACATATTCTGCTCTAGTCTCAGGGCCTGGATTTTTCTGCCATCGATGGAATGCTGCCTGTTTGGAAGCGACAGCTCTAGAGCAGTTTTTACTGAACCAGGCCTTATGGGAAGTTGTTCTCCTTGCAGTGTTCGGTATCTAGGTTTGTATCCCCAACATGATGATTTCAGAAATTGGCCGAACTGTAATGCCACATGAGACGGGTAGGAATTGTAGTGCTGGATGGTACATGGAAAGAGCAGGTTGTGCATGGAGATGAGGGTGTGGTCTGAGTTTCCAAGTGGGACACAAACTTCTATTCTATATGGACCAAGATTGATGGTGAGAAAAAGGTCTAGTGTATTGGCAGACTGGTTGTTGACATCTGGAATGCGGGTTGGTAGTTCGACTAGTTGTTCTAGACCATGAGTTATGGCGAAGGCCTCAGTTTGACGACCTGCATCATCTGTTTTGTTAGAGAATTTGAGCCAGGCTGCGTTGTGTACATTGAAGTCTTCCATGATTATGGTTTCAGCTCCTGAATGAAGTCTAGTTTGAGTGATAAAAACTCAAAGAGGTTGTTATACTCATTATCATTAGGCGATATGTGAAGGCAGCAGACAAATTTGGTCAGTTTGGTATCGACTAGCTTGAACCACGTCACATCAAAGTCTTTCGGTTCCAAACTCTCTACACGCTGGCATGAAAGGTTATAGCCTTAGCGTAGAGGCAGACTCCACCTTTCAACCTGAATCGAAATGGAGTTCGTATCCAGGACAGAGCATGTGGACCTTGTTGGTGGACGAGTTCACTTATTGAGTTTCTGTTAGTGCCAGAATATCTGGTTTTCTGTTTGTAGATGATGGTGGACATCATTGATGTTTTTGTTGAGTCCGCGGATGTTGCAAAAATTAATCTTCAGAGATGAGTCCCCTCGAGTATCTCTCGCTCGGAAATCCGAATGGAGAGGTATTTTACTAGGAGACTTCATCATCTTTATTCATAGAGAAGAGAAATTGGGGAAAAGGGTGGGGGAGACCGGAAAGTATAGACCGGACACTGAAACATGAAGTGATCCATTTCACAGCACATATAGTCGATATGGTGGTATTTCACCGGGCGATGAGACCATCTTCCACCTAAAGTTATCGTTTTATTCGCCTTTTATGACAGGCAGGATTTACCATGAGGGTTTATTCTGAGCACCCCCACTTTATAACATTGTTATATTTGCGGGTTCTTGTAATTTATAAACACATCTTTATAACTTGAATATCTAATGATAAAATATCTTATACAAAATACATACGTCGTACATGTTAAGTTGTCGAGCAGAAAGTGGCTGGAAGTAGGAAGTGCTGTCGCTGTCATTGTCGATAGTCATGTACACAGAACATAGAATAATACATAATGGTTCATTTACAATACAATAATACAAATAACGGAATAACATAAAACTCAGTACATTAATACAGGAATTATGAAATTACCCTTGTACCTATCATACAAAATAAGAGCACATTTGAATATTTGAATAATCTTAGACATCCTCTCGTATGTTTGCCTCGCTGCGACTATCGAACGAGCGAGGTGGAGTTATTGAGTGAGAAAGACTGAATTATTTATCATCGATATCATCCACTTAACGTTATTTGTATTTCTCTAATACCTCTCAGTAGGCATGCAAACAAAGAAAGACAGAAGAACAAGAACAATAATTCCAATAGGTATCCTTTGAAGACCTCTTTGGTGCCAACATTTTCTCATTTTCAAAACATCCCAAAACATGCCCGGAATGTTCCTAGCAAATACAGTTACATCACAGAGATATCGCAGCGATGTAACAATGGTGGCTTGTGATATCGCATTCTTTGTTGCATAGACGTCGCTGCGATGACAGAGGGATGTTATTTTGTCTCACTCAAGTTTCATCCATGCGACGTCGCTGCGATAAGTTCTCTGCGATATAACAGCGATATATTTCATGTAATCTTATTCCGATATGTTAGTTGTGATGGAAGAGCGATGTGTTCAACCCCTAAAAAATGTTTCCATAAGTATGGTGTGATAATTGGTACACCATTGACTTCTAATGGCATCTAATATTGATTATGTATCTTTTCAGCGATGCTATCCTTGGTCCCTACTAGGGTCCCTTGATGTAAATTGACGTATTTGTCAAGCCCAGTCAGCATATCCTTTCGTTGTCAACCTCGAAAGATGTCGAATAGCACTTTATCAAAACTCCTTCATCCATAGAACGGCCAGGCTTTGGAATTCATTGCCTGAGGAAGTATTCCCAACAACATAATCTACAGGAGTTCAAAAAAATTCCAATACCTACCTCCTATCCCTATCCTCCCTAGGAACGCACGATGTTCTTTGAACATTATAGGGATTCCCTTTCGTGCGCTCCAAGCGATAAAAAAATCTTAACAGCTAGGGTACGGACAGATCCTCGCCTCCTCTCACTCTAAAGTGTTTGTGAAACAGTTATATAGTTCCATATTTATTCATTTCAGGGGATAAACCAAAGAATAGTAGGTTCCTCTTTGGATAAACACTAGATTTCTGACATTTGTTATTTTTTTAGGTTATATCGAGGACATTGGCGTATCATACGTAATTTTCACATATAATGTCTCATTCAACTCTACATATTATATCCAAATGATAATGATAATTTTCGAGTTCTTGATTTTTCAACTCCAGCATAATCTCTGTGAGGCAGCGAGCAAATTTTTTTGAAAGTTTAATACGTTTTACCAAATGGGACCCTATCAATAAATGAATTTTAATTTCAGACTAAGCCTTATACCGGGTGGCTACGGAGGTATTGCCTACGGAATATCTCAGTTATTGTATGAAGTAGGTTTGTGAAATTTGGAGCGTCGATATAATGAAGAGCTATAATTTGAGCATATTGACATGTCGAAGTTAACTTCCGGTCTGACCGGAAGTAACATCAACTTTCTTATTTTAAATGAAAACCCTTTTTTTTTTTTTCGCTTTATTCAGCATTCAAATTCCCTTTCTAATGACATATCACAAGTTGGTATCTAACCAGAAACTAGATCAGAAAAAAATTATTATTGAAATTCACCGAGTAGGCCGTGGAAGCAAAATGAAAGCCAAAAATTGAAAAGTTGGCTATGGAAACCATACGTCACTTGATAACAGTTGCTACTACTGTGATATTTTATTTTCATTCGTCGGCGTTATAAAAAGCCGCCAAAAAAATTATTGGAAAAATTGGGAAAAAAACAATACTCTGTAGGTCCATAACTTAAATAGGAACATACAACTTTTTCTTGCCTGTACTATTCAGCATAACCATTCCTTTCTAATGATATAATAGGAAGTCATTTTTCGAAATGAAATACCAAAAAAACCAATTATTATTCTTCAAATAACAAAACAGATTATCGCCATACGCAAAAATAAAATTAAAAATAATATGGAATGATGAATTATATCCTGTAGGTTCTAGGATAAATAGGAACGTACTTGGTCTGTGCCATCGTATGGTTTCCATAGCCAACTTTTCAATTTTTGGCTTTCATTTTGCTTCCACGGCCTACTCGGTGAATTTTAATAATAATTTTTTTCTGATCTAGTTTCTGGTTAGATACCAACTTGTGATATGTCATTAGGAAGGGAATTGAATGCTGAATAAAGCGAAAAGAAAAAAAATGGGGTTTCCATTTACATAAGTTGGTATCTAACCAGAAACTAGATCAGAAAAAAATTATTATTGAAATTCACCGAGTAGGCCGTGGAAGCAAAATAAAAGCCAAAAATTGAAAAGTTGGCTATGGAAACCATACGATGGCACAGACCAAGTACGTTTATGTTCCTATTTATCCTAGAACCTACAGGATATAATTTATCATTCCACATTATTTTTAATTTTATTTTTGCGTATGGCGATAATCTGTTTTGTTATTTGAAGAATAATAATTGGATTTTTTGGAATTTCATTTCAAAAAATGACTTTCTATTATATCATTAGAAAGGAATGGTTATGCTGAATAGTACAGGCAAGAAAAAGTTGGATGTTCCTATTTAAGTTATGGACCTACAGAGTATTGTTTTTTTCCCAATTTTTCCAATATTTTTTTGTCGGCTTTTTATAACGCCGACGAATGAAAATAAAATATCACAGTAGTAGCAACTGTTATCAAGTGACGTATGGTTTCCATAGCCAACTTTTCAATTTTTGGCTTTCATTTTGCTTCCACGGCCTACTCGGTGAATTTCAATAATAATTTTTTTCTGATCTAGTTTCTGGTTAGATACCAACTTGTGATATGTCATTAGAAAGGGAATTGAATGCTGAATAAAGCGAAAAGAAAAAAAATAGGGTTTCCATTCAAAATAAGAAAGTTGATGTTACTTCCGGTCAGACCGGAAGTTAACTTCGACATGTCAATATGCTCAAATTCTAGCTCTTATGTCATTATATCGACGCTCCAAATTTCACAAACCTACTTCATACAATAACTGAGATATTCCGTAGGCAATACTTCCGTAGCCACCCGGTATATGGTTGAGAAATTGTGAAAAATGTTGTGTATATAGGTATTCAAACTAATGTGCTCATATGTCATGTGTGCTGTATATATTCATGTTGGAAATCATTTTTGCAGTTTTTCACAATCACTGAATATTTCCTGAGTGTAGGTATAATTTTTTAAATGGTGGGCATATATGCCTCTTCCTTTAATCCTTCGTTTTAATCAAAACTGTTCCTACCAAAATGCATTCAAGAATTTGTGGAGTGTATAGTGTATATAATTATAGGCACAATGAAAAAGTATAATATGTGATTTCGTTTTACCTCCAATATTTTGCTGATGTATTTACCAATTTTCCCCATTCGGCCACATCAGTTTCCATGTTTCTAAGTTTATTTGCATTTGATGGAAAGCTGACAAATTCAAATTTGCCATACACCTGATTGATACAGTGATGTAGTAGGTTAAGAAGATTAACATAGATCCTGTTTTTTGTTCGTCTTTTCAACTATGTCATCATCGTCTTATACAGTTTTATCATTACTTACATTAATGTGAATCAACCTCAAGAAAGATGTAAGTAAAATTTCCCTTGCTAGAATCAATGTTACCTAATGGAAAATTTTTGTAGTATCCCTGATGATGGAAATATAAGGTTCTGAGACCAAAAATAGGAAGACAAGTGTCAATGAATATGAGTCGAGAAATTTCCCCTAAGGGATGCTACAGTCCCCTGAGAGGGGGCTCCTGAAGATGATATTTCCTGATTATTTCCGAAACGCCAAGTGATAAAATATTGCGATTTGGTACAAGAACTAAACTTTCCATGCCCAATGCGGTAAACATGAAATCATTTCGAAGTTTCATTCAGGAGTGTATAATACAGGGTGGGCGTACCACATTAAATATTGCTCAAACTTTTTCGTATGCATATTTTTTGACAATTCATAATCTCGGATTATGAAAATCCAAACCGTTCCATATTGAAAGGGGCTCTTGTTCCGCATCGATCAGGTGTATCATTTTCGAGTGAAATCGATTTAAAAATATTAATGCACTTACATCAAAGGATGCATGACACCTGTTAAATTTGATGACAAATATGATAACATGTGCGATACAGTGTATAAATAATTATAATATCAAAATATTTAGAACCAGTCCTATATTTTTACAAGAATGTTTGCAAATCTGCGCAAAATCAACACCTTTTTCAATGTATGACACATAAAAAAATATTTTTGTCATCCTTTTTGTTTTAACATAAGTAAGTATTTGTCATCAAATTTAACAGGTGTCATACAGCCGTTATAATGCATTTCGAAAAAATACTTTATTCCAATTTCCAGTACTGATATACAATAATGAGGATGTATATTATGTGGTTACAGGAAGCAGGAAGAATTTATGTGGATTGAATTATTGAATATTTTGTGGAAAGTCGGGGGGGAGGGGGCAATTAACTTTCCTTAAATGACGCCTATGACCTATGATGCTGACAGCCTCTAGCCACGATGGGGGGAAGGCTAAGTATCGCTAAAGAGAGTAGAAGAAGAAGAAAAAAAACCCTCTAACCTAACATTTGAAATTTGCATTAAAATTTGTTATTCTTTTATAATTTTGAGATCCTAAATAATTGTTTCTATATTTCCATAATTTAATTTCATACATTAGATATCAAATCAACGATGGTTGCTGTAATAAGTGATAGTCAGATAAATAATATAGGAGAGGTGTTGAACAACACATCAAGACCACTGAAAGAAAGATTTCGAGCTCTCTTCACACTAAGAAACATTGGAGGAAGCCAGTCAATTCACTGTATAGAAAAGTGCTTTTCTGATTCATCAGCATTATTAAAACATGAGTTAGCCTACTGTTTGGGACAAATGCAAGATGCAAAAGCAAATCCTATTTTAACCACAGTTTTGAAAGACGTTACTCAAGAACCCATGGTGAGACATGAAGCAGGTGAGATGCATGGTACTAAAACCGAGGTCAGATATAGGGTTCATAAAACATAATACCTACTTACCAAAGTACCAAAAGCAACCTATATATTGGTTTATATAGCAATCATCATCAATATTATTAGAAGAAGTTCTCTTGGAAGTACTTTTGGAATCAGTTAATATTTTCATAAGATTTATAGGTTTTTGAAACCAGTAAATTTTGAGGTTAATTCCATTTTCTCAATGCTCATAGAACTCAGCATAAAACAATGGCAAACTCAGGGGGGCAAGCAACTCTTCATTAGTTTGGTGTCAATGCTGAGTACGAGTACCTAGATGCAACTCCAATAGTATGGGATCAGACTGCAAGATTACCATGTTCATTGAGTATCCAATGAAAATCTAATTTTAACATATTTTCATGGATAGGAGAATATATTAGTACCAGGTTGCCTATGGAAATGTGAGAATATAATTTATTCATCAGTTTAGAACATCAGTACATGTATAACATTCAGTTGTTAGATACATTTATATCATTTTCCACTATGAGAGGGGAGAGATAACACTATAAGCATCCTGAGATGCTTGTGCTGTGTAATGCCTCTTTCCTATGTAGGGGATTCAACATTTACATTGAACAGTAATGCCAATCAATGAGTACTATAGTTGTAAGAAGAACAAACAAAATTCCTGCTAAAAACTTTTTGGCTATAATTTTCTGATTTTATTATAATGTAATATCTTCTCAATATTGATTCCTGCTATTTCCTGTAACAGAAAAAACTATTGAATTTTAGCTCATTTTTGTCTCCCTCTGCTACATGTCTGGAGACAACACAACCTTGAGCTTAAATCTACTTCTTTTTTTCCCTTGTATAATAAATAACTATATACATATACCACAACATTCAATTTTCTTTTACATAAGCAGGGACTGGCCACTAGGAAGAGTTTAATTATGACGGAAGAAACTCTAACTTTCCCACTGGCTAGTAGAGAATTTAAAGCTTGAAGTCGGAAAAATAAAATTATGAACTTTGAATTGGAAATATCAAGTCAAGTTTCAATTCAGGAAATGAAACTCCCAGTTACAGGTTTTTAATCTGAAAATTAAAAGACAACACAAGACAACCGCGCCGTTGTACCTATTATTCATTTTTTGGCCAAAACCAAAATTGGAAAATTCAAAAGTGAGTTGCAACGCAACACCCTCCCCAATTTTGGTAGAGGTGATTTGGCGGAAATGGTGTCAGAATCATTATTTTTCCTTCAAAATCACCATTTTATACTCATATTCTGAAGGAACATATTTTTTTAAATAACTCATTTGGTTGATAGCTATATGGTACTCTAAAGTAGGCATTTTCAAATAAACCCCAACTGAAAAAAAAATCAAGTCGGTCGAAAAAAAGTTTTGTGAGCAATGATTTTGACATTTTGCATTCATTTGAACAGATCAAAACTAAAACCCTGCCGACTGATTTTTATATCGGCGGGGTCAATTGAGGTTTATTCAAAAATTTTGTTTCCTCAAAGTCACCATTTTTCTCTCATATTCTGAAAAAACATATATCTTCTTTTGGAAATAAATTACAATTGACCTTGCCGTAATAAAAATCAAGTCAGCCGGAAAATAAATTGTTTTGTGAGCAATATGAATTGGAATAAATGTTGCTTTCATATTAAAACCGATTAAAACGTGAACCTGAGCCGACTTGATTTTCATTATGGTGGGGTCAGCTCAGATTTATTTTAAAATACTAACTTCAGGTCCTTCAGGATCCCATAGCTTTTGATCTTTTAACCAAATGAAGATGGAAAAACTCTTTGGATGAAAGTTGTTAAAAAAATATGTTATTTCAAAATATGAGAAAAAATGGCAAGATGGCAGGGCAAGATATTTAACTGAACTGGACAAAGGTATTGGAATATTGTTGATCTCCATATTTACAGGTATCTAAATACCACCGAAAAAATTTAAAGTGTGTTCCTTGTGATATTTTAGGAAATAAAGTTCATAAACTCTTGAACTTGACGTTTCTCTTGCTGACACAATAAAATGATTAGTATGTATGTTGCTAGGCAACACTTTCAGTGTCTAGGAGCTAAAGTTGAAGTTTAACTCCTAGGAACTAAAAGTGTACCGGATGACAGCTGATATAATAGCTGCTTTGAATTAGATATCAATTATTTCAATTGCAGAAAAAATAGAATGTTTCATTCGGATCAAAAGTGACTCTGTTTGACTCACAAAAATGGCGTGCTTGGCTTCTCAGTCGCTCCGCCACGCAAACGCAAAGTCCGACTAGGTATCAAATTTGATCCTAATAAAACAATGTACTATTCTATTTAGGATGAATCAAAGCAATTTTATGAATCCAAAGTTCATATAATCAATCATTCAGTCGTGTAATAAATAAAATGTATTCGAGGTCTAATGGTCTTCAGTACACAATACCATATCCTACGTGTTTTTATGAAAATATCTAATGGGATAGGCGAGGATTTTTTTCTCAGAGATTCTCCAAATGAAACTGCTGATTATTCAAGCGGTGTCCCAGAACAAAGTACCATAAATTCTACAGGGTGAACTAGATTCCAAAATAGGCCGGTTGAAATCAACTTGCCTCTATTAGAAAATGCACCGTTGAAGCCGTGAGAGGGCGATGAAGAACAATTTTATTTCCAGATTTTCTTCAATATTTCGAAATTCTTGCGAGCTACTGCTCTGAAATTCATAGGACAATTCACTTTAGTGAATCTACATGGAAAACATATCATTCCAATTCCATCAATATACAAGGAGTTAGGTATTTCACATAATGTTTGATAAAAATCAATGGAACTTTCTTGGAGTACGGCTCTGAGCACATTTTGATATTTCAAAGAAAGAAAATCAATTATCTCACTTTTTCCTAACGTCAGTTCTTTTAATAATTATCCTTGGTTCCCGAGATAAATGACAAAATTCATTTCGGTGCTCCTCCATACTACTCGTGTATGATGTAAGAATTATCATGTTTTGCTCGTTTCCTCCTCATTTGTGTTGAGTTTTTGACTACAATAATCATGTACCAATTCGCGAGCCCTTCGTCGTATGATTTGGGAGCTGGTCATTCCCAAATTTCAGTTCAGGATTTCTGGAAAAAAACTTTATTCGAGATAAAAGAGAAAAAAAACTTGCGAAACATAATAATCGTCATAATCATAATGAAGTACAGAGGATCACCAGAATGAATTCTGTACGTTAGATATCTCGAAAACCAAGAGAACAAAAACACTGCAGTGAGAAAAAAGTGGGATAATTAATTTTTTTCTGCACCCGACGCAAAAGTTGTCCATTTTGATACCAAAATTAGCTCTTGAATTGACGTTTCTATTACTGACACGAAAATAGGTATGTTGCTAGGCAACATATTTAGTTCCTAGGAGCTAAAGTTGAACTTAAGCTCCTAGGAACTAAAAAGGATGTACTAGACGTCATCAAGAATAAACAACATTGTTACGTTTGGTTATTTGGGTTGGGACGCATACCTGATTTGTTTCCGATTTCGGCAGATTTGGCATTTCATACCCATGCTAGAGATATAAATACACCTTATCATAGTTAAGTATAGGAATTATTAACATCTCAGTTAAGTATTCTTGTTTTGATCAGGAAAGGCTACAAGATTTACATACTTGCTTGATCTGTATTTCATTCGTTATTCTCGGGATGGATAACTTGTTTTTGAATAATCACGGCAAGCAATAGTTTTTTGTCTCAAACAACGATAATGTTGTTGTGGACCACCCAACTGTTGTGGACCACCCAATTTATCTCACCACCCAATTTATCTCACCACCCAATTTAATTTTGAATATTCCCGCAATTATTTTGACAGACGGAAACTGTCATGTCTGACAGTTTCCATATGTCCGTATCCTATTGATGACGAGAGTCCCGTCATCTTCAAGCAAGTGGGCAGGATTGGATAGGGATTCACTCTTGATCAGGGTTAGTTAGGTAGAGGTACCATGTGATGTCTGTAATACCTAATTATATGATTGTCGGAATAAAACGCAAATTATGAAACCGAATTTTATTAGGAAAACGACCAGGTTTTCCACAATGTTTACCTCTATTTGATTAACAAGTCAAACACAGTGTAGTATGGAGAGGAATAAATAATCGCTATTATAATTATTGTTGATATGCTCAATAAGATTACATTTTCCACGTCTTGTTCCTATACCTCTGGCACTGGCGCGGTATTTGCTATTAGAGCACCTGGTCCACACACAAATATATCACTCTGTGGTTGTATTTATGTTGAAACTACAATTCCAACATCCTTGAAAATTGAATGAACCTGATGTGAATGCAGGTAGAATATTCTCACCACACGGATTTTGCATTGATTTTGATTTGTTGCATTGTATACATATGGCACGGCATTGGTGGTAACTTCACATATTTATTTGAGTTAATTGTTTCGGTGGCAGAAAAAATAGCATGTTTCATTCGGATCAAAATTGACTTTGTTTGACTCGCAAATTTTGCTTTCGCTCGGTTTCGCGAAACGCTGGGGTCCAAGATGATTACTCAACTCAGGTACCTAAAAATTGATAAACTCAGAAGCAACTTTATGACCCCCCAGCAATAACGAAAGAATGCATTCCAATTAATGACTAACTTCAGGTCAAATTCTTTGTTGTAAAAGGCCACCGCCACCTGTTACTTCGTTATATTTTAGTTGAACACTTTGTATATAGTTTGGATATGTCATTGAGGTTTGATAGAAAAAAAGATTGTAGGGAAAAATAATAATTTTGAAAGACGTCAGAGTTCTAATTGTACGGGACGAAATAAAAGGTATAATTAAGACCAGACAATTTTTGATTATTCGACGAAAGAGATTTAACATTGGTCCTTCGATTCAAATAACTGGTTCTTTGGAAAATGCAGCCCAGAGAAGAGAATTTGAAGAAATTCACCAGTACCCGGAGAACAGCAGGTACTCACGGTAATCTTGACAACGATTTTCAATGGCCACCAAATTTTGGAAATATGTCAAGAAGAGAAGTCAATGTGACAAGAATGAATGATAATACGATACCTCAGCCAAACCAGGGTGTAAATATTATGAATATGAACAATCAGGATGAAAACCCAGAGGAAGAGGAGTCACTTAGCCAGACTGACAAAGCGAACGTAACTCCAAAATCCAAACCTGACAATGATAACTTGGATAAGTCATCTGTTTGTTCAAAAAAGACAAAAAACTCTGTGAGTAGTAGTTTTACTGTGCACAGAAAAAGACATGCCCTAGAGGTCGAGAAGTTAAGACAGGCCATCGAAATGAAAAAACTTGAAAATGAACTCAAATTGCTGGAACTTGAGAACGAAGTACGTGAAACAGAATTAATGGAACAAGACGAAACTTTATCAGTGAAAAGCAGGTTACCTCAAGACCAGTGTGGAAGAAATACCATACAATGGGTAAACAGTATCCCTGAAAATAATTCCGGTTGTCAACAAGAAGCAAAGAGGACAGAAATTATGCAAAATAATTCTGAAAACACTGAAATCAGACAGCTCTGTGAAACTATAAGTGAAGCTATAAAATCAGTTTCCTCCGTGCCAAGACAAGATAGATTCATAGCCAGGCAGGTGGTGGAAAAAGATTTCAGTTACTTTGATGGAAACCCCGAGGAATGGCCCACGTTCATCAATCAATTTAAACGAATTTCTACATTATGTGAATATTCGCCAGAAGAAAAAATCATCAAACTTCAAAAGTGTCTCCGAGGTGAGGCTAGACTGGCAGTCTCAGGCATGTTGACCACCTCGGCGAATATTGATTTGATATTGGAGACCCTTCAAATGCGCTTCGGACGTCCAGACCAAATTATTGATGGATTAATCACCAAGACAAAAATGTTACCATTCGTCAGAGAACATAATATGGACTCACTGATTCAGTTTTCAAACAATCTTAACTGTCTTGTGGCAACAATCAAGTCTCTTGAATATTATGAACACCTTCAAAATCCTCAACTTTTGCGTGACCTGATTCAAAAACTGCCCGATTCTTTGAAACTACAGTGGGGTGAGAAAATCATGCACAGCAGTATACGAGCAAATCTCGAAGATTTTTCGGTGAACTTTTCAAGAAATCCTAAGGTTGAATCAAAAGTTAAACAGACATTTCCACTACAAAAAAGACATGAAAGTAACTTGGTTTCAACAGACAAAGGAGAAAATGTAGAATATTGTAGATACTGCAGATCTAGAGGACATCTAATCACAAATTGTTCAAAAATGAAGTCTGACGAAGTGGATACACGATGGGATGTAGTGACAAAGCTCAAGTTATGCTTTTCGTGCCTTCGAAACAACCATCAAACGACCAGATGCCGATCCAAGCAACAGTGTGGAATAAATTGTTGCAGACGAAACCATCATCATATTCTCCACAAAGACCCTCAGCCTGCGGAAAAACAAAATGCTGGCGACTCCCTTTCGACACCCAGTACAAGTCAGAAACATCAGGAAAATATCCTAGCCATCGGACATGGCTCTGGCAATGTTCTTCTTCGGATGGTGAAGGTGAAACTTTATGGGGAGAATACAATGATCGAAACTGTTGCTCTTTGTGATGAAGGTTCGAGTATTACATTGATTGACAAAGCCCTGACCAAAAAGCTACATCTAAAAGGGAAATCACAACCTTTATGCATGCAGTGGACGAATAATATGACTTCTAGACATGAGAATTCGATTTGTGTGAACCTAGAAATATCTGGAGCTTACAAGGATGCCAAAATCTTTCCCATGCGGAATGTAAGGAGTGTTGAGAACTTATCTCTACCAACTCAAACCATTCGGACGACTGACTGGGAAAGATACCCATATCTTGGAGGAATTCCATTCAGTGAAATCGACGAACAGCCTATGATATTACTTGGACAAGATAATATCCACTTGACAGTCGCCAGGAAAGTAGTACAGGATGATGAAGACTTCACATCTCCTATAGCTACCAAGACCAAGCTCGGATGGATTCTCCATGGTAAGGCAATGGCGAATGAGTCCAAGTTATATTCATTCCACATTTGTGACAGTGAGATCTCAGACGAAAATCTTCATGAGTTGGTAAAGCAATCTTTCGCGACAGACGCCTTTGGAACAATTCCTTTTCCTAATCTACTCACGAAAAATGAAAACAGAGCGATGAAAATCATGGAAAAGACAGCTAAACGCCTTGATGATCGATTCGAAATAGGACTATTGTGGAGAGAAGACAATTTACAATTACCAGAGAGTAAATCGACATCAATTCAACGTCTCAGATGTATTGAAAGACAAATGCAGCGTAACTACGAATTCAAGGCTCGGTACTGCGAAAAAATCACCAGTTATGTGGAGAAGGGATACGCCCGGAAGTTGTCTTCCGAAGAAGCAGCAATGGAAGGTCCCAGAAACTGGTATTTGCCCCATTTCGGAGTTGTCAATCCGAAGAAACCTGGCAAATTCCGTATGGTGTTTGACGCAGCATCCAAGTCACACGGAGTCAGCCTCAACGATAACCTACTAAGTGGCCCGGACTTGTTACAATCCCTTATTGAAGTGCTGATGAAATTCCGTCTTCGGAAAATTGCATTCAGCAGTGACGTCCGTGAAATGTTTCACCAGGTACGCATCATAAAGGACGACCAAAGCTCCCAGAGATTTTTATGGCGGAATGGAGATCCAGAAAGACAGTTAGATATCTATGAGATGCAAGTCATGACGTTTGGGGCTACATGCTCACCCACCTGTGCTCAATTCATAAAAAATCTGAATGCAAATCAACTTACCGACCGAAGAGAGATCCTTGAAGCAATAATAAAAAAGCATTTTGTAGACGATTACCTGGACTGTACGGACACTATTGAAGAGGCTCTCGATATTATATTCGAGGTGAAACGAATCCAGAAACTAGGTGGTTTCGAATTGGTGAACTGGATTTCTAACAGCAAGCATCTCATGGAAAAACTCTCTCAGAATGAAGATATATACAAAGAGTTGAATCTGGACTGTGATAGCAAAACTCAGCAAATTTTGGGACTCTCGTGGAATTCAAAATTGGACACATTCTGCTTCAAATTAGAAAAACTGAGAGGATCTGACGATGACCTCAACAGACCGACAAAAAGACAGGTATTGAAGACGGCTATGTCCATTTTTGACCCCCTTGGACTCATTGTGAACTTCACCATCAAAGCCCGAATCCTCATTCAGGATATTTGGCGATCTGGTATTGGATGGGACGATCACATAGACGAAGACTTGAACCGAACTTGGATTTTATGGAAGAAAGATCTGGAAAAAATCGAGAATCTCTCCATTGCTCGATGCTACTCTTCAAGAATTCCTGAAGCAGAAAAATTGGAGCTACACGTGTTCTGCGACGCCAGTAAAAAAGCCTTTGCTACTGCGGCTTACTTCAGGACATTAACCGTCGAAACAGTGGATATAACACTCGTTATGGCACGTGCTAGAGTTGCTCCGACGAAACCAATCTCGATACCTAGACTAGAACTTCAAGCCGCTGTTATGGGAAGCCGACTAGCCAAATCCATCAAAGAAACCATGGAGACAAGAATCGACCGATTATATTTATGGACTGACTCGACTACGGTTCTTTATTGGATACGGGGTGATGCTAGAAAACTTGGACAATTTGAAGCCCATCGCATCGGCGAAATTCAAGAGATCACAAATGTAAACGATTGGTACTGGGTTCCATCGAAATTGAATGCTGCAGATATCGCAACCAGATCATATGATTCAGACGAAAAAATCGACTTCGAGACATGGTTCAAAGGTCCCGCATTCCTTTATGATAGAGATGAAGAGCTTTGGCCGAAGAAATATCAAGACAAGGTAATTGATGAAAATGAAGACATTGAATTCGTTGACATAGCTGTAGAAGAGACTTCATATCTACCAGATATCAACAGATTTTCGAAATTGTCCCGACTTCTGAGAACGACTGCCTGGGTTCTCAGATTCACCAAGACCAGAGTAAGAAAATTGAATGACAAATTTCAAAAATGTTTGACACCAACGGAAATAGACAATTCTAAACTGCTATGGATTAAGAAATGCCAAGAAAACTGTTTTCATGAAGAAATACAGTGCCTCCTGAAGAATAAGTTGTTGAAGAACCACAGTCGTTTGAAGAAACTTTCTCCAACAATTGATGATCGAGGAATATTGATTCTCAGTGGTAGAACTGACCTTGCACCAGACATGGAACCATGTACGAAACGGCCAATCATTCTTCCTAAAAAACATAGACTGGTTGATCTACTAATACAAGATTGCCATGAGAGATTCGCCCATCAAGGTGTGGAGACTGTTCTTAATGAAATACGAAGACAATACTGGGTGATAGATGGAAGGAGCGTGGTGAAATCGATTTTCGCAAAATGTCGGAAATGCAGGCTAAACAAGTCGAAACCAATTATACCAGTAATGGGACAACTACCTGTAGAAAGGTTGAAACCTTCAGTGAGACCCTTCACATATACAGGGGTAGACTATTTCGGACCATTGCTGGTAAACATTGGAAGAAGACGTGAGAAAAGATGGGGCGTCATTTTCACATGTCTGACTATACGAGCTGTTCATCTGGAAGTTGCACACTCGTTAACGAAAGTTCCCTTAAAAATCAAAAACGCGCTAGAAAATGAAAATGTTTGTATGAATATGTTCTACATGGGCTAGTGTATCATCCCCTTTAAGGTTTGCACCCAGCTACCAAACACCCTGTATGTTTATTTTGTTAAATATTTTTTAATATAATATTTGTGCAACTTTTTCAATACTTTTCCAATACTTAAGGGTTTTTAACTGTACCTCATTTTTTTGAAGCTTTATTTCTATCATCTCTGTACACCTAAAAGATCAATAAATTATCTATCTATTAAAGATATTCTGGAAATAAAATTGTTCTTCATTGCCCTCTCATGTTTCAACAATACAATTTCGTATAGAGGTGAGTTGATTTCAATCATCCTATTTTGGTCTCTAATTCACCCTGTAGAATTTATGGCACGTTGTTCTGGGACACCTTGTATAAGCCCCCAGTAATGCCGCTTTAATTAATACATTAGTATCATTTTATAATCCCAACAGCAAAGTTTTGGAGACCCAGTAGAATAATTCTGTATAGGTAGTTATACAGCGTGTCTCATTTCAAACGCCCCCCCCCCTCTATATCTCAGCTATCAGTCGTGCGATCTTTACCAAATTTTTGTCGGTATGAATAATCATCAATATGACGAGTTCTTCAGGGACAAACATCATTTTAGACAGTGCCGTGCATTTTTATTGAAATGAATAGGGGTCAGTTTTTCATTAAATCATATTAGGCGTTTTTCCACAGAAAAACTGACCTCATAATAGTATTCTTCATGGTTTCAACTCCACATATGTGGATTCTCATAAGATGCCTATGAAGGGTTTCAGAAAAACAGGCACATCTAAACAGCATCTTTGCGAACGTAATAATTATTTACTCGGAAACGGTGAGTTCAACATAAAAAAGTGTTTCTACTCACATAACTAATATGGCATTTAGCGTGCGGATATGTACCACGCTAAATGATCGATTAATCACGGATTGACGCCCTTTTACACAACTGGCCTGACACATTCAAATTAGAAACAGCAAAAACACATTTGATTGGAACTGCAAAGGACTGGTTTAATGGAAACGCAGGAATAATCAAGACATTTTCTGATTTCAAATTTAAATTTGGTAAAACAACTTGGATTTTGATGAGATCAAAGAGCAAGTGGTAATAGGCTTGGCAAATAAGCAAATAATTCCTGGTTTGCTAGCAGCTGCTCATGTAGATGAAGATGCTCTTCTACATGATATTCATGAATTTGATAGAATCCATTGTCAAGCACAAGGACGGCATTTTCCTGGGAGTTATAAGACATTTTCTAGAAACTCGAATGGATTAAATGAACAAGATTCTTCAAGCAGTTCCGCGCCAGAAAGAGTCGGAAAACAACCAGAGTTTTCGAACTCTAATCCTAGAATAGAAGAAAAGGAAACAAGGAAATTCACCTGCTATAAATGCAAAGGTGAGGGACATCTCCGGAGAGATTGCCCTTCTAAAAACGAACCATCCGATTCAGGCAGCAAAGAAAAAATTACACAATCGCTAATTAATCTGGAGGAAAACTGTAATAATTCTATTGAGAAATTCATACGGGAAATTAAAATTGATAGACATCTCCAAGTAGCAGCTCTCATTGATCCTGGTAGTGCTGTGTGTACCATACGAGAAAGTTTGGTAACTAGCGGACAATTGATCAGTATAGATTCCAGTAGAAAATTGTTTGGTTTTGGACAAGAAAATCCAGTTAATTGTCAAAAGAAGGTTATTGTTGAAATATCCATGGATGATATTGTTGTTGAAAATGTCGATTTATGGGTTGTTCCAGATTTTGCCCAAAATATGGATGTTTTGCTAGGAAGAACTTTTACTGAGTTAAATTGTCTTGCTTATTATAGACTAGGAAATGCGTTGATATTTAAATACGCAAATGAAAACCCGTTTTGCCAGTTGCAGCTTTGCGATAATGATTCCAAACATGTCTGTTCACAGGATGATACAACTATATTGAAAGATACTGTGGGTTTTGTAAACAGTACATGCAATGGGGTTGACTTACAAGTTTCTATAGTGAACAATTCTAGGAAAGACTGTCAAATTATGAAAGGAGATAATCTATTTTGCATTAAAAGAATTGAAATGAATGATGAAAATTCATTCGCAAAACCAAAAGAACCTCTTACAGATGAAATGATCAATGTGGACTCTGATATTTCAAATAGTTGTTTTGAAAAATTGTTGAAGTTGGTGAATGAATTTCGAGACACCTTTGCTTTGAACTTGAAGGAACTTGGTTGTACGAAGGTGGCTCAGATGGACATTATAGATAACAATATTCCCGTTCGAGCAAGACCATACAAAACGACTCCAGACGATCGTATGGAAATTTCTAGAATCGTTCAAGAATGGAAGGATGTTGGGATTGTCAAAGAAACAAGTTCGGCTTATGCGAGTCCAGTTTTCCTTGTAGGCAAGAAGAATGGTGAAAAACGTCTCGTTGTTGATTTCCGTAAACTGAATAAACAAACTATTAAAATGAATTTTCCTATTCCACAGATTGACGAGCAATTCGAAGGATTAAGTGGCTGTTGTTTATTCTCTACTCTGGACTTAGCTAGTGGATACCTTCAAGTTCCTTTATCCGAGAGTGCACAGGAAAAAACAGCTTTCATAACAAATGATGATACTGGGCAATTCACGAGAATGGTTTTTGGATTGAGTAACGCTCCATTTGAATTCGTTCGTATGATGAATCTTGTTTTGAGAGATTTGCGTGGTAAAATATGTATGTGTTATCTTGATGACATACTAGTTCCTGCTAAAGATTGGGATGATATGTTGGATAGACTTCGACTTGTGTTTGAGGCATTCAAGAAAGCGAATCTGACGATGAATATCAAGAAATGCGTTTTTGGCAGTCGACAAGTACCTTATTTAGGATTCATTGTTTCTAAAGAAGGACTACAGCCGGGTGAGAGTAAAATGAAGGCAATTCTTGATTTTCCTAGACCAGCAAATGTCCACGAAATCAGAAGATTCCTCGGTTTGACAGAATTTTTCAGAAGATTTATAGAAAGATATGCTATTATTGCTAAGCCTTTAACAAATTTAACAAAGAAAAATTCTGAATTTATTTGGGATGATGATTCTTCACAAGCTTTTGAATCATTGAAAGAACGATTGATTATGGCACCGGTTTTGAAGCTTTACAATTGCAAGGACAGAACAGAATTACACACCGATGCTAGTGCAGTGGGAATAGCTGGGGTTCTTCTACAAGAAGACGACCAAGGAAAAATGCATTTGGTATATTGTGTTTCGAAAAAAAATACGGATGCGGAACAAAAATATCATTCTCACAAACTGGAACTCATGGCTATTGTTTGGTCCATAGAAAGACTACGAAGTATGTTACTAGGTATTCATTTTACAGTCGTCACTGATTGTCAAGCCTTAGTATACTTGAACTCTAAAAGATCATTAAAACCACAAATAGCACGTTTGGTACGCAACTCTAATGGAATATGATTTTGAAATCAAATATAGGCCTGGTGAGAGAATGGCTCATGTTGATGCCCTTTCTCGAGCACCAGTAGAAGAAAACGACAATCTTTTTGAAGATATGAATGATAAATTCGGAGTTTTCGTTGTTATTGAAGAAGCAGACAAAATTCTTATGATATAAAGAAACGATGAAACCTTGGTCGAATTAATAAACATTTTGAAAAAGAGAACCGATGATATGACTAAAGAAGAAAAGAACAAAAGCAAAAATTATCATTTGGAGAATGGAAGATTATTTAGGTCAGTCAAAATAGGACAGGAGGACAGATGGCTTTATGTTATCCCTAATTCAATGCGAAAATCAATAGTTGTTAAATATCATGATATGGGCGGACACTTTTCGGTGGATAGGACCATGAGCAAGATATTAGAAACATGTTGGTTCAAGAACATGAGAAAATATGTGAGGAGACATATAAATGGATGTTTCGAATGTTTAACTGAAAAAACTCCAGGTGGTAAGAGACCTGGACGACTACATCCTATTCCGCCAACATTCAGGCCTATGGAGAGAATACATTTAGACCATCTCGGACCATTCGTGAAAAGTGAGAAAGGAAATTCATATGTCCTTGCTATCATCGACTCACTTACAAAATTCGTCCAGTTATATGCAGTAAAAACTACAACAGGAAAAGAAACAGTAATGATGTTAAAGAACTTTGTGCAGAAGTTTGGAATTCCAAGAATAGCAGTTACGGACAGAGGATCAGCTTTTACTTGCGGAGTATTCCAGAATTATTGCAAAGAAGCAGGTATACAGCATAATTTGATAGCTAGTCGCTGGGCACAAGCTAATGGTCAAATAGAAGTTATCAACAGGTTCTTACTTCCAGTTATCACCACTACCATGGATGACGAAGAGTCATGGGACAAAAATATTAAAAATGTGGAGAGACATTTGAATAACACAGTGAATGGAACTACGGGTAAAACACCGTTCAAATGTCTTCATGGTTATACACCACGTTATGAAGATGCGAAAATAGCGTATAATATTGCAAAAGAAATGTACCAGGAACCAGAGAAAATTCATGAAGATATAAGAGAAAAAATTGAAGAAAAACAGAAGAAATATAAGGATAGGTATGATTGTAAAAGATTTGAAGAATCTTATGAAGTAGGAGATATTGTCGTGATGAAGAGGGCTCATGTGTCCACTGGACAGCCAACTAAGACACAATCGAAGTACAGAGGACCTCTAGTGATCATTAAAATAATGGGAAATGATATATACAAAGTAGAAAGTCTAAATGTAGAAGAAGGAAATAAGTCTTTTTGTACTAATGCTCATATTTCACAGCTAAAAAGATACAGAAATGCTATTGAGGATGAGGAAATGAATGATGAGAGCAGTGATGAAGAGGATATTTTGGAAGGAACACCAATATTAGAAACTGAAATATTGTCTGAAGATCAGTGTGAACCATACGAAACTGAAAACGAATATGAAGAAGATCCGGACTATGTTCCAGACATCATAGAGGAGAAAAGTCCTGGAGAAGAAGAAGCATGTCTGAGACCAACGAGAAACCGGAGAAAGCCCAAGAAATTTGAAGATTTCATTACTGAATGAAGTTTTAGTTTTTTTTATCACTTTCCTTTGTTTCAATTCAACTCGTTTTTGGGGACAAAAACCATAGTCAGGATGGACGAATGGTAACGGTAAAGTGTGCGAGGGTAGGATGTCAGGTTGACGGAAAAAAAAAAGGATTTGTCAGTTACAAAGAAAAACGAAAGATTGTATTTTGCTGAAAAGTTTATTAAAGTTTGATTAGTTCACACTATTGTGTATAATCTGTATCTTCGCTATTCGTGGCACTGTCTATAAAGGGTAGTTATCACTAATAACCCGTTTTTCCTTCCAAATCATGATTTTCCACCTACCGTAGTTGATTTGAAGTCACTATTTATGCGAGACTGAAAATGAAAAAAATGAAGCCAATTCTGTTAATTGGGAATCAGGTGATTTTTTGCATATGGAGGTTCGAAAGCATGAGGAACAATAATATGGAGTTAGATTTCCTGTAAAAAAATGCCTAATATGATTTTAAGAAAAAATCGACCCCTTTTTATTTCAATAAAAACGCACGACACTGTCCAAAATAATGTGCATCTCTGTAAAACTGATCATATTGATGGTTATTTATACCACACCAAATTTGGTTGGAATCGCATGACTAATAACTGAGATATAAAGGGGGTCCGTTTAAAGTGAGACACGCTGTATAACGAAAACATCGATGTTTTAGCGGAAGCATTGGGTGCGATTGGCAGCTTGGAAAGTATAGAAGTACTGGAAAAATATAAAAATGATGAAGTAGTCGAAGTAGCTGAAACATGCGAGCTAGCCATAGAGAGGATAAAATGGCTCCAAAACCATGGAAACCAAGAGAACCAATCACAGAACCCATATAATTCAGTGGACCCAGCACCTCCTAACGATACTCGAAATGTAGAAGAACTGAAATCAGTTTTGCTCAACGATGCTGCCACACTTTTTGAGCGGTACAGAGCAATGTTTTCACTCAGGAACATGGGAACAAATGAAGCAGTCGACGCATTAGGTACAGCTTTGAAGCACGGTAGTGCCTTATTCAGGCATGAAATTGCATTTGTTCTGGGACAACTTCAAAATGAACGTGGCTTCACTTACTTAAGAAATTCTTTAGAAGACGATGAAGAAAATGAAATGGTCAGGCACGAATGTGCTGAAGCGTTAGGAGCTATTGCTACCGAAGACTGTATAAATGTTTTGAACAGGTATCTGCAAGACCCCAAAAGAGTCGTAAAAGAAAGTTGTGAGGTTGCTCTGGATATGTGCGAGTATGAGAATAGTCCGGAATTTCAGTATGCAAATGGTTTGAACAGGACTTGAGGTTTAAGTCTTCCAATTTTCTGAAAATTAATAAAATAATTGTTGCCTGTGTGATAATGAAATTATATTTTATTGATTTGCTCATAACACCTGTTCCCCATTAGATTGAGCTTCCACTGTTGCAGGACTGGATAACAATGCCAAAATGTTATATAGGTACTTTACCTACATTAAATAAATGATATGATGAATCGAATTTCATAAATGATTATTCTCTGAATGATTGGATTTTCTCTATTTCTGATTGTTTATTCAAGTTGTAGGAAAAGATCAGTATCAACATCACGTATTTAATCAGTTTTTAAGCTACAGGGAGTTTGATATTTCAATTTTGTATTAAGTTGGGTATTGCATATCAATTTGATTTGTGTGATTAATTTCGTGAATAATTTGTTTGAGAAACACTCATGAATTTCAAGTTGTAACTCTTGAATTGCTTGATCCAAAGAAGGAATGAATATTTCTTAAGAAACTCATTGAAGAGTATCAGAAACCCGATTACCAACCTCATAAACTGTTCTCTCGAACAAGGCATAGTACCTTCTGCCTTAAAAATATCTACAATGATTCCTATACCAAAAAGGCAGAATTCAAACAAAGCATACGTGATCTTCGCCTCATAAATATGTTGAGTACTATTGACAATATATTAGATAAATATGTTCATATTCAACTAGTAGAATACATTGATCAAAATCATTCTTCAAATGACAATCAGTCTGGTATCAGGAAAAAACACAGTTGTGAAACAGCTGAATTCAGTATGTCATTGACGATTGGAAGAATTTGTTGGATTTTGACTATGTTGTACTAGCGGTTTTTCTTGATTTTCAAAGTGCTTTTGAAACCATTGATAGGAGGTTAATTGAAAAACTGAAGAAAATTGGGTTGACTGGGAGTGTGACAAAAAGTTACATAAGACAAACTAAGTCATCTCCACAAATTAAATTTGTGGAGATGACTTAGTGTGTCTTGTTTATGAATCTATTCACTCCACTTTGAGATACCATGGACTTTTACCATAGATTAACAAAAAGTTAATTTTAATGGCTTTTCATCTGCATCAATATTCATCTTTTTGCGAACGATACACTAATATATGCATTTTCACGTGATCTATATAAATTAATATCTGTAATACAATCTGCGCTCAACTATACATGCCAGAATTCACTAAAAATCAATGTATCAAAAACTAAAATTTTGTTGATCGCAAAGGAAGCAATACAACAAGAGTTGAAAATAAGTAACTATTACTTGAAGATTGGAAATGATTGTAAAGAAAAAGTTGAGAAATTCAAATATTTAGGAGTCATAGTAGATCGTAAACTATCATTCCGAGAACATGTGAACTATATAATATCAAAAATGTATCGTTGAATATTTTATTTGTCTAAATGTTCACACTACCTCTCATTTTTTTCCAAGAAAATTGTCTTCTGAATCAGAATGATTTGAATAGGATACAAAAACTGCAAAACAGAGCAATGCGTATTATATTAGCATGTAATAAGTACACACCCATAAATAAAGGATATGTTGAAAAGTTTAAATTGGCTGCCTATTGAGGATTATTTTGAATTTTTGGTATTGGTATTTGTTTTAAAAATACAAAGAGGTGGATCACCAAATTATTTGGTAAATAAGCTGACTAATAATAAAGAAATGCATCATCATAACTGTTCAATATTTGAGTGGACTGTATTTTCTTAGGCAGGTTCAAATCGCATAGACAATATGAAATTAGATTTTTGATACGAGAAAGCAACTGCACTCACCTGATGATTCCATGCGGTGTATGCAGGTATGGTGTAATAGCCGGCCGGCTGCGGTGTTCCTGGTCAGGATATGATGTAAGGCAGAAATATGATGATTGAAGCTGAAGCAGGTGGTTTTCTAGCAAATTGCTCTTATTGAAAATCCCCGGGGTAGGATACACTTGTAAGCGGTTATAACGATGATCAGCACATGATAAGCATGATGGTAGCAATTTTGTCCTGCTGCGCACAGGTAGACGACACTAATTAACATGCGTGATAATTGGAGTGAGGTGCTTTCTTAGCGCGAAAAAATATTCATACTTGAATAAATGGTTCCATACAATTTTACCCAAGCCAATAATAAAGATTTACTTGAACAATAACACCAGACAAGGTTACAGGAAAGACTGCCAACACTGTCTAAGAAATTTGCCTCCAAGCCTGAGAACATGAATCTGATAACTCCACTGATTCTAGAAAGGACCAATGCTAGACCAAGAAACAAATTTCCAGAAAAGTCGCTGATAACACTACTTCAGGATCTAACCGAAATTCCATAATATTTTTTTTATTTAATGTAAAATATTCTTGTTTTTTTTTTGTTTTTTTTTTCAACAAAAACTGTCTTCACTCTTTAACCAACTCAAAAGGAAAAACATTTCAAGAAGAAGAAATAAAACATATTGGCTGAAGGACTCAGGTCGATGGCCAGTTGATTGTATTGTACATATGATCAATAAAGCACTTTATTATTATTAACACCAGACAAAAAGAACACTTTTTTAATTCATCGAGGAGTAAAAGGTTGGCAAAAAATTCCGTTTTTTTTTAAGGATTGAAACAATATAATGACTTGTCATCTGACGTGAAGAATGCATTTTCCATCAATACATTCAAGACCAAGTTAAAACTGCATTTATTGAAACGAACCAACTCAAACTTTTGAAGATTTTAAATTGTTCATTTATTGTCCTGTATTTTTATTGTACCTTTTGTGTTGGTCTTAAGTTTGTGAATTAAGTGTCTAGATGTTCCTTGTTCTTTTAGATCTGATGACTGTTTTTATATTACATTGACTTGTATATTATCTTTCTACTAAATGAATAAATAAATAAAATAATAACTAGAAAATAATTATATCCATTGAAAACTGCTCAAATGCATTCATCTGTTTTGTAATTGTTATGGAGTATTGACTATAATTCATCACAAAAACTGTAAATTTCAAAATTGAAACTAGAATGCGAAGTTGATGTCTAAACGAATTCCTCATTGCGCGGACCACGATGGTTGTGAAAAACGTGTTGTGTTTTAAACCCTATATATTGTTTGAATATCTTAGAATTATTACAATCTGATTGCAAAAATATTCATTTCACTCACTATACCATCCCAGAACTTGGTGATTCGAAGAGATGAAAGTTGTATTGCATTCAATTCAAGTGTGCTATCGTTGAGCTGAAAACCAGATACCTATAATTGAAGATAACACGTCAACTCAACCAAACAGCAAACTTGGATTGAATTGGATCATATTTTCAATATATTCATCCACTTAATTCGTATTGTATAGGTACCTACCTTTAAACATTTTCCAAATAAGATATGATTATCTATTAATTTTTTTCTTGGGTTCCTAATGGTGATGAGACGAGATCTTAATCTTAAAAATCCAGAGATTTCAATATTTCACCTCCTTGATTTACCCACTGACAGAAAATCGTCTTTTTCTTTCAATATGATATAAATAAAAACTTCTATTCCTATTTTCTTTACACTTATTTCATTTGTTTTCAGTGAAAGTTAGTTTTTATGTAATTAATATCCACAGTTAATTTCAATAAGAAATGGCAATGTAATAAGACATTTACAGCTTGTTCAACAAATGAATCAATTAAATTATTTTTGTATTTCGTGTTGTTTTTGAGAGAGAAAAAAAGTTTCTTCTCGGGACGCCACTGTACAGTGTGTCCAGTTTTCGATGCAAAAATCACAAAAACATTTTAATATAGGACTATGGATTTTTCATGAAAAAAAGTTGCAATTTGAGGAATATTTCTAAAGATTTTTCCATGAAGAGGACAAATACAATATCAACACTAATTAATAACAACCACAAAAGTTAGGTACCTGAATGCAACAAATAATTAGTAATAAAACTTCATGATGTAGAATAAGCACCTGATTGAATATTTACTAAAACAATTGAATTTCGAAATTATTCAGTAACTTATTCATCGAATTGTTCAAATCGATGTACATTTTCCCAAACATAAAATTATCGCACTTTCTCAATACGTAATACAGTAAGAGGCACACAAATCTTGAACAACTTCCTGCAACAACAGAGGCAGTTTTCCAGAAATTACAAAGACATCCTTTAATGATTTTGAATGCATATATAAGACGTATTAAAAAAGTGTGTGAAGGAAAATAGATATGGATTCGAACAATTCAATAAATAAGTTACTGAATAATTTCGAAATTCAATTGTTTTAGTGAATATTTAATCAGGTACTTATTCTCAATTATGAACTTTTTATAACTATTTATTTGTTGCTATCAGGTAACTAAAATTCGTGTTTTGTTTGTTAATTAGTGTTGGTATTGAATTAGTCCTCTTCATGGAAAAATCATAGGAAATATTTCGTCTATTGGAACTTTTTTATATAAAAAATCCATCCAATCCGTTTGAAATTCAATGTTATAGTGATTTTGAAGCATTTTTGGAATTTTCATATTTATACATTATATATCATTTTGAAAAGAAAAAAATAAGGAATTCAATGAGCTGATAAAATGCAGGGTGTTCCATTTGAAAAATCATTAGTTTGAGTCGTATCTGCAAAACCATACCCCGGAAAAAAAATGTGTACGCTACTGGATACTGCGTGAAATTCTGTATGGGTTGAGATTTCAATTTGAAATTTTTGCTATGAAACTTCGTGGATATACAGGGGATCCAAAAATTATAAATTTTCAAAATCGCACTGTATCTCAAAAACGAAAATAGTTATGCATGCAGTAAGGCAATCTTCAGTTTCACAAAACAGTGGCACAGGACTGCGAAAACCGTAAAGTTCTATCTCCAAAGATAACTGAGATATCACGCAAAAGCATCGAAAACTGGACACACTGTACAGTGCATGTACATCCAGATATTAAAATAACACTAACTTGTCCTAAACAGTGCCTACCTCATAAATTTATGTCTTACTTTCTCATGTGTGTTTTTATCAGGTGGGTGAAAAGAACTATAAAAATTAAATGAATATCTATTTATCTGGTACATTTCAATATAAGGGAATTTGATCAATAATCATCAAAATAATTATAAATATACCTACTACATGCTGGGTGTCAACAAATGTATTAGACAAGTCATTACTACTGAAATATTAGTGGTATCAAAATGGTATTGGTAAATGGTATGTGAAGAGGAGAGTTTTGCATATTTTTAATTTTGATTAAAAGCTTTTATTTAACTTGCATTGTATGGATGTATGTATGTATGTTCGGGTGGAATCTTTGAACTCAATTTTGAAGTAGAAATCTTCAACCGATTGAGCTGAAATTTTGTACACACGTTCAGTTTGGATATGGTGGACTATCCAAGATGGCGGAATAGCTATTGTTGATATACTTTTACAATATGGGTATCAAATGAAAAGGATCGTTGAGAGTAACTCGAAAAATGATGTGACGTCATTCTAAATCGAATATGACGGACCATCCAAGATGGCGGAATAGCTATTTTTGATATACTTTTACAATATGGGTATCAAATGAAAAGGCTCGTTGAGAGTTACTTGATAACTAAAAATTAGAAAGTAAATTAAAAGTAAAAAAAAACTGTTTAATAAAAAGCTATATTTAAACGCTCTAAAAAGAAGAAAATAAATTGTTTCTTAATAATTTTAACTATCAACTTATAACCTCATTATACACAATTTATATGATCATAAAAGCTTGTTGCAATGATCAATATTTAATTAAATTGTAATTTTAAAAATTTCATCAGCAGATTTTACATAATTAAATAAGTACTAGTTCATTCACACAAGTGAATCATGCGACAAACTTTTATGATCATATAAATTGTGTATAATGAGGTTATAAGTTGATAGTTAAAATTATTACGAAAAATTGTATTTTCTTCTTTTTAGAGCGTTTAAATGGAAGCTTTTTATTAAAGTTTTTTTTTTACTTTCAATTTATTCATTTTTCGGCCACTTTCGGTTTTACTGGAAAACTGAATGAAGTGTTATCCAGTATTTTTTTTAGTAAGACTCAATGTATATTTTCATTTTTAATCCAAAAGCAAATAAATCAGTATCCTTAGCTTCTTCAAGAAATTTCCCAGAGAAATTCTCTTTTTGAAAAGTGCTTGTCACATAATAGGCAGTTAGACAGGAACATGTAATTTAGCCATAGTTACTGAAACTTTGTGATTTTAATTTTCTGATATTACCTGAGGTCCTTAGATTTGTTTGTCTGATCAAAATGTAACAATATATAGGGTGTTTCATTTAATAACTAACAATTGGAGCTATTTCCAGTGAAACCAGAAGTGACCTGAAAGTAAAAAAACCTGAGGTCCTTAGATTTGTTTGTCTGATATCATGTAGCTGATCAAAATGTAACAATATATAGGGTGTTTCATTTAATAACTCACAATTGGAGCTATTTCCAGTGAAACCAGAAGTGACCTGAAAGTAAAAAAATGCAAAAACCTCTCCCCTCCATGTACCATTCACCCATACCAAATGATATCCCTAATATTCTAGAAGGCCCTTATGTCAAGCATAAAGGTACACCATTAAAATATAAAATGTATATACATAATTGTAAATCAATCACTTGTGAAAACCAAATAATAATAATTTGATTATCACTATTCCATTGAAAAAATTTTGAGGCCATCAGGATCTTCCAAAATATTATGAGAATTCTTTAGATGCTGTTTCAAATAAGATTTATCATTGAATTTTCTTTCACAAGCAAAACAAGCAAATGGCTTCAATCCTGAGTGTGTACGAATATGCCTTGCTAATTTTGACTTATCATAGAACCTTGCATGGCAGATATGACAGGGATGCTTTCTTTCTTTAATAGGTATTTTGGCATTACCAATTCCATGGGTTCTTGTTAGATGAATGTTCAGGCTATTTTTTTGTCTGAATTCTTTTCCACATTGATCACATCTGTACTGCCTATCATTTGAATGGTGATCCATATGTTTCTGTAATTCCTTATTAGTAACAAAGGCTTTGTTGCACAGTGCACAGACAAATTTCTTCTCTCCCAGGTGTCTTCTCAGATGCTGTTCATAGTTGGATCTCTGAGGAAAGCGTTTACCACAAACATGACAAACAAATTTCCACATCATAGGATCAGTGTGCACTATCAAACAATGAGTCCTCAAGTTATCCATGGTTTTGAATGTTTTCTCACATTTATCACATTTGTGATTTCTGTCATCATAATGAAGTGTCTCATGTCTCATAAGATCTCCTTTAGTTATGAAACTGTTTCCACAAATACTGCATATGTTTGTCCTGTTGTTTCCATGATAAAGTTTGTGGTTGTTTAGATTAGTTGAGGTCCTAAATCTCTTGCTGCAAATTTCACAGCTGTATGGTTTCACCAGCTTTTCTTCTACAGAGTGAACAGTCCCATAGTGTTCAATTATTGCTCTGACAAATTTAAATTGTGAATTGCAAATGTCACATGTGAATGTTCTCCCTTTACCCAGAATTTCTTGCTTATGTTTGGATTTTTTGTGGTTAGTATATTCTTGGCTAGAATTGAAGGATTCACCACAAATTCTACAATAAAAAATATGATTTTTATGCTCTTCTATCAAATGTTTATCAAGTGTACTGGAAGATTGGAAAGATTCATCACAAACTTCACAGAAAAATAATGGTACATCATCTTTCTGGCATGATAATTTCTGATGCTTTTGAAGGGAACTCAAATGTTTGTAAAATGTTTTACATTTTGTACACTGGTAGTTAGTTTCCACATTTTTTTTAATACACCTTTTCTTATGTTGGCGTAATATTTTCTTTGTAGAGTAGAATCTTTTACATTTATCACATTGGTGTTCTTTTTCACCCATTCGGGCATGCCTACTCACTCCATCACATATCTCAATATGTTCTTTCAATGAAGCATTCTTTGCAAACTTTCGTCCACAGTTTAAACATTTTTCAGTGCGTTTATACTTCAGAGTAGGAGAATTATGTACAGTTTCAATGTGTTCTATGAGATCAACTTTCTTATTGAAACTCTCGTTGCACTGAAAACATGTGAAAACTTTATGTTCATCTTCATCAGTGACATCAGTGTTATCAAAACCTGATTCCATAGGTGCATCACTTTCACATTCTTCTTCAAATTTGAGATTTGATGATGGGCAGTTTTCATTTGTTGTTTCACTCTTGACATTTTTCAATATATTCAGACAATGCCCCCTGAAGGTACAAGAAACTCTCAGTTCATGTATACAATTTCCACAAATCAAGTAGTTACCATCCCACTCCTATAAAAAAGGCATTCATCATATGTACGCGATTAATCGATTATTTGTCTACATACCACTTCTGGAACAACATACTGAAGTTTCATTGACCATTTTACACCGTTTTCATCAGTATCATGCACTGTATTTATGAAATCAGCAAGATTCAAACAAATTGAACACTGATTAGTAGTCATGACTATTTTATTATGCTTATTTATTTTTTCTCTTCATATCCTCAGTCCTCACATACATGTCTGAATTGAAGAACTTGAAGACTTTATTATAGAATTAGAAAATTATTAAAAATATAATAACCACAATATAACAAAACGCACAAAACAAAGGAATATCATATTTGACAGTTAAGAAAATGTCAATAACGTCATTTGTATTTTCTAAACTAGAGGGATATTTCATTCACATTACCCGTCATGGTTAAAGCTGATAATCTCATTTCATTGTGCTTAACCGTGACGTCATCTTGGGTTTACCATCAACTCCAACGTTGGTAAAGGTGGTTAATGTTAAAGTTGAAGATTTGTTTACGAATTGAAAGATGGGGGATATTATTATACACTCAAATTACAAATAAATAGTGTATGTCGATAATCCCGTTCATCATGGACAAATGTACAAAGATTGCGAAATGGTAGGGTAGGGATTAGGAAAGTAAAATATTTATTTAGGTGGGTTCATGTTTCCAGATGACAAGCTCCTTAAACAATATGTTTTGGGTCTATGGGTCTATATGCACAGAAGAGAACCCTGAGAAACCTATACTATTCTTTGCTATATGGCTCCAACCACGATGTCCATCGTGACTCCAACTATCTCTCCTCATATCCAAACCATGCGATAGAAATTTGATTCAAGAGGTAATAATCTATCCAGGTTCCAAAGGATTGACGATTCCTGAAATGATGACATCTGTTATCTCCTAGAGCAGTGATTGTGGCAATACTCCGATGATTCGATCTCTTTTATCGAATGGAGTAATCTGTCTTTTTATCCTAAAAAAACAGAGGTCAAATCCCAAATCATCCATTATGAATAACATGGTTGCACACAACTTATTTTTTTATTGTTTATTTTTATAGACATGATCAATTAGGTTTGCACAATAACAATAAATTATAGATAAACAACAATTTTTTTCTGCAACCGACACAAAAGTCGTCCATTTTGATACCAAAATTAGCTCTTAAATTGACGTATCAATTACTGACACAAAAATAGGTATGTTGCTAGGCAACATATTTAATTCCTAGGAGCTAAAGTTGAATTTTAGTGCCTAGGAGCTAAAGTTGAACTTTAGCTCCTAGGAACTAAAAAGGATGTACTGGACGTCATCAAGAATAAACAACATTGTGACGGTTGGTTATTTGGGTTGAGACGCATACCTCATTTGTTACCGATTTCAGCAGATTTGGCATTTCATACCCATGCTGGAGATATAAATACACCTTATTATAGTTTAGTATTGGAATTATAAACATCTCAGCTGAGTATTTTTGTTTGATCAGGGAAGCCTTCAAGATTCTAATACTTGCTTGATCTGTATTTCATTCGTTATTCTCGGGATGGATAACTTGTTTTTGAATAATCACGGCAAGCAATAGTTTTTTGTCTCAAACAACGATATTGTTTAGCTTCATTCGATTATCAAGTCAAACACAGTGTAGTATGGAGAGGAATAAATAATCACTATTATCATTGTTGATATGCTCGCTAACCTAACATTTTCCACGTCTTGTTCCTATATAGCTGGCACTGGCGCGGTATTTGCCATTAGAGCACCTGGTCCACACACAAATATGTCACTCTGTGGTTGTATTTATATTGAAACTACAATTTGAACATCCTAGAAAACCTAACCTGCTGTTAATGCAGGTAGAATATTCTCACCACATGGATTATTTGTCAATATTTGTTGCCTTGCATACATATGGCACAGCATTGGTGGTTACTTCACATGTTTATTTGAGTTAAGTGTTTCGGTTGCAGAAAAAATAGCATGTTTCATTCGGATCAAAAGTGACTTTGTTCGACTCGCAAATTTTGCTCTCGCTCGGCTTCGCTGAACGCTCCGCCTCGCAAATGCCAAATTCGCTTGTCAAACAAAGTGTCACTTTTGATCCTAATAAAACAATCTACTATTTTCTCGGATTCAAAATTAAAAAACCTGAGGTTATAACTGAGTAAACTGGGTAAAGTGGAAGGAATAGGAATTCAAAAATGGTTGATGTTGACGTCATTATGACGTAGTTGGCTCCCACCACTTAAACCACTATAACCGGGTTTAACGAGTAATCCCTGAGAGGGATATTTCATTCACATAACCCGTCATGGTTGAAGCTGATAAATCCCATTTCTTTCACTGACTATAACCCTACGTGTTTAACATTGACGTCATTTCCATTTGTACTGGTCAGTACTGTCAGTAGATCCACTGACTCTGCTGAAAATCTGTGTTCCGAAATTTAAAATCATAAATACAGTGCGGTAATACGGAACACGTTTTCATGGTTTTCATCAGTGATCAGCAGCAGTTTATCAGCTGGTGAAATTTGTCAGTCTGTAGTTTCTCGTTTATCTGAACTAGATATTCAGCCTCCTGCTTGATATAAATTTTGAAAATTAAATATTTAACATGGAAGAGCAATCGATTCTTGTAGCCTCTAGTTTCTACGATTGTTGACGATGACGATTCAAGCTCGAGTGATGAAGAATGAGATCAGACCAGATTGAGACTTGAATGATTCATGGAAAACGTAATATGGCATTAATTATGATGGATTCAGGTGTAGTTAGTTATTCATTTAGCCAATGCTGCTTCTTCTTCCATTACCTCCTACTACTTCATACTCCATATTATTCTCAGCGTTTATTATTTCTATAACAGGTATTTTCTGAAATTGAAAATGATAACATTAACACCGGAAATGTTACATTCCTTCCCCCTCTAAAATAATGACAGTTCACAGAAGCCACCCACACTACCTTCTGGTTTATTTTGAGTTCATTGCCTTCTGATGCTCAGCAATTTCAGCAGAATGTTGAGTCAAAATATTTTTGGAATAGATAGTATGTCTGCTCAGTCCCTTGTAGCCATCTTATCTGCTCACAAGCATCTGCCACTTTCAGTTAATTTTTTGATTTCGGAATGAAAAATCAGCAGATTCAGTACTGTCAGTTGAATTCAGAATATAGCCTTTATAAATAGAGGGTATGTTCCGTAAATCCTGGATATTTTGGTTAGCAGTTTTCCTTTCCGTAAATATGAAATGTTTGGTTAGTTCCTGAATAAAAAGGATTATTTTCAGAACTCTGTTGCTGAAAAAGCGGTAGATTCATTGTCACCAGAACTCGAGTCACTGCTGAAAATCTGTGTTCCGAAATATAAAATGAAATATACAGTGCTGTGATTCGGAACACGTTTTCATGGTTTTCATCAGTAATCAGCAGCAGTTGATCAGCTGGTGTTTAAATATTATTCTCAGCGTCAATTATTTTAATAACAGGTATTTTTTGATTATTATGAATTTATTATTGATATGACAAGGTCAAATGTTTGAAGAACGTAAATAAATGTGAAATTCCTTCTCCCCCTAAAATAATGACAGTTCACTGAAGCCACACTACCATTCGATAGTCAGCAATTCCAGCAGAATATTGAGTCGAAATATTTGGAATGAATAGTATTTCTGCTCACAAGTATCTGTCAAATTTAGTGAATTTTTTTGATTCGGAATGAAAAATCAGTAGATTTACTACTGTCAGTTGAATTCGGAATATAGCCTATATAACATTGGTTTAAGTGAATAAAAGAATAAGACATATATCATATATTCTGCTCTTTGTCTTCTCAATTTCCCTAGTAGCATCTGCTGATTGTCAGATACGATTTTAGAGGTTAGATTCAATCATAGCCATAGATGGAATATTGAAATCAGGTATAATAAACACCAACTTCAATTTGCACTTCTCGCAGTACGGCAGTTATTGAAATGAAAAGAATGCATGTATCAAAATATACAAATACACACGTATAGATACATTTATAGCTAGTTTGGTCGGTATTAAAAGCATTCAATGATACATCGTTTCGTTCTCAATTTTTCAATTTCATTACGTACTTTCGCAATAAATTCCTCTTTCTCCATGATAGTTCTCTCAATCTTGTAATCTTCTGTTTAGAAATATGGGCCTAAAATATAGTTCCAATCTCATCTACTCTGTTATAAATTTCAATCTACCTCACAAATGTTGCTGGCCATATTTTTTGACAAAAATAACATACCTTCTTTTCAATTTCTGACAAGTTTCGCGCGTTTTTAGCGACATCATCAAAATACTGTTACCAACGTTCACCAAATCCATTTTTCTCTGACGACATCGATACTGAATGAGCTTCTAGAGTTCATCGTTCAAAATGTCGTTGGTCAATGTATCGTTAAAGTAACGATATCGTATTCTAACGATAAGTTACTGAATAGACCCCTAGTAAGTGAACAAAACCGAACCGGAAGTGCATACCTGTGAGCTAGGCTGAGTTGGCAATTTTCTGTTCCATTTATTTTGTGCAGCACGCACGTCGCAAACGTGTTGTCAATCATCACTCATTTTGTCAAAAGCACCAGATACAAAATCAAAAACAGTGTAGTGATATGATTCCTCATAAAAAATATCAACTGTTATTTTTGAAACAGCCCTTCTGAATTTCAATAGAATAGAATAGAATAGAATAGAATAGAATAGAATAGAATAGAATAGAATAGAATAGAATAGAATAGAATAGAATAGAATAGAATAGAATAGAATAGAATAGAATAGAATAGAATAGAATAGAATGAATGAATCGAATCGAATCGAATCGAATCGAATCGAATCGAATCGAATCGAATCGAATCGAATCGAATCGAATCGAATGGAATGGAATGGAATGGAATGGAATGGAATGGAATGGAATGGAATGGAATGGAATGGAATGGAATGGAATGGAATGGAATGGAATGGAATGGAATGGAATGGAATGGAATGGAATGGAATGGAATGGAATGGAATGGAATGGAATGGAATGGAATGGAATGGAATGGAATGGAATGGAATGGAATGGAATGGAATGGAATGGAATGGAATGGAATGGAATGGAATGGAATGGAATGGAATGGAATGGAATGGAATGGAATGGAATGGAATGGAATGGAATGGAATGGAATGGAATGGAATGGAATGGAATGGAATGGAATGGAATGGAATGGAATGGAATGGAATGGAATGGAATGGAATGGAATGGAATGGAATGGAATGGAATGGAATGGAATGGAATGGAATGGAATGGAATGGAATGGAATGGAATGGAATGGAATGGAATGGAATGGAATGGAATGGAATGGAATGGAATGGAATGGAATGGAATGGAATGGAATGGAATGGAATGGAATGGAATGGAATGGAATGGAATGGAATGGAATGGAATGGAATGGAATGGAATGGAATGGAATGGAATGGAATGGAATGGAATGGAATGGAATGGAATGGAATGGAATGGAATGGAATGGAATGGAATGGAATGGAATGGAATGGAATGGAATGGAATGGAATGGAATGGAATGGAATGGAATGGAATGGAATGGAATGGAATGGAATGGAATGGAATGGAATGGAATGGAATGGAATGGAATGGAATGGAATGGAATGGAATGGAATGGAATGGAATGGAATGGAATGGAATGGAATGGAATGGAATGGAATGGAATGGAATGGAATGGAATGGAATGGAATGGAATGGAATGGAATGGAATGGAATGGAATGGAATGGAATGGAATGGAATGGAATGGAATGGAATGGAATGGAATGGAATGGAATGGAATGGAATGGAATGGAATGGAATGGAATGGAATGGAATGGAATGGAATGGAATGGAATGGAATGGAATGGAATGGAATGGAATGGAATGGAATGGAATGGAATGGAATGGAATGGAATGGAATGGAATGGAATGGAATGGAATGGAATGGAATGGAATGGAATGGAATGGAATGGAATGGAATGGAATGGAATGGAATGGAATGGAATGGAATGGAATGGAATGGAATGGAATGGAATGGAATGGAATGGAATGGAATGGAATGGAATGGAATGGAATGGAATGGAATGGAATGGAATGGAATGGAATGGAATGGAATGGAATGGAATGGAATGGAATGGAATGGAATGGAATGGAATGGAATGGAATGGAATGGAATGGAATGGAATGGAATGGAATGGAATGGAATGGAATGGAATGGGATGGGATGGGATGGGATGGGATGGGATGGGATGGGATGGGATGGAATGGAATGGAATGGAATGGAATGGAATGGAATGGAATGGAATGGAATGGAATGGAATGGAATGGAATGGAATGGAATGGAATGGAATGGAATGGAATGGAATGGAATGGAATGGAATGGAATGGAATGGAATGGAATGGAATGGAATGGAATGGAATAGAATAGAATAGAATAGAATAGAATAGAATAGAATATTTGGTGTTATTAAACATTAAGTATGATGAATGTCAATTTATCATACACCCAAAAACACAAATATACTTATAAAATAGATGAAATAAATAAAAAATAGGAGTCACACAATAATAACAAATAATTAATTAAAAATTTCAATGTCCTGAAACAGGTCAACTACATTTTCGAGGGGGACATCTTTCTAAAATATTTTCAGCCCTGCGGCGTTGCCGCTTCTAAAGAAAAGAAGCAACAACTTTGTTATTTCAAATGGAACACCTTGTATTTTATTGCATTTTTAGATTCTCCCCGAAGAGCTGATTTCATCAATGCATCACACTTGGGGTCTAGCTGTAATGGTTTCAGGGATATAAAGTGTTCAAAATCGAGATTTTTCAACTTTGACATTTTTTTGTGTCGAAACTATTCATTATTGGTCGAAACGGCTCTCATGTCCCTATCTCAACATGTGATTTACTATCTACTGACATTTATTTGAAACAAATACAGGGTGGTTCAAGATTCAGAATTCTGATCACCCTGTATCTGTTCCAATTAAATGTCAGTAGATAGTAAATCACAAGTTTAGATAGGGACATGAGAGCCGTTTCGACCAATAATGAATAGTTTCGACACAAAAAAATGTCAAAGTTGAAAAATCTCGATTTTGAACACTTTATATCCCTGAAACCATTACAGCTAGACCCCAAGTGTGATGCATTGATGAAATCAGCTCTTCGGGGAGAATCTAAAAATGCAATAAAATACAAGGTGTTCCATTTGAAATAACAAAGTTGTTGCTTCTTTTCTTTAGAAGCGGCAACGCCGCAGGGCTGAAAATATTTTAGAAAGATGTCCCCCTCGAAAATGTAGTTGACCTGTTTCAGTTTTTTTTGATAATCCGGTTTTGGCGACCTACAGAGCCTCTGTTTCGTTTTCGGTGCCGCACCCTGTATGTACCTTGACGGAATGGTCAAGATCTTGAGATCAATAAATTTTTGTTTGACATCAGCACGGTATCCCAAAAGTTACTAAGTACGCGCACTGCTCTTCTTTGAATGCCAAATACTCTAGACGCATGAGTGGAGTGTCCCCATACTATTATCGCATACGTACAGACTAACTGAAGATTTTTCAAAAGGTAAATACTACTACTCACTTTACTTGCTATATGATTTACATGACAGTCGAACTTTAATGTAGGATCTAGGTATACTCCCAAAAATGTTACCGGTTCTGGGTTTTCATATATATCATTCTGGTATGTCAGAGATAAGTTACCCACGTAACTTATCTCTGGGTATGTGGAGAAGATCATGGATTCAGTTTTGCTTTAATTCAGATTCAATCGTTCCGAGGTGAACCAGTCTGAAGCTTTTGACATTGTGATGGCCATACTAACTTTTAAAGAATCAAAATCTCCCTCAGAGTTGGTGAAAGTTGTATTGTGTTGTGTTGTGGATAGAATCTCAGAAGGAGTCATCGACTTATCTAATAGCGAATTCCATTTGTGAACTCATGCACTGGTTTTGCACCAGTTTTGCACCCACACTACGTTAGTTCCCTCGAAAATGTGAACTGGTGCATGCCCAATGGAATAAAATTAATTGTTGGAGGTTAAATCGAATAAGTTGGTTTGTCTTTGTTTATAGCTTGTCCGCATCCTGATATTCTTTTTTAACTTCAATTAAGAACAAAGTAAATGTTTCGTGGAAATGATTTTGAGTGTTTTTTTTGATAAGTATCTCTTTCATTGAATTTGCAAAATACTATCAACAAAATTATAAATTCTGGGAAGTAATTTCCTCTATTTCCTTGAAACCTCCAACTGTTTTCACATCACTATTTAATGGTAATAATTAAATTGCCACTAACAATTTGGTTTTCAAACTGTTCATATTCAATGTTTTCGCCATGTTCGAAACTGCACTGACTTCGCACCACGACCTATTAGAGCTTGTGCGAGAATTGTTGCACTAAGCTCTAAACTATGTGAACCAGTTTTCCAATGAAATTCATAACCCGACACCAGTTTTACCAATGGAATACAAAATATCGGAAATATTCGGAAAATCTGAAACGAAGTTGTATTTGAATTTGTCGCTCATTCTCAATATACAACAATAATGAAATTTCAACTTGCTGTGTAGCGTTAAAAAATAAAGAACTCTCTGTTGAGTTGATTCATGTCAATTGGCACACTCCATCCCGAAATTTCCGTTTGGTGGGTTTGGTTATTTTTTTTTGAATCTGGTACAATTGACGTATAATTTTGGTACAAAATATTTTTATAATTGTTACGTTGTGGCAACATTGCCCATTCAGTCCATCACTGACATTGAGAACAATGAGAACTGACATGACATCAGTGACATCTGACATCACTCCTTTTCTTCATTCACGCTTGTAATTTACTACAAGAAATTATAAGAAATTTCGAATACACTCAAAAATAAACCAAAAACCAAATATGTCTTCATTGAACGATAGTAACGATGTTTATTCCTCAAATTATGGCAGTACATCTGGAATAGCAGGTATAGAATATGAACTTAACCTCAATTATAAATGTTATGTAAAATCCCAATATTTATTCCAATCAATTTTCAGCAAATTTTAGACCGTTTTCTTCACCTTATCTGAACTATGATCCCGGGTATATTCCTCAGAACCAGCCAGAGTTCATCTTCTTGGATGGGGGCAGCAAGCAGAGAGGCAGGTTTGAACTTGCATTTGGTCAAATTGGAGGATCTTGTATGATAGGAGCAACATTTGGAGGAGCTTCTGGATTCTATAATGGATTGAAAGCTACTACATTAGCTGGACAAACTGGAAAGTTGAGAAGAACACAGTGAGTAAATTCAAAGTAAACTTATCTTTCCAGATTATATGGAGAGAATGACCTTCTGCATTGCACATTTGAGGAACATTACCAATTAGCATTGTTGACTGCAAGTGAATTACTGTGAATTACTACTGTACTTAAAGGCAGGCAGTAAGGAATGGTAGGTACAGTAAACCCCAGAGTAAACCTGAATATCATAATGTTATTCACCAGGTCAGACCTAATTAAACTTGAAGATGATGATAAAATGTGCTGGGATCAACTACAAAATTCGTATAGTAGAACAAATGGTAAAACTGCATTTAGTATGTGATGGTTTTTTTTTTCGGAAATTCTTTTTGGTACTTATGTATTTTTGTCTGCAAAACACAAATTTGACAATGAACATGTGAACAAACCATTATTTATCAAGATATTTCACTATAAAGTCACAAATTTCAGCTTCTTTTCCGCCTGTCATCTGGATTGCATTTAAAACAATTTGCCCTTCTTTTTTCATCATTGGAAAATTTATATCACAATGTAAGACACATTTCTTTCTATTATTGAGTATTGAGTGAACTAGAAATATGATTTTCTTGTGATTTATCCATATATAGTGAAAAGAAGGAAGAATATCATTTGAAATAATGGCCTGTGTAATGTCATTCAAACACATTCAAAAGCAATCTATTGACATTTGACATCTCGTATTTGGATTGACTATTAATTACATGGCTGTCATCTGGTATGCTTGTTCACTAAATATGAAAAACTCCCAATAAAATCATATTTCCTGTTGAATTTTCTGTATTAAAATGTGTCATTGAAGTACATCATGAGTATATAAACTAATATAAAGTGTCCAATGACAAAATAAGAAGAGCAAGTACCTGTAAGTGCATCCAATACAAGGGGTTCTGCTTTTTTTTTGGAAATATCTTGATAAATAGTGATTTGTTCACATTATCATTGTCAATTTCCTGTTTTTCAGACAAAAATACATAAGTACCAAAAAAAATTTCTGAAAAAAAACCATCAAATGCAGTTTTACAGAACAAATACTTATATGAAACTTAAAAAAGAAGGAGCAATCCTTTTGATATTTTTTGCGGACATTCCAAAGTCATCCACACTCAACTGCAATTGTTTGGATCCAGAGCCGGACTGAATTAGTTTACTCAGAAACAACAGAAAATAATGATGATATCAGTAACCTGATTTATATTATCCAAATAGGTGTATGGTTTGTTTTCTTGCCTACTTGTAAGCTACTGAGTGATTTATGAAGTCAAATAGAAGTAATTCAAAATCTGTTATCAAAAAAGGATTGAGGGTTGCCAAATATTTGTGATCTATTTTCCAGAAGACCATTATATTGTGGAATTTAGGAGGAAAATCTCATAAATTATGCTGCCAAGCTGCCAATTCAAACTCCTACAAATTTAATTTAAAAAAATGTTCATTAGTACACTTCATCTTCTCCATCACTAAAATTAGAGCCCTCCTCACTATCATCTGCCAAATCAATAATACATTGATTCTGACTGTTCAGATGGGTAGCACCCAGGTCTGATATTCTTCGAATTTCCAAACTTTATTCACTTTTTCATGCCGATCGGCAGCACTGACATTTTCCACTTATGTGGTTATTTAAGATATATAGAAATTTGGGAATATATTTTTTCTACAGATCATTTCCTCAAGTTGTCTCCAAATTGATTCTATAGGATTAGAAATACAAAAATATGTGGGCAATCTGAGAACTGTATGATAATTTTGTTTGGCAATTTCATCTATAACAACATATACTTTCTTGAACTCTTTGACAGTCAAAACCTCAAGTAATTGGGCTTTGGTGTATTTTCTTCAAAGTATAAATCATGGGTATAGTTAAAAAATCTTCCTATCTATCTATCCTTACAATTAGCACTGTTTGCAACCTTTTCCTCATTACCAAGACTGGATATCACTGGATATCAACTGAATCCGTCCCTGACAATCAAGCCCTCCATATCTCTGCCTTGATCCAGCCCCAGCAGCTTCCTCGCCAATCAGTGTTTATAGTATATTTAGGCTGTAGGAGAGACATGGGCAACTTTATGATTTGAAACCAAAATATCAAATATTCATCACAGTTCACTAGTAGCTACGTCAAGAAGATATATAATTACATTTTCTGTCATGGATTCAAGTGATGAGTGGACAAAGCCAACAATTCAACAAGTGACAAAATACTGAAAACATGTGAGAACACTGGGAAGTAGAAGATATAAGACAAAACAAAATCAAAGTATGAATAGAAAGTAGGAATGTTTAACTGCAATGTTTGTGTTTCATTGATTAGAGGTAAACAGCCGAACACAAACATTTGCTTCCATGGAGATCAGAAGCACTGCAAATATCAATGCCTTTTGCAAAATCAATTAACATTGATTACCATCAGTAAATTGATACTTAACTGAAAAAAAGTGATGTAACCATCCAGTTGACTCAATTGACAGATTATTATAATAATATGAGTAAGTAGATAGAAACAAGGCCTCAGACTACTTCACTTTGTTACAATTTGTGTTGACATCCTTCATGTCAACAGAGAAAACATCCTTTTTGGTTGAAGTTCAACTTCAGCTCCAAGGAACTAAAGTGTGTCCTAGCAACATAGATGAATATTCTCATGCACGACCAGCCTTGAAGTAGCATTTTATCGCCTGGATTTGTGGGCATAAAGAAACGCTCAACGCACTAGGGCGATAAAGGAGTACAGCGGGCGGTAAAGTTTTCTAGTGGGCAGTAAAGTAATTTCACTGTTTTTACAGTAATTTCTAGTAGACTACCATTTGATGTATCTTCGCCAAATTCCATATTGACGTTAAATAAATGTCCAAACTGGTCGTGCATTAAATGTTGTATGTATTTCGGGCATAACTTGATTTGATGGACGTAGGTATATCAATAGTCTACTTACAAGTGGTCCATAAAAGCCTACTTACGCCCTTGATACATAAATAACTATTGTGTCAGTAATAAAAACGTCTACTTCAAGAGCTAGTTTTGGAATTAAAATTGACGAATTTTGAGTCGGTTGCAGAAAAACGGTATTTGATTGATGGGAGATGTATGTTTTTTGAAATTCAAAGGAAAAAGTTTATGAATTAGTTGAGAATCAGGATCATTATTACCTAGTATATTCTTTGGTAAAATTCTGAAAGTAAAATTCGAAATTCTATTCATTTCACTCATAATAAGATATAGATTAGAATATAATAAATGTCATAAGGTTCAAAGAAATTTTTCCATATCTCCCCTACACAAGAGGAGAGAAATGAGCACATGTTGTTTATCAAAGAGACCCACCTGACATAAAAATCACCTCGTTATTTATGTTGTATTTTTTATGTTTCTTATATCTATTTGTTGGACTATATAGTAGAGTAAACATTTGAGAAATACTAAAACATTGCTAAATCACTAATACTAATGTGAGGTTGGTACCTACACTTATGGTAAACACTATAATTTTCAGTTCTGAGTGGATTTGATAGAATTCTTGCTGAAGTTCTAAAGTACCTCATTACATTTTTGAATTATTCCAGTGTGTTGTGGATGATAATAAAATGAAATATATGTGGACTAACATCACAAGCACATATTTTCATTTCGAATGAGTAGTTAGTTCTGGTGAATTGAAAGAGTTGTTGAATATTTCAAGAAAATGTTACAAGTTTCCCTAGCACAAATTTTATTAAACTGATTAATTCTCAGATTAATTGGTATAACCTCAAACATTACCACTGAGTTTTCATGTGGACACCAGGTAAATTTAATATTTTATTTAGTATTATTAGATAAAACTGATGATAATGATGGTTATTCATGCTGGTCCAAATTTGGTAGGAATCCCACAATAAATAGCTGAGATATAGAGGGAGGGCTGTTTGAAATGAGACACACAGTACAAATCTATTTCAGAGGACACTGATTCTAGGTGTGTATGCAGATTTTTCTGCTAGACTCCAAAATACATCTTTCCTCCCTCTACATTTAAAAAAATCTTGGAAATCCTTCCATAAATACAAAATGCAGCATACAGCAGTTATTGACACACTTGAATTCATTTATAATGAAAGGGAGACCAAAAAACTTGTGAGGGGTATAGTCATCGACATCATAAAAGCTTTTGATACTGTTGATCACCAAGTGCTCCTCTCCAAACTCAACTGTATTGGTGTTTGAGACAAATCTCTCCATCTATTTACTGATTATTTGAGTGAAAGATATCAGTATGTAGGTGTTAGAGATAACTTCAGTGACAAATCACTTACAACTATTGGGGTTGCCCGAGGGTCTATATTAGGACCCCTATTGTTTTTGATATACATAAACAACCTCGTTTATTCTGATCTTCATGGGAAGATTACCCTCTATGCAGATGATGCCGTTGTGTTTCACTCTGGGCACTAAGATGACATAGATCACCAAATTGAAAGAGACATAAATATTTTGAAATCTTGGTGTGCTCAAAACTATTTATGCTTGAATGAAAAAAAAATTTGTTATATTAATTTTGGTAACTTCAAACGAACTGATATCACGATAAACAGTTCAATTATTAGAGAAGTTGAGTGTGTAAAATATCTGAGCTCAATTATAGATAACAATCTAAATTTCAAGAAACACCTTTCCTGTGTTATCAATAAACTGACAATGTTTAGTCAATGCTTAAAATTCGTCTCAGAACTACTCAATAATAGAATACAAAAACAACTATACTACTCTTTCGTTTATTCTCATATGTCATATCTCTTAAGTGGGTGGGGAAATGCCTTAAATGCCAGTGACAGAAAATCTTTGCAGATAGCACAGAATAAGGCAATAAAAGTACAGTATATAAGGAAACCGGGAACTAAATTTGGCTAAAGCTATTAAATTTGAATCATCGAAAACTATTCATAAAATAAATAGTAACTACATGAAAACAAAAATCAAACTTATTCCTAATAACCAGTTTCACAATTACTTAACAAGAGCAGCAAACAATTTACCGCCAAATAGATTCAAATCTACCAGAACTCGAAGCTCAATAACTTGCAAAGCTGTTAATTATTATAATAACCTACCAACTGAACTGGGAAATAATGATAGTATAAATCGTTCAGAAAGCAGTTGTTTGATTTCATTCTGAATAATGACCTTATTTGACAATTTGTGTTGTAATAGGCATGTGTTTTATGTGTATTATTTCATGACATATTTTTTTATGTGCTTATCTATTTCTTGTCATGTACTAACTTCTAGAGCAATTATTCAATGTCTTATCAAGAGACCTGCAGAACATCTCTTTCCAAAGACTCGTTCATCCAACGAACAGCGAGGATCTGGAACACATTGCCAAGGGAGGTGTTCCCCGAGGCATATAACCTCCAGAAATTTAAGAGGAACACCGATTCCTACCTCATTTCCCTTGGTTCTCACGATGTTATCTGAACATTACAGGATATTCCTTTTCGTGGAAACCAGAACATAAAAAAAACAGGATTCCTTTTCGTAATTTTTTTTTGAATCTTCTCGAAAATTTTGAATAGAAAATGGTACATTATTCAAATTAACATGAAAGTATAGGTCATTATGTACAGATTAATGCTCGACACACTACGCTTCTTGTTTTCATTATCAATTAGAAACATCATTCAACTTATTTATTCAGGTTAGGTCTATTAATAAGACAGCCTTCAATTATTTTTCGATTGAAAATAAAAACAAGGGTTATAGTGCATCAAGCATTTATCTGTACATAATGACATATACTTTGATGCTAATTTCAAAAAAGTGCAATTTTCTATTGAACATTTTCCGGAAAATTCAAGAGAAAGAATGGAGACTAAATGTGAAGAAACGGTTTTTGACGGTTATCAATTATTTCATCGCATCAAATCTAATCAAAGCTAGATCGCGCCTAGAGAGAGATGAAGAAAACTAACCAATAAAAACAATATACGGAAGAGAGGCTACAAAAAGCAGTCGGCTGATCCAGGGACAATGATAGCAGAATCATTCATATCTTTGTTATTGCTCTAGTAGTTCAATATTGTGAAATACTGTATTATTCCATTTGAAGTAGTAGATATAGCCAAACAATGTGTGAAATTGTGACTATTCGCTGTTTTCAAGGTCATCATCTGACGTTACGATGACGTTAAAACTGGGGGAAAACATGTCTAACTTTCAATCTATGCCAGGAGTTAGGAATGTTTCCCCCGGTTTTTACGTTATCGCCACGTCAGGTAATGACCTTGAAAACCGCGAATTAACCAAGTTGAATTTTCCTAATTATGATGTTATCAATAGTTTGACCTTATTTTTCCCACTGAAACATAATAACTGGGTGAGAATTTACATATTTCAGGTTACTCAATCACATTATGAAAAAAGGTAGTGCCACTGCTAACACATTTGGGTCAGTAGCTGTTATTTACTCTGCCTTCGGAGTATTCTTGTCTTGGGCTAGAGGTACTGATGATGAAATCAACACTGTTGTTGCAGCCACGGCTACCGGATGTTTATATAAATCAACAGGTATGTAAATACTGAAAGCATATGGTTGAATTTTTGAATTTAATTATTTTATTTGTGATTGATTCTGAAACCATCTCTGTGTAGATGTATTTTAAATTTATCACATATATATATAAAGTTTGACTTGCACTTCATGCATCTTCTTTTCACTTTTTCAAGATGGTCAACTATCATATCATTGACTCTATGAAATCTCACTCTACGATATTCTACGAACATTATAGGAATTTCCTTTCGTGCGCTCCAAGAGATAAAAAACTAGGGATAGGTTCTGAACAAGGTCTTCCCGTAGTACTCCTATTCATAGAAGCATCATCACTCTCTAAGACGAACTAATTTCTTCATCTGCACAATCATAAGCATATCTCTGTTTGTTCTTCACATTCATACATACAATTCATACATACAATTTCTCGAATAATTTATGCTGAGAATTCTTTATCGAAAAATGCTATGGTGGTTTTTCCAAGGCTGCCAGAAGATCTAAGACTAGCTATAAGGAGATTTTCTGTTCTCTGTTTTTGTCTCACCATATGAAATGAACATGAAGAAGTATCTATCAGATGAGCATAAACAACATAGCTTTGATCCAAATCGCACTAGTATTTCTATTATATAGTAGTTTACCTAACAAGTGCGGAAAGTGCCATCTGCAATCGCGTGCGGAAAAGTCACTTTACGCACGTGTTAGGTACACTATTTTTTCTACTAGCGTGCGGAAAAAACCCAAGTGTTAACATGAAGAAACATTTATTATTAAATACTTTTATGAAGATAAATTTCTTCTTTCAAGGAAATTTTTGCCTTTTTTGGTCTTAATCCAATGTTTTCTTTTTTTATATATGCCGTGACCTTAAAAAACTTGCTCAAATCGAGTTTTTTTTAGTTTGATTACACTTTTTAACATTGAGTACCTGGACCAAAGAGTGTTTGGCTTGCATGTTTTGGAAATTTCAGCGAAATAAGCCAAAAAAACGTCTTCTTTGAAACTTTTGATTCCCTTATTCTGGCACCAGTTTTCAAACAAATTATATTCCTTTTCATACCTGTGACGGGATTTTGATGGTAGTAGATCCAAGTTTGCAGTTCTAGCCGCTTCCAAAACTGAGTGCGGAAAAGTGACTCTTTCAACACTGAAATGAGTGCGGAAAAGTGAACTCTTCCGCACGCTAGTAGAAAAAACATTTTACGCAATTCACTATTACATGAAATCAAAATATCACTGTGACTATACGAACCATTGCTACTTTTTTCTGTGCTACCTCGCATACGATTTCCTCACTTTTGGAAAACAACTGAGATATCCTGGAAATAATTGCGTTAATATACATATACGTATTTATTATTTTATTCGTAAGATCAAATTTCATATTCAGAAAAAAAATAAATGAAGAAGGGACTTGGCTCCTTCTCCATTCCTATAGGGTACTTTATGAAAAGCTACACTCACACATCAATATGTCTAGATTTCCAGAAATTGTTCTTTGAATATACTATAACTATATCATAACAGTAATGAGATATAATAGGTATTTTAATCCTACATCGTCGAGTGTTTTTCATAAATCTCTTAGTTGCTGGATGAAGTTATTTGCTAATAAAGGTTCATTGTGATATTTTGCAATAGTATATACCGGGTGTAACAGGATTATGGTACACCACTTTTTCCCCTTTGGTTTTGGAGATAAGTGATAGAAACTTGAAATGATCCATCAACTTGATAAATGTCATGTTTTGACATAAATATGTTTTATTTGCCACTTCCGGTTTCACCGGCAGTAGTATAAACTTTTGATTTTCAAATGGAACACCCTGTATATCTTTCCCTTTTTGGAATTCTGCATAATTTTCTGAATCCAATGATACCACGTAAGTGACATTTCAAACAATATTGATTTTAATTTCAATTTTCATTTCTTCTTCTGAGTGTGCCATGACTATTCTGATCGAGTCTGATCTACTCATATCGACAGGTGTGATGCTAAAAAAAATCGAATCCTATCAAAAATGTCGAATTTCTAGATTTATCACCACATTAAGTTCATCAAAATGGTATAATTTTTCACTTTCGTCATATTATAAAATGATAATAATAACTCATTGTCAGTCCTTATTTTGCAAATGAATTCGTTCCTTTATAAAACGGATTTATTCTCTAGAAAAGTTGCAGATTAAATCTTGCAACAGCGCATAATACTTTGATGCCAGTCCGCACCACACAAAATATTAACAGGCACACCGAAATCTGATCTGATTTTGTGGTTAGGTATGTGTTTGTTCACCAGTTTTACTTGTGTCTATTTTTGATCTCCAGTTATTCGTTAGCTTATGTCTACAGTTTATAGTTGTTTTGTCAGTTAGTTGATCATCGCTATTTTTCATGATAGCTATAAACATCAACAACGACGCCAAAGTGTCTTCTTCTATTTTTTTTATTCGTTTTTTATTCGTTAGCTATTCGCTAGAATTAGAATGTACGTCACAGTTTTCCGCCCCGAAAACTGAAAATTGCTTTATTTTATAGAATAAAAACACTTGGACATTATCGATCGCCATTCTGTACAGCATGGACATAAAACTGAGGAGTTCCGAAATTATTTTATGAAAATTCATCTGAAGGAAACTTCCCCATTTGATTATATGGTACAATTGATTATTTCTGGGCAAAAGTTTTTTACTTTGTTACGATAAACGTCCGGGTCCGGCTTTTCACAAACCCTCAGTAGAAAACTTGAAACGATTTATTCAAACACAAACAGTACAATCTACAATACAGTCAATACACGATACAATCATAATAACTATGTCACTAACCAATATATGTATATCTTGAAGAACAGCTTCATCTTATTCATCTTTTTTTCATAATCGCTTTCTTTCGAAAACTACTCGATCGGGCTTTCTGCCGCAATTAATATCTGACCTAACCTTGCGAGAACTTTTGGCTAACTTCTTTCGTCTTCCGTGTAACAAGCCCAGGCGATGCCGCTGATTCCGAGAAAAGCGGCGCGAGTCTATTTCGCGAATATTCTCATAACAATAATTATGTATATCCATAAAACTGTTTATCTTGTTTCATTCAACATTATGTAATTTTATGCAGTTTTAAATTCAATTGTGTTACCTTAGATACAGTGCGCGCATATAGTATTGAAATATGTTAGTATAGTTCATGCTAAGTCAGTTGGAAAAATACATCACCGCAAGCCGTCGGTCCCTTTGAAAGTTCAAAGAGTGCGGCAGCCCGGCCGACATTCGTTTGATGATCTGTTCAACTGACTTTGCATAAACTTTACCTATCTTTGAAATAGCGTGAATAAAATTGAATTCATAATGTGTCCCGCTTAAGGTATAACCACCATCGTATTGTGGAGTAGAATGAGCGTAGATGGTCTATGATCTGAGTTTGATTTATAATTTATGATTTAGGCATTTATTTTGATAGATTATTTGGGATATTCTCTCCTAGTTTCTACAAAATAAAAATATGAGTATTATGAAACGAGGAGAGAAATTTCCAAATAATATAGCAACATTAATATATCACCTCCTCGATTAACCTACAGACAGTATTAGGCATTTATTTGAAAATTTATTGCACAATATTAAATTTGTTCTCATATACCTGTTTCATCAGAATGTCATCTACAGTGTGGGTCAAATTGAAATCGACTTTATCAAAATCTGATATTTTTATGACAAACTCAATGGTGAAAACCACATATCGATATCTATAATCTTTGAAAAGTGGCTGAAGCTATTTTTTTGGCAAACAATCTTTGTTTTCAGAAAACATCGTGAAAGCATTGAACTAAAGCCCCTTTTCTCAGTATGATTAGGTTCTGGAGAGATTGAATAATGGAACGATGCACCATGAACTACTATATATTTTTATTCACAATAACTCTCTGTTCCTCACCAGTAGGATACATACACTGCCCGATACATATTACGCTTACGAACCACCTCAGCATTGAGTATGTTGTGGAGATTTATCTTCAAACACTAAAATTTGTCTTCATGTACTTATCTAGTTTGAGAATAGAACTTTCTGTGCAAAATATCGACAGATGAGTTTGACGTTATGATATTTTGTTTTTTATTTTTGAAATATTCCAAACATGCGATCCGAAATCCTCTTCTACCACTAGAACTTCAAACTGTTCGTGAGTTTGAAACAAAGCAGATTTATATTGATGGAAATAAATTAGAAATTATATAGTTTGCTTGCTGAATAGTTTCAACCCAGTTGATCAAAATTACATTTGGTCCAACATCATTAATTTCAAGTTGTGGAATGTGTAGTTCCCACAATATTGTTAGTGAAGTATTTTTTATGCATAACCCTAGTAACATTCGTCTCAAAGAACTTCAGATTCATAATTCGAGTTTAATTAATTATTCAGGGTGCATACTGCATATACTATAATATACTCGCACTTGATTGCATATTTGTTACACGAGTATAAAAAAATATTCAGGTTGATTCAAAATTCGATGTAAATATTTTAAGAACAAAATGAGACTTTTTCTTGATATAAATATGTGTCCTAAAATAAACCTCCTCCGAGCTACAGCCTCTGTAAGTTGGGTTTAGAAAAGATGTATACCCAGTTTTGGGGAACTTTGAATAGCATGATCTTGTAGACAATAAAAAATGTAAGAATTCAGTCTCTTGCTTTTCGTTCATACAACTGACCGTTTGGAAGAAAATCGTCATCAACCAAATAGGAAGTCTGGACATTGTTTTCGAACGCAATGGGTTGGCCGCTTGGACGATGCTCTTCTGAAATATCAACAATTCATACAACTGATCGTTTGGAAGAAAATCGTAATCAACCAAATAGGAAGTCTGGACATCGTTTTCGAACGCAATGGGTTGGCCGCTTGGACGATGCTCTTCTGAAATATCAACAATTGTTCCTCCCTTGGCAGTCCCCGCGAGATTAACCCGTCAAGTTGAGGCTTCGCACCCCTTCGTGGTCACTTTGGAGACCTGCAGAACGTCTCTTTCCAAAGACTCGTTCATCCAGAAATTCAAGAAGAACACCAATTCCTACCTTATTTCCCTTGGTTCTCACGAAGTTCTCTGAACATTACAGGATATCCCTTTTCGTGGGAACCAGAACATAAAAAAAAACGGAGGTGATCGATCGTATGTCGGAGCGCATTTGAGACTGCTATTTTAGAGGCGTGCAGTATTGGAATACTTGCACTTTATCCCTTATCACAATTATCACAATTATTTCAGTTACTCCTTTTTGGTTTACCCAATTTTTCTGTTTTTCTCCAAAAGGTAGACTTTAAGGGTTTAAAAGTTAGTTTCCGAAAATCTGCTGCACATTTTTTACCCTTTGCACTAGATACATGATCAACAATGGTCTTATGTTTGGAATGAGAAAATTCCAGAATTAATTTAGATCATCGATAAATTGTAAATACAAAGTGGTATTTTTGTTTGTGAATTGTGGATTTTATCACTTTCTAGCAGTTATTTTTAGAAAAATTTCTAAGCCACATTTGTCAAAATTTTGTTGAAACTTCCTCAAGGCAATAGCTATCTAACTGAGTGCAAATGAAATTAAAAGTGCTTGATACGGGTTTGTTTTTTTAAATGTATGGTATGAAATTGATTTTATCGTGTATAATGAATTGATATCCATCGTATAGGTCGTGGAAAGAAATTCTGAATTGAGAAAACCCAATCACGATTCTGTGATTCGATGTCTGTAAAAACATATGTCCATCGTTCAAGTTTGAATCCCTTGATTGGGTATGGAAGTATTGAAAAGGGATATTCTTAGATATATTATGAACATGAAAAAAATGGATTGGTACATATTAAAAAATACATTTAGAATTCGCATTCTCTATCTGATAAAAATATGAATTTTTTCTCGAATTATATCTATTAAATGAACACAATAAGAATTTGAAATAGAATCTTCTAAAGTTGAGAATTTGCATTCTCTTTCAGATTCCTCGTCAAACTTTGAATTACATTTTTTGAACACCCAATATGAGGATATGAAAATAGAAATCTTCTGAAATTGAGAATTGAAAATCTCTTTCAAATCGGATATATAATATTATGTTTGATGATATAAAAATATAACTTACCAATATATTCAGTATTATGAAAATATCTTTTTCTTGCCAACTTTCTTATTTCAACTATTTATTCTGAAAAAAAACAGATTTTTTTATATATGGTTCCATTTGTAGAAAATAGTTGTCAGTCATTGTCGTTACAGTTGATATTTGTAAAAATAATGGTCAGAGCCTACTCACAGTTTCAGTTAACTCATTTCTTCAGCTTTTTTGTTCTTCAAAATCGTAGAATTGATAACGAAGCTACGGCTTGGAGGATTTTTAGTTAGTCAGCCTGTATATCAATAATAATGTCCCATTATCTAACCCAACTGAATTGGAAGAATAAAGATGAAATGATAGAAGCAAATCATGTTCATTTGAAAACTTGAATAACTATAGCACCTTGAAAACTTGAATAACTAGCACCTATTTCAAATATTGTCACTCGGACTTTTTCTGCTATCAACATTTTCAAGGAAATTTTAGTATAGATTGATCTAGTATGTTACTTGTACTCATGCAAATTTCTTTTGAATTTTTGTATGTCTGCATAATTTAGACAATTTTATTTTTCAGCTGGTCTGAGACGCTGTGGATTAGGAGGAGCAGTAGGCTTTGGTGCATCTGTTCTATATGCCCTTTGGAACTCCAGAGACAAATTATCATCTTTACGGCAGTTCAACCCAGCGTAAGGTATCATTATTTTTGGAGATTATGAACATTTGAAAGGGTCTAATTTTACAGTGTCATATTGAACATCTTGTAGTTATGAAAAATTTGTGGAGTACAATAATTATTGAATTCACTTTAATAATGAAATTTTAGTTTCACAAGATGCTTCATTCGGAATTTTGTTCAATTACAATTCAATATTCAATTATAAGATATCTGGCCATTCATATTTTTTATTTCTCAGAGTAGATTTCCTCAAAGAAAAATGGGAGTTGAATAGTACAAGTTATGTACATTTCGTTTTCTAGCTATTCTGGCTTATGTTAGCAAGAATTATCATAATAATGGAGTATAAAACCTGTTGAATAGTTTGTTTTGCATGAGTTCAACTTTCAACTTCATTATCTTGAGTATATACTTTGTGCTGTGATTTATATAATAGTAGTATGACTTTATAATCATAATGTGAAACTGTTTTGTTTTTCCAATAATAAAATTTATTATATAACATATTTTTTTATTTTGTAGTAACATTACAACATTTTTATCTATGAATGGAACTGACATGTATTGATACTATAATTCACCCTATGTTGAATCATGTAGTGAAAAAAAATTGGATGTCAAGTTTCGATTATTTTTTATTACACAATTTTTGCATGTTTGGGTTTGAAAAAAATCAGAATTGACACAGATTCTTCTTTCTTTCATACTGATTTGTATCAATAGGCTTGTTCAAGAAAAAAATATCAATTTAATAATCGAAACTAAAACTCATTTTTAAACAAATGCCCAAAATTCATTGAAGAAATTGGACCGAACGAAAACGGGACGTGGTTACTTCACACTGCATATTCGATAGGTAAAAGATCGAATCATCTGAGAAATATACACAGGCTCATCACTGACAAAGTACACCGTACTTTCCGTCTCTCTCAGACCACTTCCATTTATGCGTCAGTGGCGCGACAACGACTTGTCAGTATTCCTTGATGTAGAATAGCAATTCATAAATGAACTGACAACGTCGCAGGACATTCGCATTATTCGTTTTAGTACTCGCAGAGATGCCGTCGCGTAAACATCGATCCCTTGGTATTAGGAGTCGAATTCGATGTTGCCATTAGTTTAGTTGATTATTTGAGTGCATTTTATTAATTTGCGATCGGTGCCAGTTTTTGTGTTTTCAAGTACTTGAAATATAAGATATTTTTAATCATGTCCCTGAAAATAATTGAGAATCAAGGTACTATTATACTTAGTCAAGGAATAGTAATGGTGAATTACGTAACCAATTTTATGAAGAAAGAGATGCAGGTAAGAACACACTATTCCTTCAAAAAACTACAGGTGAGTGCATAGCATAATCTCATTTAATTCCTAATCTGTTGTATTTGCCAACATGTTGGAGAATACGAGGAATAAAAAATACAAAGAAAGCACCTTCTTGACGAGTGTAGATCAAATTATCTTTTTATCTTCACTTAATATACGGTCATCAGATGAAAGTGAACAGCGTGGATAGTTCATAGAACGACGATCTGATGTTCGCCTCTTGACTCTGACAGTGAATAAGTTTTTTGTTCAAGATTTCATTGCAATATGAAAGCTCAGTTATGTATGTATAAGTATATACTATTCATAAATTGGTGTTTTTATGACCAAGTGCTCCAACATTTTCTTCCGAGAAGTAGCTGTAAGTCGAGGTTACAAGTGCGATTTTGTGCATGTGGTGTTTGAGTTTGCAGTGGCCAGTGAGGAAACCTACTATAACTCTGAGATGTGCTCTACTGAGTTCTAGTAGTTTGTGAGAGTCCTGTTTGTTCCTTGTACAAGCAATGAATGCTTTGGTAGACTACGCCAATACTCGAGTCTTTTGTTGTCGGCCCAGGATGTTATAACATTCTTGGCAGTGCTATATGCTATACTTACCGATTACCGGTTCTGGCCCAGTGAACGATGATTCGGCTCCCCCTTTTGCTAGGACGTCTGCTGTTTCGTTCCCTTCTATAGGCCCGTGTTACCTGGTATCCAGACTAGGTTAACGTTATTGCGTTGTGCCAGTCGGTTTAAGGTTCCTCTGCAGTTCCATACAAAATGTTCATTGAATGTTGTCAATTTCGAAAGTTGAAACCCCGAATTGAAAATGATTCCTCGATTCTTGTTGGGGCACCCGGCCATTATGATGAAATATGAATGTTTTTCAAATTTACTATACCTCACTGAAATAAAACTAATATATCACATTCGTTTAGTTGAGGGGCGCCGTGGCCGAGTTTGTCTATGCGCTGAAATTCGCTAGACAGCCGTTCACGATGCGATGGTACTGTCGGTTCGAATCCGGCTATCGGCTGAGCATTTTTCATTAAATTGTGTGATTCATGGATGTAATCCTGGCATCACCTCGATGCCCTAGAAGTGGTTCCGTTTCCACAATAAGCTGTAGGTCCCGCTCTTCATAACCCCGCACAAGTTTCGACTTCTTGGGTGTTGGTTCTCAACTTTGAAGTAGCGATTGACAAATAATAAATGTTATTGAAGAAAACTTTATGAAAACGGGCTTACATTGAATTCATTAAATAATATTGAATATCTTTTACAAAAGATTGCCGACACGGTGCCGACAGTCCACGTGGACTGACTAACAGCTGTCAACATCTAAACCAGCCAATTAAGACGGAGTGCAAGTGCGCTCAAGCCAATGAGCGTGCTAAAAGTAGAATACTCATAAAAAACGAGGTAAAAAGTGATCTGAATAAATTGGAAGCCATGAGTGTCTCACTGTGATATTAGGTGTGCGTTTGGTTCTGTTGTGTTTCATTGGAAAATATGGCATTTTTGCGGCCATGGTAGAATGAAATTGCACAAGTTAGTGAGAATGATATCAGATATGAATTTGATAACAAAGACTTGCACACACAAACCCAACAAGTTATTTTGAATATATTTGATTGGCTTAAGATGGAAAATATTCAGCGAACTGATGATGCAATGTAAGAATTGCAGAATTTACGCAAATAAATAAATTTTCCATCTATCGAGTGATCTCTAAAGGAGTTGTTGTGGATCATACAGAAAATAAAAGAAGCGTAAGGGGAAATTGAAAAAAAAGTTATAAAAGTACGCAAGACTTTATACGTAGAACTATTTATGATTTATATAAGGAGAACAGGGTTGCAACATTGGAAGTTATACAGCAAAAACTAGCAGATTATCCAGATTACACTTATACCAGTGTGGAGACATATTGTGTCAAGTTTTAATAAGTAGTGGCTTTGAACACAATGAACTTGATAAGCGCATGGCGATAACTGAATCATCAACGATAGTGGAATGGCGGCAAGATTATTTGCGTCAAATAAGAGACTAGAGATGTTCTAATAGACATATTATTCATCTTGACGAAACATGGTTCGACAGTCATGATGTAGTGAATTACGGTTGGATAGACAAAAGTAAAAATTGCTGTTTAAATGGGCCATGTTCCAAAGAGAAACGCATTATAATAGTACACGCTGGAAGCGAATACGGTTTTGTACCTAATGCGTTATTACTATCTGCTAAAAAAATTGAAGACTGTGCTGCTGATTATCATGCAGATATGACAGTAGACTTATTTGAAAAGTGGTTTAGCGAACAGCTTCTACCTAATATTCCACTACAGTCAGTAATCGTTATGGACAACGCATATCGTATCATTCTCGGCAGCTCCGTGAGATACCGAATAGTAGCAGTAGAAAAGCTGAAATAATTGCATTCATGTCTGAAAACGATATAGCTCTTCCTACGACCAATCGTGGAAAAGGCCCAACGAAAAAAGATATGCTAAGTGCTATGAAAGGTGTAAAGGTACAAAAAACATATTATATTGACGAGCTGTGCAAAGAACGAGGTCATACCATTCTGAGACTACCTCCATTTTTTTTTTCGCCGAGGTGGTTGAAATCTTTTATAGACATCATATGGGTCCAATACCCCATATGATAGTGTGGGAGTCCCCTCCATGGTATACCCACTAAACACTCCACCCCGTTGTAGGCTCCGACGACACTTAGGCCTAGTGGCCCATTGTATCTCACCTACATGCCGTTATCAATTTTACCACATACGACTCATGGTGCCTATTAAGGGCCACTTCAATATGAAATACCCTTCTCGTTCAGGTCCCTGAATATTGCTATTCCGATCCCTGTTCTCGTCTACGAAGAAGGCCAAAAGCTTTCCTTCTCCTACGAGTGACGGGGGAAGGGGTTGGTCCAGCCCTGTGGTGCCCCCTGCACAGGGCTAAGGTTGTTTACTCTGGGATGTCGCCCTGTTTCCCAGAGGCCCCGTTAGCGACACCATTCCTCGGTGCCATCCATCCATCGCCACGGGTTCCCACAGCTTGGATTAGGTTGCCAGAGCCTCGTTGACCAGTCCTCGACCACCTAGACAAACATCAGCAAATCGCCCCATCCCTGCCACAGATGTCCACAAATTGTCCCATCTGGCAGAAGATAGCGAAGATGGTCCCAAAGTGCTTCATCCTGTCAAGCGGCCGCGGCCTGCCTTCCCCACACCACTTGATGGTGAGGTTGGGCTTGGAGGAGAAGAGGAAAATAGAAGTTGGCCAAGAAAGGTCGATAGAAAGATTGAAAACGGAAGAGAGAAGAGGATATCACGCAAGACAACTTGAAGTATGGTGAGTATCTGGCTAGGGTACCTCGGGTTCACCATTCCCGTACTCACAAGTTGTGAGCCCCTAAGGGGACTGCCAGAGCCTCGTTATCAATCCGCGGCCACATAAGCAGATAGACTACCTCCATACTATTGCATATTTAACTCTATAGAGTTGATCTGGGCAAACGTAAAATCAGAATTACGAAAATGTAATCAAACTACAAAATTGAGTAAAGAGGTTGTAGAAAACGTAAAAAAGTTATGGCAGGAGACCACCAAGAGATTTGGAAAAAATTTGTTGAACATGTTATTAAAAAGGAAGACGAGTATGTGGTTTCACCCTCCATCCAATCCATTATTATAATACAACCAAACAATGATTCTAGTTTAGACGAGTTTGACTCTTGATGATTAAAGAACCTTTGAACTAAGTTTGAGTAGGTACCTAGAATAAGTATCTTGTTTCATTTGTTTCTGCAAAGAATTTATTTTTGTTAATGATGGTTTTTGCTTTGAAATTTCGTTTTCCAGAAAAAAATCGAATGGGGTACAAAAAATCTCAGTTCACGACTGCGACTGTTTAAACTGAACGCCCTTTAAGTAAAATTTTTCTTATATAATGAAGAAAAAAATCAAGAATTCTATTAGATTAGCAACATGAAATTTTAGATGAATATAGGTTTTCGTACTGTGGATTTTAAACCTTCTAAGAAAATTGCACTTGATCTAGTTGAGCATGACGTCGTCCAATTTATGATGATTGCCTTTCATCAATACTATTATGTAAATGGAAGCATATTATTATCTACGCCAATGCTGCTCAAAGGATACCGCGTCAAGACTGCGGAACTTGTTCATTCTGCTTCTGCAATTGAAAATGGAAAGACTTTAGTATAGTTTAAGCGAAGTCAATTGAAAAACTTCCGTTTTTAAGGACGATACGAGGATTGTCGATTTGCTTAACATTGGAATAGAAATGAATGAGATATTTTCTACTAAGCTTTCCCCTTATGCAATCTGTTCAGTCAACGTGGACTGGACGAGCGCTGTCATGCTAGAAACAGCGTCTCATTGGTTACTCCAAACTATACTGAATGTTGATTGGTCAGAGTTGCATGGGCGGTCTTCTGTGTGATAAGAATCTTCTAGCCTGCACTAGGCAGTGCGGCCGGTACGGGCTAGGTTGCCGTCATTGGTTCAACTCGAAATTCAGAAAATTATTATTTCAATCATAGTGGTTTGTGTTCAGGAGGCCTTTTCAGGAAGTCAACGCAAAGGGTAATTTTGAATATCTATTCGCGTCTCAAGAACGAGAATCATGATTCTCCAGAAAACCAACTTGTGAAGAGAATACAAGAATTAACTAAAATTTCACATTTCAGGAATAAGTTAAATGAATACGTGTATTATAATTACAAATCGTCAGGTACGTTGTGAAATGTTTTACTAGATTGCGAGTTCAGTCATAAGAAATTAGACAAAAGGATGGTGATTATGGAATCAAGACCCATCGTAGACCATCGGCAAGAATATCTACGTAAGGAATACCGTGAAGCAAATAGACTTATAATCTAGATGAAACGTGGTTCGACACTCATGACGTTGTTCAATACGGTTGGGTAGATGATAGCAAAAACTGTTATGTGAGTGGTCCGAGTTCGAGAGGCAAAAGAATTATAATCCTTCACGCCGGCAATGAAAATTGATTTGTAGACAATGCATTGTTTTTGTCTGTCAAAAATATCAAGCAATCCTCTGTCGATTATCACGAGGATACGACGGCAGAATTATTTGAGAAATGGGCAGAGCAGCAGCTTAAACCAAATATTCCAGAGAATCCAGCAATCGATATGGATGATGCGTCATACCATTCACGTCAACAAACGAAAATACCGAGCACCAACACGAAAAAGGCTGACATTATTCAATCTATGGAGAAAAAACTGAAGAAAGAATTACGGGAAATGATCAGGAAACAAAAACGGAGGAATATATGTAGTCGATGAACTCTTTGGAGCACACGGCCATACTGTCTTACGTTTGCCCCCATCATATTACTGTGTTTTTAACTAACTGCTATCAAAAACAAAGTACGTGAAAATAACCAATCACCGCAATTTAGCGAGTCAGTTTTAACCATCATCGGGACAGTAAATAAAGATTCAAGTCATGACGAGTCCGATAGTGACTAGTGATATATCATCTAGTAGGTATATGTGTACAACAGTTACGAAAACGAATAAGTGGTGTGTTGTGAATCATATTGTGATTATCATAACCAAAGTGTGAAGTTCAGGAAAGCTGACATGTGTAGTGAAATTGTGTAAAGTGTAGGAAAGTGATGAGACATGTAAATTGAAACTGTGGAACTGTACCTACCTAAAAAAAACCTTTCAGAATATAAAATTTATTTGCTGAGAATTTTCATTAGGTCCAATGTTATTCATTCATATTTTATTATTTTGATTATTTTCTTCGTATGATTTTGAACCAATCAGAACAATGTTCAATTGAGTAAGTTACCTTGTATAATCTCAAATAATATACCTGTATATTCATAGCGAGTAACTCTACCAATCAGAAATTCAGAATTGTTGGCATTTTCATAGCACTTATCTTATTCATATTGTTACATACATATCTTGAAGTTCCTTATACTACTGATAATTTTTATCAAGTTCAATGTTTTATTTTTTTTAAATTTTGTTGAGAATTTTGATTAAGTTTATTGTTATGTTCATATTTTATTTTGATTCAGTTTAATTTAATATTCATATTTCGAATGTGGGACGATAGATCTATTGGCGAACACCCACTAAAAACAAGTAACCAGCCATGGGTGCCTCATGGGTGGTCTGGAAACTAAATAATATCCGACAGAATTTTGATTTAGTTTAATTTTATATTCATATTTCAAATGTGGGATGATAGGGCTATTGGCGAACACCCACTAAAACGAGTAACCAGCCATGGGTGCCTCATGGGTGGTCTGGAAACTTACTAATATTCGATACTCTCATGTTCCAAAATGGATGTATAAGTAATTTTCGAACAATCAAAAATCCATTTAAAAAACAGCTTCAATTTGTGTTAACGAAAAAAATATTTTACCCGCCGCTGTGAGCTGCGGCATGTCAAAGGATTGCCGACATGCAGCCAGTTAAAATTTTTTTTGGCTTTTTCAACTGACTTCGTATAGTTTATATATATCACCATCTTTTTGTCTAATTTCTTATGACTGAACTAATTTGTAATTATAATCCGCGTATTCATTCAACTTATCCCTAATATGTGGCAATGTTGGCACCTTATTCTCATTATGAAATCTATATACAATTCGACGAATTACTTCTTTCGAAGCATCATCAAGCTTCCTGAGTTTTTGTCCCACTCTTTTTCGTTTAACTTCATTAATGCTACAACACCTTCGGTTCTTATAACTCTGTATATGGTGGGTATAGCTTATTTTAGTTAATTCATGTATTCTCTTCACAAGTTGGTTTTCTGAATAATCATTATTCTCGTCCTTGAGACGCGAATAGATATTCAAAATAACCCTTTGCGTTTGAACGTGTAAGTCTTTATTGGCAAACTCAGCTTGCTCTTCCTCCGAATCACTCACTTCGTTGACTTCCTGATAATGCCTCCAGAACACAAAACCACTATGATTGAAATAATAATTTTCTGAATTTCGAGTTGAACCAATGAGTACCGCACTGCTTAGCGCAGGCTAGAAGATTCTCATCACACAGAAGACCGCCCATGCAACTCTGACCAATCAACATTCAGTATAGTTTGGAGTAACCAATGAGACGCGGTTTCTAGCGTGACAGCGCTCGTCCAGTCCACGTTGACTGCAAAAGCTCAGTAGAAAATATCTCATTCATTCCTATTCCAATGTTGAGCAAATCGACAAATCCTCGTATCGTCCTTAAAAACGGAAGTTTTTCAGGTGACTTCGCATAAACTATACCTAACGTTTGAAACGCCGAGTCGACTGTGTATATTGCAGGCGCGTATGCAAGGGGGGGTGTTGGAGGTTGTTATTCCCCTTCCCCAGACGATCGAAGAAAATTCAGTTTTTCAATCAAAATTAACATTTACAAAATGAATCTTATTTCATTCAACACTTAACTATAGTCTATTTCTTTCTAGAAACTGAAAAATGCCTGAACTGCAGCGTGCAACTTCGTTTTTCATTTTGACAATGTTAATAATTATGTCATGTTTTCTCAAACTTGCGTTGTCAGAAAAGTATCTAATCTGTGGAAACGTTGCAATTTGAAGAGTCTTCGAGTGGAGAAATTGAAGAAACCATCAACAATAATGTGATTTACCGACTTACAATCAAGCATTTTTGTCGGGTCGAAGTGAACTACATTTATAATTCGATTTTTCTTGCTTTTTGATTGACAACTTCAATGGACTGTATGCTTAAACCTTTTACGTTGTGAAATAAATGTCGTCGTTCTATGAAAATGGTACAATGACAATGAAAAAGTGTACCTATTGAGTATTGACATACATATATGGCGAATGCTCCTGTTTTCATGGTTACAGGAGTCGCATTCGCTTAATGACTAAGCGGGAACAAGGAAGAAAAAATTTTAGAAGACTGAACATGATGCCGCCCACCTTGAACGTAAGCAAAAAAAATATTACAAGATAAAGTTGATATGATTGTTCATGAAGTTCATATAGCTAACATATAAAACAACTTGCACGTATAACACAATACTCTGCTTTTATATTCACTCACTGCACATAGGTAATGGGCAGATTTTGGCGAAACTTCTCTTCAGGTTACCTGCAGAGGTTCTAACTATAGCTACCCCTGTCAGGTGGTCCTTTTTTCCATAAATCAGCTCGACTATTCGTCCTAATGCCCACTTGAGCGAAGGGAGGTTATCTTCTTTCAGCAACACTAAGTCGTCGACCTTGAGGGAGCCATGATTGGTTTTCCATTTGTGTCGCTGTTGGAGTTCGCTGATGTACTCTTGAGACCAGCGCTTCCAAAAATGTTGATGAAGCTGCTGGATACGTTGAAAGTGTGACAGCCTGTTTTCTGGAACTTCAGTCAGGTCTGGATCTGCGATTGGTGTTAAGGCTCTTCCAATTAGGAAGTGCGAGAGCGAGAGGTAGTATATGGTGCCAAATCTGAGGGATCGGAATTCAAGGGAGAAAGAGGACGAGCATTTAGTGTGGCTTCTATTTGAGTAGGGTTTGAAATTGTTCGAATGTAAGAGAAGCATTACTAGCAACTCTCCGTAAGTGATGTTTCACTGATTTTACCCCAGCCTCCCAGAGGCCCCCGAAATGTGGTGAGTATGCGGGTATAAATGACCATGATATTCCCATATTTCTGATTTCGTTAGTCAATTCTTCGCTGTTACTTATCAAAAAATTTACTAATTTTTCAATTTCTGTTTTAGCACCAGTATAGTTGGTGCCGTTGTCAGAATAAATATAGACTGGCTTACCTCTACGGGCTGCAAAACGTCTTAATAATGAAGCAATAAATGCTGCTTTTGAGAGATCAGACACCAACTCTAGGTGAATTGCGCGAGTTGTGAAACATACAAATAAGCTTATGTAACATTTCGATGTTCTTGATCAGAAAAGGACCTGCATAATCACATCCTGTTGTGTGAAAATGTGGAACGGAAATCAGTCGCTTTTCTGGCAAGTTTCCCATGATGGGATGAGTTTAAGTCGGTTTGGCTCTGAAACAACGTGTACGTACACTCACGCACTATTTTTCGCGCAAGATTTCGACCTGCTAGATGCCAATACTTATCACGTATTGAAGTTAGCTGAAGTTGCGGACCCGCATGTAACAATTCAAAATGCTGTTCTCTGAATAACAACTTGGTAAAGGTGTTTGGAAGATAGCAAAATAGGAAATTTCTTATTGTAATCAAGTTGCGAGTTCACTAAAACCTGCCACCACATCGTAGTAATCCATCGTTATCATCGTGTCTAATTTATTTTTTAGTAAATCACGAATTTCATTTCCAAATGATTCAGATAATTTAATGAGGTTTTTGTTTGAGAGATCAATTTCTTCTAATTTCAAAGGCCCTATATATACCTTCCGGTTAGATTTAATCATGGCATTATTTTTCAATCTAAATTTATATCCCATAACTCTAATTAATTTTGTGAATCGAAAGTTTCTATTTTATGAGTATGACCTAACAACTCTACGCGAAGTTCTGGTAGTTCGTAGAGTTATAGTTTGCTGGCAAATGAGGCCAAACTTCTTCATCGCTTTGTAGCCAATCTGGACCATGCCAATAGAAGTCCACGTTTTTTAGCAATTTTGGCATTAGCCCTCGTGACACACAGTCAATTGGGTTTTGTACAGTAGGGACGTGACGCAAAAAGGTTCTATAAGTTAACTCCTGATTAGCAGTGAAAGGTTCCATCCTAAGCCATCCTAACACGATGGTGGAGTCGGTCCAATAGCAGGTAGTAATTTCGGGACTTATTTCCAATAATTCCTTCAATCGTTTCGAGGTTATAGCCAGCAACAGTGCAGCTGATAACTCAAAACGTGGAATAGTTAACTATTTGATGGGTGCCACTTTTGATTTTGAGCAAACTAATCTGACGCTAACCTTTATTATCTTCAGCGTACATACATTGTATGTACGCTGTTATCTTTATCTATTGACTTATCGCCGTAAGCTAATTGAGACGCATCAGAGAATCCATGAATCCATTACCAAAGTAATTGGTAACATAATTTTTGCTATTATAATGCAAGGGCTGAGCAAACCCAGTGGATCAAAGACAGTTGTCCTAATGAGTAATGATATACAGGGTGTTCCATTAAAAAAATTAGTTTCAATCATTTCCATGAGTCCCCGATAGGAAGTTACTTCTGAGCCACCCTGTATGCTGAGACTGAGATACGGTTCATCGGAAGAATACCCAATGGTCTTAGGTTACTATCAGAATTAAAATGTTTTGTGAATTAGCATTGTAAAAATATCGTTGTTTTTCAAGGGTTATAGTCGGTTATACAGGCTGATTCACGGTGGATGGCACATTAGACGTTTCTGGTGAACCAGACAACGAATCATTTTGAAATTTTGATGGAGGGCATATTCGGACATTCTCTAGCCAACTAAAATATTTTCGACAATGCGGTGTTGCTGCTTCTATTAGAAAGCAGTAGCAACTTTGATTTTTCAAACAGAACACTCTGTATTTTATTGCATTTTTAGATTCCCCCTGAAGAGCAGATTTCATCGATGTATCACACTTGGGGTCTAGCGAAAATGATTACAGAGATATAGGGTGTGAAAAATCGACATTTTTCAACTTGAGGAATTTTTTTTGTCGAAACTATTCATTATTGGTCAAAACGGCTCACATGTCCCTATCTCAACTTTTGATCAATTATCTACTAACATTTAATTGAAACAAATACAGGGTGGTGCAGAATTCAGAATCTTGATCACCCGGTATATGTCCCAATTAAATATCAGTAGATAGTTAATCGAAAGTTGAGATAGGGACATGTAAGCCGTTTTGACCAATGATGAATAGATTCGACACAAAAAAATCCTAAAGTTGAAAAATGTCGAATTTTGACACCCTATATCTCTGTAATCATTTCCGCTAGACCCCAAGTGTGATACATCGATGAAATCAGCTCTTCAGGGAGAATCTAAAAATGCAATAAAATACAGAGTGTAAAATCAAAGTTGCTACTGCTTTCTAATAAAAGCGGCAACACCGCTTTGTCGAAAATATTTTAGTTGGCTAGAAAATGTCCGAATATGTCCTCTATTGAATTTTCAAAATGATCCGTTGTCTGGTTATCACCAGAAACGTCTAATGTGCCATCCACCGTGAATCAGCCTGTAGTTGTTGCACAAAAATTCAACAAAATAATATTTATAACGAAAACTGTCAGATTCGCGATAGAAAATAAGCGTACAACACCATCGGAGTTTTTCAAAGCTGTTTACTTCGTTTTCATTGGTTCACATCACTTAACATCTATTTTTGTGCTTTTTGGTCATCCATCAAAACTAACTGCTCAGAAATGTTCAAGCTATCGCCGTCAGGTGGGGCGACGCCGTGTTATTTTCTATCGCGAATAGGGTATTATCAGTAACATTCTAGAGAAATCCTATAAAAATTCCAAAAATGGCATAATATACAAGGTTTTCCATTCGAAATAACAAAGTAGATACTACTTTCTGATATACACGACAACACTGTATTGATAAAAATATCTTAGACGGTTAGAGCATGTCTGATTATCCACGCCTACAAATTTTCTAAACGATCTGTCATTCAGTTCTCCAGATACTTATGTTATGTTTCATCCATCATGAAACACCTTGTGTATGCGGAAAAGCAGAATACCTGAAAATTGGGCTAAGACAGGAAGACCGTGTAAGTATTACAAGAAAACAATTACACAAGAGATTGAAAATCAATCCACTACTTGCAATTGAAAGTCATAAGGCAAGGCCATCTCAAAATATGCTGGGGCCCTTGAGATCACAAGAATTTAGGCCCTTTTTGGGAAGTAAAGATTTTACAAAAAATTTTTTATTATGATCTATTTATTATGGGTAATCAAATAAACAATATATCAATGACATTAATGATATTACAAAAATGATGACGGTGGCGCCGTTAGGTACAGGGCTAGTTTTATTAATGTGAACCCCCCCTCTATCTTTTTTGTTTTCCACCCATTCAAAGAATTTCAAAACTGATTTTATACAATTTTTCGCACAGATTTCACTCATTTTGACAATGATGCAATATCTATTCAAATATACAGGGTATACAGAAATAAATATATTTTTCAAATGAAACGCCCTGTATATTTCAATAAATTTGAATTGCCTAAATCATCCTGATTACAAACATATATATCGAAGGATCTTCATCCATCAAAATATACAGCGCATTCCATATAAAAAAATCAATATATTTCTGTATACCCTGTATATTTGAAGAGATATTGCAATACTCTCTCAATATGATTGAAACCAATATGAAATATCGTGAGAAAATCACTAAAATCAGTTTTGAATCTTCTTGAATGGATAGAAAACAAAGAAGGGGGGTTCACATTAATAAAACTAGCCCTGTACTGTGCTCGAAAAAAAATGTGAGAAATTGTTGGTCCTCCGGGGCCCCCTGAGTTTGGTGGGCCCTGGGCACGGGCCCAGGTCCTACTCTTTCTCACCGGCCGTAGTCTATCACCTCTACCTCGATGCTGACGCCACAGTAGGTTGAGATTTCACATCATTTCATATCGGTGCGTTCGTAAGCAAATTGGTTATAGCTCATTTACTTTAAAAATTAGAAGCACACTCAATCGAGACGAATTGATCCCTGATAGACTACTCAACTTTGAAAAAATAAATTCATTAGGATGAACCAGTACCGCTTTATGATGTAAAGAAATTCAATTTCAATTAAAATCAGGACGTTGTACTACGGAATACTAATTTTTGCCAATTTGGAATCGGTTTAAAATGAAACTGACTGAGTATGTCAAACTAGGAATAGTGAGAAGATTATCGAGCTAACTACAATGAGTCCGAAATAAATTAGAAATAAAGAGCGCGTAAAAATTTGTCTAGTATTATACCTACCTCATTTCCCCTAATTAACGATTTCGCGGTAATTCCCTACAGGTAAAAGGCAATGCACATTTCATTACTCATGTTCCAGTTGTGGGTCTTTTGATATTTTGAAACTATATTGAATAATTATGTATTACATATGAAATATAGCGGGATTCAGTCAAATAATAAGAAAAGAAGAATCATCAGACTTTCCGGATGAATATGAAACTTTCAGCCAATTTTTGAGTTTGTGATATATTTTGTTATAAGTAGGTACATGTTATTTTGTAATATCTGGCTATTTTTTCTCTTTATTAGGTTGAATATCTACAGAATGGATTTCGTTTAGTATTTTGTGTATGAGAACCACTAATTTTTTGTTCCTTTTAATTTTCATACTTTAAAAATGTTATCAAATCAATTCATCTTCATTAATATGATATTATTTCTAAAATATATACGCCATAGCTGAAAATAATAAATTCGCTGCTAAGGTTTTTGCGTAATAAGTTCTACTCGGCTAACGTCATCAAAGTGTGTCCAGATTATCTTTAGACATAAACGCTGCTAAAATCCTATGAGATACAGTGACAGCATATATCCACACAATAGGTTTAGCATGGGGGCCGTCTAAACTTTTTGAACTAGTCTGTAATAATCATCTGAAATCGCCATTTTACTTGAATTGAAATATCGGTTTGTTATTGGCTCTTGGGAATTTTGAAAAAAATTACAGTCAATCTGAAACCATGAGAAGCCTTCGCATGGTTGAATCATTTCTGTGAATTGAATATTGAAATTCTAGCAGCTGTTTAAAAAACGACAATTCTGAATGTAGTCAATTCATTTTGATATGCTATATTTCTTGAACTATCAATCATAAATCAGTGAATATTGATTCATCTCTTGAAAAAGTCTAGTCTGTACATATTTGATCTCTTGACATTTTTTGATAACTGTTACCGTTTTCCCGTTGTACATCAATGAGTTGGGAAACGCAATTTCCAGCGCCTCGATTTTGTCCCTACTGGTGTAACATCACGAAAGCGATGCTCAGGCCCGATGAGATAAAGTAGGACCTGACGGGCCCCGTGTGTCCTTATGGTACAGACGGCATTGCATACAGGAATAGAATTAAACGGTGTCAGTATCATCATAACATGTGTAAAAGTTTCCTCACATGACTACATGAAAAGCGTTCAATTTTGCTGAATAATACTGCAAAAACATTGGAATTAATGGGTCCCTGGTCTATGGCAGTTGACTACTAACTATTGATATGATCAATTTTTTAGAGAAAGTCATCATTTTAGACAGTGCCATGCGATTCCATTGGAATAAAAATGGGTTGATTTTTCATGAAATCATATTAGGCAATTTTTTTACAGGAAAACTAACCTTATAATATTGTTCTTCAACCCCGATATTTTCATGTAATTTCTATGGAGGGTTTTGAAAAAGCACATCTAAACAGCATTGTTGCCAAGGTAAATATTTATTTACTGGGAAAAGGTGAGTTCAACAAAAAAAGTATATCTTGTATTTTCTTTGTAGTGATCCATTATGTTATAATAACTATTATAATCACACTGTAATGTTAGGATATTTTGACAAGGATGAAGTTGAAGGTTCTTTGAAGATAATTAGAATGTCATTCTAAAAGATTAATGAAAGTTATGAAGCTATTACATCTTTCAAAATATAATTTATTTGAAAAAAATTATAATAAAGCTAATCCTGGTAATTTGGAATGAGTTGAATATCTGCATATAGCATTTGAAAGCATGAGGAATTATTCTATTGTTTTCCTTCAAAAATGACTATGATTTCATAAAAAAATCGACTTTTTCTTGTTTGAGAATGGCACTACTGATAGCTGAAATATAGAGGGAAGCTGTTTAAAGTGAGACTGGCTGTATAAAAAACTTATGAAATTTCACAAGGGATGAAATTGCTTTTTGGGTCACTCTATACATATTCAAATTTATCATAATTCTACTGGGCCTACTAATTAGCTCTTCACTCAATTATTTTTATAGTAGGAGTACTTATAGCCATCCTGCATATCTAGCATGCCTGTGGAACTACTCATAAGTCCACCACCTATATCAACTACTTCAAATATCAAAGGTTCAGTAACAACTTTAATATTTTCTGTTTGTTCCAAATCTGCTCCATTCAATAAGTTTATAATTCCATCAGCTTCTTTCTCTATTTTATGATAATCATCTAGTGAGATTTCATCCATTTCATTGAGCAACCCTATAATCAAGTGAAATTTGTTTATCAAGGAGTCCTTTGTTGGGATATCTGGAACAATATTTTGCATCAAAATGTCTGAATCAGTGATGTCATCACATTCTTCCTTAGTTAGGATCTCTGGAACAATATCTTGTTCAGTTCCTTGGTCAGAATCAGTGATGTCATTACATTCTTCAAAGTTTTCTCCTTTTGGCACCTCTTTCAGTTGTTTCCAATTGTAATCTATATTGAAATCTCTTACAATGTTGTGCAAGTCCTTCTTTCTAAGAATTGCCAACCTTTGATTAATATCTTGATTGTTTCTCACTTTATCCTTTATTGTTTTCAGAATATCATTGAAAGATGCCCCTTCTTTTAATTGTCCTTAAAAATGAATCAAAGATATCTCAAAATACTCAGTGAAAAATACAAGATGTGTACCTGCTAATTGGGCCTTTGTTTCTCCATCCAAGGGAATATGTTCTATTTGTAATTCATGTCCCAAATGTGTTTTCCAATATTGTACTTTCACTGAAGAAGGCTGGTTCAAATCTCCTATCATAGTTACTTTCATTCTTGATGGACAGGCTTTGCCTGTCTTAAGTGAACCCTTTGACTTCAAAGACCTTTTATTCTTTCCTTTGGGAACATAAGCATATGAGCGGTGGCAGTTATAAAATGCAATCAAGCTTCCATCAGGACACTTATGTGGGGCAGAATCACGTATATAAAATGAAATTTCTTTTTGTTGTATATTTTCTTTCCATCTTTGAAAACCTAGGAAAGAAAAAATATATGATAATCAAAATTAATTTCAGTTGTGCAACTCACTTTCTAATGAAGTAAACTCATGACCTTCTGTCTGAACTACAATTTTATGTTCAGTAAGAAGATGCTCTCTCAAACTTTCATTATTTCGAAATCTCTTTATACAGGGTTCTTGAGGGCAAAGTAATCTTGAATTATAAGCTTTTGAACAGTCTTTGTCTCTTGTGCTCTTGCGCTTGATAATTTCTTGATTACATTTAGTTTTTGTAACTCGTATTTTATTGTGAAATTTCTTCTCATGCGCATACAAAGTTCTTTTGTAACTGAACTTTGCTGCACATTCATCACACTTCAAGGTTTTGACTTTAGGCACTATTGGAATTTCATTGTGGAACTTCCTTTTATGTAAATACAAAGATCCTCTATGGCTGAACCCTACTGCACACTTATCACACTTCAGTAATTTGGGTACTGTTGAATATTTATTGTGGAATTTTCTTTCATGGGCTAACAAATTCTTTCTATATCCAAATACACTTGGACAATCCTCACACTTTAGTAATTTCATTACAACTTATAAGTTTATAACATGCAAACTGGAAACCTCTCAGACAAGTAGGCAGTAGGTTTTGTCTTTAGCCACTATTAATTCTACATAATAATATATTTATTAATATTTAATTAATTCACTTTTCTTGCCTCTCTAGAGCAATGCAATGCCCTAGAGCAGTGTTGCAAATGTCAAAAAAAAATAAAGTAATAATTTCACTACAGGCAGCTACAGGCATTGGCTACAGGTTCGTCATCTAACGTTGCCAATTTTATGAACAGAGTTTTCGGCGGGAAATTTAAATCTGATTCGCTAATTCGTATAACCATTGTCGGCTAAATATGAGAAAAAATCAAGTTGCCTGGACTGACTGCAACTTGATTTTTTCTCACATTTAGCCGACAATGGTATAACATGAGAAGGACCGAAGGGAGGGTATATTTTGGTAGTATTGAGAGGAAAGATAAATTAAATTAAATTTCTTTTTTCTACTCACATAACTAAAATGACATTTAGCGTATGGCTATGTACCACACTAAATGATCGATTAATCACGGATTAACGAGTGATTTATTCAAAAATTAAACACGTTACCATGGCAACACGATTTCTTAAACACATTACCATGGCAACACAGTTCATTAAACACAGCTTCAATAATTTGAGACATGTCTGGTCTGTCAATTGTATTAACTGTCAACTGTTATTTCCAATATTCTTTTGTATCAGAATTCTTCATTAAAAATATACGCGAAATGAGACGAAAGTGAAATCGAAGAGAATGTTCTGGTACTTGCATATCTCCAAGAAGTTTAAAAATGAAGCATCCATCTTTGAGAACAATTTATTTATACTGCGCTTTGCATGACAACCAATATTACTTATACGTTGTGTCTCGCTGGTTGCATGCAATTGCATGTATTATGTTCTCAATTCCCATTCCTTTCGAATAATTTTGTAGGTTAGCAGGAATAGCAGGTATGTTAATGTAATTTTCGGAATTCGTAGAAAAAGCATAGTATGTAACGCGCGCGTTTATAAACTCTTCTAGACACTCGTTTATTAAACACTCGCTCCGCTCGTGCTTAAAATACTCGTTACTAAAAGGACGTGGTAATTTTGCACTTATCATGCGATGGGTTTTTTTTCGAAAATTTTTTTTGGTACTTACGTATTTTTGTCTGAAAAACACGAATTTGATAATGAAAATGTGAACAAACCATTATTTATTGAGATATTTCACTATAAAGTTACAAATTTCACCTTCTTTTCCGCCTGTCTTTGGGGCGCATTTAGAACAATTTGCCCTTCTTTTTCCATCATTGGACAATTTATATATTATATCACACAATGTTGGACACATATTTTTTATTATATGAGTCAACTAGAAATATGATTTTCTTGTGATTTATCCATGTTTAGTGAAAAGAAGGAAGAATATCATTTGAAATAATGGCGTGTGTGATGTCATTCCAAAGCAATCTATTGACATTTGACATCTCCTATTTGGATTACCCATCGATTAAATGGCGGTCATCTGGTATGCTTGCTCACTAAATAGGAAAAACTCACCATAAAAATCATATTTCCTGTTGAATTTTCTAGCTTAAAATGTGTCATTGAAGTACATCATGAGTATATGAAGTGTCCAATGACAAAATAAAAAGAGCAAGTACCTGTAAATGCATCCAACACAAGGGGGAAAATAAGGCAAAATTTCGAACTTTTTCTTGAAATATCTCGATAAATAGTGGTTTGTTCACATTTTAAATATCAAATTCGGGTTTTTCAGACAAAAATACGTAAGTACCAAAAAAAATTTTCGAAAAAAAACCCATCGCATGATAAGTGCAAAATTACCAAGGACGTTTATAACACTTGTTACATAATATACTATTATTCGTCTGAGTAGTATATGCAACATGTATTGATGTAGTGGGTGCCGTCACTTGACCTCGATGTTTGAAAGATTCGCTGGTCTAGCTAGACGACGCTTCTCAGTGACAGGTGAGTTGGAAGCCAAATATTGGATGATGGTAGGGGGACTGTCTGCAGGCATTCGTTTTAAAATATAATATTTTTATTTATTTACATGTCATTTTCATTTTACAGTGCGAATATCTTCCCAATTACTATTTACATTTTACATTTTACTTACATCACAAGTTTCACAACAACAACATAATATTTAGGATAGGTTGTACTAGGGTTGTACATGAGAGATCCTTATACATATATAATATATGTAATTGTTCACTTATTTTGCTATGTGTTTGTGATATAAAAAAACAATGTATAAAACAAAGATCTATTAAAATAATTAATGTTATTAAATAGATAATAGATGATTGCACAGTGCACACACAAATCTCTCAAGGAAATTCGCTCGGAAATTCATCTCCTTTTTCATCTTTAATTTCTCACACCAGCAGTAAGTTGATAGAAACACCTAGTTTATGATTATTGTTCTTTGTTTTGTTTTCAGAGGATGGATCAACTATCAGCAGAAAAACTATTATCCCTGGCATACTTGGTATGTCTTACACTTGGATCAATATGTAGCATAACCACTGGTATTGCTTGGGGTCATTGGTATAAAACACTTGATCAATGTGTGGACAGAAACTGTAGTTGTATCATATATGGGAAAAACACAGCAACTGTTTTCCTGGGTAAGATTAAGATGATCATGACACCAGTAATGCCCCTCTTCATTGTACCTATTTGTATTTTTGACAAGGAATTCATGGAATGAATTATTGTGAAAACATTTAACTCATAACTAAATAATGCTCACAAATTATCAAGGGGTAAATCTCCAGGAAAAATGTGTACACCAGACTTCCAGTTAACTTAGACTTCCAAAGACTTCCAAAGACATCCAAAGACTTCCAGAGACATCCAAAGACTACCAAAAACTTCCAAAGACATCCATAGAATTCCAAAGACTTCCAACGGAGTGTACACCAGACTTCGAGGGAGATTTACCCCTTGCAAATTATATGTCTGATTACTGATCCACCACCAAGCAACAAGTGATTATAGAGGTCTAATAGGTAGATTTCAGATTAAATCAGACAATGTATATTATTCATTGATTCTAGCAATACCTTTAAAATGGAGTGAATCCTAGAATGTGAAAGCAAGTTTCAGGAACTTCATGACAGCAGTGATATATTTTTGCCTTAGAAAAACATTTTTGTTATTCTCCCTGGAAAAACATCATCTGTGGTGAAGTCGGACGAATTTTGCGGTTTTTTTGGACTACCGTCCATCACATTGGTGCAAAAAATTTGAAAAAAATAATTAAGATACCTTTATATCTCTGGACAACTTTGAGATGAAGAAAAATATTCAAATTTCAACTAAACTTTTTCAATGTTTTGCTGAATACTGTCCGCCGGTGCAAAAAATTTGAAAAAAATAATTAAGATACCTTTATATCTCTGGACAACTTTGAGATGAAGAAAAATATTCAAATTTCAACCAAACTTTTTCGATTTTTTGCTGAATACTGTCCGCCATCGCCCCTATGTGTGGGGTGAACTCGGACGCCTATTGATTTTGCTTTAAAACTCGCCTTTGGACCTATAAAAGGGCGAATTCGGACAGAAAAAAAAATCAAATCAGGAGAGGGGTCATTCAATCATTTATTGTAAAAAAAAAACCTGGCCAAATACCTGAATGTCATTTATTTTCGAGAAACAAAAATACAAAACTTCCTTGACATATAAAAAACACAGTATCAACTCTTAAAAACATTTTCTTAATAAAAATACAGAAAAAAATAAAATATCCATAAAAACAAAACAAAAACTTATAAAAAGGAACTATTACAACAGTTCATTCAATCCTAAGATTCTTATACTTGAGCAATATCGGAAAGTGAAATCTCTCGCATCCCAAAATTCTAACATCAGCAAGAGGCCTGATGATTTGCGAAATGTCCATCAAGCTTTGATCTTTAGTATTTGGATATATGAAATATTCTCCTATTTTTTCAGACTTTTGTCTCCTTAAGAAATTAACATTAAATTTGTTTGGTTTCGTCTATCGCCTCAGTTACACAGCTAACAAAATGCTTATAGTTATTGTTTGGACAAGAAAATCTTACTAATACAAATGTTCCCTTGTGAATATCAAAATCAGTCTGTAAAATGTCTTCTATGTTTTCAGTCTCAGTCAGGGCCTGTACACTTCCTGAGTTTTCTTCATCATCTGACATAACTTCTTGCTCCTCATCACTGCTGCAGTGTGAGTGATCATGTTCGTCCTCAATATCTGCGCTACTGGTTGAAGGAGCAAGGTCACTTCTCCTTATCCTTGTACCAGGGACCACCTTCAATTTTTTACCTCGTTTTTGCAGGGTTTGTGTCGTTGCCAATCTGCTTTCATTGAAGAATTCTTTCAAGGTTCTGGTCCAGTGGTTCTCATTTCCTTCTTGTTCTGCTACATCAATATCTGGAATTTTCCTCAAGATCTCATCTGAGGAAAGCGGAACAATCCCGCATCCTCTGAATCCAGACCATATGTTATTTTCCAAATTTTTGATATTCTCGATAGCGTTTTTTAATAGTCTAGGGAAGTTAGATTTTAGTATGCATCCCCTATTCTTCATTTTCCAATTTGTTAAAATTGCACGCCAAGATTTCGAGTGGTGCAAAAAATGACACATCTAAAGGCTGAAGCAAATGCGTGGCATTTGGTGGGAGTAACAAGAAAAGAATGTCATTCAGCTCGCAGCATTCTAAAACGTGCATTGAGATATGGCTTGCAAGGTTGTCTCCGATGAGGACCTTCTTTCCTGGCAGATTTTTAAAATATGGAAGGAGAATCTTATCGAACCAATTTTCGAATGTTGGAGCGTCGAAACATCCGGACTTGGATCAGTTGTACATTGTTCCTTCGGGCCCCCCTTTCTATCCAGGTCGGATATAAGTGCACAGCCTTATAAACGACATATGGTGGCAATAGTTGCCCTGCTGCAGTTACTGCCATCATAACCGAAATACTAGATTTGCTCGAGTCCATTATCGTTTCCACCCTTTTAGACCCCCGCCGACATAAGACTTTTTGTCGTCCTGGATCATCCGTAAGATTAGTTTCGTCATAGTTGACGATGTGAGTGGGCATGACATTTTCCAGGGTTTCTTCTAAATTTTGAAAATATTCTCTTATAGTCTCTTTAGTGACATTGGCCCGACATCTTTTGATATTTTGAGCGAATCTTTCAGTCAAAATTTTGTGTCTTTTCAGGAAGTTATAAAACCATTCGATTCCTGGTAAATTGTCATTGAATTTGGTGATTTTTCGTCCCTTTCTGTCGAGGTAATTTTTCACAAGCATTCTTATATCCCTGCGAGTCATAGGAAACCCCCATTCAGCAAATTTAGTGATTCCGTCTGCTATCATCCTTTCCTCTCGATCGGGAATCACAATTTGTCCGCCATGTTTTTTATTTTTTTCATTTTTGATTTTATCGTGCGATGTAGATTTTGGGATTTTGTAATCTTCAGCTGCTTGTCTCAAAGTTTTGCGGCCATTTCTAATATCATTTATCGCACTTTCCAATGTCTGCTCATCATAATTTTTTAAGTTGATGCCAATTTCCTTTTTATAGTGCCTCATCATTTTGTCCGACTTCGCCTCACCTAAGGACATTTTTTCATGAATGTATCCTTTAAAAAAAATCAACAAATCCAGATCACTATTCTTGGCAAATAGGTTGAGGATGAAGCCCTTGATACTTTAATCCCATAATTTTATCTATAGCTTATCAAACCATTTATGTACAGAAGTTTCTAATTGACCTTTAAAAAATACTGCAAAAAAACAAATTCAATCAAAAGCTTACCAGTACGCCACTGCGTAAATTTTTTTGAACCGACACCCGTTCACAAGCACACATAACTCGTTACTGACAAGATCAGGCCTGTTTGGGGGATTTTAAGCGAATCGTTAAGATGACCTTGAAGAAAACAATTGAACATGCGCTTCTGTCCGCGATCGCCCCTACTGGCCGACTTCGCCCCAGATGGGTACCTACCCTGAATTGATGAGATTCTAGATTGCAGTAGAGAAAGTGTCAACAATGCATCATTTTTCACTTGAATTAATTTTTAGAGTTGATTTTTCATTTTTTAATACCTAAAATTTCAATTCTTCCTATCATGGAAATCTGGTTGATTGAATTTCACTGTAATCTGGAAAAATGAAGGAAATCAATTATTTTCATGGAAATTATTAAATTGATAGGAAATCATATTATCCTGTGGTATTAGCTCACTAGATTTTTCTCCATATTTAGCAGACAATGTTCAAAAGTTCCTAAGGTAGGGTAGAAGAGGTAGAAGGCCACTTCAGACATTTGGCAGCAATTTATACATAAAAAATCTTTCTTGGAAATGTTTATTCACTGTTTTCTCCATTCCTATTGATTTCACATGCAGATTACATTGATTCAAATGAGAATACATGATAATTCTACACAAAAGAGGTTCTATAATTTTTTTTAGAACAATACTTTCCATGACAAATCCCTGCAGAAAAATATGTTTGAAAAAAAAATGATTTTCAATTTTTTTTCTATACTGAACCATGTAATGTAAAAACACAATCTATCATGATTATAATCTTGAAAATGCAGATGCCTCTGCAGATGCATTTGGTTGGGAAGTGACTTCTGATGGATACACCTGTAAATTAAATATTAACTCTCCAACTGAATTTGGCCTCTAATGATTTTACCCTCATGCATCAATATTTTCAAAATTATATTATTTTCCAGGCTCACCGAAAACTTGTTGACTAACAAAACAATGAAAACGAGAATGAAATGGAGTTCAAAACATATATTTGAGTTGGTAATAATACACTATCTTTGGTGGCCAGGGTTTAGAGCTCTTATAGTGAATCTTATTGAAAAAAATGGACATTAATATTAGAATGAATATTAAGTCAAACAAGAATTTTTACTTTGATTCAGCAAACAGATAAAACTTGGCATTTTTTGTAATTTGCATAATGGGTAATGGCTAAGTGGTTGCAATTATATCTACATTCTGAAATGGCAAACCATCTAATGGGAAGAATACATTTATCAATGAGTTATACAGGGTGATTCATGAGGAGACTCATACAGCCAAATGGTGAATAGGGAAAATCAAGAATAGCTGATGTATGCTGAGTGTAACAGGATCATGGTACACCAAACCATTTTGATGAGCTTGATTTGCTGATAATTCAAGAAATTTGACATTTTTGACAGGATTAATTTTTTCATACTGGATCAGAATAGTCATGGCACACTCAGATAGACGATAAAAAATGAAATCAGGATTAATTTTTTTAGCATTATTCCTGCAGAAATGGTAAGTACATCAGACTGGATCAGAACAGTCATGGCACACTCAGATAGAAGATAAAAAATAAAATTAAAATCATTATTGGAGTTTGCAATGTCACTTATGTGGTATTATTGGATTCAGAAAATGATGCAGAATTCGTAATTACAATGATATACAGGGTGTTCCATTCAAAAATCAAATGTTATTACCACTTCTGGTGAAACTGGAAATGGAAAATATAACCTATTTATGTCCAAACATGAAGTTTATCAAGGTGATGGATCATCCCTAATTTCAATCACTCATTTCTAAAACTAAAGAAGGAAAAGAGGCTGTACCATGATCCTGTTACACCAGGTATATATCAACATTTTTTTTTGCAATCCATAAAGAAGATGCAGGGTATTATGTGAAATTGCCAAAATAACTTCAATGGCCAAATCTGAAATGATTCATGATAAAAATGCAGATCCGGACTTGGGAAAATTTCTTGTTTATTGTTATATCAAAAAAGTTCACTTTATGATCACTTTTCTGATCAATGTTATCAGATTCAGAAAGATCAGACAAAATGTCATGGCAACTACTCTTCATAATTTTCACGACACACTTTGACCCCAACGGTTTACCACCAGTGATTTCAACATATGATTAATTGCCATTTCCACGATTTTCTTGGTATTGCCTCGCATTTCCCAATATTTCCTGGTATTGCCTGACAATTCCCTTTCTTTCAGCGCAGTATTTCCCACATTTCCCAGCATTGTCAAATATTCTCAGACTTCCCTTCCCTGCAATCATTGGTATTTTGCAGTATTTTCCGATATTATTTGCACTTCCTGATTGGTATTTCCTGGTTATAACTTTTATATCCGTGACTTTGAATCTATTCCTATCTAATATCCTGTCTAATATCTAGGGTAGCACATCTGTCTATTAGTATTATCAGGAAAGAAAAATAGAAAGTGATATGGAAAGCAATAGAAGTTTCACGTTTCTATAACAATATAATATAAAAATTGCTCAGTTTTACAGATAGAGAGTGTTTAAGTTGAGAATATTCATGAAAAATCACTCTGGTACTGTCAAATTATCCAACTAATATACATACTTTTCATGATCATCAAGTGTAGCCAGTTCTCTAGAAAACATCAGTATCGAGTTTTAATGTGAACAAATGTTTGTGAAAAATTGGATACGCTTTTATATTCTTGCATAAAATAAGTAATCTCTGGTAGAAGTCCATGTTGGCTCAAAGTGGAGTGGAATTTTTCAAAAGGAAGAAGGAAAGCTTAAGTCATCCCCAAAACTTAAATAATATTAAAGTTGTGGAGATGTCTTTGAGCTTTCCTTCTTCCTTTTGATAAAATCAGTAGCTTTCCATTCGCTATCTAGGTATTAGATATTCTTTCAAAATTAAAAAAAAACGAGAACAGCTAAATCTTGACACTCATCGTCGAGGGGCCAACAACTCTTTAAATATGGTGTACACCCTGAGTTTTTAAGTACTTGATTACTTTTCTAAATCCTTTCATTATTTCAATTATTTGTAAATCACCATTTTAGTATCTTCAGTATCTCCGATTATTTTTTAAATATTTTCATTTTTTGAGAATATTTTAGTCACTTTCAGAATATTTTGATTACTTTTTCAGTACAGTGATTCTATTTTTTATTACTTACATACTTACATAATTTTGAAGTCTCCTTAAATCAGATTTAAGTTCCTACTTAGGAGACTCAGGGTTGTTCAAATTTCTCGTCTGCCTATACTTTTGAAGTCTCCTGACATCATTTTAAAGTTCCTATTCAGGAAACTCAGAGTTGTTCATATTTCTGGTCTGCCACAGTTCGCGTTAGTAACTGAGTGAATCCCAGAATCCCTATGAGCATAAGAAAATTCGGAACGGTGTTTTTGAGATTTTGTGTAGACGGGAGGTTGACTCTCTGAACTGGCTCAATGAGGAAGTTTCCTTCAGATGAATTTTCAAAAAATAAGTTCGGAACTCTCCAGTTTTATGTCCACGCTGTACAGAATGGCTACCAATAAAGTCCAAGTCGTTTTCATGTTCAAATTAAAGCAGATTCTAATGTTCAGGGCGGCAAACTGTGACGTACATTCTATATCTAGTCTGAAAATAGCTGATGGTGAAGAAAATAGCTAGCAAATAGCTAACAAAGATCCAACAAATGAAAAAATAGAAGAAGTAAAACTGGTGAACAATAACATACATAGCCACAAATGCACTCGGAGCAGGAATGCAGAGGATAGTTGGCTTCATTCTGACAGGTTATGCTTTTGTTATTTATGCATTGAAATATCTCGAATAAAGCTCGATCCTAAACCGAAATATCATTGAATCAATGAATCACTATTGGCTACATTCAATGATACTATTGTTATATAAATAAATTATATAAATGTCTCTGTAAAGTTCACTTTTATTTCGGCTGAATTAACAATAATTCAACTACATGATGTTCGCGTCTATATGGTTTCTAAACGAATGCCCCTAGTGTTCCTCACAGACGTCATAGAACAAGAACTATATGTGCATGATGACAGAATACAAAAATAAAGAAATCGAAGACTAAGATTAAATTAAGATAACATTTGGCCATCCTTTCAGATTTTCGCCCTCAAAAACCCTATTCTAGAATATAATCTTGTAGATTCGAGAGTTGCATGGGTTGTCTTCTTGATACTCTCTTCGGACTGGTTTCTTTCTTCTCTTCTGTACTGCTTTCCTTTTGCATGCAATCATCGCTTTCTTCTTGATCCTTCTGGGCATCTTTCCTTCCTTTGTGATTTTTTTCTTTTTCGATAAAGTATCTACAATACTTTTTAATTGAGGTTCCTTTCTTTGTGCTATTACTAACCATTCTTCTTCCAAAGTGTTGATCAATACTTGTAGATGATCAGCTATATCAGTTTCTTCAGGTCCACCTGTTGGATTATGGGATAGTGCATCCACATGTCCCATATTAGAACCAGATCGATGAATTACTTCAAAACGGAATTCAATAGTTTTAGCCACCACCGGCCAATCCTCGGTATTAAATGCTTCTTTACAAACGTGCTTCTGAGAGAGTTACAATCTGTAACGATAGTAAATGATATACCAATCAGATAAACTCGTAGACGTTCCAAAGTCCATACAACACTCAATGTCTCCAATCCATCGGAATGATATTTTTGTTTCTGCAATAACATTCCACCAAGTCCTAATTTACATGCATCTGTGTGTACTTCTGTATGGGCTAAAGGATTGTGAAGGGCCAATACATTATTACTAATAAGTTCTTGTTTGAGTCTACTGAAGGAGTCTATTTGTTCACTTCCCCATTCCCAACTAGCATCTTTGCATAGCAACTTGCTCAAAGGTTTTGCTAAAACAGCATGATTTTTGAACATTTATAGGATCTGGAAAGTCTAGCACACTCTTCAACTTGTTTGATCCTTGTCGTATTCCTTCTGCTGATATTTCATACCCAAGAAAATCTATTTGTTCTTGTAAAAAGTAACACTTTTTAAGATTTAGTTTTAAATTTGCTCTTCTGAAAACCATTAATATTTCTTGTAAATTCTATGGCCTTCACAAACAGTTCTACATGGTAGTAATATATCATCCATATATGCCATGGCAATTGTAAACCTCAAAGGTCCTAAAACTTTGTTAACCAATCTTCGAAAAATAGCTGGACCATTAACAATTCCAAAAGGTAGTAGCCAGACATCATATCTAAGCCTGTAAAGTACATATTACCTGCTAAACGATCTAGTTGGTCGTCGATTAGGGGCAGTGGGAAATTCATTTTTCTAGTCACTTTATTATGACCCCTATAGTCTATGCACATCCTCTCATCACCATTTTTCTTCTTGACAATGAGAACTGGGCTGCTGCTGATGATGAAACAGAGTCAACAATTATACCTGCACTCTTCAATTGTTCAATCATGTCTCTAACTTTTTGACGCTCACTATGACTGAGTCTATATGGCCTGAAGGTAATAGGATCATCATTCAAAATTTCAATTCTGCATTCTATTTCATGTGAGGTACCCAAATCACACATACTTTTGGCAAAACAATCGCCATATTCATTCAACAGTTTCTTTAAGGCATCAATGTCCTCACTGGTAATATTTTTGTTGCACTTTATATCATCTATGGTGATCTCATCTAGCTGTCTATCAAAACCCACCTCGTTTTCCTGCTCTACTATGTGGACATCTATTATGGATTCTTCTTTAAGTAATTCAGCTGTAGCAATTGCCTCATTCATCTTAATTTCTACACTGTCTGGAGTTATATTTACTATGGGAATTTTTGTTTCACCCTCTTCATTTAAATCCACTATACATCTAGGAATGCATTTATCTCTGTGTATTTTATTTTCTATGTACAAATCACTTTGTTCTTCAGAGTCAGTGTACACTGCAATGAAACCTACAAAGTTTGATATAGGATAACACTTGTTTCTTTTGCCCATAATATTCTCATGGAATCTCCTTTTCTCAGAACAACAATGTGGCCTTGTTCTGTAAAGGGTTGACCTATTATCAGGGGTACTTGCTGATACTGATCAGGTACAATTGAGATTTTTGTCTGTGTTGTGGCCTGATCTACTGTGATTTCTGCATTCAGCACACCTATTGGTTCTACTGAGCATTCCCCAAATCCTCTTATTTTGATTGGAGTATTTGGTATTTCATAATGTAGCCCCATTTCTACTGCATCTCCTTCACGCAACATGCAACATTGGATGCCTAAATCCACATAAGCATTTATGGATTTTCCATCAATATAGTGGGTTCCTGAAAATACTTCATATTCGCTTCTCTCGGGTTTGGTACTACATCATTCAAATGGACGGACCTATCTGTATAATTCTGTCTTTGTTCTTGACGAGGTTCTTGATTATTTGGCCTGGATGTATTAGGTTGATTGGTTCTTGTTTGGTTTCTTCAATCTGGTTGTTGTTGGCTCAGAAAGAGCACCAGCAGATTCTTTTTGACCTGTCTACAGATGGTATATTTTTGTTTTCCTTATGGATTCTATGCACCTTTTCTTGGTCAATTTGTTTCATATTCATGCATATCATGAAGTAACTGCTCAATGCTAAAATGTCTGAGTGCAATAATTGCATTACACATTTGTTTTGACCATATTCCTATCTACACTTGTTCCTTTATTTCCTTTAGTGTAAGATTGAGGTCCTTACACAGTTTTATCTTCTCATGGAAATAAATGTATAACTTTTCTCCTCTCTTTTGAGTTCTCTCAACCATCTCCTTCCATTTGGTGGTCATAGTTTCATTTATTATGAAAGTGGTGTTGAACTTGGCAACAAACTCCTCCCATGTGTTCATCTCAAGTCAATGCTGTGCACCTTCTACCAGCCTTGTTCGAGCTGTTCCAACATGTAAGCATCTGGTACTTGATGTAAAACTTTAGTACTGGTTAATGTATCAATCCATACTGCTGCTATTGATGGATCGCCATTTAAAGATTGTATGTGCCTCAAAACATCTGGCATGATAGATAGATTATTAGATGTGGCGGGTGTAGAAGGATTGTTCAATAATTTATGAACAATTTGCTCCATGATTGTGTCCATACGTCTGTTATCAATCATCATTTGTTCGAACAAACGAATGAAATCTGCATTAACATTGGTCTCGCCCACATCATGATAATCACTAGCCCTATCAGTGTCACTACCATTTTCTACATTATCATGATTTGTAACAAGGTTTTGATTTGGTGTTTGTTGTGGGGAACCATAATTATTGTCCAAACTTGGAATCGGGTTAATATTTTGAAGTTGATATTGATTTACCATCAAAAAACGATCAAAATTTTCCATTTTTAGCTTTTTTTAAGGTTAGGATAAGAATACTGTTTCTTCGTTGAAAATGAAATGAAAATCACTCAAACAAACAATTTGAAATTACAGAACAAACTGTTCCAAGTTTTACTGCAGAACTGAGATGTATCTGCTGTATCAACAGTTGGAAACATTTGGCGAATATTATGATTTCTATGGAGAAAGTTCGAATGTCGCCTCACTATTCAATGTCATGTCAACTGTCTTTCAGAAAATAACCGGGAAAATGCATGAAAAATTACATCAGTTCGATTACGTCACTATGATGATGCCACACTACTTTTTTACTTTTTTTATTGTTATCGTTTTCAAAGTCAAAAGTTTATAATTCACAATATTCACATAGTTCAGACTTTGTCGATGATTATTGTCCACTGCTACAACGAAATATGATGTTGTCTCATGCACTTTAAGTGCTGCCGCTACGATGTCTTCTTCGGCGACTGACTTGAGATAATCTGGATTTTAGTCTGTCGGAATATGCTCAAAATAACTACAACTAGTGGCCTATTGTGAACATTTGTTGAGGTGTGTGACCTGTAGCCAATAAACATACCCCTCATTCACATTACTAAGTACCCTCATTGTGTCACAATTATTCTGGGTCATTAAACAACATATTTATCCCTCGTAGACGCTTTTGAGATTGTTTATCATATTCAACACAATTTTCACTTCATAATACTTGTTCACGTAATAATTTTGGTGAAAATCCTCGTTCATTATATAAGTTTGAATGCAGGACGCAATCTGCTTACGCATAGCAGTTTTTTCCGCAATTGGATTATTGAAACTACTTTTTCCGATCCTGAATCGCGAAAGAAAATAATTCGTCGCCTCACCTGGCGGCAACAACTTGAACACTTCTGAGCGGTTTGTTTTGAAAGATATGAACAATAAGCACAATCAAAAAACAAATATGTGAACCAATGTAAACATAGTGAACATACCGCTTCAATATATTTCAAAAGTCCCTTTAGATGGAGTACGCTTATTTTCTATCGGGAACGATCTACAATATTTTCTAGGGTTCGATAAAAGAAAGCTTGCTTCACCATCTAGTACACTCACCGGCAAAGAAACCGGCCAGCCTGAAATATTTTTCAAAAGTTCCCCTAAACATTTTTTCTGTTACTGTTATTATAGAATTCAATCTGTTTCTATTATTGATTGTTTTCTTGGACCAATTTGTATGATCAACAAGTTGCTCTTCAACCTGTTACCTTAACGATAATTATTAAGGGTGGCTGTGCCGGTGAGTTTATGAATAACGAATATTTGACATAAGTACAATTTTTGATATATCAAAATGAATTCGACTCAAATGAAAATAATGTTTGCCTGTATTCAATATAAATAAAATAGGCCTCTATTTTATTCAAAGAAAGTTGTCAAGAACATTGAATGCGCATGCGTTTATGTCAAATAATGGAATGCTTTATCTCAAAGTATTATCACAATATAAGTTGCATAATTTTTTGTAATATAATGTAAATTATTTGCTCAGCACACGTTTCTAACATTGATAATTTGTGCGTGATATTGTATCTTTTGAGAATTTCCCTATTTGAATATGAAACTAATATAATGTTTATTTTCAGGTGGCGAGCAAGCTCCTTGTATTTGGGTTACTTTTGGTCCTCTCATTCACGTTCTATTTTCCATTGCTTTAACATGCTTCCATGGCTACAGAGTTCTTTTCACGACAAAATCTCCAAAATCTAGATCTACAAGAACTATGCTTGCTAAACTTGAGTATGTATCATATTTATAATATTCACTTTATGACTATAAGAGGTATAGTATGTGATCATAGCTTGTAATGCTTCTGAATGTTTATTCCTATATCAAGGCAGTACAAAAAACAAATCACCTATGATTTTTGGCAGTATGCTATTACTTTGTTATTACTAGAGATATTCTGGATTTTCGTATTTCTCATCGTATTGTTACGATATAGGATGATATGAACCTCAACCATGCCACGACTAGCTATATGGGGTTGATTTTCCCATATGGGTTTGCTTGTGTTGGTGGTTTGCGAGAAGAATATTTAAATAGAAACTATTGGCGTTTCCGGAATCTTCCTCGGGTTGATCGGATCCCTAACCTGAACGTTCGGCCTAAACCGAACTCGATCACTGAATCGGGTTGATTTTACGTGACCCTACTCAAAAGCAGGGTCGCAAAGGAAGCCGCATACGCACTGCCAATTTATACAAAATTTTTGTCAATCGAAAAACGCGGGAGTTTACCACTCCACGACAATAATATAATAATGAAATAGTTTGCATGTGGGGAAAAATTTGGATAGGTGAAATAAATTTTCTTTTTAATCTCCATAATTTGATTGAGTAATGCATAGAGAAGAGAACTTGGGTAGGTGTGAGGTTTGTGGTTTTATGGGCCAAGAAAGTAATTTGCGACAACATATGAGACAAAATCACCAATCGCCAGGTAAATATAAATATTTGTCCATATCAAATAAGTAATTGAATATAATGTGAACATTTTCGTCTATCAAATTCAGGAAACCACCGAAAAAAGATTTAATTTTGTGTTCCTTTCCTAACCTGACACGTTCTCAAACGTTGAACACGAGTAGGTGATGCGAGTTTTTTGTCACGTGACCTCTCTGGGTCCATTTAAGAACCCAGAGAAAGTTTCCGAAAACACCTACAGTATAAGAATAGCTGAAAGTACGAGACTATATTCAAACATAACTATATTCATTTCAGCATATTATATTATGGGTAGTGGTGACATAAAGATTAACAATAATGATTATAAATTCCAACCTAATAACAACTTACATAATAATAATTGCTATATCGACGATGAGTTCTGGTCGATTGGCTAGAATAACTTGGGAACCCTCACATCTAATATTTATGTATAACTTGCACGGATATTAGAGTTCCTTGGTCAGTTTTCATAGTCATGCAGTGCTGACGTTTATACATACTTCTAAATTCGAAAAAATCAGGGGTATACAAACTCAACTATGGATCTTGTCCTAAGGTATATATCGGTCAGACAGGTCGTACGTTTAATCAGCGCATTCATGAACATAAGATGAATTTTTTGAAAAAGAAAACAAATTCAACATACGCCAACCATATATTAGAAGAAAACCATATTTTTGATGATAATTTCAAAATTCTAAACGTAGAATATGAAGGAATGAAACTCAATCATTTTGAATCATTAGAAATCAACAAACTAAAAAATTCTGACATTTTACTTAACGATCAGTTGGACCTCAATAGACCTCACCACTGTTGAATTTGTTTTCTTAGTAAGTAATAATATAATATCAACCCTTTCAAATTAATCCGGTACACCGTATATTAATGTAGATATTGTGCCTAATTTCCGAAAATGGAGGTTTATCGAACCTGTCCACAGGTAACTAATCATTCAGGTTGGGAAAGTAGGATATATAAGCAAGCCAATGTTAGTTGAGTTCATCGTACCAGTATATCACCTGACGAAGCTACTGTGTTAGCGAAACATGTCGTTTTGAGAATTTTGTGGAAATCTTATCGTTTGTGAAGTTTTTACACATAACATTTCATTCATAAAACACTATTTGTTTACAATCAAACATACTTCTAGAGTTTTAAATGAGTTAGAATGAGATGGCTTCAAAAAATGGCAACGTTGTAAACTGTGCGTCGATGTTCACACTTTTCTATACCATTCGCGTGGGTTAAGCGAGGGGCAAAACAATTTTACTACAATGATAACGCTATTATACCTATTAGAAAATGTTTGGGTCAAATCTTCTAATTTGGTATTAAAATTACTATACATACTAGTAGTACCTTAGGTACTTACCTAATTTCGATCCATCATTCAGTGGAATTTGAACAAAACAAACGACGTATCTTGCAATAATTTACTTAAATAACCTGCGATAACTACACCACTGCTCAAGTTAAAAGAAACATATAACCTTACTTGGCGTCGAAATACCAATTTGGGGTTTGAATGGTCAACTTTATCACAATTCACGCACTGGCTGACCATAACAGACTTCCAATAATTGTCTTTATATAGTTGTATAACGCGTTATGGTAACTTTATTATGACGCCACGGTTGACTTGTGAGGCTTGACAGATGTCAGTTTATCAGCTGTTTTATTGTTCGGTTTTAGTAGTAATACATTAAATAAGAAATTCATCATATGTAACAAAAATATATCATAAATAGGAACACCTACTTCAAATTCGAGAAAATCGGAACAATTCGCTATGTACATATTTACAATGAATCAAATATTTATTTTCATTAATAATATGATGAGGTCTCTCATTGTACATAATGATCTCTTTATGAAGTATTATTTATTTTTTCGTATCCATTATATAACCTCAGATTATAACAACAACAAGAGCCCGATCCAGTGCCAAATCAAACGCCTTAACTACTGTGAACTAACTCAGTGAGCTGGTTTGTGTGGTTGGTTAACTATAACGTCATAGTTTGGAATACACTTCGAGGAAAATTGACTGGATAATATATTGTTGACCCTGTTTATGTGGTTAACTTCGAGGAAAAATGGCTAAACAGCCTGTGACAGTACAACTATGCAGCAAATTAACGAACAATCACCATAAATCGAAAGCATGTAAACAAGTTCAAATTTTCCGTTAACGTGCTACATAGTTTGACAATACAGAAAAAAAAATTGAGAATAAGAATCCGATAACTAGCGATAGAGAAACAAAATTCCGTTGTGGACGGTAGTAACGGGACACCTGATCAGTCGGGTAATCACCAAACAGAGATTCGTGCGGCCAGGACCGTGAATAAATTATTAAAAAATATTTGAAATGATCAATTGATAATATCTCCGTTCTAGACCGGGAATCAGCAAGAAAAACCACGTATGATTAGTGAAGCGCTAAACCTTTTTGAGAAGTTAGCTAGTGTTATAAGTAATAGGGAAACGTTAGTATGGCGACCCTTCAGTACCGGCGTTGCGCTGCGCAATGTTTTGAATGTATCAAAATAAATAATGCCCTTGGAAAATGAGCACAAAGGTAGTTATCGTTACATATTATACATTCGATAGCCAGAATATGAAACTGCATCTCTACTTGTCCGCCATACTGAATTGAACGTGCCAATTTTCTATGTTCTCTCGAAATAAAAGCGAAAGATAATTTTTTCGACAAATTGTAATTACCGATCCTGAAGGCGAACCTGGATTTTCACTCCGCCCGATAGGTGAATGAATTTAACGTCCCAAGTATAAGCTCCTCACCAAATTTGAGAAAAATATACTGGGTAAGTCAATACATATAGACGAATGAATAATTACTCGAAATCGATAAATCGCCCTGTATGTCCGTTATGAAGACTCTAAGACCTATCAAATATGGTATTTTCAGAACCACCTTGGTGACCCTTATGTACCACTGAAATATTTCCCATTACCTGTGGAACACCCTGTAGATATATTGAAAAAATATCGAATTTTTACTTATCTTTGGACGTTTCGGAAACGAATCTGCTCCCGTTCTCAACAAGAAAAATATTTTGCAATTTCATGTTGCGCTCCTTTGCGCTCATTTCCCAAGGGCATAGTTTATTTTGACACATTAGAAATATTGCGCAGCGCAACGCTAATACCGAAGGGCCGCCATACTTGCGTTTCCCTATTACTTAAAACATTAGCTAACTTCTGAGTTGATATTGATATCAATCAGCCTATTCTGGTCTCTAGTGGGTCTCTAAGATGGGTCGGCTCATGAAAAAATACGTCTCCAAACAATTCCAATTTTATGTACCTATAACGTCAGTCTTAAAAGTAAAAAACGGAATGACTGCACTATCCCATGAGATGTCGAAATTTTCGGAACTATTAAGTTGATATCGCCGTATTTCTATCGGAAATCGGACTATATAACCGTGAAATTAATTTACCTAGGAGTTTTTGTTTGATCGAAATTCAATTTTCCTCCGTTATGATCACCCCGAATACTAATAATTCTTGAGTATTTTTCTTACTTGAAGAAAAATAATGATAATGAATTTAAAATTCTGTGGAAACGGATTAAATGACGGATTTATTCAGAGATCCTCACTTTCGCTCGTCTGTTGTTCGGCAAGCTCAAAATAATTAGAATTCAAATTGAAAGCCATTGAATAACCAGTACTCAATTATCGGTGTATTGAGCACCCCTGTCTTATATACTTAATGATTGGAACCTTGAAAAGCTGTGGCAGTACTGGACTGAACAAGGCAAATCCAGTTACATAAATGAGATCTTTAAATATTGTAATTGCAATGAGTGTTTTGGACACCTAGTGTTCTGGAATGTAAATTTCTATATTGTTTATAATGTCAATTAAACCGTTACGCCTGAATGCATTTTGATATGTCGTTTCGTAATTTGAATGTGTTCGTGATATTATCTAACATAATTGAATACAACCATATAATAAAATGTGGCAGACTTAACTCTTTCATTTTCGATCTTGTAAATACTTTTTGTAAAATAAGTACATCTATTGTTACCTCTTCGCCTAACATACAGAGAGTATTCATTGTTTAGAGAATCAAATATCCTTGAAGAAATCTGTGAAACGGTTTTCTTCAGAGAAACTAAAAACCTATATAATACGTAGGTTGGTAGGAACTATTATACACGTATCAGTGAAACGTAAAATCAATAGTTTCCAACAAAACAACACTATCAGTGTTTCAATGATTTAATAAATACATGGAATTTCATCAAATAAATGCCAAGTAATATTTTTCAGCACTGGAGAATCAGTTCAAATAGAAACAGTGGCACAAGCAGTGACTAGTCACTTACCAACAGCCTTCTGGACTTCTGTATCGGTGCTTTCATCAATATTCACCTTGTACACCCTGGTACACTTTGCAATTTATTTGGATGGATATTACACGACATGCAGGGAGTACCGAATAATGCTAGAAAAACATTTATCTCTGCACGGTTCATCCTTGCCAGTTTTATACAACCGATTATCATGTCAAGCGGTATTTGATTTTATGGATTATATGGAACAGGATAGTGGAAATGCTTTCCGTAATGGAATTATCAATACAGGCTTGGCCTTAATATTTGGAATATCTTGCTCTTGTATTTCATGTATGTCATATTTAGTTGCAACTTTTGTGAACGTTAAACTATCAAGGGGTAATAATATTTGATGTATCGCCAACTGGTCTCATTTTTTCAACTGTTATATGAAAAAGTTCATAGATATTTTGTTCAGATCAGGTTCCGATATTGGTGGAATTACAGGTATGTAATTTTGGAAGTATAATGCTCTATTCATTATTCCAGATTTTTTGGGATTTTCTCTCATCGTTTCTATAAAATGAAAACCAAAATGTCACTTCATTTAAAACATGTTTCTATCAGAGAGCCTAAAAGAAAAATTCATTAGCTTGTCAGTGACATTTTGTATTGAAAATAGATATGAAGAGAAATATATGGAGCGAATATCAGATTTTCACTTAGCTTTGGACGTTTCGGAAACGAATTGGCTCCGTCTTCAACATAAAAATGAAAAATATATTTCCAGAAAATTTGTGAGCATTAGTTTTGACACTTCTCAATGACAACTGTTGACGTTGGCAAACAAATTAGTTACAGTATGTTTTTAGTAATTCATCTTGAATTTACCATTTGTATGTTCAAATGCCGTGACTGGAGAATTTTGATTTGTTTTCAACAATGGATCTTGAACAGGATGAACGCAGCTTTCAAGAACTGTTTTTTGATTGACAATCAATTCATTTTTCGAAAAATAGCAATTAAAAATTTTTTTTTATAATTATTCTTCTAATGAGCGAGAAATTTAATCCCGGGAATTGAAAAAAAAAAGAGGAAAAATCGAGTACGTCAATTTGAAACGTTTTGAATGATTGAACTCCACGAGATTGTGCCTTCCGCACAGAAATTTGAACAGAGGTGACCTCAGATTTGCTACAGTGTAGAACTTAGGGTGGAAAAATGGGTCTAACCCCAAATTTTGAATTGTTCCCTATATTTTTTTTATTGGTGCCATTCGATATTATTCGTAGAGATTTCTCAGGGTTTGAAATATTTGTACCTATTCAATGCCACCATGTATACAAGGTATGTCACGACGAGCTTACACTATATTTATATCGAGAATCAGTCGGGAGAAATCCATGAAAATGTGCATGCTTATATTTCAGAATACGCTTTTTTAAAAATATTTTAGACAATGCAGTGTTGCCGCGTCTACTAGAAAGTAGTAGTAACATTGATATTTCATATGGAACACCCTGTATTTCATCGCATTTTTAGATTCTCCCTGAAGAGCTGATTTCATCGATGTATCACACTTGGGGTCTATCGAAAATGATTACAGAGATATAGGGTGTTCAAAATCGAGATTTTTCAACTTGAGGATTTTTTGTATCGAAACTATTTATTATAGGTCAAATAGATGAAATCAGCTCTTCAGGGAGAATCGAAAAATGCAATAAAATACAGAGTATTCTATTTGAAATAACAAAATTGTTGCTACTTTTTGATAGAAGCGGCAACACTGCATTTCTGAAAATATTCTAAATGAAGAGAGCGTATTCTAAAATATAAGCTTGCATATTTTCATGGATTTCTCCCGACTGATTCTCGATATAGAGATAGTGTAAGCTCGTCGAGACATACCCTGTATAAAACATGAGATACATAAGGAAATGAGGAGCTTAAATAAATTTGAAAACAACATTCGAACTTATCGATATTGATTCTATTCAAGGTCATAAAGAAAATCATGTCCCTAAATCATGATGAAAGCGTCTTTCGGCACTCAACTGCCACTGCCTGAACTCGCCCACATAGTTTAGTGCAATAGCGTGCGGGAAAGTATCACTTTTTGCATCAGTTAGAAAAATAATTGTATTATACAGGGTGTTTAAAAAAACCTGACCTCCTTACTAGGTTAGGTAGAACACTGCAAAATAAGTTGGGTTTACTCAGTAAAAAAATTTCGTAACGGCATCCGTTATCAAGATACAAGGTGTTGAAAAAATGATTTTGTCACACATTTTTCAAGATGATGTGGAAATTACTGGCAATATTGTAGTGAAATTTTGTGTGGACGTTTCTTAGAATCCGACACATCGCATGCATTTGTTTTTATATCTGACTCTCATAGAGGGCGCTAGGTTCGTACCGAGTAGTTTTGGACATAACTTTTTTGAGGTTAGATTTTTCAATACAAATTTGATGTTAACTGGAGCATCATTCAATTCCACACCAAAAAGGTACTCTTGGTAAAACTCGATACTGTATTTCGTTTTCGGAATATTTCGATTCGAAAATGATGAAGTGATAACTGTTGCTGGTATAAAGCTATGTATTAGAGTATTATGAAAAATTATCACCTATTTATTGAAAACCGATGCTGAACTTATTGATTCAACAATAAATCACAAGAATAACATCGAAACAGATTTGACTAAGAATATGGATTACACAATTTTGTTGTATCTTGAGCAGAAAGTCTATGCTACATAGGTAAATTCACGTCAAGAGTTGTAAGACATAATTGAACATCACTAAAATGACCTAACAGCTGATCCTCAACTGTTTAGAAGAATAATACATTCTTAAGAAAAGAATATAGAATCGTTTTTTCTTCGAAACGTAGGACATTTTGAACATTTACTCTAACTGATTCAATATTTCATGTTTCAAGTCAAATATCTCTTAATTTTCTACTTATGATTCTTTGTTTCATCAATAACTTCAGCACAAGAATTTTATTGTTTTTGAATTTGGATAAATAGGTACTTGAACTCAATAAAATTCATTTTATACCACCATCAGCTATTACTTCATTATTTTCAAATCGAAATATTCCGAAAACGGAACATAGTATCGAGTTTCACCAAGAGTACCTTTTTGGTGTAAAATTGAATGACGTTCGAGTTCATATCATATTTGGATCGAAAAATATAACCTCAAAAAAGTTATGTTTTTGACTACTCGGTACGAAACCCTGTAACTAGCGCCCTCTATGAGAGTCAGATATAAAAACAAATTCATGTGATATGTCAGATTTTAAGAAACATTTATACAAAATTTCATTACAATGTTGCCAGTAGTTTCGACATAATCGTGAAAAATGTGTAAAAAAATCAATTTTTCAACACCTTGTATCATGAAAACGAATGCCGTTACATTTTTTCACTGAGCAAACCCAACTTATTTTGCAGTGTTCTACCTACCCTAGCAAGGGGGTTAGGTTTTTTTGAAACACCTTGTATAGTTGATGTGAGGATTTTTGTTGAGGTTTATGAGAGAGATCATTCAGTGGAATTTGTAACTGTATTTCGATTGACGTTAACTTGCTTCACTGAGACACTAACGTCTAGAGCCGTGCGGAAGAAATATTGCAAAACAATAATAATAAGTGATGGGTACCTATTATTAACAGGATATAATATCAAAAGATGGATAAGTATTGGCAAGTCTTCAGAAATGTCTGAAAAATACATCATTAATATAGCGAATCACTATCGGCCTCAACAGTAAATGGCTCCACAGTACACAGTTTTTTTTCGAACAATTCCTTCGAAAAAAAAGTAGTTATGAACCCGGAACTTTTGGCGCATTGAGAAATATTTAGGTTTGTGTCGTATCCAAAATCACACCAAAAAAATTTGAGTACGCCAACTTTCTTTTAATGTCTATTTTGAAAAAGTTTTATATTATATCCCATCTATTCTGATGGTTTTGAGATTATTTCTCTGTTTTGTGGTGAAAGCTAATAATGTAGACACAATTACTCTGTGTAGTTTAGTCCTCGGTTAACTAGGTCACAGAGGGTTTCTTGGATTTGTCCTTTGCGAGTATGACATGAGTTGGCGTTTCTTGCATCTCAATGAACAACATCGCTTGGATGACTATATTATAGTCTCAGGTAAGGGTATGTCCATTTCATCTGGTAGAGCAAAACAACTGTCTGGCATCTCTGAAAAATAAACATTTCGTTGTGTGGAATGACAATGTCGTTGGCATAGCTTTGACAAGATATGACAAGGTCAGCCGGCCCACATTTATGGGGATATAACACTCCCTCTTGCGGGCAGCCTCGGGATTTCTTTATTTCTGTATTTTTTATAGAGATGAGTCGGAATCCATCAGGATCTGATGTCATCTGGCATTTTGTGAGGCCATTACAGTTTCCACTCCTTCCTTTCACAGACTGACCATTGCTGGAGTGGGATTGATTTCTTGTAGCTAGTACGTTTAGATTTCATTTTCTTCGTGTAGGAGCTCTGCCAATCTGTTTTGCTTTGCCCTATTACTATTAAATGTACTGCGCACTTTTGTATCTGAGTTTTGACAGACAGGTATTGTTACTTTTGTAGTGTGTTGGCGAAACGTTTCGTCTTTTATGAATTTATATGGACATTTTATTATATTATTTCGTTCGTGTTTTCAGTGGATATTCTGCGAGTTATGGTTAATTCAATGAAAAACTATTTTTTCAATAAATCATATTGGGAATCAAGGTTCGATGTGAGTAGGATCAAAACATGATGTATTTGTCTCAATTTTCGTGGGAAGTAAAGTACATGTTGATATAAATAATAATGAATATCGATAGTCTGATCCTGATCGAACAAACACCTATTCGAGGAAAACAATAAGAAAATCTCCAGTCACATTTATAAAATTAAACACTATTGACTCCACATCGTTAACAATTGTTTTTCTTCCTCAATCTACCATAATGGTTCCATTTAAATGTGTATCCAAAATGTACCAACGTATTTCACTAATGTTGAAGTCTAACTTCCAGTTACATAAACCTGTGAACAATATAATAGTCGTTTAAAGCACTAAAAGAGGTTGGTTGCAAGTTTTCTGCCATTAAATGTAAGTACCTCTAACAAAGCCTTTGCGCAACAATAAATAAATCCTATTTATTCCGTCCATATCGCAGGCAGGCTGTTCTATCTTGGATATAACACAAATGATGAAAATGAGATAATATGACAATCAGTATTTTATGTATTAGTAATAAGTAATTAACATATATTCCAACTGCCTCACTTTTGAGATGAAGCAAACAAAAGATCATTCACATCAGAAACGTCATAAGTAATCAGATTGTGTCTTTTTCTGATTATACAAGGTCAGTGGCATGCACCATAAGTTGAAGGGCTTGAGACGAAGCTAAGTTATGAAGAAAATTCAAATGTCGGAAAATGTCCCTTTACCGAAATATGATGTGATTAAAGTGTCGGCTGACGAACAATGATTACTTTTTTTTACGTATATGTTGCTTTGGAAATATCCAAGCCTTGGAAACATTCCTGGTACAACGGAAGCACCCAGTGGCGAAAACCCGGGGACATATGACACCTCTTGTCTCATAGACATTTTCAGATAACTTTCATAAGTTATGTCACGAGTATTCAAGATAATTCTGTCGCATCTTCACGAAATTGTGTCGAGTTAACAATGAAAGACAGAATGATGAGAAGAGATAGACCAATCAATTTGTTATTCTCAAAATGAGGAATTGTAATCTAATGAAATCAATAAATTTCTATTCTATTCTATTAAGACCAGAGTGTTATATTGCTAGATTATTTCACGTTCACGAAGTATAATAAAGCATTCGTGATAAATGAGTGATTCATTCGGACAAGAACAGCCATGATTATTGTATGCCGAACTGACAGACTTTGACGTTGAAAACATGAACTCTGTCAGACCAATCAGAATTGAAAGGCAGCTCATGTTTTCGCGATAAGCACACGTTGTCTCTGGCTTGTGATTGGTCAGATTATGTGATGAGTGAAATAGTCTTCATAATTTAGCTTTGCCTACAAGTTCTTCGATGACTAGCCAACTGTTCAAATGTGAATGAATGGTTTGCTTCATTCTTTCATAATGCGGAGCAGTTTTTTATATTGTAAGCAATTTTTCTAATGAGCTCATAGAAAAATATACAGGGTGGCTGGAATTCGATCCTCATCATTGGGATTTCGATAACACAATACCGTTTTGAAAATGAATACTTCAAAATATTTTTTGAGATAACCGAATATTCGCGATTTAATTTTCATTTTTTTATGACGCCATTTGATTAGATGTAACGAAACAAATTACACATTCTCCTTGCTACTTTTTCTGTTCTACTTCTACAAGCTTTTGTTATCAGATTTTCAAACCGACGTTTCGTCTTTGAGCTATCATCATCATTCGTTTTTTCAATACTGCCCTTTATTTTTTATTAAGAATTTTGAGAGCTTCCAATCTCCCAAAACCAACGGTATATCGTACTCATTCGAAAAATTCATATTAATGGTATTTTCCATTAGAACCCATGTGTAAGGGAGGGATAGAGAATAGATTTCTGTTAGGGATAAAAAAAATCACCTATTTCCAATTAGTGCGATACACCGTTGATTTCAGGCGATTGAATGCTCTCAAAATCCATAATAAAATATACAGGGCCATATTTAATAAACAAAGCTGGTGATGGCAGATCAAAGACAAAACGTCGGTTTGAAAATCTACACCATCGTGTAGAACAGAAAAAGTAGCAATGAGAATGTGAAATTTGTTTTGTTATATCTATTCGGAAATTTTCAAATTTCAAAACAGCATTTTGTTAGGCATAATATTGCGCAACTTTGCCATGACTTAACCGATTCTGTATCCTTTACGGTTCACGAGATCCCCATAATGAGCCTCGAATTCCTGCCACCCTGTACAGAATAGTCTAGAAATATTTATATAATTGTTTTTATTGAATTGGGCTCAAAGAACAAATGTACACAAGAGACTGAAAATAATCATTTCAGGTTAGATTAGATAACTCTAGAATAATACTTGATGGTGACATCTTCACCTACCTATATATAATATTCTTTGTTCAACTATCATGAAAAATATACTTTTTTTTCTGTGACGGGAAAAAAGTTTGACATTTCATCTGTGTTGGCAGGTTATGAAATGTCACTTTTCATAAATTACTTTTTTCCCCCGACAAAAAAGTGAGTAAGTAGGTACTTTTTTCCCGGATATATATATACACTTTTGATGACTTGTTGTGCTACTTCCGAAAAAAACACCGTCTCCGAGAAAGAATTGCAAGACCTATCTTCCATTCCACTTCGCTGTTACGTAAATTACTTAATAACCACTAAGTTTGCAATTTTCCAAAATCAAATCATAGAATTAGACTGACAGTTATTTGATTATCTAATTCAAGAGAATGATGAAGGTACCTGCAACGCAGATGAAATTCCAGTTAAGAACTTCAAATTTCATGTTGATTATTTTCTGTTTTTGATATAATGTAATATCTTCTCGATATTGATTCGTCCTTTCTTCCGTCACAGAAAAAAGTGTATAAATAACGGGAGAAATATTAGATTTTGGCTCAAGGTTTATTGTCTCCATCCGCTACGCGTCGGGAGACAACTCAACCTTGACCTAAAAGCTAATACTTTTTCACCTTGTATAATAAATAACTATTTTGGTGAAAACAGATGTTCACATAATGTGTCTGTCTTTCAACTTTTGGAACAATTCTGAGTAGGTACCTGATATTTTTAACATTTGTGCTTAAAGTAGAAAATTATGTTAGATACCTACTCAATAATAAATCTATACAATATAAACATTTTGATGTAATATTGTTTTATTCAGAACAGTTTCTGCTTCTTCTACTTCTGATGAATTATTTACACACATTAACATGTATTGTGTTTGGCAGTTGAAGCAATTACTGTTAAAACTATAATTACCTGAGAAGTAAATTGATATCACTTGAAATACAGATTTTTCTTCAAGTGCCAGGTATTCTAAGTACGAATACAGAAGTAGATTAATATTTGTTGTTTTTGTATTTTTTCCATAACAGTTCCACAAGAAAATTTGTATGATGAGACAGTTGCTATGTATGTTTACCATTTTGTTTGTGGAGTTACTTCATTCGGTGACGACCGTTTTTTTACAAACTTTTATTTTATATAACTATACCAAGTGAAATAAGTTCGCAAACAACAAATAGTGTTCATGTTTTTTGATCAATTTTGAATAAATATTTTTTTTCATATTAGTTCTTGTGATATTTGAAAAATATTCCATTTCCCCCTCTTTAACAAGGTACCTATATACTCAACAATATTTTCCTTGATTTAAAACGACCAAATTGGTACTTTCTCTGATACGACAATCGATATTATTTTTGATACTTATTTCATTGGTTATACAGGTTCAAACGAATTAGTTTCTTTCCATTGATGAGATCTCGTGAACCGGTGAGAGGTACGAAGTCAGTTAAATAAGGACAACGTTGAGAGTTTGGAAAGATATTTATTTATATTATGCCGATGAGATTGATATGAAAATTTCAAATAATTTTTTGTGACTTTGAAAAACTGATTTAGTGAACCCTTTTTGGTTTGTCCTCACTTTATCTGAGAAGATAATCTGAAATGAATTTCATGTTCATTACCACTTTTTCAACTTCTTAACTTCTAAAAGATGGCGAGGTTAAATAGCAAGATATCGGCAAAAACTGCTTGAGAAGGTTGCTTAAAAACTTTTTTTCTGCAACTGACACAAAAGTCGTCCATTTTGATACCAAAATCATCTCTTAAATTGACGTTTCTATTACTGACACAAAAATAGGTATGTTGCTAGGCAACATATTTATAGTTCCTAGGAGCTAAAGTTGATTTTTAGTTCCTAGGAGCTAAAGTTCAACTTTAGCTCCTAGGAACTAAAAAGGATTTACTGGACGTCATCAAGAATAAACAACATTGTGACGGTTGGTTATTTGGGTTGAGACGCATACCTGATTTGTTTCCGATTTCAGCAGATTTGGCATTTCATACCCATGCTGGAGATATAAATACACCTTATTATAGTTAAGTATTGGAATTATAAACATCTCAGTTAAGTATTTTTGTTTTGATCAGGGAAGCCTTCAAGATTCAAATACTTGCTTGATCTGTATTTCATTCGTTATTCTCGGGATGGATAACTTGTTATTGAATAATCACGGCAAGCAATAGTTTTTTGTCTCAAACAATGATATTGTTTAGTTTCATTTGATTATCAAGTCAAACACAGTGGAGTATGAATAATCGCAATTATTGTAGTTGTTCCTATACCTGGCACTGGCGCGGTATTTGCCATTAGAGCTCTTGGTCCATACACAAATATGTCACTCTGTGGTTGTATTTATATGGGATCTACAATTCGAACTTCCTTGAAAATTGAATAAACCTGCTGTTAATGTAGGTAGAATATTCTCACCACACGGATTATTTGTCAATATTTGTTGCATTGCGTACATACGGCACGGCATTGGTGGTTACTTCATAAATTTATTTGAGTTGATTGTTTCGGTTGCAGAAAAAATAGCATGTTTCATTCGGATCAAAAGTGACTTTGTTCGACTCGCAAATTTTGCTTTCGCTCGGCTTCGCAACGCTCCGCCTCGCAAATGCAAAATTCGCTTGTCAAACAAAGTGACACTTTTGATCCTAATAAAACAATCTACTATTATAATCATGTACCGGGTTCCCAGATAATTGAAGATTGCTATTTTTCCTTTCGAATATTTCCCGATGTCTCATTCATAAATATCTTATTTGTTTCCTTCTAAATAGCTTGACTACATAGTGGGACAAATTCATTTAGATGATAATGACAGACCATTGTCATTTTTTCTACACCAGGTAGCACTAAGTTGAAAGAATCGATCTTTGCCAGGACCCTCGTTGAATTGGTCCGTACCTAACAGATATACCGGAATTCCAGTACCTACTATTGCGATGAAATAAATGGCGTCCCAAAGAGCATATTAGCATTAGTATTTGCTTTTCACACACCCTGTATCGAGAACAATTTCAAGGTTCAATATGTCAAAAAGTGAATGAGAGCTAAAAGGTTTAGTCTCATCAGTCGGCGATGTTGGAGCTTGAGTCCAACCGTATACCAGACTACGGGGGACATAGATGCAAAAGGTCGGGTAGTTCTGATTTTTTGGTATGTTGCATCTACAGGGTGTCCATTTTTCGAGCTCCACTAAAGGGATCTCCGCCGGATATTGGCCAGCAAAGGGCCACAACTCGTTAGTGTTCAACTGGTTCCAGGCATCTTACCATCACAAGGCCATCATCGTATGTTTTACTGATGGTTACATAGGAAAATCATCGGGCTATCAACAATACCCCGGCATCGTCAATTTCCCAGAATTGCCTGCTCTAGGCCGGACTTCTCCCGGTGGTTCATTGTTTGCTGGGGAAGCTTCAACATGAATGCATCAAGGTAGGATAATTCCGTAGCTGTAATCGTCGTTTCCATCGACTCTTTTAGTAATCTTGTCACCGCTGCAACATGTTCGCGGTCTTATAGTGTTTACTTTATATACAGATTTTTTATAAAATAGTTACATAGGTATAGGAATATTAAGAAAATATGGCATTTGGAAACAGCCAGTTATGGAGAAGAGCGATTGAATCACTGTGGTGGTAGTGGCCAGTGTTGCCAAGTCTTCTGTTTTTGCGCTAAATCTACCGTTTTTATATTGTGAACTACCGCTCTACCGCAGAGCTCAAATCTTCCGCTGAAATTCTCATTCATACTTTTTTAGGTTTACCGCTTATCTCATTCTTCACCTGGCAACGCTGGCGAAGACATACGATATCTGACCAAATCATTATCTCTAGCTAAGTTCGAAGTAACGATTGAGCAAACGATCTGTACATATACTTACTCATTTGAAATAGGTAGGTAGATGGTGGTAGGTAGGTGAAGGTATAGGTACGTTTTAGCTATACAGGGTGAGTCAGAATAAGACATACAAACTTCGTGTACGGATTCCTAACCTTATCGACGTTATCCCATCAACGTATGTCCTACAATGGATTCTCTCTGAGATTCACATTAATTTCTCCGCAACCCGCAAAATTCAAACATGATATACTATTCCAGAATAATCCATGTAATTATTTGGAATTTTCAGCATTGAATTTTATCAACCAGTGGCGTAGTTATGGTCGTATTTCGCCACTTTTCTTCCATATTTTTTCATAGATAAATATATGTCAAATTGGATTATGACATCATCAGTAATAGAGGCTCATCGATATCTAACCTGAAAGCAATATCATTCCACATGCGAAAATGTAGAGGTTCCTGAAATATTTGCGAAAAACTAATGATATGCCTTGAGGTTATTGAGTAGAGACCCAACTGGCTGCGTGCCATGACCGTAAAACACTGATCTTGCACGAGATATCAAAAAATGTCCCAACCTCCTGAATATTTTTGAATGTTGAGAACATTGGAAACATAGTAGTCTAGAGTAGATCGACAAACTTATTTTTTATTCCATACATTATTTCAAGGTGAACAGTTTATATTATGACATTTATTCATCTATGTATGAAAAATATGAGAGAAAATGAGGCGACATACGATCGTAACTACGCCACTGGTTCATAAAATTCAATACTGAAAACTCCAAGGAATTAACCTTGATTCATCTGGAATAGTATACCAAGTTTGAATTTTTTTCCTATAGGGGTTCCGCAGAAATTAATATGAATCTAAATTTTTTTAGTACTTTTGACACCCAATACTTCAGATAGAATGTATATTAGGACATACCTTGATAGGAACTTTTCACCTCAAAATGAGGTTATAGGAATCCGCATACGGTTTGTTGGTCGTATTCTGACTCACCCTGTATAGTAGTGATTTGAAGTGGAAGTAATAAAAAAATATATAATATATATGTTGTAACAAAATATATTACGTGTTGTAACACAATAATTAAAAAAGTGTGATAAATATATATAAAGGAATGTAACGATACTTTCACAACAAAATCATTGAAGTATAAATAGAATAGAATAATAACAAATAAATAATGTACTAACTAGGTATATTGTAACCTACTGTAATTTTCTTGAAATGATGCTCTAACCTAACATCATCATTACATTCATGATGGCTCGAATTATAATCTGTAGCCATTAGGACTAAGTATTATACTCATTAAGTGATTTTAATTGTATCTTCCTAATTGTTTTTTTTTTATTGTGTGACTAAGAATAATGAGAGAAATTCATTCAGGTAGGTATGTAAATATTCTTTTTCTACAAACGTCAATAAATGACAAGGTTCGCGCATTGATAACAAATTGCGAAGTGACACTTTTTTTCAGTTTCCTACGTTACCATGATACCTTGCACAAAACAATGCGCGCAGTAAAACAGTGCGCGAAGTACCTACTTCGCGCATTGTTATGTGAAATATATGAGATATTTATATTTTAACGCAATCATTTATTTCTGAATGTTCAACAATAACTTTGTTTTATCTGTTGGAGCACACGAAAGGAAATCTCTATTATGTTCTTGGAACATCGTGCGTACCTAGGCAGGATAGGGGGAGGCGTTTTAAGCCAGTTCAACACTATTTTTAATATCAAGCTAAGCATATTTTTACTTAAGAACTATATTTTTTGACGTTTGTAAAAAAAATTTTGTTTGCAACTCGAGCGCGAAATACTTTGGTCATCTCGACTATTTTTATAACTCGGCTCAGATCTCGATGATCACCAAAGTAGCATTTCGCGCTCTAGATACAAATATAACTATTTTTTACTGAAGATATACCTTTCGAAATATCCAATTATTCGAAATTTTTTAAGATCACAACAAACCATTTGTTTCAGATGACAGGATCACATTTTCATCTCCTGCTTGATAATTTATAAATGAATCTGAATAGTGGCCATACTGAACATTTAATTTTCAACACAAATTTCGATCAAACCTGATGAAGGCGGTATGGTTGGTAGGAATTAAATTAATTTCTTGCTAACTGAAAGCATATACAGTGTGTCCCAGCTAAAAATTGTCACACCCCTTATCTCCGAAGTCGTTAAAAAATTGAAAAGCCCTCGGAAAGGTCGATTGAAATTTGGAGGTGGACAAATTTTTCTGTAACTATCATATCCCAACGTTGAAATCTTGATGCGGAACGGGTATCAACTTTCGATTTTCAAATGAAACACCCTGCATTCATGGCAACTCCAGATTCTTCCTGAAGAGCTAGTTTCATCAATGTATCACCCTGGGGTCTAGCGTATAGGGTGTTTAAAATCGATATTTTTCAACTATAGGATTTTTTTTGTGTCGAAACTATACATCCAAAGCGGCTTTCATGTCCCTATCTCAACTTCTGATTTACTGTCAACTGACATTTAATTGGAACAAATACAGTGTGGTTCAAGATTCATAATCCTGATCACCCTGTATCCCAGATATAATTTCATTCATTTCAATAGGTTTAAAATATATGGGACAATCGAGAATACCTATTCATATTTAAACAGATTTTTGAAACATTTAGGAAACAACTCAAATTATCGTGGATTTCTCCAAAGAGGGTGAAACAGATGAAAAATAAGCATCATTCTTGTTAATTGGCCTATTCGAGTTGATGAAATCTAAATCGTGTTCATTGAAAAAATGACCAGTCCGTAAAAATACACTCCAAGATACGGATGACCATCATGAAAATATTGAAAACGGCGACTGTTACAATTCTAAATAAACTGGAGAGTTGCATTACTGAAAACCATTCACATGGACGTACCTATACAGTTTTGAACCCAGCATCAATGTATCAATGTTTTAAATAATTGGAAAAACAGGTTCAATTATACATATTTCGAATTTTTTTTTCTTCATATTCTCGGTGTTATTATCAGACATAGAATGAAATGAGAAACATTTTCTCAGCAACTTCTCATGAGCTGTCATGAAAATGCTAGCTTTATCGCCCGACGTTTCATCCTCGAATAACCATCATCAAAAACGGACCGGTTATCTTGAAAACATGTCATTTTTTATTCTACAATCACTGATGTATCATTTGTGTTGGTTTGTAAACGGATTGAAAATGTGTCAGCCATTTGACTACTATTATTATTAATATTACTATTATAACTGGTAACATAATTATAATAATGATAATAATCATTATTATTATTAATGATGTATACAAGAATGAACTCAATGTTCCTAACCTGGTTGAGTGGAAGAATAGCCGTGCTAAACTCCGCTAGGATGAATACAGGCAATTCATTATTATGTTTATTTTTATTATCAATATTTTCAAATGGAGTTAATGATAATGCATCGAAAAGGCTTCGGACTTCAATAAGAACGTTCATGAAAAGTTACTGTAAAAGAGTGTTTTTCATTTTTTTGTGGGTCTGATAACAGCGGAAAAAAATAAATTCGTGAACTTGAATTATGTTATATCATACATATATTTCGTAGTATTATGTGAATGTTCTTTCAGTTGCGTAAATTTTCCTCCACTTGAACAAACCCAAATAATAATTAAATATTGTTTTCTACTATACCCGAACTTTGTCATAATAAAAAAAAAAGGTGAGTAACAAGAAACATAATTTCCTATGAAATGAATTCGAGAAACAATCATTATCTTACACGATGTAAATTATTTCCTTAACAAACACAATTTAAATTTGAAAAACTGAGGAAGTTCACTCTTGAATTTCGTATAGTAGGTAACTACTTATATTTTATATATTTAACAAATATTCGAGATATTTGGCAGCGAGGAATATGAAACTCACAGAGCATATGGAGAAGACCCCTAAAGTAATACATGGATGCCTAACTTTTGACTAATCTCATAAATGGTATACAGGGTGGGCCAAATTGGACACTTTTGAAGGGAAAGTCCTATTCTCGAACCAGATGGAAGGAAACTGATGTCGGTGCCCGAGGGTCGATTCTCATGAAAAACATTTTGGAAAAGTGGCTACAGATATGTTTTTGGCAAAAATTGTCTGTTCTTATGAAAATAACTGCAAAGCATTGAGGATTGTTCTCGAGGCACTGAAATCAGCCTTCCCATATCCAGTTCAATAATATAACTTTCTATTTTGCAACTAGGTATACGGTGACTGATTTCAGTGCCTGGGGATCAATTTTCATGACAAACACAATACTTTGAAAAAGTTCTCATGAAAACGAAGAATTTGACAAAAACAAAAGAGTTTTATCCACTTTTCAAAAATTTACATTTATGAAAAAGACGAACTCTGAAATAAAGATAGATATCGATTTAACGTTTCCACCTTTGAGTTTGCCATGTGATTTGATCAACAGGTACCGACATCAGTTTTTTTTCTACCATGTACGGGAATAAGACTTTCCCTTTGAAAGTGCCCTATTTGGCCCACCTTGTACATAAAATCGTTTCGAGTAGGTGCAACTTCGAATGAACAATAGTGTACCGGACAGGATCCACGTGTGGCTCAAATTCGATGAGCCTATCTCCATTTAAATTCGTGAATATTCTTGTAAATGAGACGTTTATACTGTGCAGCAATGAAAAACGTCATTTTGGTGATGTATTCTTCCAAGGTTTAATTGTGATATAATTGAACAACAGCCGCGAAAAATATTTGTTGGGGCGTACGGCGGGACCACAACCCCGAAAGTTGTCAAAATAACAATTTAGGGTCGATTTATCAATCGCTAGTTAAGTCTAATTGAGCACGAGCTGAGGCTCAACCACTAATCAAACTGTTTATCATTATCCGAGTTCACTGATAGATTAATAAATTGTATAATTATATCATTGAAGAATTGAAATTTTTGGGGAATGATGAACAAGTGGAGATCACAGATTATGAGAGAAGACCATGTATCATAAGATCAAGAAATGTCCCTCAGTCTGATTTTGATGATGGAGATTTCTAGAGAATTTTTCATTGTTCAAAACTCAGAGTGTTGATGATCCCAGAGCAAATAAAACGATAAATTAAAACGCCGTTTACAAAAAATGTCAAAGATTTAATGTTGGAGCACTCGTTAATAAAAAGCGTAGTAATAGAGAAGCGGTAATCATTTTTGAAAATGTGCCCTGTTCCATGGGTTACACAGGGTGTCCCAGTATTGCTACCACGTGTAATAGAGGTCAAAATAAGTTGATTCATAGAATTCATTTATATACCAAAATGTACAGTTTGTCCGTGAGAAGTTCAAAGTTTACATAAAAACACAATAAACTGTAGAAGGGTTGAAACTTTACCTCACACCCTGACATTTTTTTCAGAACGTTCTCAATGGTGATAGTACGGTTCTCACATATTTTTAACGAGAAGATTGATTGATTGATTGATTGATGACAGGCAACCTCCATCAAATACAAAGGCCGATTTGACGTGAAAAATTGAAAATGAAAAACACCTGCTCTTTATGAAAACTCAAAACTCTTCTCACGGACAAACGATACATTTTGGTATATAAGAAAATTGGCTTCAATCAACTTATTTCGACCACTATTACACGTGGTATCTCCGTGTTCCTTCAATTTTGGGACACCCTGTATATTCTTCCGAATACTATAATGCCCAGTTATTTATTTCTGTATCATTCAAATGCAAAATATAATTTGACCTCCACACGTAATAGCATTCCATATTCCTAACTTTAAACGTTTATGTGCTATGAAATGTCTTTGTGAGATTATGTAGAATAGAACAAACATATTTGATACATATAACTCCAAATATGGTCGTGTTTGGGCTCTATGAAAAAATACTGAAGTGAATACCAGAATTTCTATCAAGAATACACAAAAGCGATAATAATTTTTCGAAATGAAGAGATCTGTATTACAATTTTCATTTTTGTTCAGCTTCTCTATTATAAACTATACAGGGGTTTACATCGAGAAGGTACACCCCTTTATTTACGTTATTTTTTATCGAGAAAGAACAAACGAACTGCGGAAATTGAATGCCGCAATGAAGCCTGTCCACAGTTTTCATCAGAATTCACAGGGTGGTCCCTAAAAACGTGACAAACTTCAAATTGACTTTTTTAAATGGAACACCCTGTTTTTTATATATTTTTTTGGAATTTGTGATTTTTTGTGATATATACATACAGTATGATATCCCCTATTTTCACTTCATCATCTTCACTTTTTTTACTCTAGGTAAAGAATATCAGTATTACCCAGGGACCAGGATTATATCCTGAGGCTTCAGCAGAGGTCACCAGCCACGCAGTAGCCGATAATAAGCTGGGCGTATTGATAGCACCACTGCGATATCAATATATTGTATAAGCTACCTTCATCAGAGAGTTTTGTGATATTTCCCTTGAGAAAAAAAAAAAGAAAAACTTGAAACAAAATGTTGGAAAAATTTGCACATTTTGAGGCTACTCAAAACCCAATAATAAGAAACAAAATGTTCTTCAATGATTCCATTTGATTCTGAAAATTGTATGGATGATTCATAATATTATAATCAAGAAGGTTTCGTTCTCAATAAATCATATTCTAACGGAGTGATAATATGAAGTTGAATAGTTAATTTAACTTATCTTGAATCCAAATGAATGTAATAGAAATGCAAAATACTTGAACCAATCTGAGGCGTATTTCAATTTCGGTTCAGACAACATGTAACTAGATACAATTAGAAATGGTGAAAACATGTGAATCCATAAGTATGTACTTTATGGGCTGAAAGAAAAGTTATGAATAGTTATTTCATAGTTTCTGGCCCAATTTTATATTGATTCAATATACAAAGGACGCCAAAATAGTAACGAATAAGATGAATTATCTTTGGTACGAGAAAACGTATTTGGCGTTAACATCGTGTGAACTCGCTGAGAATGATTATTTTCTTTGCTGAGAAATGAGAAAAAAAGGAATTCCATGGAATGGGACCATAATAATTCAATTACTAGAAAAAGTATTTCATCAGAAGAGGATGAAATAATGACATGGTATTGGTTAATGACTAACAAGCATTATGCAGCACTTGCAAGCGAATCCCAGTGAATGAGATCTAGACTATAATTTTATCGCTCAATTTTTATCTCCTTGGCTTTTGTAGGATTTTGATATCTACTTATACACGGTGTCTTTCAATATTTCTGTGGCTGATAGTTAATAAAAAAATGAAGGTACTACAAGTTTCCTATAAACTAGAGTGCCTCGAACGCTTCACGCTTGTCACCACTGACAAGTCCGAATTGTCATCATTCTCAGATTTAAACGTCAGTTGAAAATTGAATGGGTGTCCCCGCGAAAATGTTTTCGAATATATTTTCTTCGGGAACGAATGGCAAAAATTTTAATAATGATGGTTAACATGTATTTGAGTTGCTTCAAAATCCAATATTCATTTCATGGAAAAGAATTAATCAGTGACGGCTCGTCAGGGACGGCAGGGTCGGCCGGGCCGTACCAAATAATTTGGGGAAAATTACTGAACTATTTGATGAATAAAATTATTTTCCGAAACTGTTTTCATAATTCATCGCTCATTATCCTACTGTTATGCCACTATTATTTGAATTTCATTCATGGAACCTTTGAGTATGCCATCCGCTTATACACCGAAAATCACGAACTAATTCAGGACCTACGACATCTGGTAATCCCATCGTCAAAACGGCGCTTTCAGTCGAAACGCTCGCGTAGCTCATTACACTGATGCAGACGGCCGACCGATCGGTGATTTCATGTCTCGACGCATCGCCACAGGCATCGCCTACAGATTCCCCGCTTCAAGTTTGAATTTTCGCTTATACGCGTCATACCTTGGGTGCGGCCAAGCTCTGCTGGCCGTCCAAAGTATCGATCGTACTTTCGTACTTATCAGTATCAGTTGTTTGCAGTGCGCTCGCTGTGCACCGTATCGAACCATTCCGACCTAATTTTTAATATACGGATTGGCATGATTGACATTCTATTTTCATTTTACATTGTAGGTATTTATAATTTTAATTCCTATACTTATTTGTAAGTTGATGTTGGAATTTGAAATGTACAAACTGAAAAGAAAAATAATTTCCATGTTTTTGTTTACGCTTGCAGTAGTTGCAGTAAAAATGACTGGTGATTTTTGAATTTGCAATTTTTCAGTAATTCATAATTCAACATATCCATCTAATATTGGTATCAGAATTTTCCTTCAGTGCTTCTGAGCGTCAATAAGTTATAATTCAATTTGAATATTGCTGTAATGTAACCTACTGTGCCTCTGCCTATGTAGGTAATATGGCAAGAAAAATGTCAGCAGTCCAAGAGCTGAGTAGTCATTGAAACATCGTAAAAAAGCTCTGGTGACGAAAATGTAATAAATGTATAACTTCCAGAATATCATTTATTTTCAAAGACGCATGTAGCGGTTATAAACTAAATAAATAATATTTATGCATCCATCGCATCGCGGGAAACATTATACCTACGGCTGCACCCTGCACGCGGGCTCGGCCAGCCGACTACGAAGGAGTGGGGTCAGTGGGGTGGCTTGTTACAGGAACGGCGTAGACCGATTGGCGATTAGTCATTGTTGTGCATCTCGCGTTAGGTGAGTGGTTGTCGGTTATGTTGATTTTTTCGAGTTTACATTACGTTTTCAACAGAATATAAATATTTTTTGTTCACGAGTTATTTTATTTTTATTTTCTTTCATTTTATTTTTTCGACTTTCTTGCTATTATTTTTTCATACCAACTAACCCTCATCCACCTCCTTTTTCTTTCCCCATTTCCCCTGGCGAGAATGCTCTAACCTCGTGGTTCTTGCTGGACAATTTAATGTTTTGGTTATGTGTACAGGGTGATTCACCATAAATGTCCCCTCCTCTAGCTCAATTATTTTTAAACCGATTTCAAAATTTGAAATATCATCTTGAATGATTTTTGATTGAGTTTTTTCCGCTACATCAGAAAATACAGGGTGCTAAGAACAAACGATCTACAGGGTACCATTTGATTTTTTTATATGGACCACCCTATTTTTCATTGTATTTTTAGATTCTCCCTGAAAAGCTGATTTGCTCAATGTATCACACTTGGGGTCTATCGGGAATGATTACAGAGATATAGGGTGTTCAAAATCGAGATTTTTCAACTTTAGGATTTTTTTGAGACGAAACTATTCATCATCGGTCAAAACGGCTTTCACGCCCATATCTCAACTTTTGATTTACTATCTACTGACATTTAATAATTGGAACAGATACAGGGTGATCAGAATTCTGAATCTTGAACCACCCTGTAAATGTTCCAATCAAATCTCAATAGACAGTTAATCAAAAATTAAGATGGAAACATAGGAGCCGTTTCGACCAATAATGAATAGTTTCGAGACAAAAAATCCTAAACTTGAAAAATCTCGATTTTGAACACCCTATATCTCTGTTATCATTCCCGCTAGACCCCAAGTGTGATGCATTGATGAAATCAGCTCTTCAGGAAGAATCTAAAAATACAATGAAATACAGGGTGTTCGATTTGGAAAAATCGAGTAGTACCCTGTAGATCATTTGTTCCGTGCACCCTGTATTTCCTGATGCAACGGGAAAAAAAATTCTGAGGAATCATTTTAGATCATCCTTCAAATTTTTAAATCGGGTCAAAAATAAGTGAGCTAGAGGGAGAAAGGACAATTATGGTGAATCACCCTGTACATGCTTATTTGCCATCGAACTTCACTCAAGCCGCTGACCCACTTACGTTCGCATTTTAGAGCAATATCTATACCCTGGCCGACCCAGGTTCTGAGGGCACGAGCCGTCACTGGAATTAATTGACATAATATTGATATAACTACACGAAGATCATTATGTGCCTTTGGTGTTACGCCAATGTTAGGGTTTCAAATAAAAATATGTCGTCTGCAATCGTTCAATACTGCAGGGGTACAGCAAAATCACTGTCCATATCTTATAAAACTTATATATGTCTCATGTTTTTCGATCAGCTGTTTAACAATATGACTATTATTGTGTCCGCACTCTTTAATGAGCATAAAATGAGATGTTTGAGGCACTCTACTATAAAAGATTGTGGCGGTTGAAATACCTTTCCCATTTGCGGAATTATGACTTTAAGGATTGTCAGAAGGGAAATACGAATCTATAATCTTTCATAGGAATCCTTACTTTAATAAAGGACATTCCTGCCATTGCTAGAGTAATTGCACGTTGATATACAGGGTGTCCCGAAATTACATAGAAATATTTCAATCACAGTTCAAAAATCGCCTCCTGTAGGGTTACACCCATCTAAAACGAAACCCTCTGTGATGAAATAACCAAATTTTGTACATGTACCCAAATTTTTATGACAGATTCGGAAGTGTTAAGAAATTTCCGAAATTTTAATCAGGAGCGTCGGAAATAGGTGGGGCCAGGTGCACTTTTTCTCCCAACTTTTTTGTTTATGCAATTTTCGTCACTTTGACCAGCTAATATGCAAATCTCAACACTTTCACTCAAAAATTGTAGTCTGGTTCAGTTTCGATAGCATTCACCATTCTCGAGATAAATCGATTGAAAAATTCTGCTGCTTCATGAATACCGTGATTTTTTTTTAGAGATACCGTATATTCCCAAAGATTATGGTTTGATGAAAAATACCCCTTATTTTGAAGATCAATTTTGGATGTTAGATTGAAAATATGAAGGGTACAATAAAAAGAATGAATTGAAAAATAATATGGTACTTATGGAAAAGACTACTTATTTTTATTACGCTACAAATTTTTAAAATTGATTTATCGAAACTAAACAAGAGTGACATTTTTGAGTAAAAATTATGATATTATCATATTTTCTGGTCAAACTGCAAAAAATTGCACACATAAAGAAGTTGGGGGAGAAGTGCCCCGAGCCCCAACTATTTTCAACGCCCTTGATTGAAGTATCGAAAAATTCTTAACGTTTTCAAATTAGGCATGGAAAGTTTTTTGTTTTATCACAGAGTTTAGAAAATATTTTCATGAAACCATCATCTCGGGCTCTCCTCTAGGTGGCTATAATCCTCCAGGGAACCATTTCTAGACCTAGACCCATGTTTATATGATCATTTTTGTTCCTAGAATCTGTGGTTGAAATATGTTTATGTAATTTCGGGACACCCTGTATAAACATATTATTCGAGCACAATTTATCGATGAGAATTTCTGGATATATTCAAACAATTCATTGAAGGTTGGGTATAAAATACCGTAAAAAATTGATTCTCACCTCCTAAAAATACCACTTGAACATAACATAGCCACTGCCATATGGAAAACTGTTATTTATTATCTTCCTTCAATATTGGGTATATCTCGTTCAATAGGTATCTATTTAAAAAAATAATTGTATAGAAAATTTTGGATATTCTATCAATCACAAGAATATATGGAGACAATTCTGGCCCATCGTGTATAACAAATTGTGAAATAATCGCAATCGAGCTGAGCGAGTATTTCAACACGTCATGTGCATGAAACTCGGTATATTGCAAAGTACTACATATACAGAAGTCGTTTTATTAACTTGAAGTAAAGTGTCGACTATACAACCTTTTAATATATAGGAGACTGAAGCGAACCATTGCTAAATCACTTCATAATGCCCTAGGTAACAAACTTCACCAGCAGGATAAATGGATCATATACTATGAGCACTATATACCAATGTCAACTATTTCGATTCGAATTGAATTTCTAGACAGCCATGAATTAATTCAGATAGGTAATACTAGAAAAAATACTATATACATCTCAATTATTAGGAAAATGGATTACCGATTCTCTTTGCTCCAAAACTTTTTTGTTCTTGTTCAGGACTTCTCAGCACTTCAAAAGGTACTATAGAACTTTCAATAACTTCTCGATCATCAGATGGAAAATCTTCGAAGCTCAAATTACTAAATCCTCCATCCACTTTTACTTTAAGTGAAGACCTTTTAACTTTGCCACTTCCCTTTGAAGACCTTGATATTTTTACCGGTTTTGCTAAGAAGCTCGGACCATCATCAGAAATACTATCATCTATAAGACAATACTTAGATTTTTGATCTTTGTCCTTCTTCTCTTTTTTAGTTTTTTGAGGCACTTCCTTATGATTCAAATTATTATCACTAGTGGAATTCCGTGTGAGATTGCTACACGAACCAGATGTGTTACTATGAGAACCACTAAATTTTTTAACAGAAATTTCTTTTCGTACAGCCAGATCTATGAAAGGTGTGCTCTTTTCAGGTATGATAATATTTCCGTCAGCCTCCATTTCATTAATGGGATCAGGTAACGGCATTTCGCTAAAGTTTGTTTCAAATCTTTCATTACCATACTCTACAGATTGACTAGGATTTTTAATTACAGTCGCAGAATTTGGTACAGAAATTGGCAAGCATTCCAAACTCAAAAATGGGTTTGAATTCGCAGTGGTAACAGTTTGATTTTTGTTGCACTTGGAGATATCTTTAGTAGAACCAGTAATACGTTTGTTTCCGTGATCAAAGGTTTTACTAGTTATCACAATATCATCTTTTACATTACCTATAATTACTCCCTTATTTTTTGGCTTATATTTGCCGAAAGGTGCTTTTGCAAAAATATCATTATGGTCCACAAATCTAGAGGGCGACATCCAAACATCAACATCGTTCGATTCTTGACTATCATTAGGGATCCATTTATGTGTATTCTTAGCCTCATAGTCCGAGTCTAATTCGTCATCGAATAGTAAAGGTTTTTCCCCATATTGATGGCCCACGAATAACATATCTTCAGATTGAATTTTAGTTTGCGTCCGCTGCTTGGTTCTAATTATTCTACTGGTAAAGTCTTCTTCTTGAGTTGCCATACTTTCACATTCTGCATGGTAAGCAGATGAACCACATGTTTTTATGCTTTCACTAATTGTCTCACTAATTACATCTTCTTTAACAGCGGGGACATCATCTTCATCGATTCTCAAGTCACTAGCTGAGCCGATAGAGTCATCAGAATCAACATTGGTGGACTCCTTGTTCTTTGTATTTGTTTTTTTCTTATCTTTATTACGATCAGATCTCAGATTTTTAATTGGTATTTCTACGGTTTTGTAAACAGATTGTAGTTTCTCGGGAATGTTTATCTTCTTTTTCTTTTTTGTTATCAAGTTTCCATCAATTTCTTCGCCAGAGCTGCTATTTGAAGTAATGTCAAATGCACCTTTAGTCAATTTCTCATATTTTGACCGGTCTTCGAGCGGTGCTTTGACGTAGGGTGGAGAAATAGGTTGATCACTTTCGGTTTCTGTATTGATGAGCGCTTCACCCTCAGACAAAGTTACATTTTGATCTGGAGAAGAATCGTATAAATTTTCTTCCAATAATGGTTCTGTTGCTGGTTTTTTAGAGATTCCTTTAGCTGAAATTAAATATATTTTTTTTGTTTTAATAGAGTAAATATGACCTTCACAAATTTGACAAACTTAGTGTCATTATAAAGAGTGTCTTCTGTTCTTTCAGATAAATCACAAATCGATTTGAATCTTGTCCCCTAAAGGGCATCGTTAAAAAACGAAATCATTTTCACTTCTTTCTTGATAATTTCAAATGGAACCATTTATTTTTCTCAGTGTAATATGAAAGTAGGGTAAAATGGAAGGAAAATGATGGAAGCCGCAAGGTGATACTTTTCAATGAGATATAGAGGGTGTCCCTGAAAGGTCTGTACAAAATGATACCATAGACTCCCGAGGCGAAAGTGAATGATTGAACCAAACTCACCTTTATACCAAAACGCTCCATTTAGCCGCTACGGAGTGTCGGAAATTTTTAATTTTTTTTTTGTATATTTCAATATTGTCTATAAATATCTTTCTGAAATTTCGTAGGCCCACCGGGATGTTACATATTTGGAGTAGCTACTGTTGATCGAACAATTCATATAACTTTTTCTGAGTACGCCATTGAACAGATCTCAATGTTGTTTTCTATTTCCATCTCAAACTTCCTGCACAATTACAAATCGTGTCAGTTTAACAGAATAATCCTCCTGTTTCTCGGTCGGACTATTATTACATTAAAAACGGGAGCAGATTCGTTCCCGAAACGTCCAAAGCTAAGTGAAGATTTGATATTTATCTATTGTATACCGCCTCTATTTCTCTTCTCCAAACCTTCTTGAATACAAATTGTCACTGACCAGCTACTGAATTTTCCTTTTAGACTCTCTGATAGGAAAATTCTTTAAAGGCAGTGACATTTTGGGGCAAATCATCTGATTCGTCCTTACTACACGTATATTGAAATAATATTCACATTTTTATTTTGTAGAAACGAGGAGAGAAAATCCCAAAAAATCTGGAATAACGGATCATTTCATCTGGTAATCTGACACTCTTTGTGTACGAGTAGGCTATTTTTTTTATGTTCTGGTTCCCACGAAAAGGGATATCCTGTGATGTTCAGAGAACATCGTGAGAACCAAGGGAAACAAGGTAGGAATTGGTGTTCTTCTTAAATTTATGAAGGTTATATGCCTCGGGAACACCTCCCTTGGAAATGTGTTCCAGGGCCTCGCTGTTCATTGGATAAACGAGTCTTTGGAAAGAGATGTTCTGCAGGTCTCCAAAGTGACCACGAAAGGGAATACAAAATAGCAGATTGGCTTTGGATGAAAGAAGGAAAATACTTTTCCAGCATGATGGATGCCTGGCATATTTTGCTCTGAATGTGCACAATTGTGGATTTATAGCTAGGTTCCAGATACAATTTTCATTCATGGAAAATATTGAAAGATATCATAAGCACTGTACATTTAGAAAATTATTGGAGGCCATTTGAGCATCTAACCACCAATTATTTCAATACCTATGTAATTTATACTTTCCAAAATCTTGGTTATATCTCCGATTCCTTGGCTTTGATAGGTGTCACTCAACTGTTTTCACCCAAAGTTGGTAGAATTTATGATTATTTGTAGAGGAAGGTTGCCACGATCAGAAAACGCGGTGAGGGAAAGTGGTAATCCATGATGTCATTTTATCAAAATATCCATTCAGGAGTCATGGGAATATACAGGGTATCTGTAAAAGGTTGGGAATGGCTCGGCTGTGGACTCCTGGGATGAAAACAAGTTGATTTAGGCCAACTTACCTATATCCAAAATCGTCTCGTTGAGTTGGTACAAGGCGTTGAAGTTTTTTTGGAAAAACATAATTTTACTCATAAAGAGTAGGCTGAGATCGATTTTCATAATATTTGGCATAGCATGTTCTGTGACTGTGAGTCACGTTTTGAGATGTTTTTAATCATCATCAGTGACCTGCAAGTGTTTCAAACAACCATGTTGCCGTACAAATTTGGTGATAACTTTTCAGAGGCCAGACTGGAAACTTCCAGTTTTTTTTTTCAGGAAGATATTTCCTTCAGAAATATTTTTTGTATCGTGTTAATTTTTGATAAGTCTTAAGGTTCATTTGCAAATAAATGATTTCTGATCTGATGCATCCTGCGCATTTTTGAAAATCAATCTAATTAGTCGGACTGTTTATTGATCATGGCTACACTGTATTCTAATTGTAAACAAACTAATATGTTGCTGGTCCTCGCGGGCTTTACTTTCTATACTTTACTTTCGCGCTACAAATTTAGTGATGACTATTCAAGACCTAAGGTTAGAACTTTAACGCCTTGTACCAACTCAACGAAACGATTTTGAATATAGGTAAGTTGGCTAAAATCAACTTATTTTTATCTCAGGAGTCTACAAACAAGCCACGTTTCAACCAGATTATTTTTTTTAATGCATAAGATGCCTCAGATCAGATATTATTTTATTTGCAAAGGAACTTCGAAACTTATCAAAAATTAACACGATACAAATTTCTGAAAAGAATATCTTTCTGGAAAAAAAACTAAAAGTTTTCGGTCTGACCTCTGAAAAGTTATCACCAAATTGGTACGGCAACATGGTTGTTTGAAACACTTGAAACACTTGCAGGTCACTGATGATGATCAAAAACATCTCAAAACGGACTTACATTCACAGAACATGCTATGCCAAAAATTATGAAAATCGATCTCAGCCTACTCTTTTTATGAGCAAAATTATTTTTTTCCAAAAAAACTTCAAACGCCTTGTACCAACTCAACGAGACGATTTTGGATATAGGTGAGTTGGCCTAAATCAACTTGTTTTCATCCCAGCAGTCCACAGCCGAGCCATGTCCCAACCTTTTACAGACCCTGTATATTCCATAACTGTAGATTTACCAATCCAGCTGTGATTCAAAATTCTATGAACCAAACATAATTAGACCAGTAATGAAGCCTTTGAAAACAGTAAAAAGTAAAAAAAAAAATAGTTGAATGAAACCTATTGAAAAAGGAAGAGAATGGAACAAAGATATAAGGGAAAATAAATTACGGGCGATCTGAGATCGGGAAGTGGTAGGGGGTGAGTTTTCAAGGGCGAAAAACGGTTTATCTCCATTTCCGGTGAAACTACAAGCCCTATGGAAAAAAGTTTGATTACAAAGTTGTAGGTAATGAAAAAATCTCTAACTCATGTATCCACACTTTTTTCACATAACCTCGAAATTCATGTGAAAAATTTAAATAACCAAGTTTTTGGTTTTTTCTTTTTCTTTTACAAAAAAAAATCCACAATTTTTTTGATGTGGAATTTTTATTTGTTTACCTCATTTTGACTTAATATCGAGAAAGCACCCTAGTTTTCAATCGGAAATTCTCGCGTCAAGATATCTACTTTTTCAAAAAAGTCGATGGGCATTTTGTTCGTTGAAATCTCTTTCTGATGGTGTAAAAAATATATACATTACCGTGATAAATAAAGATTGGATTTAACGGGGATTTGATCTAAGTAATGTGACTGCTGTTTTTTCGTTTTTTTTTTTGCATTTTCTGAGAACATTTACCACAGTAATGTATATATTTTTTCTGCAACCGGCACAAAAGTTGTCGATTTTGATACCAAAATTAGCTCTTAAATTGACGTTTCTATTACTGACACAAAAATAGGTATGTTGCTAGGCAACATATTTAGTTCCTAGGAGCTCAAGTTGAACTTTAGTTCCTAGGAGCTAAAGTTGAACTTTAGCTCCTAGAAACTAAAAAGGATGTACTAGGCGTCATCAGGAATAAACAACATTGTTACGGTTGGTTATTTGTGTTGAGACGCATACCTGATTTGTTTCCGATTTCGGCAGATTTGGCATTTCATACCCATGCTGGAGATATAAATACACTTTATTATAGTTGATTATTGGAATCATGAACATCTCAGTTAAGTAGTTTTGTTTTGATCAGGGAAGCCTTCAAGATTCAAATACTTGTTTAATATGTATTTCATTCGTTATTCTCGGGATAAATAACTTGTTTTTGAATAATCACAGCAAACAATAGTTTTTTTGTCTCAAACAACGATATTGTTCGCCTCCATTTGATTATCAAGTCAAAGACAGTGTAGTATGGAGAGGAATAAATAATCGCTATTATTATTGTTTATATGCTCACTAAGCTAACATTTTCTACTTCTTGTTTCTATAGCTGGCACCGGCGCGGTATTTGCCACTAGAACACCTGGTCAATACACAAATATGTCACTCTGTGGTTGTATTTATATTGAAACTGCAATTCGAACATCCTTGAAAATTCAATAAACCTGCTGTTAATGCAGGTAGAATATTCTCACCACATGGATTATTTGACAAAATCGGTTCCATTGCATACATATGGCACGGCATGGGTGGTTACTTTACATATTTATATGAGTTAATTGTTTCGGTTGCAGAAAAAAATAGCATGTTTCATTCAGATCAAAAGTGACTTTGTTTGACTCGCAAATTTTGATTTCGCTCGGCTTCGCTACACGTTCCGCCTCGCAAATGCAAAATTTGCTTGTCAAGTAAAGTGTCACTTTTGATCCGAATAAAACAAACTACCATTTTTACACCGTCAGAAAATACAGATTTCAACGAACAAAAAGCACTTTTTTGCAAAAGCTGATATATTCACGCAAAAATTCTCGATTGAAAATTAGGGTGCTCTTTCGATATTGAGTCAAAATAAGGTGAACAAAATGATATTCCGAATCGAAAAAAAGCAGTTTGCAGTGACATTCAGTGGTTACAGTGCATGAAACGAATCTAACCAAATTTCAAATGTCTCACTGTTTTGCTAAATTCACCGATTTGGTTCATCAACAGCAGTAATGGAAAATTTGGTATTGCTTATTATTCACATAAATTTAATGTGACGAGAACATGTGTTGCGTAATATGTATAACTGGTGAACAACCTGATGGTCGTTATAATGTCAAATTCTACCGAGTAACTTGTGTAAATAGTTGCTTTATGAAATGAGCCTTGCTAATTCATTCTTCATTGTCATCCTATCTCACAAGAAAGATATTGGCCTACATATTTCACATATTTTTTAGATGTGATGGAAAATGTTAACTAACCTCAAAAACTAGTATCAAACTCACGAAGCAATTTGCTTTCTTTGTTGATAATTTCAGTCTACATCAACTCACCATTACATCCATCACCTATAAAGTTACTATGGTGGAGATGCACCATATTGGTGAAATTAGCTATATTATATTGTGTATATCGTGGACAAAGTAGATTAGATAATTTTGAAAATGGTTTTTCAGGTGACTATATATAAAACCTCGAACGATCTAACAATATTGAACTACTAGATTGGCATAAAGAGAGAGAGGCATTAATAACAACATAAGAGTGAGACGCAACGATTATAAACACATGGTAACCACGCCCATGATCACATGAGGGGGGGGGTTATTTTGCAACGCCTACTAATTGCACCAGAAAATGTTATAGTTATTTTCATTCGATTTGAGTTTCGAGTTGATATTTATGTAGCTCGAGACTCTGGTGACCAAAGCTCATTCATCCTTTGTTTTAATTTCATCAGACTTTTCGAACTTCTTACGATTTATTCGAATGAAAAGAAAGGTGTACTATATTTTGTGTGAATTTTCACTTCTTGGATTTTTTTTCTTTCCGACTAACTCTTGAATGAGACAAAAATACCAACCACTCAGTGGAATTAATAATCAGTAGCCCACTTCATTCCATGATATATGACTATCGCTGTTCACATCTAGGAACAACTTTCAGTGAATCGAGTAATCCTTGGAATGACGCTCTTTTATCAAATTGAACTAACTAGGATTCGCCCAAAAAATTGTAAAATTTGTATACACAGAGTGGAAATCTATGGAGATATGAAATTCCTATATTTCTATATAAGAAGTATATTGCGAAAAACCTCGAACAAGTCGGTGTTCTATCTATTATTGTACATGTAAATTTTCAATCACCAAGCAATCTCCTGCCCTACAGATACGATCTTTTTTTTCAATTCGGTCCAAATTGTTAGAAAGGTATTTTAAATTCCAATAATGCGGTCTATTCTTTTCCAAATTCTTTTGAGCAATATGCGCAAAACAGCAGTCGAAAGATCAGAAATTCATTAGAATTTTTGTCCAAATTATTAGTAATGGTATATAGGTACTATTTCATTGCATTACTTGTTAGGTAAATTTACATTTGAAAACAGTTTTTATACTGAATGTTCGTCTACGCCTATGTAAAATGAAACAGTACCTACCTACCATTACCAAAAATTTGGCCAAAAATTCCAATAGATTTAAAATCTTTCGACTGCTCCGAAGGAGAAAAAAGACCGTTGTATAGAGATTTGAAATACCTCTCCAACATTGACCCTTGTACAATTAGAAAATTTTGAAGGTGTCGATCTATAGGAGGTTGACAGGTGGTTGAAAAATTCTTAGTGACATTCAAAAATGAATACCGACGTTTCCAAGTATTTTGTTATTTTGATTCAACGGTATTCAGATGACATTTGAAAAGTTAATGTTAACAACCTTCGCCCGTTAAGATTGTTTAACGGCCGGCGGCCCTCAACTGTTCCATTACAACACGATGTTGGGATTCTTCTGTAGAATTACGAGGTACATGGCTTGTTCGTTTCTCGGAATGGTAATGTATTCTTTCAAAGAGGTTACAAAATGTCTTGAACGACACACGGCCGTTACGCAAATAACGGATTCAGTTGATATAATCCGAGGTGCAGCGGGAAAGAACCAACCACGTACCTCATATTTCTACAGAAAAATCCCAACATCGTGTTGTTATGCAACAGTTAACGGCCTCCGACCGTTAAACAATCTTAACGGACGAAGGCTATTAACATTAACTTTTCAACTGCCATGTGAATACTGTTGAATCAAAATAAAAGTATGGGATTACGAAAATAACTATAAACACGAATAAAAGAGTGCAATAACGTCTCGATAAGGTCTCAAAAGTCCCCGAGGTAGGAGGCTACGCCAGATATTTGGCAGGAATTAAAACGTCGAAAACTTGCTCTGATTGATTTTCTCGATTTCTATTGATTCAACAACCAGGATACGATAATTGATATGATTCTACACGTAGAACTGAAGAAAGTATTTTGAGAGCTCATAATTCTCATTCTGACTCTTGTTCTGGTAGAAATCTTGGAAAACAAGTCATATTATTCAGTTTCACTTTTGTACATCACTCAAAAATGTATCTGAAATGTATCATATTTGATAAGTTTATCTCTAAATTTTGAACAAGCGTCACATTTTCTAAATGCTGTCAGAGTTACTCGTGAATACACATTATATAGAGCGAGTTTGGCGTGGAGCTACATTCCGTTAGGCTGGTCAACAGCGAGGGTTGTGTATATACACAAATCGGGTACGGCGAATCATTCCCTACCCAAATCCTTCCGACCGATCAGCCTTACCTCGTTCCTATTAAAAACTCTAGAAAGAATTCTAGACAGGCATATTAGAGAGGGGAATTTAACCTTTTCGCGACGAGGTTCGTTTGGCGCGCGTGAGCCGCCACAACGGGGTTCGGAAGCGCGTTCGCATTTATGCGGGTCCCGTTGTTTGAGCCCATTTTCAGGAAATATTCCGCAATGATACATAATGAGAAAAACTCAATTTGATGTATAATTTAGTATATTTTGAACGCGAACAAGCCTATCAGTCAACAGTGAACACAATACAGAATGCCTAGTGGACGGAGGCCGCTTCCACCCGCTTCCCGTCGTTGTAACATGTGTTGTTATCCGATCATGACAACGTCAGAAGTGTACGAGAATCCCCGACCAAAACCATCTAACGACGATGCAAATGAAGGGGATGAGACGATAGCGCGCGGTTCCCGTCGTTAGAACACTTCTCCGGTCGATTGAAAATATGCGGCTCCCGTGTATCAGATGCTTCAGTGAAATACGCATATATGCGTTTCCCGTCGCGAAAGGGCTAAGGGAGCATCCCCTAAATCCCCATCAATATGCCTACCAAACAGGCAAATCAACGGATTTAGCACTGAACAATCTTGTAGGAAAGATCAGCCATTCCTTAGATCATAAGGAAATTGCGCTGGCAGCCTTCCTAGACATAGAAGGAGCGTTCAATAACGCCCTACCACAATCACTCTACATGGCAATGCAAGGTAGAGGAATCAGCAGGCAAATATGCAACTGGATCAAAACCATGATTGGAAATCGGTACGTCATATCATCACTGCATGGAGGGTCGATCAGGTTTAGAGCGACAAAAGGTTGTCCACAGGGCGGGGTACTTTCCCCCCTTATGTGGTCATTTTTGGTTGACTCTCTGCTGAGCGATCTCTCCATGCAGGGGGTGGATTTCCAATGCTATGCAGATGATCTCGTCCTAATAGTAAGAGGGAAATTTGAAGCGCCGATCTCAAACGGCCTACAAGAAGCCCTCAATACTGTGTACAGATGGTGCGAGAGGGAGCAGATGTCTGTGAACCCCCGGAAAACTGTAATCATCCCTTTTACAAAAAGGCAAAAGCTAGATAAGCTTCGTCAGCCTGTCCTATATGGAGAGAGCATTCCGTTTGCGACGGAGGTGAAATATCTAGGGGTCACCCTAGATAAAAGACTCACCTCTGGAACGCCCATATGGCAAAAACTATTAACAAAGCCAGATTTTCCCTCTGGAACCTCAGAAGGGTATGCGGCAAATCATGGGGAATGAACCCCAAACAGATTTACTGGATTTACCAAACAATGGTAAAACCAATGGTCACGTATGGCTCGGTAGTCTGGTGGACTAAAGGTCTGCAGGGAACAGCCAGGGCAAAGCTTGCTGGTCTCCAGCGGCTGGCGTGCCTGGCCATTACAGGGGCGATGTCCTCTACTCCAACGGCAGCGATGGAAAACCTCCTGAACCTCACTCCCCTCCACATTGTCTTGGAGAGGGAAGCCAGGATGGTTTCCTACAGATTCCTGTCATTGGAAAATCAAATCAGAGGGGGGCGACTGCTGGACCACTCCGGGATACTGTGTGAAACAAAAAATCACCAAACTCTAGGAATGTTTTCCGACATGTTGGCCACTCAGACACACGTGAAAAAGTCTTTCAAAGTCCTCTTCCCGAAGAGAGACGAATGGGCAAGCGGATCAGTCCGATTCCCAGAGACCGAACACGTAATGTACACAGATGGTTCGAAAACCCCTCGTGGAGTGGGAGCCGGTGTGTTCAGCAGAAAACCGAAGACGGAAATTTCCGTCAATCTCGGCAAATATGCTACAATCTTTCAGGCGGAGGTATTCGCAATTGCATTGTGTGCTAGAGAGTTGTCGAATAAACCTCTAGTAAACAAAAATATCAGTATTGTATCAGACAGTCAGGCTGCTCTTAAAGCAGTGAGCTCCAGCAAGATAAATTCCAAGCTTGTATGGAGCTGCATTGATTCCCTAGAAAGCCTGGGTGCTAACAACAGAGTCACTATGCTGTGGGTGCCTGGACACCAGGGGGTGGAGGGTAACGAGAAAGCCGACATCCTCGCCAAACAGGGAACCGAATCTGTGTTCATAGGACCAGAACCATATTTTGGGGTCACCGCAAGTGCGGCGAAAACAACTATCTCGGGCTGGGCGGAGGGAAAAACACTCACGTACTGGTCCGAATTACCAAGATTAACCCATTCGAAGGCGTTCCTGCCTAAACCATCGGAAAAAATAACCAGGCAGATCCTAGAATGGAGCAGGGGTAACCTGCGAATTCTGACTGGACTGCTTACGGGACACTGTCGTCTAAGATACCACCTGGGAAGGATGGGTCTGAACCAACAAACGGACTGTCGGTTCTGTTGTGTGGAAGACGAAACGGTTGAACACATATTATGTTCATGCTCTAGCTTAGAAAGACTAAGGTTCGACACATTTGGCTTTACCAACCTAGAACCTATCGATTTCAGACAAATCTCACCCAATTCAACCATGAACTTTGTAAAAAGATGTGGATTGTACGGTGAACTGTAACCTCTAGGGGTGAGCCACAATAGACCCATCTGGGGTCGCAGTGGAGGGGAGGTGTTCGCCCCACTCACATGGAACCTAACCTAACCTACTCATGAACCTTTCAATCTCCACTGGCCATGAATCGGAATAGAAAATGTTCCGAACAAACTGGTAGTCATATTTGGCATTATATTTTTTCGTCAGTCTAGATCTCAACCCTCAGCAGTTTGTAATACATATTATGTTGGTATTCTTCGGAACTCTTCTGTTTATGATTTTTACTGCACTGAATATCGATTGAGGAAAGTGATTGATTTATGATGAGTTTTCCTTCTCAAACAGTTATTGTAATTTATTTCTCTGTCCTTCTTCCACCACAACCCAGCTAACAATGCGAGGACCCGAATATCTCTGTGATGGAGATTTGAAGTGACCTATATTAGGGACAATAATTGAACATAAGCAAATTATGTTAAACAGACGTGTAATCCGTGACATGATCTCAACATATATGATTGGCACATTTATTCAAAATTGCATCTTTACACATTCTGATCGTTCTGTTATTCTCTGGTTCCTGTTTGTTTCATAACTTATAAAAATAATAACTTCTACGCCAAGTGAGATGATAATACATATTTTTCTTTTCAGCCTTAAGCAAGTTCTGTATTCAACAAATACACATTATTTGTTTACAGATTCTTCTAATGGACACAACCAGGCAAACGATTTGAATTCAATGATTGCATCACCTAGTAAATATCAGAATGAGCCAACTATGTCGAATAATTCAACGCAGACAACAATATCGTTAGTACTCCTTTGGTTTCAGAGTGCCAGCAGATTAATATTGTGGCATGAACTTCTTCAACAATAGTCTAAGAAGATAATCATAGTTTTTTCAAGTCAAATCTTCAAAAGAACTTAGAAATTTCGAGGAATTTCACATGATGGACGACAATAAATCGATATTAATGGCGAGATTAATGAGAAAAACGTGCAGTTCATTCATATTCATGTGCAATTCTCTCAGTACATAATTATAATATATTGCTCATAGATCATCAGTGACATCTAGATGAGATATTTCTGTGGCATCATGATGATATTCCTCTGACATCGCGTTGTAGGTACAACATCCCAACAAGTGTGACAAATGTAGGTCCCCGTGACGTCCATGCGACAACATGATTCAATGTCGAAGAGTATTCATAGATTTGTAACAATGCAACATCACATTGCTACTAGCTGGGAAGTTATTAAAATGAAAAAAAAAACTACCTTGCTAGCAAAATGCCAGTTCACGACTTGATAAGGAGTATAGTTATAGTGGTGGAGAAGTATTCTTAATTCTCTTGTAAAACTGGAGTGATAAGATATGTTGATATCAATGAATAACTAAAAACTAATAGCCATGATTCAATGAGAATATAAGGACACTCAAGTCGAAGAATAAGTTCGGCTATTTTGTAGTAGGTACCTAATTAAAAAAATGGGATAATTGGAATTGATCCCAGTATTAATTAGTAATTCCCAAAATCTGTACTGTTCAAGTCTCTATTCTTCTCTTCTGGCAATACCTGCTGCCATGATCAAGATAATCCAGAAGTGAAGAATATTCTCAATATAGGTTATTCACACCAGACTGTTGCGGAGAAATAGCAGTGGGCTACTGCAATATCATGAGATAAGCTATTAGCATCAATATAATTGCAATATTTAATTATTATTACATGCCAGATTGAAATAATAAAAAAAATGTTAGTGTTGATTTTAGTATCCCACCACCTATTCTAGGAACAGCCATTTTTAGAGATACCTTAAATATGGATGTATTGTAACAGGAACAAAACATTTAGAGATTCTTGTTTCGTTCTTGTTCCGAAAGTGAGGTTAAATAAATAGAGAGAGTTATAACATAAAGCAATTTTATTGCTGCATAGAATACAATAATAGCTGTACAAGAATAATATTAACGTTTTTTAGTTAGTACAGACGATCACAATAGTACAAAAATCATTTCCACAATAATATAAACATTAGTTGGAAATAAAGCAAGACAGAAAGCAATATTCAGTTAGCAAAGAATAACGAACATAAATATATTAACAATCATCTTTTTCAACAAATAAAATATTTCTAAAAATGCTGTTCCAGAGAAATCAAACTAAAATATAATGGTAAACGTCAAATTTGATACTGGTACATAATAGGTATTTATGTGCCAAGGACGAAAAACTGTCTATTATAGTAGAATCTGCAAATTGATAGCAAAGGCTAGCCTCAGGCGAGACAATAGACACTTTTTCGCCGAGGTGCATTTTACATTTTTTCATCGACCTCAAACATTTATATCCACATCACATTCCTATTCACACGTGAAATCTATCGGATTTCTTAAATAATTGATTTGACAACAGCAAATGACAGTTGTGGTCAACTCACCATCCGCGCGGACCAGGGTTGCTAGTTCGATTTTTATTTCATCAGTAAATACCTTGTCAAAAATTCAGATCCATTTCATGCTATACGAATTCCAGCAAAAGATAATAAAATACACCTATGATATCGAAACATTATGTACTTTTAGTAAACAGAAAAGTGACCTATTTCCAACAGAAACAAACAAAACAAATATTATGAAAAAATAATCAAATTCCTAATTCTCAATTTAAAAATACTCACGAATAACACAAGATAACATAGGTTCTTATAAGATTTGAGTAAATAAAAAAACTAAACAGAAGGAACAAACTGTTATAATAGAGGTATATGAAAAATTTAATTTGATCTGAATCAGATAAAGTATCGTCCTTTTTTTAGTTTATACATATCATTAATACCTGTATATGTCAATACATAGGTGTATGTGATTAACTGAAGATTAATAATAGTATAGGTTTTTATAATAATAAATAAGTGTCAAAATATTTTTCAGTAGGTCATGAAATGTTGCAGTAGATAGGTAGATCAATATCCAAATCGGGAGATCAACTGAAAATTCAGTAGAGCTGGCAACCCTGCAGCGGACGAAGTGTTTGCAGACGAAAAGTTATTGTCTAGGGACGAAATGTGCTTGCCTTCGGAAATAGCCGGTTTTCGATTGGAAAATAGAACTTGAAATGTGATTTTTTGTAGAGGTCGACGAAAAATACATTTATTTAGTGTAACACACAAATTATACAAAACCGACTTTCAGTTTGTTGTGAATTGAATTTGTATGGAGATTGTTAGTTTTTATGCAATTTCCGAAAGTTTGACGGAGCCAACCAGGAAATGTTACACTTTTCTTTTGTATTTTTATGAGATTCACAGACAGCTTGAAGCCAAAATATCTCATAGACATTCACAATCATTACTATCATTAGAAGTATACGAGATCCGGAATATTACCTATTGAATACATCCTTAACATGCGTAGTGTTGTGCATGTCCAATTGAAATAAATTGGAAGAAAAATACTCTCTATGGATAGCTCAGCTGGTGTGGCAGATTTGTATTTCAATGATAATTGAACTTCTTCGTTTATTTTTTTTTTATTTGAATAGACAGGATTTGAAAGAAATGAGCTTTGGCCAGGACCATCGTTGTTAATTTGGTTATAATTCAACAGTTATATCGGATTTTCATAATAATTATGATGCTATGAAATCCACGTTGTTTCGATTACAGTCAAGTTCAACTGATAATCGTGAAAATTGAACCTCTTTCACATCTTTCGGCAAATGAATCAACTGTATATAAATTGAATCAACTTCATAGACGATATCAGCTGTAGAAAAAAATAACTACTTCCGTTCGATAAATTTGGTACTTGGTTTGAGAAGTGGAAAATGGAAGTTATTAAATTTTATTAGTTTCGTTCATCTTCCTTAAAATACAAAGGTTTTATTCCAGCTGAGCCATTCAGAAGTAAAAAAATCTAAATTTCTGATTGGATTGGAAAATAATGTGAAAAGTTAGTATATGAAAACGCAATGATGGTGCTGTCGGTATATAACGTCATCAAAAGCTGGCATTTTTGAGAATTACTAACTTTAATAATGAAACAACAGAATTTCTGATGATTTTGAATAACGAATCATTGTGAAATAATATTTATATATGAAAAGATGAATATAAAATAGAGGTTGTGGCATAAATTCGACTAGTATAACCCCCTATTTATTTGATTAGTTAGTGAATTCAATTTTTTGTATAATATATTTCGATGCAACCAGCCCTAAAATCATCAGAACTGTTTGGTATCTTTATGATAGTTTTAATTTCATAGACTCGAATCTATTGATGAATGAAATGTATCATATTAAAGGTACGAAGTTTGTGCAAATCTAACAAATGCCATGATTACCAATAAAATGATAACTTATGCTTCAAGGATTTCATGGGCTCGTACCTCTGAGCAATATGAGATGGGAAAAATACAGAATCGAGACAACAATTAGTGTAGGTAGAAAATTGCGCGCAGATAATATTATTAATATCAGGTTGGAGAATAAGAAAACTTCTCTGAGCAATACAATCATGTCTTTCATTTCCAAATACTTCAACATACTTTTGACTCAAACATACATTTATCCACTTTCACTAATTCAACAACAAATAGGGTGCAGCAACGTTCGAGGAAGGTCTAAATATTTACAAATGACAGAACAGAAGAAAGCGGTGATGTCGGTACTCGAACATAATCATACAAAATTACAGAAAGTGAATGTCTCTATTAGAGAATAGGGTGAAACAAAAAATGCCCAAAATCGCTAGTCCGAGAACCCAGTATACTAACAAACAATAAAACTCGTGAATAAACGAGAGCCCGTCATGTTAGCTTTAAGACAAGGATATAGAAGACATTGTTATATCTTTTATTCCATCCTACAGTGTGTACCTACAGTGTGTAGTACAAGTAATTGAGTGATGAGTTTGTTAATTTTCTCTGGAAATAGCCCGTAGTTGATTACCTTTTTCCCGGAATATATGTGCAACATTTTCCTTGGTTACCCAAAAGTTTTTACCAGAACAATGAAGATACTTGTTCAATTCGAAATTATAAGTTTTAGGATTAGGAATGAATCAGGAATGTTGATCAAAATGATACAAATTCAATGGCATTATTCTTAAATTTATAGAGGGGTTATAAATGATTGCAACATCGTTTTGTCCCAAAATCAGAGGGGAATATTCTACCAGCGTAGTAAAGGTCAGAGAATTGGTCGATAGATTCATGAGAACATGCTAGTATGTTTCGCTCTAGTGATAAGTAATTATTACCGTTATTTTGGAAGTTGGGCAAGTAACATAGGAAAATTTATTGAAAGGGTTTCATCCCCTAGAGGAGCTACTCTACTAGAATACAAGTGGTGTTCCTTAAAATATTCTGGGGGTCTTATCATTCGTGAAATATTTTTCATTCACTATGGAATGGTCAAATGGAGTTCAGTTGAATGATAATTACGAAACATTCATAGAAGAATAAACTCATCAAGATGGATACTCGAGCTCCTTGAGATTGATACTAAACTGATCATCACAACTGTTGCATCACAGTGCGCCCAAAAATGACTTTAGTGGATTAGTGTGATGAAATCTGAATTTTATAAACGAAAAACCACCAGTTAGAAAAGAGTACTATCTTCTCCCTGATGGTTACAGATGTAAAGTAACTAGCGAGGTGCACATGAGAACAGTAATAGATATCAGGGAGAAGAAGGACTGTGTCTATACTAACTGTATTAGTTCCCAGGATGCTTCAAGCATCGAGAGAAATAAGTGAGGCGAGAATGGACTGTAACGAAGTTTATGAATTATTTTTTCCATTAGTAAGACGTATTTTCCTAATATAAAGGTTTAACGACCTGAACTGCTCATTATTGAATTGAAGAAGTGAATACTGATAGTGAAAGTGATATTATCAGTGGTGATAATACAAATACCTCGAAATATTCGGCTTATACATCGATAACTTGTTGCATAATTACGAAGAGTATCAGTTTGACAGTTGAAATAATCCGACCACAAAGCGGGAGGATTATTCTGTTAAACTGACACGATTTGTAATTATACTGGAAGTTTGAGATGTATAACCTTGACAAGTTTGAAGTTCGAATTGTATTCGATGCGATTATTTTTCGAGTAGTTCTGAACGAACGTCAACATTTTACGGCCCGCTTTGTTTGTATTTAAACCATGGAAATAAATCTGAATTTCTGATTGGTGGATTTACTCTATTTATATCCACGTAGGTATGTTCGAATTTGTTCAAGGTAGCTTAACTCAATTGAACGTTCTGATTGATTTAAAATCATTCGAAGAAAATAATTGTTTAAACTCGGCTAGATCTGCCGGATGATTGACATTCCAAATGATAATCAAAATCAACATTAAATACTGTCTGTAGGTTAATCGAGGAGGTGGTACATTCATTATTCCAAATTTTTTGGGATTTTCTCTCCTCGTTTCTATAAAATAAAAATATGGATATTATTTCAATATACGTGTAGTAAGGACAAATCAGATGATTTGCCCCAAAATGTCACTGCGTTTAAAGAATTTTCCTATCAGAGAGCCTAAAAGAAAAATTCACTAGCTTGTCAGTGACAATTTGTATTGAAAAAATTTTTGGAGAATGGAAATAAAGGTATATGGAAAAAATATCAAATTTTCACATTGAAAACTGAAAAGCTTCAACACATTATACGACTTCGCTATTGAAATAATCTCTTCTCATGTTGAAAACGGGAGCAGAACCGGTCCCGAAACGTCCAAAGATAAGTGAAAATTTGATATTTTTTCCATATACCTTTATTTCCATTCTCCAAAAATTTTTTCAATACAAATTGTCACTGATAAGCTAGTGAATTTTTCTTTTAGGCTCTCTGATAGGAAAATTCTTTAAACGCAGTGACATTTTGGGGCAAATCATCTGATTTGTCCTTACTACACGTATATTGAAATAATATCCATATTTTTATTTTATAGAAACGAGGAGAGAAAATCCCAAAAAATTTGGAATAATGAAAATCAACATTTTTCATCATCTACTAGAAAAAGCAAAACATTGATTAAAGTCATATGTAACGAAAATGTATTTCTCATTTCGAGAACATAATGACTAATGATGTGTTCGGAACCCAGTAGTTGAGAAATCCTGGAATGTCTTGAAAACAAATTTGAATGCTACTACCTACCTACTATATCGATTGCCCACTTGATGATGAATTAAATTCTTCAAATTTCTTAATAAAACTATGAATTGAATTGATTATTTTTTGAAGTTTCTCAAAACCAAAAGGAATGTTCAATTTCAGTCATTCATATAAGTTTTATATTATTATTCATTATTGTAGTGGGAATAATCAACTTACATAATTAAAGCGAGAATGATTCGGTGAACATTGTTTTTATCGTATGACAACCACATGACGACCATCAAAAACTCAAAATTATATTCAATAATTTCTCACTCTGATGTTATTACTACAGAAAATATTATGACGAACATCAAAAAGCTTCACCTGTGCTGTGCATGAAGAATGAAATTCGACATTTTGAGACAAATCATTACAGAAACGAGGAGAAATAATATAAAAATCTAGATAGATATAGAATATAATAATTTCCCTGCATTATATACTCAAAAAAAAAACTTCATAAAAACAATCAATCAACTTGTATTCTATACTTTTCCTGATGATATTATGGACACTCCACAGTAGCATGAATGATATAATTGGAATTGAAGCATTTTTAAATAAAATCAGAATTATTGCATGAAAATCGTAGAAAAACTAGAACTAGAAAAGTTCAAAATCAATCGATAGCTGATGGCGTCCTAATCATTATGTTTCCCTACTCATGTTAGACAGGTGGATTTGTGATGAAATCAACTAATAAAGATTAGATATTTTGATGGTTTGAAACATTCAATGTAATTTAAAAAATTAGGTACGATTAGATAAACTAGCAATAAATGAAACCTCATGATATGATCATTTGAAATTCTTAATACTAGGAAATAGAATAAATCCGTTAATTTCCTGAAAGATCATATTTTGAAGAAAACGTAATTGCTTGTTCAGTAGATTGACGTATGATTTATTACTAAACAGTCAATCCAAAATTAGAAGGTTCCAATGAGCATTTGAGGAGATTGGACAAATAAGTATTTAGACAGATTAAAACATGTGTCAACATAAAAAAATATTTCTTCAAAGAACCTCCAAAATTATGTAATTCACAATAATTGAGAAAAGATTGCATCACATGATTTTATTTCTACGACCATCAAAATCGGAAAATGAAGTTCAAGTTGGCCATACAAAAAGTTTTGATTTCCTAATCTGAAGGGATCAAGAACAAATTATTCTAAATGAACCTTCATTTTGAAATCATAACAACTCATGAATCGGAATAGGAACTTATCAGAAAATTAAATTACCTGTTCCATCGTTGAAAGAAAATTCAGGTAGTAACATTTGCCTAATAATAGTAACAATTATACAAGTTGCTTCAGTGACAAGTACCATACATTGAAGGTTAAATCATGAATAAAGTTCAAACACATGTTTCCCTGAAAATATCTTTATGCCGAAATGGATATACAGGGTGTTTCAAAAAAATCTGACCCCCTTGCTAGGGTAGGTAGAACACTGCAAAATAAGTTGGATTTGCTCAGTAAAAAAATGACGTAACGGCGTCCGTTTTCAAGATACAAGGTGTTGAAAAAATGCATTTTTTACACATTTTTACGATTATGTCGAAATTACTGGCAATATTGTAATGAAATTTTGTATGGATGTTTTTTGTAATCTGACACATGGCATGAATTTGTTTTTCTATCTGACTCATAGATGGCGCTAGTTACACGGTTCGTACCTAGTAGTTTCAAACATAACTCCTTTGAGGTTAGAATTTCCAATCCGAATTTGATGTGAACTTGAACATCATTCAATTTTACACCAAAAAGATGCTCTTGGTGAAACTGTGTTCCGTTGTCGAAATATTCCGATTTGAAAATGATGAAGTAATAACTGTTGCTGGTATAAAGCTATGAGTATTATAAAAAATCATCACCTATTCATTGCAAACTGAAATAAACAATACATTTCTAATGCTCAACTTATTGATTTAACAATGGTTCACAAGAATAACATTGAAACAAATTTTACTAAAAACATGGATTACACAGTTTCGTTGTATCAAGCAAAAAGTGTATGCTGCAGAGGTAAATCCACGTCTGGAGTTGCAAGTCAGAATTGAACATCACTTAGATGACCTTACAGCTGATCCTCAACCGTTTAGAAAAATAATGCTTTCATAAAAAAATATCGAATCATGTATTCGTGGAAACGGAGGACAATTTGAACACTTACTCTAACTGATTCAATATTTTAGGTTTCTAGTCATAAATTTCTCATTTTCTAATTGTGATTCTTTGTTCGAACAATAACCACAGCACAAGAATGATTTTATTGTTTTTGAATCTGAATAAACAAGTAATTGATCTCAATAAAATTAATTTTACACGAGCATCAGCTATTACTCCATTATTTTCAAATCGAAAGAAATATTCCGAAAACGGAACACAGTATCGAGTTTTACCAAGAGTACCGTTTTGGTGCTAAATTGAATGATGTTTGAGTTCACATCAAATTTGGGTTGAAGAATCTAACCTCAAAAAAGTTATGTTCAAAACTAATTGGTACGAACCGTGTAAGTAGCGCCCTCTACGAGAGTCAGATATAAAAAACAGATTCATGCGATGTGTCAGGTTGTAAAAAACATCCATACAAAATTTCATCACAATGTTGCCAGTAGTTTGGACGTAATCGTGAAAAATATGTAAAAAAAATATTTTTTCAACATCTTGTATCTTGAAACCGGATGCCGTTACGACATTTTTTCACTGAACAAACCCAACTTATTTTGCAGTGTTCTACCTACCCTATCAAGGGGGTCAGGTTTTTTTGAAACACCCTGTAGATAATATATATATATATATTAAAAGATATTTGAGTGTTAACAGACGAAGAGTCATTTCATTCTATCTTTCCACCTAGTGGACCAATGATTCTGATTTGATAAACATTTAACGTTTTTAAAATGAGCAGACATCGAAGAAACTGATGTACCCAGTGTCGTAGATTACGGGATCATATAATATAACACATTTTCTCCCACGAAGAAATGCTTAAAAGGTGTTTTCATTTTTTCCGATTATCAGACTAACTTGTTATGAATAGGTATATCTGTCAGATGTTGATAGGGTGCATTTTTGGGTAACCTTACTCGTGAAATTGTGCTCGATCCAAATCGATATGCGTTACAGAGGTATAGTATGTCATGAACAGTATTCGAACGAAAATCAATTTGACACTTCTGTCATCATGAATTTTATCGAACTTGTATACTGTGTAACTGCATTCGAAATTATTGATTAAATACCTTTGGAATATGAGAAAACGTATCAGACATTGGGATTCAAAAAGGAAATTGTTATTCGTTTTATATAATGATGAAGACAGATTGCGCGGATCTTAAAGGAAGTATGTTTAAGCAAATTTATTTTTTCTTTCTGAGGGAGGGAATTGATAGCTTCGTTTCTTAAATGAGAAAGAAATCGTCTACTTTTGATTCAGTGAGTAGATAATAGCTATTTATACAGGGTGTCCCTAAAAGGTATTTACAAAACTTTCCACATATTCCTCAGAAACATCACATTTCGATATAAGCACACTTACCTCAGTAAAAAGTAGCTTAGTTTGGGCTCTGAAGTTACAATTTTCAAATCGTTTTTGCTTCATAACTTTGAAACGGCTCATGAGATTTTACTCAAAGTTGGTATGTTGGCATATCTTTATATGGGAAAAAAACCATATCATGAATATGATGAATATCATTTAATGGGCGTAGAACTTGATTTTTTCAGTAAAAAAACATCTGAAACTTCTACGCCAATGCGAAGAAAGGGGTTTGATTATGAAATTTGGATTGCGTAGCTTGTTTACTACAAACAAGGTACTCTTGAAAAAATTCGATTACTCTCGCAGTTTCGACAAAATTAAAATTTTAGTAATTCAAAGCATCAGTTAACACCAAAACGATTTTGCTTTTGGGTGTATGATAAATTGACATTCATCATACAGGGCGTGGAAATGAATTCTGAATTGAGACTCTATCACGAATCTGCGATTAGAGGTCTATAAAAATCACAAGTTTCCATCGTTCAAGTTTGAACCCCCTGATTGGGTATGAAAGTGTTGAAAAGGAATATTCTCAGATAAATTATGAACATACAAAAATGGATATATATTTATATAAAGCAATACATTGAGAATTCGCATTCTCTATGTGATGAGAATATTTACTCTTTTTCAGTTAATTCAATAGAAAACAACTACTTTCCTGGCTATATGCCACGACGAACATTGAATTATATCTATGGAACACACACGATAAGAGTTTGAAAATAAAATATAAAAATTTCTGAAATTGAGAATTTGCATTCTCCTTCAGACAAAACTATGTATATACACACATCATTCTGAATATTCAACAGAAAACAACTACTTTCCTGGCTATTTGCCACGTCGAACATTGAATTATATCTGATGAACATTCAAAAGGGGAACATGAAAAATAAAGAATAAAATCCTCCGAAATTGAGAATTTACATTCGATTTGAAGAAGAATGTAAATTCTCAATTTCGGAGGATTTTATTCTTTATTTTTCATGTTCCCCTTTTGAATGTTCATCAGATATAATTCAATGTTCGACGTGGCAAATAGCCAGGAAAGTAGTTGTTTTCTGTTGAATATTCAGAATGATGTGTGTATATACATAGTTTTGTCTGAAGGAGAATGCAAATTCTCAATTTCAGAAATTTTTATATTTTATTTTCAAACTCTTATCGTGTGTGTTCCATAGATATAATTCAATGTTCGTCGTGGCATATAGCCAGGAAAGTAGTTGTTTTCTATTGAATTAACTGAAAAAGAGTAAATATTCTCATCACATAGAGAATGCGAATTCTCAATGTATTGCTTTATATAAATATATATCCATTTTTGTATGTTCATAATTTATCTGAGAATATTCCTTTTCAACACCAAAACGATTGATAGATATTTCGAAAAAATTGTTCAAAATGTTCATTATTTCCACGTATACAAAATAAATACGTACGTGCATTCAGCTTTTTTTGTTTTTTTTTTGTAATGAGTAAGCCAGAGCCGTCTAGCGCCCAGACTGAGAAACTTTGTACTGAGGCGAGTGTGCTTGTATCAATTTTTTTCGTCGTATAAATCTTTGTATACGTGGAAATTTTGAACATTTTCAACAATTTTCATAAAATATCTCTTAATTTTTTTGGTGTTAGAATTACTAAAATGTCAATTTTGTTGAGACCATGAGAGTAATTGAATTTTATCGAGAATTCCTTTTTATAGTGAAGAAGTTTCGTAATCCAAATCTCATATTCACACCCATTTCTTTCCATTGGCGTAGAAGTTTTAGATGTTTATGCATTGAAAAAAAAAACAAGTTCTACGCCCATGGAATGATATTCATCATGATCCTGATATGGATTTCATTGCCCAATGAAGCTATGCCAACGTACCATATTTGAGTAAAATGATACGAGCCGTTTCGAAGTTATGAAACAAAAACGATTTGAAAATTGTATTTTCAGCGCCATCTAGCGCCCAAACTACGCAACTTTGCTTGTATCGAATCGTTTTAGTCTGAGGAATATGTGGTAAGTTTCTGTTAAGACCTTTTAGGGACGAATTGTATATCAAAAATGTATTCGATACCCTTGATTTGCTTTCGTCATCATTGCACATAGATATTTCTATTTTATATAAATCAATATTCATTTGAGAGAAAAAAGACAACTTTGCAAGAATATTAATTTAAGCAATCATCCCACAGGAAAGGTAATTTCTTCAATATAGTAAAGGCTAAGTAGAGCGAGCATACACTCATTTAATAAACTAAGGAAAATCACAATGTCATAAGTGTTTTTAGTCAATAAATTGATGTCTAATCAATATAATGATTCTAAATAACCTGTCAAAGTTTAGAATATAGTTGTTTTTTATAAACACCTGGTATAAACTTTCGTAAGAGTAATTCGCATTTCAGGTAGGCACGGCATCCAAACCGCATATTATGAACGAGTCTTTCTATTTTGTCTCCATAAAGTGAGAGTTTCCTATCAAGTTTCAATTAAACTACCGTTTCAACATGACCAATTTGTTTCAAATCAAACTGAATACGACTAAATATCTGACTAGAGTTTTTTTTTAATAATTACCATTGGAATGAAAATAGACATTGTGAATGTTCATTTGGAACTCCTCTAGAAGATAATACAATCAAAAACATGATCTATGAATCATATTCCTTAGAATCACTATGAATCGCTCCTTGAAAAATACACAATAATGAACATATGATACCCGAAATATCAATATTCATTAAAAAACATTGTAAATCATTTCTTATCATATTAAACAAAGATGATAAATGGTTTATATTGGACTAATCATGTAATTTGATCTAAAAAAAGATATTTTATTGTTTTTTGTCAAAGGATTAAATGGCAAGACTATTCGTCTTGGTTATTGTATATTCAAATTGTTCATATAAATTTGTTACTTCTGATTAAATTTTGCCAAAATCGCATAATGGTTCATATAAACTGCTGATCAGAAGAATATTGATTATTTTCGTGATTATTCCACATAATTCGATCGAATTGGATTACTGGATTTCTAACAATTGGATTTTTTTTGTTGAAAAATAAGTTTTGTATCGCAGTGTTATCCTCAACAATTTTTTCAATAATCAGTGTTTTTTTCATACACAGAGATATTTTGCAAAAGTAATGGATATAGTATAATTCCCGGAAAACCAAGCACAATACTTGGATCAACTTGGATAAGTATGCATGGTAAATCTAAGAGGAAAATGAATTTGAATAACACTTTTTTTTTCAAAGAACAAGAGCCAACATACAGGGAAATAAACCAAAACCAATTTTACTCATATTCAAAAAAACTAGGAAAATGAATAGACTTTCTGATTCATCAACCATAACTTTTCAATCATTATCATCAGAATGTTGTTCAATGTGGAATATACACCAGAACTGAAAATTATGAACTTTTATTTATGCAGGATGCAAGAACTTCAAAAGTTATTGGCACGGAAATTCATTAATTAATAACGATGAAATAGTGAGAGCTTAAATATGACATAAAGTATTTCAAGGGTTAATGTGTATCGCTTTATAGATTCGAAATTGGACAAAAAGTTATTGGTGATGGATCACATAATATTATGGACTCTTCAAGTTCTTTTATTGAATAACACTCCCAGAGATCTTGTTGTATCACCCTGAATTCTCTATTCATGTTCATCAATATATTGTTCTTAGTCTTTCTCTGATTATATACTATCCAGTATTTTCGTAAAATACTCTGAATATGGAAAATTTGCAAACCATATAGTAGGTTTCGATTACTCATTAGTGGAATAATCGTTTGTTACATTCAAACATTTTTTTACAGATTGCTGATTGAAGATATAGGTAAGAAAACAATTGTTTATGAAGACAGGTTTGCAAAACCAGATATCATGTATTTTCATCGTTGATCTCGTGATCATATGTCCGATAGTTTTTTTTTTCAAAATAAACAAAACCGCATAGGAATGTTTAATTAAGTAAAAGAACTGCTGGCGATTCATCTGTTTAGCAGTTTATACATACAGTTTGGCGACAAAAATGGAATCTACACATGCAAGTTCGATGATAATGAAAATTACTAGATTGGAGAGAATGTAAATTTCATAACATATCTTTAAAATTATGTTCAATAGAACATCTACTTCACGAAAACCTGACAAAACGACAGCATTGACTGCATAAATAAGAACTCAATAAGGCAACATTTTTTCAAATCATTACGTTACATGATCTATTTGATAATAATTTTGTACATTCACATGAAACATGTACCAACCTACTTTCAGAGTGACAACTTCTGAATCTTTGAATTCATATTATGCAATAACAATGATGGTTGGATGGTAAATAATGGGATTAGGTACACCTTCCAACATTACCAATAACCAAGAACCCATCATAATGAAGCAAAGGGGGTTTTAAACCATTAGGATTGATTACCTGAAGAATGTGGTCCTTTATGGGTTCTGTCACTACGAGTCCTAGTAGGAAGGCTAAACGGAGCACTACCAAATGGGTCTTCTGATACCAAAGTAGCTAAACTTTCTTTTGATTTCATACCTAGAAAATACAAAAATATCAATTCGTTTTGTTCCAACTTGAAACATTTGATTTACCAATTTCAAATTTCACTATAATCCGGAAATTAAATCAATTGGAATGCAGAAACAATTCCTACTTTCAAACTGATATTTTCAGTTTCCCTCTGTTATTTTCACTGGAATGTTGTATTTTAAGAAGCAATATCATATCAGTGATAGTGATGAGTTTACACATCATCATGAATTCAAACTTAGGAATATAAAATTTTACAGCTGATAAATCTAAGGTCAAAAAACGTATTTTATACATGTGGAATTCGACGAATTGGGTGCAAAAATAACCCATAATAGTAATAAAAAAAAATTATCACATGATACAAATCGTAGTCGATTTTTTCTCATTATACTCGTTTTGAAAAGATTAATTACTTTAGTCCATCAGGAAATGTTGATAAATCGAATAGTTCTCTGAATAAATAGTGATTTAAATGAATACAAAAAGTTCAAAATCATTTCCACACAATGTTAAAAAAATGAACAACAACGGTACATTTCGGGAGAAAAACAACAACTTTCCTGGCTAATGCCACGCAGAACATTGAATTACGTCCTCCCAAAATCTGTGGATCGACTCGTATAAGAGAATACAGATACAAGTGATTCTTTCCTGAATGCCTATTGATTTCAATTCAGCCAGGCTACGCTAGACACCTACAGACCGGTTTCGAGCTCTCTGACTCTCATAGTGCAGGGCAGTCTCCAGCCGCCGACTAAGCGTAGCCTAGCCAAACAAAAATCCATTCGGCATTATATACCCTCAGAGGCGTCCTCTATAGACAATATGAGAGCAACGCCATCTGAGTAGAAAAGAAGGAGAGAAACACTCCAAAACCAAAACTTCCCATACGAGAGTGGCTGGTTGCCAGACTGGCGTAATTTCAACTACGAAATAGTCACAATGCTCAAAGTGTGATGAAATGTTGAATAAATTCAAAAAGCTCCAAGTCATTTCGAAATCGAAATCAATAGGCATTCAGGAAAGAATCACTTGTATCAGTATTCGTTTATACGAGTCGATGCATAGATTTCGGAAGGATGTAATTCAATGTTCTTCGTGGCATTAGCCAGGAAAGTAGTTGTTTTACTCCCGAAATCAACCATTGTTGTTCATTTCATGAACATTGTGTGGAAATGACTTTGAGCTTTATTTATTTATTCAACATTTCATTCCACTTTGAGCATAATTGCTATTTTGTTGTTGTAATGGTGATTTCCTTCACAAAAGATCTAAAACACTATTGGGTATTGGGTAATTCATAAAATATTTCAAAATCCTTCACATCGAACTTCTTGAGAAGTCAGATTATGAAGAATTACAGCAATTAGTGAAAGATTCGTTCAGCACAAAATCTAGGTGTCAGAGTCATCGAAAAATTCACGATAACAAATAGAGAACAAGGATGTGGAAAAATCATGCAAGAAACTAGTCAGAATGGAAGAAACTAGCCAGGATGGGAGATATATTCGAAACAGTTCTCCTTTGGACCAAAGATGATAATGTTTTTCCAGATAATAAAAATATAGCACTTACTCATCTTTACTGATTGGAAATGGAATCAGTGCAAATAAAGAACTAACCGAGAAGAAGGGCTGGGCTGTGTTCATAAACTTACCCATGTGAGTAGAATGAGAGTTTGGCCACCTGATCAGAAATATGAAGGGTTAAAAGCTGAACTAAACCAAGTCCATATTTGGTAGAGATGAGATATAGAGATCTGAAGTTGCTTGTCAGTGATTGATTCATGTATTATTCATTTTGATTTTTTGTTTTTTGTATGAGGAACATTTACACTTAATTACCAGAATTTCTTTAAAAAACTGCTAGATCAAGCCCTTTTTGCGCTGGGAGAATCACTTAATGTATCATTTCCAACTGACATATTTTCAATGAATCATCCAATTTTAGACCTATTTCGTAAATACTAACCTTGTCAAAGATGATAGAGAAGGTTGTAACAAGAAGATGACCTACATTTCTGAGAAGGCACAATATACTGAGTGGCTCACAGTTTGGTTTTCAAAGTTCAAGAAAACAAATTTTGCTATCTTTGACTTCCTGGAAGAGTTATATGTGTGGCTGAATAGAGGGAAAGTGGCTGCAGCAGTATTCTGTGACTTTTCCAAGGACTTTGATTGCGTTTATCACAGTGCTGTTGCAAAAATTATTCATTTATGGTTTCAAAGGAACAACCTTCAAGAGGTTTCAATCTTATCTATCGGACAGGAGTCAAATGACGAAGTTACCGAAAGAAAGTTCTTGCCTCTCGAAAATTACCTGTGGTGTTCCACAAGGTTTAGTGCTTGGCCCTATTTTATACCTTCTCTATGTGAATGACCTATCTCAGAAAATGTCATAACCTCTTTGAAAAGTATTATTGAAGTCGATTTAGAGAAAGTCAAATCTTGATGTGATTCCAATTCTTTATGTGAATGTGAATGAGACTAACGAATTCTCATTCAAATTTGTTTCTGGAAACCTGAGTCATCAGAACCATGACATTGAAAATGAGACGTGTAACAAATTCTTGGGATTATAGATCGATAATACCCTGAAGTTTGATCAATACATACAAAATCTCAACAAAAAACTTGCATCAGGCTGTTATGCTATCAGGGCCATGTCTCTATATTATGTCTCTCTATATCATATTTACCTAATAATTGTTATATTCTTATCTCTTCATATTATGAGTTTCAATTTTTATTATAGTCTGTTTCATCGAAAAAAAGATTTCATGTGGATTATAGGCCACCAAGAAATGTGGCGACAATGGTAATATTAGGCTCGGAACAACCATGTATTCGAAACATGATAACAAGAATATGTGATCGAATATCCGAATTTTTTGACACTAACTTGAATTATTGGTATCAATTCTTCGTTGCATCAATTCTTGGTTTAAAATTCTGAAAAAAAAAAATCGAAAAAACTGATACCAATTTTGAGAAAAACGTATGTGATCAAATATCCGATTTTTTTCACAATAACTTGTTGGTGTTTCCAATAATTGAAGATAGTTGATTGTTGTTTTTTAGCGTAAGTACTTGGACCGTTAAGTGGAGGATACCGATGATACTTCAGTTTCTTCCCGATTAAGGGGTAGGAGACGAGTTAAAATTTTGAGATCCCAGAACGGACTCCGTCTTTCTTACTCAATATCTCCGCCTCGCTTGTTCGATAGGCGCATCTTATTGCCGCGAAAAGTGAATGGTTTAGATGCTGTGAGATAAGTTGCCGTGAATTTTCAAAGCTTCTCTTCTGTATGGTAGTTAGAAGGGTCACTTGATAATAAGAATGCAAAACTGCTATTTTTTTTTTCACAAAAATTACACCTGAATTCTCTTGATCGATTAACCATATTTCTCGACTTTGGAGTGAAATAGATATTTCCACAAAGATTATATTCTTATTGAATATATTCATCAGGTTGCTGCATTGACCGATATGAGGAAGATGTTATAAGAAACTATAGGACAAATTTGATAACATGGTGATTCATGAAGAGAGTCACATCGCCAAATGGTGATTAGAGGAAAATGTTCATATATGGAATATATTTACAACGGAAACAATTACAATAAATGAAAAATTCGACCTGTATACATCAGAAACAATGTATATCGTGATTAATGAGGCTTGTATCATTGCAGAAGGTCACCAATTCCAACATTTATTGTAACGGTTTCCATTGTAAATATAAAATAATTAATAATTTTTCCTCACCCTGTATTACTTTATTTTGCTAATATCAGTATATGGTTGGTAGACAATGAATATACCTTCCGAAAAAAATGAATGAAAAGGAGACGTTTTCCTTAAAAAAAAAATCGATGACGTCACCACAACTACGCGGATGACGTTACAAACTCCTTATGTATATCAAGAGGTGTCAATTTGAAAATACAAACCGACCTGTATCAGTATTTTTCTCAAATTCATATGCGTTAGAGATAATGAATTTATTCCATACATTTCCACCATACTGTATATAGGTATACACTGGTAGGCGCACTTCCATGACGCGAGTCTGCCGCTTTACTCCCAACGTGCCTAGCGGGTCTATAGAAATTATTGCTTCAAGAATTAATTTCTCACTATTTATATTTCAACATTCTCTAACATTATGAGTACAGTCGTCTTCAGAGATCATGTCGCACATGGACGGTGTCAGCTCCCTTGATCACTGCTGCAATAAAAGCGCTCGTACCATCCAACCGCGACATGTTCGCTGAAGACGACTGTACATTAAGTGCATGAACTTTTGACGCGTTCGCGTTGTCATTTTCAATGTAATTTGACATTAAATGTCAAACAACTCAAGCAAGTGAGATAGAAACATAGACCCACTTGATCATACCCAATTACGTGTTTCTATAGGCCCAAAATTCGTATCATAATGAAAAGAACGTGTCTTCATTGGTAAAAATCTGTATCATAATGGAAATTCCTGTTAAAAAGATCACTATTGAAAAATGGGTAGCAGATAATTTTAGCGCGCATTGTAAAACGGGAGTAGGAAAAATAATTTGATTGGGAACGATGAATTCGACAAAAAAGTATCTCACGTTTTTTCTTGATGTAAACCATAATTTTCTGCCTATTGGAGCTATTGAACGTTCCAAAATTTGCGCTTAATTTGAATTCATCATTTATTTAAGGCAGATAATGGAGAAACAATTAGACCTATAAACAATATTGTAAAAAAGTTTTCCTACAAAAAAATACTAATATGATTTCATGAGAAATCGACCCATTTTAATTTAAATAAAAACGCACGGCAGTCGGCACAGTTCATAATGATGTTTTTTTTTCTGAAAAAAATTGTTCATATCAATGATGATTCATACTAGTCCAAATATTGGTAAGATTCGCACGATTGATAGCAATAATAGCCGAGATATTCAGGGGGCCGTTTGAAGTATGACATGCTGTATATATCGCATTGTTTTACCCTGTTCACCATTTGGTTATGTGAGTCTCCTCACGAATGAAAATTGAACTTCGAAGTAAACACTCCAAACACTTGCTACCTTATCTCATGTAGAACAAGATATGAGATGTTTTAGCAATTCCGAAGTCTACCGCTACCGCAATTGGTCAAAAAGTGTATTTTACGAATGCGACATTTTCTTTATTATACAAAATATCTTCTATACGCATTTGGAATTCACCGCTTCGAAAAAGTCTATATCGTCGACCAAAGTTCGGCTTTTGGTCCTTTTCCCGACAAACGTTTCACCTCTCACCTTTGATATCATCTGATGTTTTCACTTATCTTTTCGAAGAAGAGGATTCACGGACATCGTGCAATACATACTTACAGGAATAAGATAAAGAAACAGAAATGATAAATCTCAGAAAGCAAAATGAGCCTTTATTTTAATTTTAAAACACATTTTTCAGCATTCTCCGCGCCCCCACTTTTTCCTATATAAAAAATTTGTATTCGCAAAACAAAAACTACTAGGCTGTTCACAAAAGATGGACAGATGTTTCTCTTGAAGTAGATTTTGATTATTTTTTCATGTGAATATACTAAAAAAATGCAATTTCAATGATTTTTTGCAAAAATCGGTGTTTTTTAGAAATTCCCCTTTAGGAGAAACCTAGATATTTTCATTCTGAATATCACCATATTTTTTGTTTTTCGAAAAAATCAATTTTGAATCATGAAAACTGGGGGCACAGAAATCATGTTTTCATAACATTAATGCACGGTGTATCCTCTTCTTGATACCTCAAAAACTATAAGCTGGTGTTTAGAGTAGTTGAAGAAAATGAATTGATATTTTTTAGCGTACTTTCACCGCTAATATCTCGAAAACTATAGGTCCTAGCGACTTGATCGCGGTCTCAATCGATTCACCATAGCCTGTTTTACTAGAAAATAAGGAATATTCAAGAGATTTTCAGCTCATTTCTGGAAAATATTGGCATCTGAAAATTGTTGCATCATCTATCGAAGCATTCTCGATTCATTTTGCAAGTTCAGAAATAAAAAATTTTAATTATTGATTCAAAATTCTGAAAAAATCCAAGAAGACTGATTTGGAACTGAATATTGAAATAATACTATGAGATAAGATGATCAAGAGATTCTCCGCTTTTTTTCTGGGAATTATTGGCATCTGAAAATCGAAGCTTTCCCGATTAGAACAAAAAAATGTGATTGAATATCCGAATTTTTTAGTTGAAATAAAAAAGTCACAATAACTTGTTGGTGTTTAGAGAAATTAAAGAAACTAAATTGATATGTTTTAGCGTACTTTGATCGGTAATATTTCAACAACTATAGGTCCTAGAAACCTGATCGAGGTCTCAATCGATTCAGCATGGCATTTTTCACTAGGGGAGTGAGATAATCGCGAGAATTTTTCTGGGAATTATTGGCATCTGAAGTTCGGACACAGAAATGATAACTGATAGTGTTTTTGAATGTTTAAATTTATCAATTTACACACCTTGCATTGTGACAAGAGCACCATAGTCGTCCCGCGCATTCTTATTCAAAATTGTCTGAATTTGACAATACATTTCATGAACGTCAGAATTGAAATATAATTTTATAAACTATTGAGACGAAAGCATAAATGAAAATATCCTACTGTGCAATGAATTGTGGGTATTCTGAAGAAAATGGATTTCATTTATTAATTTTCCCAAAGGAAAAATCAACCATTCTCATATGGAAGGAATGTATATGAAACGGCTTGGATGGAAAATTAATTTGAAGACAAGCAGAATTTGTGAGGTACATACATTAACATTCACTTAGTAAGTAAAAAGAGCGCTGAAGATGCTGCAGGTCCTCAAGTAAACCTGCAGCATAAAAAGGCTGCGACTGCTGCCTTAGTGAGGTACCTGTCCCGAGGCGAAGCTGACATTGTCCTGATACAGGAGCCCTGGATTCACGGGGGACGAGTCTCAGGACTGGGAGAAGCCAAAGGTAAGGTAATATACGATCTGGCGGCAGGGAATGTGAGATCCTGCATTTTCGTTAAGAATGAGCTACATGCACTAAAACTGCTTGATTTCTGTTCTAGGGACCGGGCAGCAATTAGGCTGAAAATACGTAAGGGAGGAATCTGGACGGAAATCATAATAGCCTCAGTGTATCTGCCATACGATTCTATCGGGCCACCTCCGTCTGCAGAACTGGAGAGGCTAGAGGAGTACTGCAGGCTTTCAAACCTACAGCACATCTTTGGCATTGATGCCAATGCTCACAGCACAGCTTGGAGAAGCAGCGACACCAACAGAAGGGGTGAGTTCCTACTAGATTACATAATTTCTAAGAATTTAGTTATAATGAACCGCGGGAATGAGCAACTTTTGTTACCAAAACTCGTAAGGAGATCATTGACATAACCCTGGCGTCTTCTAGAATAAGCTCTCAGGTAACTCGGTGGCGTGTATCTGAGGAACCGTCCTTGTCGGACCATAGGTATATCTGTATGGAAATTTCAGATACTGAACACCCGACAGAAGCCTATCGAAACCCGAGAGGTACGAACTGGGAGAAATTCAGAGAGGACTTAACAATAAACCTAGGAAACGTCAAGAAGATTATCAAAAACGGCACTGATGTAGAGGTAGCCTCCTGTCAGTTGCAGGAGGCAATAATATCCTCATATCAGGACAACTGTCCTTTGGTAAGGCGCAACAGCAGCAAAGACGTTAGCTGGTGGAATGAAGAACTTAATACGCTAAGAAAAGAAACACGCAAACTTTTCAATAAGGCGAAGAAAACTGGGAAGTGGGGGCAGTATTCCATCACTCTGACCAATTATAATAAACAGATCCGTAGGGCGAAAAAGAAGTCGTGGAGGCGTTTCTGTGGAGAGGTGGAAACAACCTCAGAAGCAGCACGCCTACATCGAATCCTAGCCAAGGCACCTGTTAATCCTATGGGGAATATAATGAAACCTGACGGGAAATATACTGAAACTGGCAGGGAAACTCTGGAGGTTCTACTTCGGGCTCATCTGCCAGATTCGGTTGAAATTGAAAACGATAATCTACCAGACCCACTAAACCCTCACCTGAGGGCTGCTGTTGGGGACTGGCGGGTATCGAAGAAGATTGTTGACCACAGTAAATTGATGTGGGTCATAGAAACTTTTGAATCCTACAAGGCGCCGGGAACGGACGGAATTATCCCTGCAATGCAACAGCAGGGTAAGGACCAGCTGGTTCCGCTTATTTGTGGGATATTGAGAGCAAGCCTGGCAACGGGGTACATTCCGGTTGCATGGAAGAGAGCGAGGATCGTCTTCATCCCAAAGCCTGGAAGAGATTACTCTCAGGCTAGGGCGTTCAGGCCGATAACACTATCATCATTCATGTTGAAGGTAATGGAGAAGTTAATTGAAATGCATATCAGGAAAAACTTTCTCATTGAAAGGCCACTACATAAAAACCAGCATAAATATCAATCGGGAAAATCCTGTGAAACGGCACTTCATCAGCTGGTGGGGAAACTTGAGGCCGCAATAAGCAACGAGAGCATAGCTCTTGCGGCTTTCCTGGATATTGAAGGGGCATTTGACCACACACCCTTCATATCCATGGTAGCAGCTGTTGTTGGGCGTGGCGTGGAAGACACCACATGTCGGTGGATAAAAAACATGCTACACAACAGAACAGCGGAATCCACATTGCTTGGTGAAACCATGGAGGTGACGATTTCTAGGGGTTGCCCACAGGGAGGAGTTCTTTCTCCCCTGCTGTGGGATCTGGTTATTGACGAACTCCTGAAAATATTAAACAATGTAGGAATTTACTCACAAGGGTATGCAGATGATGTTGTCATTCTGGTAGAGGGGCAGCATCCTGAAATTATTTCAGACTTGATGCAGCGAGCCCTGAAGATAGTAGAGGGCTGGTGCAGAAAGGCAGACCTCAGGGTCAATCCTAGTAAAACTGCACTTGTGGCCTTCACGAAAAAGAAGAAACTGGACAAACTAAAAGTTCCCAGACTTTTTGACACACAGCTAAGTATGACACAGGAGGTTAAATATCTGGGAGTAACCCTAGATGCTAGGCTAACCTGGAATACTCAACTGCGAAAGACTGTCAGCAAAGGCAAAATGGCACTAATGGCTTCTCAGAGAGCGATTGGTAACACATGGGGACTGAAACCACGCATGGTACATTGGCTATATATTGCTGTGGTGAGACCAATGATTGTATATGGATTGCTTGTCTGGTGGCCTAAGACTGAACAGAGATCAGCTATAATGGAGCTTTCAAAACTCCAGAGATTAGCTTGTCTCTGCATCACAGGTGCAATGCGCAGCACTCCTACCGCTGCTATGGAAACCATACTCAATATTCCACCTCTTGAAACCTTCATCAAGGCGGAAGCGAGGATGGGGGCATACAGACTGGAGTGTAGTGGCAACTGGCATGCTCGGGGTGACTCCCTGGGACATACAAAAATAATCAGCCAAGTTTCAAGCCCACTAATGGATATGGGAAGGGACAAAATGCTGCCTAGAAATAACTATAACAGACCCTTCAACACTCAGCTCTACTGGGATGAAATGGTCTTGACTAACTGTCAGGAAGGCACGTTAGTGTGGTACACTGACGGTTCTAAGACTGATGAGGGCACGGGAGCCGGAATATATGGAGATAGAACCAGAACCAGGATGTGTGCTTCCTTGGGGAGGTATGCTTCAGTATTCCAGGCAGAGGTGCATGCTATTGAGGCATGCCTGAGAGAGAATATTGTAAGAGGATACAGAGGTAAACAAATCCTCATATGCTCAGATAGTCAGGCGGCCATTCAATCTTTAACATGCAATAAAATCAGATCAAAACTGGTCTGGGATTGCCTTCAAAGCCTGCTAACCCTGGCTAACCACAACAAGGTAACTCTTCAATGGGTGCCAGGGCATAAGGGAATTGAAGGCAATGAAGCAGCTGACGCTCTTGCCAGGCAAGGGTCTGCGACGTTGTTTATGGGACCGGAACCTGTATTCGGTATCCCCAAAACCTCAATACGCGGCTGGCTGGCAAGGTGGATGCAAGAAAGACATCAGGCATACTGGAACAATGTCCCAGGACAAAGACACAGTAAACTGATGGTTGGAACACTGTCCAAAACAGTGACTAACGACATTCTGAGCCTAAACAGAAGTCAGATCAAACACGTGACGGGACTAATAACCGGTCACTGCCCCTTGAGGAAACATATGCATCAAATGGGCATCTATACAGACGAACCCATATGCAGACTATGCAATGAGGAGGAGGAAACTGCCACCCATGTAATATTGGAGTGCGAAGCACTAGCGCGTTGGAGATACAACCTTCTGGGAGCGGTAAACTCTCAAGAGGCATTTTCAAAGAATGATTTGGTGAAAAGGCTGCTAAACCTCATCAAGGTAGCGAACCTGTTCACCTAAGTCAACAGCATGATCAGGAATACAATAGGCCCAAAGGCTGCAGTGTTTTGGGCTTCAAACCCTGACTGATCATTCTGCTATTAATCAATCAATCAATCAATCAACATTCACTTCCCATAACAGCAGATTAGAATGAAACTATAGGCCTGTTCGTTTGTATTGCTAAACTTGCTAAAGTTGATCTTTTTCCCATAGTTCTCTCTGTTCATGCCATGATGTAAACAAAGAAAGTTCAGCAGGTTGAGCAAGCACAAACGAACAGGCCTTATATTTTACGTCCATTTTTGAACGGAAGATTTCAAGATCCGTTAGAGAGAATCTGCCGTTCCATCCATTCACAAAATAGACAATTAAAAAAAAATCTATTATTATCATCACACGAAATGCAAAACAAAATTATCATGGAGAAAGGATGTCTGTCATGGGAATAGTTTTTATTTTTCCTGACGTTAATTAAAGAGATAGGAAAACATAGGGCACTTTCTCATTCCCATTTTTGAAGCTCTACAAAATAGGGTTGAGATATTTTCCGTAAGACGTTTCGTTTGTGAGAAACCATCATCAACTATACCTCATGATAGACATCCTTATCTTGGACTCACTGTATATCATTGAATGACGTTTTCAATACCTACCGAACTAGCTATAAGTATATCCATATGTGTCTATTTTGTCTTATTAAAATGTTGTTACTCATTCTTCTCATTTTTATAACTGTTGTTCTGCGAAGAGTGCCTGGGAGTGAGTGTTGATACCCTATTTCTATTTTCCATCCACGGCTATCATTTATTTGACAGAGAATCTAACCTCTAAAATCGTATCTGACAATCAGGCGCTATTAGGGAAATTGAAAATACAAAGAGCAGAATATATGTCTTATTCTTTAATTCGCTCAGCATTGTACAGTCGTATTCAATAAAAAAGCGTACAAGTATTAAAAAGAGAGGATTTCGGGATCCTAGTTCTAGTTGTGTAAAACTGGCTCAGCCAATGCTTTGTGTTTTCGAGAACCTATGACAACTTTACTGTCAACATTTGGTGAACAATCATTCCCGATAGCCCGTTTTATGCAGAATACGATGACGTTAATTCCTCTCTGTAATATACTCGTACGCTTTTTTTTAATGCGACTGTAATTTAGAAAATAGAAAAGGACAGGAGTTCAGCTGTGTCCGAACTCTTATCTACTAATATCATCCAGTGACTACCCTGTAGTACGATTTTAGTGAAGAAAAATGTAAACACAGCCACCATCCCAAAGGTTGGTTATAAAGCAAAAAAATCAGAGGTCTTCAGCAGCGAGCAGATCAACAAATTCATTGGAGAAGCAGATAATGAAACATATCTAATGCTGAAGGTAATTTTAACAAAATATCACGATTGTAGGATATAAACGTATCAACTCAATTTGCTTTATTTTCACGTAACAACAATTATTGGCTTAGCCGATGCGTGTAGGCGGGAAGAACTAACAAAAATGTCGATTGATATAGTAAACGAGAAGGAAGACGTTGCTTGTAAAAATACCAGATTCCAAAACACATATTGAGAGAAATATTGTTGTAATTGGGCAAGGAAACCTGCTGTTGTACAGGCAATATGTATCTTTACGTTTATCCCATACCCCATATAACAGATTATTCGTGAATTTCAAAGAAAGGAAAATGTTCGATTCATTATGTTGGTATCCACAGTTTTGGGAATCACGGATTAAGAATCGCAGAATTTTTAAATTTACCTCATCCTCGAATTTCAGCGATGATATTTGCTGATAATGGTGGAAACATCAAGGTGGCTGGTAGTGTACCAATGTTGCCAAAGGATATATTAGCAATTTACTTACAAACAAAATTGAAATTGCCAAGACCATTCGGAAATTATCAGATGAAAATATTCAATGTAAAACGGGAACTTTACCGGCTTGTTCTGAATTCACCAAAGGCATTTGAATATGCCAAGCATTTCAAACAAATTGAATCCCTTCAATATTAGCAATTGCTCGGAATTTAATATAAATATTAATATTAATAAGAATTAGACTATTTTTGTTAAAACCTACCTATTTTTTGTTCGAATTCCAATATTTAATACAAATACTGTATGCAACACGTCCGACCGTTTTTCCGGACTTGTTCTTTCATCAATTTCAATGAAACTTGGTGTTTTTGTTAATAAATACATGGAGCCTCTTTTGGTGTAATTAGATTCAAAATAATATCTCCAGTAGCATCACAGTGGATTTTTTTATCGATATTAATGAGGAATATTATTGCATGCCTCTGGTTTTTCATATCTTTATAAGATTGAATAATTGAAATAACAACTTTCTTATCCCTTGTGTTACTTTTGTATCTCGCTCAAGAAACAATGAAAATTAGATTACTGATGAGAATTAGAGTTCCTCAATGTACTAAACAATCTTGATTTTACGTTTTTTTAAACTAAGAGTACGGACACTCTGACAAGCACTGACAGTCAGACATAACCACAAAAATATTGATGAAAAAAGCGGGAAGTGACAGTACACGAACGTCCATGACATCAATTTCAAAGGTTTGTCATAGTTATTAACGTTACAAGGCCGATATGTAGCAAATAACGGATGAGGTTGAATATTGTATAACTACCGAATCGGTTATTTCCGTATCGGCCGTGTGTCGTTCAATACTTTTCGTAATCCCGCTTAATTCTATCAGAAAAATCCCAACATCGCGTTGTCATGGAACAGCTTGACAATATCGCAATAATATTATAAACAACGTCAGTTTTCTGTCTTCGCGAGTTCTCTTCAACAACGACCATGGAAGAAATTGAAGAAATTGAGAAACAATTTTTATTTTTCGAAATATTGAGAGAATCACGTGCAGCGAGTGTTGACTCACTGCCGAAAATAACTCAGGAGCGATATCGAAAATAATATGAAGATTTTGAAGAGTGGAGTAAAAGCCAGAATGTAAATATGATTGATGACGATGTTTTATTAGCCTATACGAAAGGAAAATCAGAGGTTTATTCTCCTAACTCGCTGTGGACCAAGATTTTCAATGTTGAAACTTGCTTTGAAAGTTTATGACAACATTGACATTTCAAGGTAAGTTATTTCAAATGGTTTACCATATTGGAGTATTACTTACAGAAATGATATTTTCAGATTTGGAAAACTATTTTTGTTCTTGAGACGAAAGTCTGATGGATACACACCAAAGAAAGCAAAAATTTTGTCTGAAGAAGAAGTAACTAAGTTTTTGTTGGAGGCAGATGATCATACATGGTTGCTTGAAAAAGTTGTTTTGATGTGTGGTATTTTCGGCGCCTGAAGACGTGACGAACTTGTTAAGCTGACTTTGGATGATTTTGAAGGCACCAGTAACAGAGTTTTGGTTACATTAAACTAACTAAAAACAAGAAGAAGCGGGTATTTGTCATTCCCAAAAGAGGAGTTCCTTTGGTTGCCTATGGTTTATACCAAAAATACATAGATTTGCGGCCTACGATTTGTAAAATCGGCGATTCTTCATTCGTTATAGCAATGGAAAATGTGTAAAACAAGTTGTGGGCATTCATACTATTGGAGCTGTTCCGAAGAAAATTGCAGCTTTCTTAAAATTGGAGAATCCTCAGCTCTACACAGGGCACTCGTTTCGCAGATCCTCGGCTACTATGCTTGTAGAAAATGGTGGCGATTTACTATCGGTAAAAGAACTTGAAGGTTGGAACTCCTCTGCGGTGGCGGAGTCGAATATTGAAAATTCAGTTTCGAAGAAAATGAAGAAAACGAGACAATTATTTCATAGTAATGAGGCCACACCGACAACAAGTTAGAATACTGGTGCTATGGATGGTAAATCTCTTATCGATGGAATATAAATTTCAAATAATAGCAACTGTCAAATTACTTTTCAAATTTATAAATAGTTGGTATTTTTAGAATTATCGTTATTGTAATCAGAATAAAGTTTTGAAACTAATATATGAACAAGTGATTTCTTAACGGCCGCCTGCCGTTAAACAATCTTGACGGACGGAGGCTGTTAACAGTGATTTTACAATTATCATCTGAATACCGTTAAATCAAAATAACAGAATGGGATTACGAAAAACTAATAACGAATACCATTGGCAAAACTCGGGCGCACTAAGTGCATATAATGCGTCCCATTGGTAAAACCAGTTGTGGTATCTGTGTTCTATCGAAAAAAAAAAGGTGCGTCTGGTGTTGCTCTTGGTGCAACAATTGCGCACGGGCTCTAGAAGGTCGTGCGAGCCGAGTGCAATGTCAGTGCATCAGTCAATTGACAAAATGACCGATTAATTGATTAACGATTCTGAAAAACCCTTTAGAAACTCGATTTATGGTTGCTATCATCATCATTTTCATCCTCTAGTAGCAATGACATGAAAAGGCTTCAATTATTCATGTAAAAAACTTGTTATTGAAGATGTTCAAAAATGCAGTGATGAAAAGGCGATTAAAGGTTTGTTCAAATATTATCATGTACCTAAGTATTGTTCAACCTCTGTTAATTTGTAGTAAAGAAAACATCATAGAATGCACATACTATGCATAAAAATCAGGTGATGGTTTTAGATAATCAACATTCTATCCCCAAGATTTGAAGCATGATGGAAGAATGCCTGTATCTACTGAGAGGCACATTTTGTCATTCTTATAGAATGATTGAACAATTTGTATTTAACGACGAGCTTACACAAATAAAATGTCAATCTTTTTTCGAATCACAGAAAATACATAGCTTTTTGACGTCATAGGTTTATTTAATTATCCTTTCCTGAAATTTGTAGAGCATAAAATGTATCTACTGAAATCTACTGAATTTTTGACAACGTATTAACTGATGAAATAAAAAATTGAACTGGCAGCCCTGAACTGGAAGCACTCAGAGGGACGTTACGGCATTTTGGCAACCGTTAATGTATAAAATGTCAACCTTACTGACGCATTAGCTTCAATGGATGAAATAGTATTTTTTCTGTTTCTTAAAATGTGGGTAAAACTGATTCCTTTTCATGGAAGGAAAAATAAAATTCATAGTTCGTATGATATCTTCCTCCCTCTGATGCTGTAATGCATTGAGATGTAATGGTATAGTTCAACAATTCCCTGTTGTGTTCAAAATCAAGTGGGTAGGTACTTAGATGATTTAAGGGCACGAATTCAATACTACCCGAAACGAAGCACCATGAGATAGGATGCAATTCAACAAATTATCCGTGTGGGGAGAATTATTTTTCCTGTGTAAACCTGTTTTGTACATAATTTCGCAAGGAACATGATACATGATGGCCAATGGAGGTACGTGCCTGATAAACCAACGGTTGCATATTCGAATCCCATTCTGCACCTACTTTTTTTTTTGATATTTTCTGTCGAATACCAACTTGCACTTTTTTCTCGAATTATTTATGTTTTTTAGTTTGGTTTTGTGATACATTCTACACTTGATAAGTACAAAATAGATAGTGTATACACATGAAACTATCACATCTTACCAAGACACTATACATAACCTGCTGGTGATACAAATTATCCTACTAATTTTCTTGGGTTAGTTTAACAACTCATTCACCTTCTCCCAGGATGAAATGACTGTAAATGATAAGAAATTATTGAAGTTCGGGAGTTCCACAGGGCCCCAATTATTCCTGCTTTTCATCGATGATTTAGTAAAAAGATCAATTGCTCATAACTTCTTTGCGCCGATGACTCGAAGCTGTTTAAACTTATTGAAGAATATGAAGATTGATTTTACAGAATGAGATCGACTTAGTTTTCAATTATTAGTGGTCGAGTAATCATCTACATCTGAATATTTCTAAACGTCATATTTTATCATTTTCTAGAAAGAATAACAATATAATTTTCTTACGAAATTACAGATCATTATATCAACCGGGTTCAGAACATGAAAGATCTCGGTATTCTTTTAGATCATAAATTCAAGTTTGTATCACACGGAGACCAGGCTGTTGCATCAGCTAATTGAATGCTAGGTTTCATAATGAGTAACATGAAAGCATTTACAAATACAAATACACTCATGACACTTTTCAATGCTTATGTCTTCTCTTACCTATTTCAAGATCGCTCCTATTTCGGAAACACCCTCTATAGTTTTGCTGAAAACAAATCGTTCACAAACAACTAAGGTGAATGTTGATTTTAATTTGACGTTTCAAGATTCGATACAAAATTGTGAGTCTTATTGGGATTGGGATTGAACTAGTGCAACACTGATACAGTGCGAGTGTTACACTAGTTCTAAGTCAGTGCAGCACTAGTTTTTCCAGATTGACTAACTGGTGAAGAGAGAAAAAATGGAATGATAACCCTGGTACTTTCAGTAAATATGTTATGTAATTCAGCAAGCAATAAGAACGATCAGCACTAAAAAACTGGCTAGTGAAAGGGCCCTTTCTGAAGTCTGCAGATGCCGGAAAAGTCTTTATAGGTTACCCAAGGAACCTTCAGCGAATACACATATAAAACGATGTACAAGCGGTAGAGTACTGAATTTCAGTATTGTAAGCGGAATCGTACAGGCTGTCCCATTTTCGGTGTCCTTACGGGATATCTCACTTATTTTCAAAGGTAGAGATTTGCGGTTTTCGCAAACTTGGCAGCATTTTTGTGAAACTCACGATACTGCAAACAAAATTTTCATAACTTGCTTCGTTCTTGAGATACAGTGCGAAATTAAAAATGTTGCATTTTGGGAACCCCTTGTATCTTGTAACCCATAGTTGATTTTTTAAATGGAACCCCTGTAATTTCATCATATTTGAAATATTGATACTCTGAGCTTTCTGAAAATATATAATACTTATGGCTAATTTCAAGTATTCGCCATGAATTTAGATAATTTCTAGTTTTCAGTAGGTCCATATCATAAGTTATCATATTTACTGAAAATATGAACAAATTGAGAAACATAATAACACACGGACAACATACCATTTAAAAATATTGAATCACACTGAATCAACTAAAAATTCTTGCTGACTATAATAACACTTCTCAATTAACAAACATTTTGTTTAATCATAAAATATTTTATCACATCCAGAATTCTTGACCTCTGTTGGCAATTTTGCGTTCTATAAGGGAGAGTTTTTGTATTTCATTGTCTTATGTTTTGGTATCCTCAAGTCCCCACCATGTCGAGTGTGATAGGTGTGTGAAGATGCATTAGTTTCGAAAGACTCCAAGTTGCTTTTAACGAATTTCACACATTTTAGAATATATATGGATGGGACAGTAAGCAATTTTTCTCTTACAAATACAGCTTTGCAGCTTTCTCGATAATCCATGTCGAAAATAAGTCTTCAAATACGTTTCTGCCCCACAAAAACTCTGTTAAATTCGCTTCCACATTACCATGCCATTATTTTAAGAGAAATATGTGAGAATGGCATCGCAAAATAAATACTTAATAGACTCTCTTTTTCAATACAACTTTTCATTTGCTTTATTGCATGAAACGCAGTATTCAGATTCTTGCAGACACTGTCGATATGAAGATCCCAATTTAACGTTTCATCCAAGTATATATCCAAAAACTTAACATCTTGCGACATAACTATTTCATCAAAATGAGTTATTTCGCCGGGGATATCATCCCTCCTATTGTAAAATTTCATTGATATCGACTTAGAAGTGTTCGTTCACACCAGGATGTGAATGTTTCGATGATTCTGCGGACCTTTGCTAGTAAAATATCAATTTTAAGACCAGCTACTGTAATTGTGGTGCCATCTGTAAACATAGTTATGTGACAATATGTTACGTGTTCAGGCAAGTCGTTAGCAAATAACACAAAAAGTAGTGGTCCCAGCACTGACCCTTGTGGAACACCTAATCTCACATCGTGCTCACTCGATGTGACAGAATCATGTCTTACGGTCATACGGACTAGCCAAATCAACAAATTATGTGGAAATCCTAGCACAGCTAATTTATAATTTGAAAACTCGGAAGACACCGTGTCAAAGACCTTTGACAGGTCAAAAAATAGACTGATTATGAAATTGTTCGAATCTATTTCTGAGTATACAAAATTTAGAAAGTCATATGTTGTGGTTTCTACAGAATGATTTCTCCTAAAACCATGTTGGTTACTACATAATAGGTTGTTGATTTCCAAATGATTCATTATCCTATTTGCATTTGCCACTACCTTTTCAAACAACTTGGAAAGTGAGCAGAGCAAAGAAATTTGTCTGTAATTATCTATCTCATTTTTGTCCCCTTTTTTGAAGAGGGGAATTACCAAAGCCTTTTTGAACTCAGAGGGAAAGTACCCTTGCATGTAGGACTGATTTAAAAGGTAAGTAAGAGGATTTATTATCGAATGCATTATATTTTTTATGGTAATTACAGAAATTTCATCAATCCCAGTTGACTTAACACTCGCTTTTTTCCATAGCCACCTACTAATAAGGTCCACAGCTTTTATAGTCCATAAAATAGTGCTAAATATTTGTAAAAGTTGAAAGTTGTTGAAATTGAAACTAGTGTGTGACGAAAAATTGTGTCAACATAAAGGTAAATATGAAAAAATGTGATATGGACAATGTTGGCACATATTTAAAAGGCCCATCCATGAAAAATACGCTGGAAAACTAGAAACTATCTGATTTCATGGTTTATACTCATATTATATGTGTGTTGTATATTTTTAGAAAGCACAAGGCATCATTGTTTCAAATAGGTATGGAAAAATATAAATATACAGGGTGGTGAAACAACATAACTTTGCGTTATATCTGCATAATTATAGCTTATTTCGAAAGTCTGACTACGCCACTGGATTCTACGTGAAAAATGTGTATGAGACAGTTTTTACTTTTACAATAAGTTGAAACATAGCTGAGATACAAGGAGATTCCCGAAATGCAACTTTTCTGCAACAATATTCGCTATAAGACCATATTGCCATTTATGAACATGCATCTCAAAATTGAGAATTTAATGGTGATAGAAGTGATGCAGAGTTTAGAAAAAGCGTTGGTGATGAAATTTACGTCTGGTTCATTGAGTTTTTTTTTTCAACTGCAATACCTCGTCGGTCCCAGCACTGGGAAAAACAATATGTAAATTCATCAATTCTCGACTATTAATTGGCGTGTACACCTTAGTAGAACTTTTAACTCAAACCATGTTTATAATGATCCTTTTATACATAAATAATGATTGACGACAAAATTAACTGGAATGTTTTATTTTTGGACATAAATAATAGTACCTTCTGAAAACGGACCCTCTTATGACGTAGAAACCTCATCTCGCCATAGTTAAAAGAAAATACCAAACGCCCGACGGGGACTGAGGCAACTGATATATTAATTCTTTCAACTGTGATCTCGCGCTCATTCACTCTGTCAGAAATCATGTATCATTCATCTCTGTCTGGGATAGTCCTGTTTCAGTATTAGGGTTTTGACGTCACATCATCGACTCGTTTTCAGAGGTCCGAAAAATCGGGGATTTCAATATTTTTTTATAAAACGTAGAGAGCTCACAGCAAGAAACGGTTGCGGTGGTGAGCTAGTTTGGGTGAGTTCTATCGAATTATGAAATACATTTTTTTTGTGCCCATTCAACAAAAGGGTAGATATCGCTACACATGTTTTGGTGGAATTTATCATATCCTTTTTTCCACTCGAGGAGACGCCATGCACTTCCATTCAAATATGAAAGACAAAGAAATATAAATATATGGATGTTCTCTTCCCTGAACAGAGGAAGGGAAACCGAATGCTTGTCCTTGTCTGGCAAAACTTATGATCTGCTCCAAAATCGTTTGTGGATATGTCTTACTGTCACTGCTTATCAAGTGTCCATACTTCAAAAATTTGAAAACGTCAAAACGTGTTAAGGACATACATCAAGGAACTCTAGTGAATATTAATGAAAAACCATACTCACTACTTCCGCTTCCTCCCCTAATCTTATCAAATTCGGCTCCAAATATATGATCCTCTGTCATACGAATGAAGGGTGCCTCTCCAAAAGGATTCCAATCGGCGACATCGGCCGAAAGTGACCTACTATCTGGTCCAATTGCATGGACGATGTCTGTGGTAGAAGCAGAAGTTCCCATCGGCGCTAGTATTCTATTGGTGGTGGTTTCGTCTTCTGTGGGAGAGTTGTTGCTTCGCGATTTGATAGACGACTCAAATGGGGCAAGAAACTGCGAGGTTTCTGTCGCATATGCTCTGGAAAAAAAGTGGTGAAATAAAGATTCAGAAGATTTTCAATTATTGAAAATGAATATCCCCAAATAAATTATGAACATGAAAAAATGGATATATATATATACCGGGTGTCCCATTTTAATCTTTATTTGGAAATTTCTCGAAATTTATGCATCTGACAAAAAAAAATTGCCGAATAAAAGTTGTATGGTTTGGAGGGGGACATCTGGTTATAAAACAAGTTTCACCCCCTGACCCCCAGGGGAGTGGGAAATGGAGGTAACATTGAAATCTTTAATAGAAATCCCTATTTTTTATTGCAGTTTCTGGAAGAGCATTAAAAACTATGAAGCTTTTATTCGGGAACTTCTTTTTCATTTTCACAAGATGACGCTGCGATCGTAAAAACCAATATTTCACTATTTACACATTTCAAACCCCTGAAGACGAGGAAGAGTGTAGGGTGTGATATTATCCCAGAAAAACGCCATTGGGGTGATATTCACACGACAAATTAACGCTAAACGAACTTACTTACCTTGACACCTCTACATAGAAAAGAGAAAAATAAGCATGGTTCAGTAATTCAGGTATCATTTAGGTCAGACTAAAGCTGGTTTGAAGTAAGATTGACTACTTTATCATGTGTTCGAAATGACCTCCATTTTCTTGAATACACAAGTTCACTCGTTTTTCAAAATTCCGCACTGTCGCTTCCAACATAGCAGGCGTTATAGCCATGCACGCTCCTCTAATTCTATCTTTCATATTCTCGCGTATGGTTGGGGGTTCGCGAAACACAATGTTTTTGATGTAACCCCACAGAAAGAAGTCTGGGGAAATCAAGTCGGGTGAACTGGGTGGCCAGGGCACCGGCCCCCCACGACCATACCACTTTTGCGGGTATCTTTCGTCAAGGAAATTTCGCACAATTCGCGGGCAAGTTGTACAAGAGACTTGATGGTAACTTGATGACTTGAGACGGACATCTCCGATCTGGAAATCGACGTCGATATTCGCGCTCAGCTTCTTGGTAATTACCCTCCGCACGTTCGACACACATATTTACAATCTCGTTCAGTAAATAATCCGACATCGCGAGACAGTGACAGATTTAAATTATTTTTACATGGTGTTGCCATACAATGAAAATTATCACTTACCGTGTGAATTTGCAATAAAAATATCACCCCAACGGCGCTTGTCTGGGAATTTCACACCCTACACTCTTCCTCGTCTTCAGGGTGTTGAAATGTGTTAATTCAAACTGCTTGATATATAAAAAAATAAATTGAGAATTCGCATTCTCTATGTGATGAAAATATCAACTTACTATTGAACACATACGATAAGGATTTGAAAATGAAATCTTCTGAAGTTGTGAATTTGCATTCTCCCACAGATTAAAATATGTATATATATGCACATAATATCATTCTGAATATTCAACAGAACTCAAACACTTTCCTGGCTATTTGCCACGTCGAACGAGAATATGCATTCTCCCTCAGAAAAAATATATGCACATAATATCATTCTGAATATTCAACAGAAAACAACTACTTTCCTGGCTATTTGCCAGGTCGAACATTGAATTATATCTGTCAAACATCCAAAAGGAGAGCATAAAAAATAAAAATCCTCTGAATTTGAGAATTGACATTCTCTCTCAGATCGGATAAATAATATGATGTATTATTATATAAAATTATAACTTACCAATATGTTCAGTAACCATTTACGAATTATTGAACTTATATTAAAATTATAGGCTATTTATACAGGGTGTCCCTAGACCAGTGGGACAGTTGAATATCTCCACATTATATCGCATTATAAGTGCTAACTTCACGAATGACTATATTTTATACGAGGTGCGCAAGAAAGGCTCACATGATCGAACATCAATTTTTTCAAATGGAACACCCTGAATTTCATTGCATTTTCATATTCTCCTTGAAGAGCTAAATTCACCGACCTAGCACACTTGGGGTCTAGCGGGAATGATTTCTGAGATATAGGGTGTGGAAAATCGAGATTTTTCATTTTTGGGAATTTTTTGTGTCGAAAATATTCATTATTGGTCAAAACGGCTTACATGTCCATATCTTAACTTTTGATTCACTATTTACTCGTATTCAATTGGAACATATACAGGGTGGTGTAGAATTCTGACTGAAACTGTTAATTCCACACCACCCTGTATTTGTTTCAATTAAATACGAGTGAATAGTAAATCAGAAGTTAAGATATGGACATGTAAGCCGTTTTGACCAACAATGAATAGTTTCGACACAAAAAATTCCCAAAAATGAAAAATCGCGATTTTCCACACCCTATATCTCGGAAATCATTCTTGCTAGACCCCAAGTGTGCTAGGTCGTTGAACTCAGCTCTTCAAGGAGAATATGGAAAAGCAATGGAATACAGGGTGTTCCATTTGAAAAAATTGATGTTCGATTTTGTGAGCCTTTCTTGCACCCCTCGTATAAAATATAGTAATTCCTGAAGTTAGCACTCATAATGCGATATGATGTGAAATTATAATATTCTGAAAATTCCTATTGGTTCAGAAGATATTTAACTGTCCCACTGGTCTAGGGACACCCTGTATGTTTGAGAAAGAATCCATGGAAGAATATGTGATAAAGCCACATTTCTTCTATGGTACCTTGATAATATCTATTTTGTCACTGCTAGTGATATAACATACCATTATTTATTCCTTTTGAAGGCGTAAAGTGTGTTTTTACTACCAACGTAGTTTTCGTCATTTTATGAACCATTAGTGAATAAAGACAAAGCCACCTCTGTTATATTCACAGGAATGGCACTGGAATCTAGTAGGTATTTATCAATAACGACTTGTCATATGCTGTCATGGTGACTAGATTTTAATTAGAATTGAAAAGAAGTGCTTTCATAGTGACATAGGTCCACATTTCAGTTTCTCAGAACTATAATGATTGAAATATATTGCTAGTGGTGAAAAAACACCTTGGTAGGAATGGTATATTAAACACCTAGGGTGAGAAGTGATCTATTACATAGCATTACAATGTGCAAGCTATATAATACCATTCTCACCCGAGGTATACAGGGTATGTCACGACGAGCTTACACTATCTTTGTATCGAAAATCAGTGTGGAGAAATCCATGAAAATGTGCATACTTATATTTTAGAATACGATCTCTTCTTTTAAAATATTTTCGACAATGCAGTGTTGCCGCGTCTACTAGATATTTCGAATTGAACACTCTGTATTTTATCGCATTTTTAGACTCTTTCTGAAGAGCTGATTTTGTCGATATATCACACTTGGGGTCTATCGAAGAAGATTCGAAATATAGGTGGTTCAAAATCGAGATTTTTCAACTTTAGGATTTTGTTGAAACTATTCATTATCGGTCGAAACGGTTCACATGTCCCTATCTTAACTTTTGATTCACTATTAACTGATATTAAATCAGAACAGATATAGGGTGGTTCAAGATTCAGAATTCTGATATGGTAATCTACTTACATTTCATAATTGCGATGACAGTAATATTTTAGGTTTGCAGATGACACTATATCGACAATATATTCATACAAGATAGAGTTACTGATATTCTAGGGGGTGGATGGACATCACAAGGATGCTTTAAAAAATGTGCTAAGCTAATATACAGGGCATTCCATTAAAAAAAGGGCACCCGACTCGGTGCGCCCTGTGACTTTTTTAAGAAAACTTTCTTGTCCTGTCCAGACACTCACATATGTCATTCGGAAAATACTTATTTCACCTACTAACGATTATGGCGTTAATAGATTTGAGGTTATAGACTAACAGTTATGTACAATTTTGGACTCGAATTTCATTTCACAGAATTACAAATAATTTTACTCACTTATTGAAAGCTGTAGTATCACTCATATTTCTTCTGTGCCCCTTGGGAACTGAAAGGGTAGGTGAAGGTGTTGGTGAATCGCCCCTAATGGCATTGCTGGACTCTGTCAAACCAGGTTTCATCTGCATAGATCCTACTTGGCTTATATTACCAGAACCAAACAGAGGATTTTCAGATGTTACTGGTGACACCACATTCACTGGGAGGCTACTAGGTGCCTGGTTTGTGAAATTATCCATCTTGTTTTCATTGTTCAATTCTGAATTCGATACAGTAGGTGAAGCAGAGGTGTCATCTCGGAAAGGATCGGGATAAACGGAAGACTGGAAAAGTGATTCCAACAGTGGTTGTGCTAAGTCGGGGGTGGGAAAGAAACTAGGAGAAAAATTTGAATTTTCAGTATTAATATTAGCAGGAAACGTCGGAGTATAGGGAAGATTACCTTGAAAATTTTGTTGCACAATAGGACTATGGGATTTTTTCGCAAGGGTGGGACTAGGACAAATGTTCAGAGGAATATTTGCAAGGTTGAGAGGAGGAGCTGCCGAACTTCCTTTTGGACGCTGTCGTGGCATGACACTTGTGCCTCCCTCCACTGAAGAAGTTACAGATGTTTTGGTAACTACTTTCGCCTGCTGTGCCTTTTTCTGCTCTGATTCAAACAGAGGCATTGGAATATCATCTAAGTTAGGCGTTGGGGATTTCTGTTGGAAAATATAATATTACATATTATCAAACTATTTTATATTGTAGAAAGTGATACAGCGTGAACAATAAACACTAGCGTACTAGAGAACAAGTATAAGTACAGTTTGAAAGTCCTGCGATCTTTGGAAACGTGTGTTTATGGGTTGCGTCGTCGCTACTGAATATCGTTGGGTCAAAATGTTAGAAATTGGGCTTTGACCTATTCCCTCAATAAAAAACTTAATAATTGTACGCTCGACATAACAAAATAATAAAATTCAATATCATATCCGCCGCTAGATGATAATTTCAAGATTCTATCATAATCAAACTTATATATGATATTTTGCCACGACTAACATTTTTGGATGGGTCTCTTTTCGGAGAAAAACTAAAGTGCTCAGAGAAACAAGAGGACCACTGAAATTTTCGACAATTTTCAAACTGCCATAACTTTTTGAAAAATTAATAGATTTTCAATCGAAATGCAGTGTTCGGAAGATGCGATCTTACTGTTCAAGATTCCTTGTTCAAAACTCGTCGGGAGGTTTTCTGCCATTATACACCACGTGTTCGAAAAAACGCTCCCGTATTTCAAGGAATTTTTTTTATTTTTATATTGATAGTTTTTTTCGAACGTTCAAGCCAATATCTCGAAACGGTTTTGTAATTTTCCATATTCCTCATACAGGATCTTAAAAATCGATAATTTTTCATTTTTAGGTCTTCATCGCATCATTTCTGATTTTAAAATTATGCAAGCCACATTCAACGTATTTTGCCATTTTATACGATGGAACACATCCTAGAAAATGGATTCATATTGCGTTGAAATCATCGACAACTTTAACAGAAGAAGAATTAATTTTTTTGGAGAAATGTTCAGAATTTGGTGAAATCGTCTGTTCAGTTTGGTGCTGCCATAACCATATGCTATGCTAAACACAAATCCTTCATTTGGATCGATTGCTCTGCTCAGTATCGCGAATTGATTTCGTGAATTTTCAGATAAGGCGATCCAAGGTGGCGCAAGAAGCCCCTTCTGGATTTTTCTAAACAATTCATACAATAACGATGCTATAATGGTTGTAAGATATTCCTGAGCTGACATGGAGTCAAGAAACCTATTTATCACAAGGTTTTTCATCGAAAATCAATCGAAAAAGTCGATTCCTTGTAATCAATACTCATTTACGCAATTAATACCACTACACACCCAATATAATGCCTTCTGTCGAACCGATGATGACAGTTGTCGAAGGTTCGACATGAGGCATTATATTGGGTGTTGCAGTGGTATTAATAGCGTAAATGAGTGTTGATTACAAGGAATTGACTTTTTCGTATTCGATACGTTGAATGTGGCTTGCATAATTTTAAAATCAGAAATGATGTGATGAAGACCTAAAAATAAAAAATTAGCGATTTTTAAGATCCTGTATAAGGAATATGGAAAATTACAAAACCGTTTCGAGATATTGGCTTGAACGTTCGGAAAAAAACGCTTGAAAGCTTTTGAATTTTTTCATTTGTGTAATAATTTGTTCAACACTTGGTGTATACTGACAGAAAAACTCCCGAGGAGTTTTGAACAAGGAATCTTGAACAGAAAGATTTTATCTTCCAAGCACTGCATTCCGATTGAAAATCCATTCATTTTCTAAGAAGATATGGCGGTTTGAAAATTGTCAAATATTTCAATGGTCTACTTGTTTCTTTGAGCACTTTATATAACAAAAATTTTAGAGCGCACCGTTTAGAGCAAAAATTTAATGAGCGAAATACCTTAAGAGCGAACAATCTGAAGAGCGAAACAGTCACGGCGAATAACGGAAGAGCGAAATTAATAGACACGGGCGTTTTTCTGCGAAATAATTTCCTTATGGTCCTTTGAATATTTTGATAGTTGGTATTTTCCTAAAGGTTACTGTTGAAAACTCACTACATACCTACAATAAAACAAATCAAATGGATCAGAGGACATTCTCATTGAGTATAGGTACACGAATCAAGAACACTAGACAAAAATATATGGGTAGCTGTGCAATAATATTATTCGGATTGTAAAGGAAAGAAATACTGACATTCATTTCAGTGACATTTACTGCCACATTTAATGATATATTCCAGAATTTTGTGAACATATTTTTTTCTCCAACCCTTCACGAAGAAACGTCATTTTGTCGTAGCCGAGGCTATAAAACCAGCTAAGGCATTGAATCTTCTTTTCTGCCTTGGGAAACATATAATTTTTTCTCCAAATTCGTTCCAATTTCACGCAAAGTCCAAATTATCCATCATTATGTGTTAACCCACATTCATTGTCAAATTTGCTTAGCACTTTGATTTAAATTAGTACTTGGAACGTTGCATAGCAACAAACTTTTTTGTGTAGGCAGTAATTTTTCTGCCTAGTCAGTTTTAAGGCATTTGAAGATATAGAAAAAGTTGAAGCTAATGACCTTCACCGTTCTCTCACTTCAAAAATGTCACTTTCGTCATCCGTAAAACAATATTAACATTAGTTTATTGTCAACAGAGCATTTATTCCACATTTTAACGAACTATGTTCAGAATTCAACTGGTCATACTTCACTGTATTAAAACAAAAATCTCGAATAGACAACAAAAAAACATATGGTGCCATGAAAAAAAAAAAAAAGAAGTTGACAGTTGAAATTTCAAAAAATAATGATCAGAGCCTGTTTATTGAATCTGGTGAGTCATTTCAGTTGCTTTTCTGTTTTTTAAATCGGATAGCAGTGCTATGACTTGGGACGTTTTTTGTGAGTCAGCCTGTATATATGCCACTATTTCTACAAGGAGAAAACGTTTTCAATAATAATTTTCCTCCCTTTTTTTCTCGACATGAATGCTCTTTATTAAATCCCATTTTGGTTGAGACTGCCAGGTCTCTCGGTTCTTATTGAGGATAGTCCTACTTTTTTGTGAAACTCAAGATGGCCTAATCAGATTTTGCATAACTGTTTCCGTTAATGAGATGCAGGACGATTTTGAATTATCATGCTATTTGGACACCTCCTATATCTACGAAGTTATTCAAAAATTATGTTTCGCTAACAATTTCGTCTTATAGGGAATTCCGACCAGATTCCAGTGACGTACTTTTAGAGATACGACACAAACTCATATATTCTTAAATTATCTCGTTAATTTCGTTGTATTCTTTCTTTGGAACGATGCATAATAATTTATACATATGATGTCCAGATATGCTAAAAAACACTAAAACATTAAATTATGATGAGCTTTTGTAGTGGGCGGTGGATTTTCCATTTAAAATAAGTATCGATTGAAGAATTCTCATTTTTTTGATATTGTTTATAGGAAAAAAAATTAAAACTAATTCCCTTACGCGAATCATAAAACGTAGGTACCAAAAAAACAAAAGAATAATAATAATACCTATAATAGAAGAAGTATCTAATCAATACCAAATATTATGAATCATACATAATCCTTCAAGTGAAACTTAGGAAATTCATGGCCCACTAGTAAAAATTCAACATAATTTGATGTTTTAGTGTTTTTTGAGCATTTCTGAAATCCTATATATAAAGTATTATACATCACTTCGAAGGGAAAAAATTACGAATTCAACGAGATAATAAAATATGTTCCATTGAAAAAAATATATAAATTTGTGTCGTATCTCCAAAACCATACCCAAAATAAAAAAAATGAGTACGCCACTGGATTCTGCTCGAAACTCCCTATTAGAAGCAGTTCTAAACGCAACATAGATCCTTATCACATCGTAGCTATAGAAGGGGTCCAAAAAGTATGAATTCTCAAAATTGCCCTGTATCTCATAAACAGTTATGCAAAATCTAATTAGGCCATTTTGAGTTTCACAAAAGAATAGGAAAGGAACGTGACAACCGCAAAGTTCTATCTTCAATAACAATCGAGGAACCTGTCAGTCTCTACCAAAGTTGGATGCACTGTACAAGGTTTCAATAAATTGATTCAACATTGTGGACATTGTATTACTGATTAAAAACATATGAAATGAACAAAACAAATCATTATAGAAAAGATATGATAATTAACATAACCATTCGACTACACACTGAAATCTGATGTCCTCGGAAAAGGTTTCAAAATTAATATTTCCAAAATCGAAGTATATCAACTTTTCTTGTTCGGAGAAAAACTAAAGTGCTCAAAGAAACAAGTGGACCACTGAAATTTTCGACTATTTTCAAACTGCCATAATTTTTTGTAAAATTAATAGATTTTCAATCGGAATGCAGTGTTCGGAAGATGCGATCTTACTGTTCAAGATTCCTTGTTCAAAACTCGTCGGGAGGTTTTCTGCCATTATACACCACGTGTTCGAAATAAGTATTACAAAAATGAGAGAATCCAACACATGAAATGAACAAAACAAATCATTATAGAAAAGATATGATAATTAACATAACCATTCGACTACACACTGATTGCTGATGTCCTCGAAATAGGTTTCAAAATTATTATTTTCAAAATCAAAGTATATAAACTTTTATTGTTCATGTGTTCATGATAAAACAAGGTTTGCTAAATCTGCCCAAATTTGATGACCTGATTTTTGTCCGAAGACCATGCCATGCAATCTCTAAATTTCACTCTTCCATATCTCACAATTTTCTGGAGAAGAACACACAGTGAAGTTATCACCTTATTGACATCATTCATAACAGTAATATACAGGGTGTGTCAGGTATAACTTGTCCAACTTTGACAATCGATAGCAAAAATTAAAATATTAGATATGTATTTTTTTGTTTTGTGGTGGAGAAACTTGTTTTTATTATACTAAATCTTCTTTATTATTATTCCCAAGAAACATACATGTTTATAGCAGGGAAAATTATGAAAGAGCAACTAAAAAAACAAAAATTAGATAATCAGATAATTATTTTTAAATCATATACATAATACATATAATGTTGTTTCTTCTAGAGACTGTTAAATATAATTTCTTGAATTGATTCAGGATGACATGAAGTGTTGAAATTCGCATACATTTTTGGTGTCAATTTTTTATCTCAGTTGAAATAAAATCTAACGATTTGAAAGTAGGTGATTACTTCTCTATCACCAATATGAACAGTCCTTATCAATAGAGGGGACTACACTGGGTGTTATTTTTTATCGAGCCCTCTGACATAGAACCCATCAGATTTCTTTATTGTAACTTTGTAGTGGATTGAACCTAATGAGTGAGGGTTGCTGGGCTGTGTGCACGTGTATATATACCAAAGAAGGGAAGTGTTGTATTTCGTGCAAGATAGTTTATTCAAATTTATATTCGTAGCAGAGCGCCTTCGACTGTTAAGTCATTATCAGTGCATTCCCTGTTAACCTGACGAGTATGCACTGATGATGACTTAACAGTCGAAAGCGCTCTGCTACGAATATAAATTTGAATATACTATCTTGCACGGAATACAACACTTCCCTTCTTTGAACCTAATGAATCATTTCTCCACCTCACTTCGTGTTTTTCATTTGTTTTAAAATATTTCTCAGTTCCCAAGTTATTGAGCAAATCAAATCAGGCGTATCCTCCGCCGCATTATACTATATTGGTATCATTGAACAATGTTATCATGGAGTGCTTTGGACATTGTTGAACATTGAAAATGATCAATAAAAAATCAAGTGGTTACTAGATATGAAATTCTGAAATGTATTGTTTGTGATCCATTCAATATTCAATTCGAATGATAATTTGATGTAAGATATACATTCAGGTCAAATGGAGCGCTGATAGCAAGGTGAATAAATGAGGATCATTTTTCATCAGCAATAATTCGCCATTAGCGTCCCAATGGAAGAAATCTGTAGGGTTCCATATCAATGGATATGAAAACAATAACACCCAGTGTAGCTAAGTCTCTTGTATTGATAAGGACTGTTCATATTGTCGACAGAAAAGTGCTCACCAAATTTCAAATCGCTAGATTTTGTTTCAACAGAGATAAAAAATAAGAACACAAAATTTATGTGAACTTTAACACCCCTTATAATGAAAACAAGGTTTTCCACCAAAAAAAAAATGCGCGAATGATATATTAATCTTTGCTATCGATTGTCAAAGTTAGACGAGTTTAACCTGAGACACCCTGTATGTATAAGACCAAATATAACGCTAATAGGGAGTTTCCAATAACTAGAAAAACATAGTTCTTCATTCAATATAATTCAGTATGTTAGAGTCATAATATATTACACGTGCAGATTACACTTGCACTTGCGAAATGCTGTACAGTGTAGATAAGAGGACCGTGAGGTCGTGCGTTCGAATCCCAGCCAGGGCAAGGAATTTTTCAGATATTAAGTTTACGAACTAAATACTGTGAAGTATCAGAGCATCCGCTGGAAATAGTCCTGAACGATTCACTGTTGCGTTCCAACTAACAGTGCTGCTACTAAAAAGTGGCGCATGGAGTTGGTAACAAACATACATAACACATAGGAATGTGTATGTAGGTGGGTGTGAACAATCACCAGCTGAGCGTGAGAGCGGGCCAATGCCCCTTCGTGGTCACTCTGGAGACCTGCAGAACATCTCTTTCCAAAGACTCGTTCATCCAACGAACAGCGAGGCTCTGGAACACTTTGCCAAGGGAGTTGTTCCTCGAGGCATATAACCTCCAGAAATTTAAAAAGAACACCAATTACTACCTTATTTCCCTTGGTTCTCACGATGTTCTCTGAACATTACAGGATATCCCTTTTCGTGGGAACCAGAACATAAAAAAAAGCTCTAACGGCCTAACGAAGTAGCTGGCAGACCTGCCACTGCAGCATACGAGAGAACGTACATAACTAGCCTACAAAACACAACCGAAAAACTCTGACAGAGAGCTAATGGTCAGGTTAGGTTAGGTTAGGTTAGGTACCTGAAAATGGTGTTAGCCATCTCTCTCAAGCGAACCACATCATTCATTACACATTGGGGCTTGCAAAAAGGTTCCATTAGTTAGGGTCAAGTTGCTGACGTTCAAACGTCCCCCATTTCTACCAGTACCAGTCATATCTGACAATCATTACTGTCATATCATATATACGGCCAGTACGATGTCACAATCATGAAATGCTGTACCTATATGCACTCAAGTTCACAAAATATTCTAGGTACTATAAAAAAACGACACCACACCTATTGGAGGCCTCTGCAAGCCCTGGTAAGAATTATTTACAATCGAATTTGTAACAAACTTTATCATCAATCTGTACATACATATTTGAATAAGTTTGAAAGAAACTGATTTTACCACTTTTTTCCACTTCATAAATCATCAATTAATTTGGCATCATCGGTTTTGTAGAGATTTTTATTCATCTTTTGTATCGTAAGAAAGGGAACCCCAATTATTTACAAAATAATACAGAATAGTTGCCTTGACATTCAAGATACTGGCATATGGATGTCACATTGAAGTAGGTATTTGTCATCTATTAGGGTACGGAATAATCGTTCATCTTTGTTGAATTAAATTGACTAAGCTGCGTTCCACTCAAGACTCACAACGATTATAATGAAAATGTATGTATAATGACTCGAAAGCGTCATTGATTGAAGCCACGAGAAGTCCACTACGGCCAATATCAGTGATGGGTCTGCGTAGTTATCACAAAACTAATAATCTTTAAATCTTACGACTAGAATGCGTATCCAATATGGCGGACGAACAAATCATGCATCTGCTGCAACACTGTGGGTGAACCATAAACAGTAACGGTGTGCAAATTCGTGATGAAATGTAAATGTACACCAGTGGCGTATCTCAAAGGTAAGATGAAAGTATAATTATACGATTTTTCGAAAAAAATTTCGATGGAAAATTTGGATGACATGAGTAAATGAATATGCTGCTCATTTTTTTTCATACTACTATTTGATCTCAGTTTAAAAGAAAGAAATTCACTGCATAAATATAGAATATATTCAAAATAAGTAAATTTCTCATATTATTATTTTTGCACATTTCAATTCAATTGTCATAGTTCATTTTTCGAATAAATATTTCAATCGCATCCACTGTATCCAATCACTGACTTCATTTCAAAAGACTTCTCCCACTTCAAATAGAGACTGAAAGGCTATGCCAATATAAACTTATATACATATATAATTTAACTGTTTGGAGAATCACATTTCAATAACCTTGTTTCACTTCATTTTTCATTGTACTGGAACCAGAAGATAAATTTCATTGGGTAGTGTGGAAGATACCACAAATCACTCATAGAGAAGAACATATAATTATATCCCAAATCATTAAAATCATTAAAATTTCTCGAAGAGCATCTAGATTCAATTTCTGATGGATCAAAAACAAACTATTTATCAGGTAAAGACAATGGAAATATATCCTCTGGAAATTATCGAACAGTGTTTTCAACAGCTTCAACTGAAAGCAAAAATCAAAATATAATGTCGGTTTTGAGTTAGGCATCAAAACTCAATTGGATTCAAGAAACCTCGAGTGAATCTTATGTGATATAGGTAAAGATAGGCATCAGAAGTAAACTGATTTCATACAATAAAGGTCACAATAACTCATCCATGAGAAAATCTGTGATATTTGAGCTAGAAATAAGAATATTTCTGGTCAGTAGTACAAATTTCACATTTTTCCGAAAAAAAAAATCTTTTTCTCGAAAATCTGGAAAGAAGAGAAAAATTGCAAAACCATTTCGAGGAATATGCTCGAGAATTATGAAAATATGCTTGAAAAAAATCTCAAAAATTTTCCATCAAATTGAGAGAAGGGAGAATTTCTCAATATTTTGCAGAGGTTTGTTTGTCATCCTGTATAGCCAGAGGTTACCATGTATTTCCATCAGCGGTCCATCTGTCATATACTCAATGGATCAACTTCAGAATAAAGAAAACCGCATCCGAGTAAGTGGAATTTTCGCGAAAATATTCAATGTTGAATTTAGAGCAAAAATGTGCTTGATGCGGTTCGATTGATCAGCAGTTTATTTATATAGGTACTTATGGAACTTTTTCTTTCGCCCTCATGTTCAACAAGGAGTTATGCAGTCTTGAACATATCACAATAATCAAGTATAATATAAATATTACCAAAGATCTAATAATAATATGCTTGACTTTTCGGAAATAAATTCAATGAAAATTGTCACAAGAGGCAGGAGATAAAACTGGCAAAATTTCGTTGTGTGTAAACAAACCGATGAAAATGGATGACCTACGTCACATTAGTTTCTATCCTCTCCTGTTTTATCTTAACTCCACGTAAGTCTGAGATTAGTATAATTTGACTCATATTTCAGTGTCCATGTTTTGTTCACAAATTTGGTATAAAACTATAGGATCGCACGTTCTAGTCGTAAGATATAAAAATTATGAATTATGTGGTAGTTATCCACGCCTGTTGAGTATGAAGGCGCGAAGTGGAACGGAGTCCTGATGGATTATCAATGATCCTGCCATGAACATTGCGTAAAAATGACAAGAATCAAAAAAGGATGCAGTAGAATAACTACTCAACATGGTATCTACGACCCTTCATTCCAATTAATCCAATTAATGTTTTTGAGTAAACGAGACCCGAGCGCGAATGAAAGATTTGAAGCGCCTGAAAACGAGCCGATTCTGGTCTCTGAGTTTACCATCTACGAGATATACTAACCGAATGTTAGGTAGGAAAAAATATTTCTCTGAATGAATAGAAAGCCTAAGGGCCGGTTGCATAAAGAAAAATTAATTATACAATCAACTGATGCCACAATAACTTTGATGTTAAATGTCATTTGCGTTGCATAAGCAATCTGATGTTATAATAATCATTCCATTTACTAATGACGAGAAAGTCGTGGCCACAGCGCTAATCTGTCTGCTCCTTGCGTTCCGCGCGTTGTTGATACACATTTTAGGTTAGGTTTATTTGCTTGATTTTCATTCAGATTGACAGAAGTTACAGAAAAAAATAATGGATAACTCGAAGAAGAAGAGGAGGGTCATATTGATGGAGTTTTTTGAGAAGTAAGTGAAGTTTTGCATATAATACCTAGGCATGATTTTAATATTTTAATTGATATCTTTCGTTCAAAACTCATGAAGCTATTATATTTATCTTGTCTACAGGTATAAAAATATCATTGAATGCAAACAATCAAATGCGATATGTCTACATATACATGGATAAAAATCCAGAATGAGTTCAATTCCATTACAACTGGTTTAGAAAACCTGAATCGGGTATTGAAATCATTGTCATCATACATTTCGAATAGATTGTTTCTATTTCCAAAGGTTCTTGGCCTGGGAATTAGTAGTTCTTCTTCAGATAGTGAAGACAATGATGAGATAGACATTTTCTGTAATATAATAGTCATTTACTTACATTATTTGATTCATTTGTCTACCCTACCTATTTGAAATGAAACAAGAACTAAGAACGCCAACCTTTTTTTTTCAGATTCTGCAGAAATTCTATGAAATATTCGAAATAATTTGGCGAAACTTTCACAAGTTATTTTCTGGTCGTCACTTCAATCAGTGGCCGAGCACTGATTAATTTGTTGCCATGAATGTTTCGAAATAATTTGGCGAAACTTTCACAAGTCATTTTCTGGTCGTCACTTCAATCAGTGGTCGAGCACTGATTAATTTGATGCCATGAATGTCGATTTGATGTGACATCTAAAGCTGATTGGCATTTGTGCAACCGATTTTTTAGTTAAATAGTCATAATCATAAGTTAATCAGATGATTAAGTCACCATGCCATTAAGTACATGATGAGCCTTTTATGCAACCGGACCTAAGAATACCTAGGGTAAGTGCAGAGCGATTGATCGATGAAAAGAGGATTTCATTAGATGTGTTTTTACAGGCTTTTTGGGTATGATCGAGAGTACGAATGGTAAAGTGAAGCGATCATAAGATTCAGCACAAGTTTTGTGGTACCACCAGCGAAGAGAGTATACAAGAAGGTGAAAGCAACAAAAAGCGCGATACTTGCATGATATAGAAATCTGTAGAAAAATAGTTCGTAAGACGCGAGCGAAACGTGATGAAACCTCTCGCCGTGAATGCGTAGCATTTCACATTCATATCGGCTCAAGTAAATGCGACGTTGTCAACATACAATTTATTGACTGGCGCCTGAAGTATGCCATATTATCAATAGTAACAAAGAATATTTATCATTTCTAAATATATATATGAAGAAATACATTGAGAATTCACAATCTCTATTTGATGTGTATATCAATTCTTTCCTGGTCTATTCAACAGAACGAACATACAATTTATCATATTATAGTATTGGGTATGTTTCCTATAGTTATAGAATGCTTAAGATAAGTATTTGTGCTTAGTAACTAACAGTACAAGGTTTGACAATGTTATAACTATTTGGCAATATATTCTGTATTTAACTAATTAAAAAGGACTAATTATACAGAACTTGTTTGACTCCATGTTTGAACCTGATGAATGAGAAGCTGAATACATCAAGATCATTGGTTGATTTACATACATTATTGAAAGTTTTGATACATCTTATTGACAGAGAGTTGAGCAGAAAGTTTGTTGAGCAATGGGGAACTCTTAAAAGTTGTCTATTCCTCATGTTGTGTTGCGAGCTATTGAAGTAGCATAATTCTAAGCAGTATGGGCAAACTGACAGATTATTGAATAATTTATATATGAAACATACATCAAAAAATTTTCTTCTCAATTCCAAATTTTCCAGCCCATAAAATTTCAAGTTGTTTTCATATAGTTTATGGTATCTGTTCTTGTTGAATCCAAAGTTCAGTCTATTTATGCATTTTTTTGTACATTTTCCAGTGTATCAATATATTAGTTGTAGAATGGATTTCATATAATATGTAGATGAATATTCGATAATAGGTTTCACATTGAACAGAAGAGTAACAGATTTCCAACAATTGAATTATTTGGTGACCCTGAATATGAATCCTATGTTCCTAAGTGACTTCTGTGTTATTTGTTCGATGTGTTGCTCAAAAGTTAATTTGTTATCTAAGGTTATTTCTAGATCCTTCACACTATTAGTTCTTCCGATGATTTGGTCTATCAATTTCAAGTCGTATATAATGTGTCTGTTACTACGGGAAAGCACAATCTGATAACATTTCGAGAGGCTGAGATGGAGTCGGTTACGTGAGCAATAGTCTGAGAATCTATACAGATCTGATTGAAAATCTAAGTAGTCACTGGGACTTTCAATGTTCTTGTAGATTTTTAGGTCATCCGCGAAGAGGGTATGCTTTGTGTTATGAAAACAACCTGACAAATCATTGATGAAAATATTGAATAGAAGCGGCCCCAGATGTGACCCTTGTGGGTCACATCTGTATATGCACATAATATCATTCTAATATTCAACAGAAAACAACTACTTTCCTGGCTACTTGCCACGTCGAACATTGAATTATATCTGTCAAACATCCAAAAGGAGAGCATGAAGAATAAAAATCCTCTGAAATTCAGAATTTATTATCTTTATTATTCCCAAGAAACATATATGTTTATAGCAGGGAAAATTATGAAAGAGCAACTAAAAAAAAAAACAAAAATTAGATAATCAGATAATCATTTTTAAATCATATACATAATACATATAATGTTGTTTCTTCTAGAGACTGTTGAATATAATTTCTTGAATTGATTCAGGATGATATAAAGAGAATCAAAGACATAAGTATTTTTTCAGTTCTTTTTTGAATTTCTCAACACTTGATTTTTTCTTTAGTCTGGCAGGTAATTCATTATAGAGAATTGTTCCATTGTATAAAATAGATCTTTTACCCATATCTGATTCAATTTTGATGAGGGTTAACATATCTTTTTGTCTGGTTATGTGTTCGTGTTTATGACTATTGACTTCAAAATTCAGATTTGAATGTTTATAATTATATTTGACGGAATGGATGAAATTCAATATTTTGAATTTGTAAATGGAGTCAATATCTAACAATTGCCTAGGTTTATAAAGATTTCATGTTGGTTCCAAGTAATCTAGTTTGTATATACATTTAATAACTTTGTTTTGAAGGATATTGATTGGCTTCATGATGTATTATGATATAAAAATATAACTCACCAATATGTTCAGTATTGAAATGGAAATTGAAATGTATAGGAGGAGTATAATTGTATAAACTATGATCTTGATGAGCATGGAACTTCCAAAAAAATCAGTTGTATCAGTGATATGGAAATTACATCTCCTCACGAACAGGATATATGACTTTATTTATTCCCATACGAATGATTTTTTTGAAAGTTCCTAGCTCATCGAGATCAGAGTTTATACAAGTATACTTCTATGCATTTCAATTTTCATTTCAATACTGAACATATTGGTGAGTTAAATTTTTATATCATAATGCATCATATTATTAATCAGATTTAAGAAAGAATGTCCATTCTCAATTTCACAAGATTTTTATTTTTCATGCTCTTGTTTTGGATGTTCAACAGATATAATTTAATGTCCGACGTGGCAAATAGTCAGGACAGTAGTTGTTTTCTGCTGAATATTCAGAATGATATTATGTGCATATACATACTTTTATCTGAAAGATAATGCAAATACTCAACTTCAGAATATTTTGTTTTCAAATTCTTATCGTGTGTGTAAAATAGATATAATTCAATTTTTGTCATGGCACATAAACAGGAGAGTAGTTGTTTTCTGTTGAATGAACCGAGAAAGAATTGATATTCACATCACATGGGGAATGTGAATTCTCAATGTATTTCTTCATATACAGGGTGTTCCTTAAAGACATGCTAATATTCAAGGGAGTGATTCTTTAGCTCATTTCAAGAAAAAACTTCCCACTAACGTATGTCCTAAAAGTCTTAACTTTTGAGATACAGGGTGATAAAAGTTTTCAAAATAAAAAACAGTTTTTTAATAATAACTGGGATAATATTGTTGGCATCTTTATGAAATTTGGTACATATATCTTTTATGCATCAAAGTGCATTTTTTGATGTTATTAAAATTTTCCTTTTCTCTACCAGTGGCGCCGTTAGGGGAATATGATTGATTATATTATACTTGAAAGTGAGCAACGAAGAAATGATTACAAATTTAATAAAATGCTATTAAAAGTCATTCAATGTTGTACAAAAAAGATCCTCTTCTTGATACCCGATAGACTCCGTATTCGAGAAAAAACGAAAAAACGAGATCAAACTTCAATTCTGATGTATCTTTTACTGGATAACCACATTATGTAACATTTTGAAATTTTTGTACCGTTTCAGTCACAAAGCAGAATACATTTCACCATCAGGAGAAGCTATACAGGGTGGACAAAAAAAATCTATGTATATGTTCAACTTTGATACCCTCTCAAAAGTTAGTAATTTTACGATATATGTTCATATGAAGTTTTAGTCTTGAAATGGGTCCAAGTATAGCCCCCTTGAATATTAGCATGTCATTAGGGAACACCCTTTATATATCCATTCTTTCATGTTCATAATTTATCTGTTAATATTACTTTTTAATACCAAATTTGAGTTGAATCTCCTGAGTCGTTTCAGAGTCATGAAGCGAAAAAAATTTGAAAATTGTAACTTCAGAGTTGTCTAGCGTCCAAACTCAACAACTTTGTACTAAGGTAACTTTGCTTGTATTGCATTTTTTTGGATTGAGGAATATGTGGTAGGACCTTTTAGGGACATCCTATATAGCTTTGCTAGATTTTAAATATCATTCTTGCCATCTCCATTGCTCAAAAGAAAAAAATACTTGAAAAAACTTACCATTAGATTCTTTACAGGATTATCTCGGCCATGTAATTGGAACGCTATACAACTGACTTGATAAATATCGGGCCTTTTGTCTGTATCAGGCTCTAACATGTATCCTTAAAAATAATTATATCAATAAAAAATCAATATGACCAGATATTTAACCTCACTTATTAATTTATGTAAATCTCTAGAATAATGGGAATTATCTGGAATGTTGAAATTTCCACTCTGTATTGCCAGGGTGCTCTCACCAAATGGCAAGGTGAAGAAGCATAACTTATACAGGAGGCAACCAAGGGCCTGCAAAAAAAAGATATAAAAATTGGATTCAAATTTCAGATGGATCTTCTGATGAAATTTATTTCATAAAAAAATTGTAATCTGGTGACAGTTCGGGTTTGCTTCATATAGAAAAGGCAAGTATACAATTCCTCTCAGTGCAGTCAGTTAGGTAAGTAGATTATTAGGGATTTTGAAAAACATTTGCCTTACATTTTAATAGTTTGTCTCCAATCTACTTTTAATCTATCTCAAGTTATGACTGAGAAAGTTTTTTATTTTACCATTCAAATGCTAATTGCTATCAATCATTCAATTTAAATTTTCACTTGAAAACCTCTGAGTTAGATACTAAATATCAGTTAGATTTATTTGAAAACTATGACTAAGGAATTCCGAAAACCTGAAAATGACAATGTATGTTTCACCACACTGTATAAGTTTTAGTGAGTTTCTTAATCTCACTTCAAAGATGGTCATGAATACTAGCTCTAGTGGAAATATGAATGATTCAATTTCGAAAAATTTGAAAATAATCATTTTTAAAGATACTATTGCAAACTGAACATTTTACCGAGAAATTTTTGAGTACATGAATTTTCTATAAAAATTCATGTACGAGACAAATTTTCCGCAATTAATTGATGCACGTGGGGGATTCGGAAGGAAAATGTTATACTGGAATTGTATTAAAAAAAAAAACATTAAGTGAATATTCACTCTCCTTGTACCCTAGTAAAATAGAATTTATAGTATCAGATACGTTATTATATACAAATAATTGATTTCATATAATTTTCTCACTAGGTTTCCGGGAAGCATATTTACGTTTCCTATACAGCCAGCGCGATTGGTCGCTCTCACGAGATAGGGAATGGAGTGCATCCTGGAGCACTCCGTTTCCTAGCTGATATGCGCGACCAACGACCATCGGCATTCCCGCGTGTTATTGTTTATTGTCATCATTAGAATGCCAAGAGCAATTAGTTGCCGAATAACTGTGCTCCCTTTATAACCTATTGAATATTCATTCCTTAGCGAAATGAATCTCGAACAGATAGAAAATGCATTTAATACATTTTCTGTTAGTTATAAAGTCATACCTGAAAAAACGAAACATTCAGAAGTGACTGTTCAAACGCGATTCATTCGAAATGGTGACGAGAGGTTAGACGATATTTCGACAAAATGTGGCAGAGAAGACAGGGTTGGTGTCATTGTTTTCGAAATAAACTGTGCAATAGGGGCCATAATACGAACAATTTAGTAGAAGTATCAATAAGAGTATTTAAGGATTTGGTACTACGAAGATGTAAGGCTTTCAACACAGTATCCTTAGTAGAATTTATCTCATTATCACTGGAAGACTTCTACAAAGAAAAATTGTTGCGTTATGCTAGCTCCAGGGATAACAAATTGTTAATTTATTTTACGAAATTTTGCAAAAAATCGGTTGATCTTCGTGGTGTGAAAGTGTCTGAAGATCAGTTTACAGTTACTTCAGCTGCAGATGAGACACTTTTGTACCATACAAAGTTGGAAGTGTGTGACTGTCCAGAAGGGGCAGGAGGGAAATTTTGCAAGCATCTGTGCGCTGCATATGATACTGGTGTGCCGATGCACAACGTTCCTAATATTAAATAGAACTTGCTACGTTAGCAACTGGAAATACTATCAGTAGTGCCAACTTCTTCAAAGATATGGATAAAGAAAAAGATAACGAAATTACTGTAGATTTTGGCGAACCCATGATGTTGGAAACGGAAGATGGCCTTAATGAGACGACTCCTGATGAAGAAAATAATTTTTCGGTTGAAGTGAACGAACCTAAAACTGATGGATCAGTCGAACTCAAAGAATTCAAAGAAAACTTCAAAAAGATTAGCAGCTTCGTGGAATCTCATCCAGCACTTTTGCCTATTGTGACGAAGTTCAATAGGCAGATGAAGAAAATGGACAGCGAAGCTTCGTTCTATGCTCTATGTTCCTCGTTAACTGGTCAGAAAAAGTCTCACAGCATTAATGTTCAACATACCTCTATTGCTAGAAGAACATCTGCTTACAGAGGTGCCAAAGCTATACAAGCGGGTCGGCCATCTATCAGCGGAATAAGTTCGAAAAAGAGACCTCGCAAAAAGCGTTCATTAATAGTAAACATCCTACAAAATACCACGAACGCTGTAAGTCATGGTAGTGCACACTAACAATTATTTTCGATTACTTTCATGATCTTGATAACCAGTAAGAAAAACAAAGTAATCTGAAACTGAAAAGCATTTCTAATGGTTCGACGATATATTTTGTTTATATTTTTTGTATAGTTGAATATTCCGCATGAATAAACTTCCGATTCATTGTCAAATTGTATTTTCTTCAGACTGAAAATTAGTGTGGAAAACAAAATCTGTAAATAATCCTGACCCATGCACCACAGAGCAGCCGATGGTCGTTTATCGTTGGTCGCGCATATCAGCTAGGAAACGGAGTGCTCCAGGATGCACTCCATTCCCTATCTCGTGAGAGCGACCAATCGCGCTGGCTGTATAGGAAACGTAAATATGCTTCCGGCATATATAATATTGTCAATATTATTTCAATATTGTCTAATTATATGATATCTGCCATGTGCCAGAAAATGTCCACTTCTTAATTTTAATCTACATGCTCATGTGGATGGAAAATTTTCAAAAAAATTGCTGGAACATAGTAAGCATCTGATTGGTTGGTATGGTATGACAGGTATAACATTTTCACAAAAATCGTAATTATTCAAAAACGTTTGAAAATGTCTATAGGGATATATACGATTTTTTTCGAAATGACATGTAGGTTTCTAAACAGGTAATGAAATACAGGGTTTTCCATTTGCAATAAGGATGCTTGTGACCACTTTCAGTTTAACCAGAAGTGCTACATCTCTGGCACATTTTGACAAGAGTTCCAAACTTTCAGAACTTTATTCAAATGAGATTGTTGAAAACTTTTAACAAATGGGTTACATGATGAGCTTTATAGAAAAGAACTCACCCATATATCAGCCTTTGTAGAAATTGGTTTGCCACAATACATATCTACCATTTCTGGTGATCTATAACTTAGTGTTGTATATCGCTTGATCTCTTCCTCTACTGCAGAAGCACCCTTTTCTGAAGGATTCAGTACCCTGGCTGTAGCCGAACCAAAGTCACACAATACATAGTTTCCATTTTCATTGACAAGAATATTTTCTACCTGAAACATTGAGAGTGAATATTGATCACTCTGGTAGATGTACACGCTATCGCAAAGTTTTGTGGATAGTGAAAGAAGATCTTGAATAATATTTTATTCTCAGATTCAACTGCAAAAGTACTATTATGAAAAACAATATCAATGAAATTTAAGCAGAGTAACTGAATGGTCCGGTCCTCAATAAAAGTTTTCTCAACTATAATAAAATTAATTTCTGTAGATCAACATGCTATATTTAAATATTTTCAGCTCTCATGTAACAATAATTGTTAGCCATTCATATTATAATAATAATTCTGAATGACAGCGTCGAGTCGAGATTTGTCAACCTACAAAATTTCACAGGTTCTTTTATCGTACAGAAAATAAAGATTAGGGATTATTCTCCAATTGGGTTGAAGCCATTAGTGTTATAATGATGTAATATTCATCTATGTGACTATGTGATTCTACGTTCAATTCCATTTATACGAAATTGGATGTCCATTATTACCACGCTTTTATTAGATGCATATATGTTTGTATGTTTGTACGTTTGTACGTTTGTACAAAACATATCAAGTTTGGATTATATTAGTAATTATTTTTTATGCCAAAAAGTAGTAGAATAAGTACCTTTTCACCTAAATATTAGCTGACCGTGTTCAGAGGATAAGGGAAGTGGGGGGACTTATTGTCCGATCAGTAATTAAATAAGGGGAATACAACAAAAAATTTGGGCTTTTGAGAAAAATAAATGAATAAGACACTTACTTTCAAATCACGATGAATTATAGGGGTCTTACAATGATGTAGTCGTGACACTGCCTCACAAATATCACAGAATATCGTCAATACTTCACTTTCCAGAAAGTTTGCCTTTCCTCGAGACTTCATCAAACCGAATACATTTTCTTGACAGTAGGGCATCAACAACAATACCTCATAGACTCCTCCTCCGGTAGATGTGATACTGGAGTCTACATATCCAATGATGTTCTTGTGCCCATTTAAACTACTCTGTGAAAAAATTGAAAATTATATACAGGGTATCCATTTTTCAACCGAAAACAAGGGGATCTCATAATAATAACAATAATAATAATAATTTATTAGCCCCATTTATGTTTACAATACATTTTAGGATGTCATGTATGTACAGAAAATATGAAACGATCACAATTTAAAATAAAAATGAGATACATATATGTGTGCATGAAACGTTTTCAAAAAGTAAAATATAAGACTTGACAATTCAAATTTTTTTTATAAAAATCACAATGGTGTCTCGTAAAAGGAGAACTCAAGAAATTCATCATGTGAATAGGAGGCATTGTTCAGTAAAATTTTCACAATTCCTGCTTTGAATTTTTTGATCGGTGCATTCTTCAGTACAATCGGCAATTTGTTAAAAAGCTTGAGAGATGTATAATTAATTGGCTGTTGCGTTTTTTTAAGGCGGTGGTAGGGCATACTCAAGGATCTGTAGTTCTGAGTATCATAATCATGGTAGGATGAATTCGAAGATGAAGAGTTCTCATTTTCCTTTACAAACATGACACATCGTAAGATAAAAGCCGAAGGTAAAGTTAGAATATTCAACTGATCTCGGTAACCAGCGTTCTCCAATACTCTCACGACTTTTTTTTTTAGTTTGAAAATTCTGTCACTGCCCACGGAGTATCCCCAAAATATAAGTCCATAAGAAAAAATGGCATAGGAGTTACTATAATAATATGTTAGTGCAGTATCCACAGTGGTGAATTCCATTAGTTTTCTAATTTGGTATACTACTTTATTCAATTTCGCTGCTGTATAGTCGATGTGATCTCTCCAGTTCAATGTTGCATCAATGTGGATGCCAAATAATTTGACACTTCTTTGTTGTTCATGATTGAAAAATAATATTTCATTGGTTTTTCCTGTATTGAGTTTTAAATTATTTGCTGAAAACCATTCAGACGATTTTGTTGCGGTTTCCCAGTTTTCAAGAACACAATGTATTTATATCCCGACCAGTATTCAGAACCGTAGTATCATCGGCATATAACATCATTGCATGAGGATTCACATAATTTGGAAGGTCGTTGATGGAAATAATAAAAAATATTGGTCCCAATATGGATCCTTGAGGGACACCAATCTTAATAGATAGATAGTCTGATTGCTCACCAGAAGGTAGGACATCTGGTTGCTGTCGACTATCTAAATAGAAGGCCATCAATTTGAGTGCAGAACCTCTTATTCCATAATAATCCAACTTATTCAAAAGATGGTCATGCGTAACACAATCAAATGCCTTCGATAGATCTAACATTGTAGCACAGGAAAGTTTGTTTTCATCAATGGCCTCAAGTATTTTTTCCAAAATGTGTTTCAAGGCCGTTGCTGTGGATCTTTTATTGCGATAACCGAATTGTTCCTTAGCGAAAAGTTGATTTTTCTCGAAGTATGAGATTAAGTTAATAGGTAAAATCTCGGAGTAGTATTTCATGAAATAAGTCCAGAAACAGTATTTTTACAGGAAGTCCACAAGTCCTTTGAAAAGTCTGTCGAGATGAGTAAGGTAAAAATTTTGTAGACACCTGTGCTTCTGTTCATTTCATCATTCAGTTATTACTCGCTTTGAGTGTTGAATATTTGCATAACTTGTGAGCCAAATGTCTAACAATCGATTCACGAAAATCTCCTAGAATTTCTTTTATCTTAGTGTTCAGATTCTAGGTTTCTCAACACTTTTCAGTGGGATACTAAACTACTCTAAAATTTCCAGGTGTTGCAATAGTTTGCTGGGTTGAGACATTTTGATTTTCTCTATCTGTAGCACAAACGTAGGGGTTTGGGTACGACTTATTCGCACGATATGGTGTTTTTAAACAACCCATTTATACATCTTTGCACTTTTCGTCACTTAATTGCTACATCAACGTTCTTCGCCATTCATACTATGCTTTATAGCATAATATATTGAAGTACCCTTTGTGAATTTATTGTCAGCTGACCTAGTGCAACAGATGAGGTTTGGCAAGCCGAAACAGTATGTCTTGCATCAGCTGACGACCGATACAAGAAAATTCACTGATTCTCTCAGTCTTTGAGATTTTATGTTTCTCAATGACCTTATACAGTGTGTCCCACTTACCATGCTCACCATGGGTATCTTTTTAACGGTGAGAGATGCGAGGTCGGTTAAATGACACCAAATGTGAAGTTTGTCAAGGCCAACTATAATGTGAAAAAATATTTTGATGAAATCTATTCGTTTTTGTTTTATACACAAAAAACAGATTTTGAGCATTTTCATGTCTCCTCTGTAACTTCTTTATTTATGAAAATATTCAAATAGGAATTTCACATTCTCATGGCAGTTTTTCAGAGTGATTTCGAAAAAAATATGGAATTTATACCAACTCTCCTAGAATTTGAGATATCAGCACCAACTTTAGTTTTTCAAATGTAGGTCATAGCTCACTATGACTTAGTTACAAATAACTTTTTTTCCTCTTTCAGATGATGTGTTGCAGTAATAGTTTTGTGTTGATAACAACGGAGTTATCGTCATTTATACAAAAACAAGAAATTATTTGGAAGCCGCCATCTTGAATTTATAAATTTTAACAGGAAAATCATGATCTCCGACCTCAACAACCCCCACTTACCAATTTTGAATGGAATCGGACCAAATCTTGTCCGCCATCTTGGAGCAGCCATTTGTTTTTGATTTCAACAAAAAATCCATAACTCCGATTAACTTTAAATTTGGCAGGTGTTCATAATTTCGGTGACAATACATTATGGAATTTTCTAAAATCCACAGTTTTCATCATCTGAGATAATCTTGTTTCTTTTTAACAAAAACTATTTGATCATTTCAATCCACTCAGAGGAAATAACATTTCAGAATGAGACATAGCATATTATTGGCTGAAGTATTCAGGTCGATGGCTATTTGATTGTATTGTATTGATAATTTATTTACCTCTACGTTATATGATCAATGAAGCACTTTATTACTATTAATATAATGTTTCTCTGTGATGAGATGATTAGATAGGGAACAAGCAAATTTTATAAAGAATTATTTTTCTGATTGTAATGAAAATCGCCAGGTGTCTAACTTCGATACATGTATTCATGGGGCACATACAAGTTTCTTTTTAACACCAACAACACCCGAAGAAATTCAAGCAATGATGAAAAAACCATTGGTAGAGTGATCAAATCGGTCGCCACACTAATTGCTAAACCGCTTTGCAATCTCGTAAATAATTCTTATTCTGTTGGACTATTTTCAAACATCAAACAGTCCAAAGGAATAGCAATTAATAAAAACAATGGATCTCAAGACATACAAAAATACAGATTGATCTGTATACAAAATCAGTCAGTGTACAGGGTGTCCAGAATTGCTTGATTTTGGCAGTTTCTCCTATTTCTAGAACAGCTAGAGAAAAACTGACAAAGGGGTCTAAAGCTCGATATTTGTGAAACGTCGATTGGTGAAAACCGTATTTTGATATCTCTAATCGTTTCCGAGATATAGGCGAAAATTTGACATTTGACCGATTTTGAAAAAAGAGAAAATCTACCAAAATCGAGCAATTTGGGACACCTTGCACTGTCAACGGTTAAGAAACTATTTGGTATGTTTTAGGTTACTCCCTGAGTTACAACACGGTTTTAGACAAAAAAGTCCACTACAACTGCTATACATGATACACTTGAATTCCCGTATGAATGAATGAATTTATTACGTTCCAAAAAACATAAAAATGTCATCTAGGAACACCTCTGTTACTAATTACAAGTCAGTTTCACATATTACATAATATTTGACACAATAATTAAATTATTGATTAAAACCTGTTATCAATTTAGTGAATATACCGTAGTTGGTACAATAGTAATATATGGGTAACCTTTTTCACTGAACTATAATATATGCTATATACAAGTATCTAATTGTTTTCCTTTCTAACCCAAACTCCTAATCTCCTAATGCTAGCTGTACAAATCATAACTTCAGTGGAATGTGAGACTTCAACAAATATTTGAATTTTTTGACACCTCTTCTTATATTAAGTGATATTTTGTTGTACTCTGTAATCCATTATCACTCAATGCTAAGAAAAAAGTATATTATACACCTAGGGTGAGAAGTAAGCTATAATATAATAGCATTCTCATCCGAGGTATATATATATATATAATATTTTTTCGTCGACCTCTACAAAAAATTACATTTCACGATCCAATTTCCGAACGAAAAACCTATTTCCGAAGGCAAATACTTTTCGTACGCAGACACTAACTTTTCGTCGGCGAACACTATTCGTCCGCTGCAGGGTTGTCAGTTCTACTGAATTTTCAGTAGATCTCCTGATTTGCATATTGATCTACTAATCTACTGAAACATATTTTGACACACATTTATCATTATAATTACCTATACCATTATCAATCTTTAGTTAATCACATACACTTATGAATTGCATAATCCGGCACGCTCTGTTTAAATTAATTTTACAAAATAAGTAATAAATGTACATAATATATGTACTAATGATATGTATAAATGGAAAAAGGACAATATTTTATCTGATTCAGAGCACATTCGATTTTTTATAAACCAATGATATAACAGTTTGTTTACTAGGATTGATTTTTTTTATTTATTTTGTATTTTTGTTGTTCATTTTTACTATTACTTCCTGTTTTTTATATGCTCAAATCTTTCAAGTACATTTCTACCAAAAGTCCCAATTTCACTGGCCTAATTGGGCTTTCTTTTATCTCTATGAAATGTCATAATAATTGCAATTTGCGGTACCAAAGGTCATCATCTGACGTTGTGATGACATGAAAATTACGGGAAAACATTCTCAACTCCTGACTTAGATTTCAAGTTAGATCAAAGTTAGACATGAAATATGGAATTTTGGTAGAAAGCGGCAGCTTATGTAAGGAGATGAGAAAAACATGATATTTTCAGACTTTCTTCAGTTTTTCGCCTTTTGCTGTGCTTCTCAGTGAAAATATTCATTTTACTCACAATTCTAGGTTGAATGAGTTCCCTAGACTTAGAATTCGGTTCACTAATATGGTGAAAATCGTCAGTCTGTTATCTTTCTGAAGTGATTGATAAATAAACTGATCAACAAAATAAACGTCGTGGTCCATAATCGAATTGCTCATGGATTCCATAACTAATTTCCATTCGATTCTCATAGTTGGCTAGCCCAATCTTCCAGTTACTCGTCAGAGCAATATCAGACTACAAATATTCCAGATGAACGATCTACAGGATGATAATTGAAGAAGTGTAAAATTACAGTGGTGTCGTTACGTTCCCGTTTAAGAAAATATTTTTAATACTTTTTTTTTCTACTATAATCATGTCTTTTCGCGAAACATTTCAGATTTTTTTCAATCAGACTCTTTATGTCTAAGAAATATCTTTTTCTTCAAAATGATGCATTTTGTCAACAAATAATTGAATAACATTAAATGTTCCAAATGATTTTTGAAAAATTGACATTGTGTGGATAGATCAGGAGAATGTCGGGATATAAAAACTCAAAATCAGGAGAATGTCGGGATATAAAAACTCAAAATGGAGTAAATTCTGGATGATATAAAAATTATTGTGAGATTCAATGAAGAAAAACATATCTCTCTTCAGTTGAAACATTATGTTCTCAATTCTATAGATGGAATTATGGGGTTTTATACACAGAACTCAAAGACGGTCTTTGAGTTCTGTGGTTTATACCATGAACTTGAAGTATGTTGTCTGGTCTCAAAATGATTTTGAAATATTTCAAAACTGAATCCGCATAATAGAGATAGAAGTATGTCAGCAAATTTGCCTTAGAAATGTAGATTTCACTGAAATAAACAGATACTGAGGATATGTATACGAGGTGCGACAAAAATATGGCAAAATGTAACCTTTCTTCTTCATCTGTATGGATGGTTACTGCTCGGGTTACTGCTCTGAAAGCTTTTATAGTCTTGGAGAACAAGGTCATGGATAAGGACTGTATTGTAATTTTGAATCTGTTATTTACTATCGAAATTTTTGGGGCACCACTTGACTTTAGTCATACTATGAGGGAAAGTTTCAATGAAAAGTCAAGAAAAAGAAACTCATTGACTGGTTGGAAAAATTCAACATGAATGATATAAAAATGGTATGGCGTGTGCCAAATCCAAGGCACAGCGATTTATTTGCTCCTATTATTCCGGACATACTTCCGTCCTGTGATAACGAGTTGAAAGAAAAACCAAATGAAAGAGGATAATGTCCCCTTTGCGAATATCCAAACGTGCCGCAATTCTAACTGCTGGCAATTAGTGGCAGAGCGTCTATATTTCCGTGAATATTTCGACCTCCTCGAAAGATAATATCCGATGGATCAGTGTGAAACTCATGTGGTGCCACACTACAAGTATTCTAATCCACCTGTTGAGTTTTATTCTGGTGCATCGGATATTATCTTTTGAGGGGGCGAAATATTCTCTGAAGTATTGAAGCTCTGCCACTCACTTAGATCTGTTTCAATCGCGGCACGTTTGGATATTCGCATAGGCAACATCATTCCCTTTATTTTTTTTTTGTTTCAACTCTTTATCACATGACGGAAGTATGTTCAGAATAATAGCATTAAATACATTGCTGTGGATAGCTCAGACTGAGGGGTGGCAAGGGTAATTTTTTGAATTCTACCACTCAATTGGTATCAAATGGCATAATTCTTATCTCAATATCAAATCCAATAGTGAATGATACAGGTGCCGTTCGATGAACTACAAGGTTTTACATGCCTTTGGAACATACAGGGTGTTTCACAGGTGAAGGGAAATATTTCAATGGTAGATAGGGGTCACCAAGGTGGTTCTGAAAATACCATATTTGATAGGTCTTAGAGTCTTCATAACGGAAATACAGGGCGATTTATCCATTTCGAATAATTATTCATTTGTCTATAAGTATTGAACTACCCAGTATATTTTTCTAAAATTTGGTATGGAGCTCAAACTTGGGACTGAATCAATCCATCTATCGGGCGAAGTGAAAATCCAGGTTCGGCATCAGGAAAAATTTACATTTAATCGAAATATTAAAATAACACACTGTATGTAATAATTGACAGAGTTCATCTAAGGAATCGTGAAGAGGAGGAAAAACTGAACTGGATTTGATGCTTTTTGTTTTCCCGCCACCAATTCTCATCATAACAAGAATAAACAGAAAGTTGAAAATATGTCAATTTGAAGAGTATTGAAATTATGAAACCAATGATTATTCGATATATTTTAGTCAAAACATCGCTCGAGAGAACTTACTTAGTCTCACAGTCTTTATAACGGAGATACAGGGTGAATTATCGGTTTTGAATAATTATTCACTCCTCCATAAGGATTCATTAACCTATCAGGCGGATAGGTCAATGAATCCATCTTTCCAAGTAAGCTACATACCAAATTTGAGAAAATGTTACTGGGTAGTTTAATACTTATGGAGGAGTGAATAATTATTCAAAACCGATAATTCACCCTGTACCTCCGTTACTCCAAGACTGTGAGACTAAGTAAGTTCTTTCGATGAGAATTGGTGGCGGGAAAACAAAAAACATCGAACCCGATTCAGTTTTTCCTCCTCTCCACAATTTTTTTGATGTACTGTGTTAATTATTGAATACAGTGTGTTATTTTAATATTTCGAATAAATGTACATTTTTCCTGAAGCCAAACCTGGATTTTCACTCCGCCCGATAGGTGAATGGATTCAACGTCCCAAGTATAAGCTCCTTACCAAATTTGAAAAGAATATACTGTGTAGGTCAATACATATAGAGGAATGAATAGTTATTCGAAATCGATAAATCGCCCTGTATCTCCGTTATGAAGACTCTAAGACCTAACAAATATGGTATATTCAGAAACACCTTGGTGACCCCTCTCTACCATTGAAATATTTCCCTTTACCTGTGAAACACCCTGTATATTATTTCATTATCAGATGACGGCGATGACGGTCGAAATCTGCAGCCGGCTCTTGGACTAATAAGGACGGACGCCAGGCAGTAGTAGAAGAAAAATAGTTGTTATGTCACCTGTTCATTCTTTCCCCTGATTTTATCGCGTAGATTTCACCTCCTTTTCACCCCAAAGATCGAAAAAAAAATCAGAAATCTCATTTTCATTAGAGAAAATATCTTGCCATGGATTTTTTCATAAAAAAATAGATAAGGCATATCCTCCATTGAATTTATGCTGTCCTTGATTTTGTGGCATGGATTTCACCTCCTTTTCACCCCAAAAATCGAAAAAAAAATTGGAAATGTCATTTTTATTGAGGAAAATATTATCTTGCTATGGATTTTTTCATCAAAAAATAGATAAGGACATCATCTATTATATTTGTGCTGTTCCCTGATTTTGTTGCAGAGATTTCACCCCATTTTTACCACAAAAATCGAAAAAATATGGGAAATCAGTCATTTTTATTGGGAAAATATCTGGCCATGGATTTTTTCATATCACCCTTGTAGAGCAAAAAAGGCCAACTGCCAAATAGAATATTGTGCAGGTGAGCAGAAAAACTGTTTTTTTTTAGTTTAAAATTGTATTTCTGCTATTTCTGTATATCATTTTTTTAGGAGTTTTCGTGTGAATAATTATTACTATAATGACATTTCCTCATTTTCAGTTTGAAAAAAAAAATTTATTTTGGAATAAAATGGCGCTTGACCCCTTGTTGCTATTTGGTTAATTTTGAAATTGTCAAACAGGTAGATACATAAAATCGTTTGTCAATAAGTTACTCCCTTAATCAAAACTTATTGAAACAGTATCACTTTGCCAAAAAAATCCATAACAAAATATACTTTTCCAATGGAAATGACAGATTTTCCTTTTTTTTTTCATTTTTGAGGGCTAACATCATTTATTATCCACCACATAATAATAAATAATAATAAAATTCATTGAATTTCATGAAAAATATACGTCAGACAACAAGAAGTTCACACACAATTTATATACAGATACATGAAAATATAACAGAACCACATAGTACACAGAATATTCAGTCTGTAACCTTTCCTAGTACCACAAAGTTTATCAAGATATATGAAATGCATTTCATTGATTGAAATATTCGTCGATACTATAAAAACAATCGTTAATCAGAAATTCTTTGAGTTCAATTTTGAAATGATTTTCTCTTCTGTGTTCATTTTTTATTTCGTCAGATAAGTGATTATAGAATTTTGCTCCCTTATAAGAGGGACAATTTTCATATATACGAGTTCTGCATTTGTTTCCTGAATAATAAAATACATTTGTAAATATAAATGCAAGGTACACACAAGATTTTATTCTCAATAAAGTGTTGCCTACAAGATTCTCTGTAGTCTATTTCATATATTAGCCATATGACCCTTTTCAGTGGGAGGAATATTTTGCTGAGTTTTGAGGAACATCCCCAAATGGCAATATTATAAGAAATATGGGAATATACAACAGAACATTTAGAAGTTGAGCCTTATTGAAAGTGGACCTCAATTGTCTAATAACTCTAATAGCATAGTTCCCAGTGTTCACTTTCTTACTGACATGATTTATACCCGACTCCCATGTCATGTTACCATTGATAAAAGTATCTAGAAATTTGGTGTTGTCTGATGGTTTAATTATTGCATCACCCACTCTAACATGAATATTATTAATTTTTCTATTAGTTCTGGAATAAAACTGCATCAGAACAGTATTCTCTACATTCACAACTAAAGAGTTTTTATTACACCAATTTGTGAACTTGAAGCTCAATGTATTCAATTTTTCTTGGAGCTCCTCTGGGTTATCTGCAATCGCTGCAATGGATGTATCATCTGCATACTAAACTACATAATCTGAGCTTATATGATTGGGCATGTCATTGATGAATTGAAGAAAAATGACAACATAGCACCACTCATACTAAAACATGAGGTCAGAGTTGTTAGAACTGATGAAAATACTTCTTTTCCTGTCATTTGACCTCTTCCAATTATATCTTTTTCTCTGTCAATGTAAGAATTGGTCCTAAAGTTCCACATATTTTTTTACAAAACGAAACAGCAAGATAGGTATTTATTCCCAATAAAAATAACAGATTTCTGATTTGTTTTCGACTTTTGTGGTTAAAATGAGGTAAAATTGATGTGACAAAATCAGGGGACAGCATGAGTTCAAATGATGATGTGCTTCATGAATTTATTGGCAAGAGAACTCCCATAGCAAGATCTTTTCCAATGAAAATGAGATTTCTATTTTTTTTGGGTGAAAATGGGGTGAAATTGATGCAACAATATTAGGGGACAGCCTTAATTCAATCTATGTTATGATATGTATTTTTTGACAAAAAAAAAACAGCAAGATCCATAAATAACCAGATTTTTTATTTATAGGGGGAAAATTGGGTAAAATGAACAGGTGACATAATAACTCTATTTCTTCTACTATTTTCAGGCTGCCTTATTGAAGTAGACCATCTTGCTGGCTTCACACCAGTAGAAGATATAAAAGTTTAGGAGATGCAGATCTATGTATATCACACCAAAGTTCCCCTGGTAGAAAATATTACAATCAAGCTTGAAATATAAATAAATACAAAAAGCTCAAAGTCATTTCCACACAATGTTCATAACATGAACAACAATGGTAGATTTTGGGAGAAAAACAACTACTTCCCTGGCTAATGCCACACAGGACATTGAATTACATCTGCTCGAAATCTATATATCAACTTGTATAAACAAATACTGATACTTTGAGCATTGTAGTTGAAGCTTGATATGTTGAACAAAACTCATTTATCTGTAAGAAATCTTTGAAATTCTTTGCCAATGGAAGTATTCTCAAGAACTTATAACCTCAAAAAGTTCAAAAAGAATTGCAATCCTCTATCTATCCACCTTAGGTATGCACAAGGTTTTCAAAACATTATAGGAATTTCCTTTCATATGCTCCAAGGGTTGAAAAAAAAATCTGCAAGGGGTAAGGAAGACCAAAGGAATTTGCCTACTTACTGCTATCTGAATTTCACGTTTTGCCACATTGAGATCTTGTTCATTATTAACATACATTCTCTTGAGGGCATATCTGCAACCATTGCTAGATTTAACTGAATAGACAATTGCAAATCCACCTGTGGAAAAAGATGATTTATATTCAGATGAGTGTATGAATTCAACCAAACTAAGAAATAATTACCTACTAACCCACTTTTGTAAAGTAAAAGATAACTAGTCGAAAAATGATTCCAAATTCCCCAATTACCAAAAGAAAAACCCTAGTTAAGTTATAATTTTCAACTATAGTTTGGTTGACTTTACAGGAATGTCAGAGAAATTTTCTGTCAAAATTTATTTTTTTGCTATATTTACCTTCTGCCAGGATATCTTCAACAATAACAGTTTGCCTTCCAATAGTGAAAGATTTCCCTACATAACTATTTCCTTCTCTAGAAGTATTGTCGATTTTGGTCTCGATTTTAGAAAATAACTTTTTCATGGTGACCAGTGCAGCATTCACATCATATTCACGTTTGTGATACTGGTTATATTTCCATAATAGTAACTCATGTTGAATTACACTAAACGCCTAATTATATAAAAAATACTTATAGTGGAGTTTATGATAATTATTGTTCATAATCAATTTTCGTCTGGTATAAATATTATTTCTTCAATCCCATCTTCATCTGACGACGGTATCACGGTAATACACTGACAGTACTGACACTGTCATTGGTGACAGTACTGACTGACAGGTACTGACACTACTGACTGAGCGTCGTGTACCTGACATTTGACAGTGGGCAAACGCTATAATTCACGACTGCAGACAGTTCTCACACACTACATCCAATTTTCAGGCAACAAATGGACGACTGTGCACCATCTGTGCAGTGTGCATACAATGAAAATCAAATTGTCCCTTCAAACATGAATAATCATTTATCAAGTTTCATGGTACAATGAGTCAAGCGCCATCATACCAATTTCTGAATATACAGTGTGTCTCACTTCTAATAGAAGCACTCCTGTATATATGACGTAATTGTTGAGTATAAGGATTCTGAAACTTGAAGTAGTGAGAGATAAACCAGAGTGAGTCATCTTCAGTGATTTACACTGCTCGCCAACAGCCACGGAACCAACCGTATTTCCGGAAAATGAAATTAGGAGGCAAGATAGGTTGAGAATCACTTCAGATTCGAAATCGAACCAGTCCAATTCACCAACTATTCATATTTTTCCTGAAAATGTTTCGGTTCTGAAAAATTATATTTCATCTCACTTTTCATGGAAGCACCCCTGTAACTCACGTAATTTATTGAGATAGGATTCTGAAATTCGCAGGAGCAAAAAAGAGTTCAAAGATATAGTCAACGACCATCAATCAATACGACTGAGATTGTCATCAGTGATCTACAACCCTACAACTACAATGCTCTCCAGCAGCCATGCAACTATACCCACATGGCTGCTGGCGAGCAGTGCATATCACTGACGATAATGGCAAATTCAAATTTGTCAGCTTTCTATCGAATGAGAACGAACTAAGAACATGGAAAGTTAACATGAAGAGACCAAATATAGGAAAATCGGTAAATACAACAAAATATGCCAGGTAAAAATAATACAAAATCACGTATACAATTCCATTGTGGATCATTATCACAAATTTTTAATTGCATTTTATCAGGAACAGTTTTGATAAAAACGAACGATTTGAAGAAAAGGCATGCCCTACCATTTATGAAATTATAAATTCAGAAAATAAAACTGTTCGCAAACAACTGCAAAAAGTAAAAGAGGCAAAACACCGTAATAATTTTTACTCATTATGCAAGATTATGCGTTTGACTGAGATTTTTCAAAGAATTACATAAAGATCAACACTGGCCGACTGGCCTAACATGGAAAATATTAAAATTGTTATACTTGACTCTTTGTAGCAAAAGCAAAGTAATCACCACATTACTGATGTTCTAAAGGTGAGAATAAACAACCCTGTCTCCGCATGTTTAACTCCCTGTATTTGAAAAATTGTCCATTAGATTTGGTTGCACTCATGAAGACATTTTATCAGAACGTCATAAACTACATTTTACCAAATTTTGAGCCAATTCGACTGGGACCCATTTTCTATAAGAACCGTGCGGGGTACTTTATGGCAACCGTTTAAAAGTGATATAGTTGGCGATCTGGCTCTATTTTATGGATATTTTCATGGACGATGCTCTTCTGAAATATCAACAATTATTCCTCCCTTGGCAGTCCCCGCGAGATGTACCAGTCGACTTGAGGCTTCGCATCCCTTCGTGGCCACTTTGGAGACCTGCAGAACATCTCATTCCAAAGACTCGTTCATCCAACGAACAGCGAGGCTCTGGAACACAATGCCAAGGGAGGTATATAACCTCCAGAAATTCAGGAACACCAATTCTTACCTCATTTCCCTGAACACGAAGAAAATATCCTTTTTATTCAATCTTTCAATGTCAATAACTCCGTAGCGAAGTGCGGTTGCAATTTTTTCATATGAATAAGTACTGACATTATTTTGGCTCACTCTATCAGCCCTATCATTTACATTTTGACCTTTCCGGACACCCTGTATATAAAATAAATAACTGATGGACAATAATTTGTGGCAGAGTAGTCTGTTCGCTGCATCTTGAACGGATTCTTTCAATTGGGTTAAGTGGTAGCGAATGTTTGATGTTTGATTGATGGCGTGCGTATACCCCAAAAACCATATTACACTAGCAATATGTGCGCAGGTAACGACAGTTCGAGCAACAGACTCACAGTTGCAGTAATAACTATCTATGTATATAGGAAGAACAAATTCGAAATAGACCTCATAAAGACTCAACCGCAGGCACGTGTTTTGGGCTTACGGTCCTCTTCAGTATATTGAAAGGAATATTGAGAAAAATGTTTCAAGCAACTAGGAAGTAAATAGTTTACTAAAGAATTAACCCCAAGCACGTGAGTAGGAGTTGAGAGGGTCTAGACCACCCCCACCCCTCCCAAACCACGTCACTCGGCTAGCCAATCACAGGCTGACTTGACAGGGCTACTCGCGGCACCACAAACGGCGTAAAATTCAAATTGCGTCACGACATCATCGATCGTCAACTAAATTGAAGGAAGCTGGATTTACGCACTGTGGTATTCAGGCGTGGAAATTCAAACATGATAATGCTGTTCAAACGGGATGAGTAGACGTTGGAAAGTCGTCACACTGTAGAGTGAAGCGAGAGATCCGTTCTAGATAATATCTAGAAGTCTTATATTATAAGTCATCACTTTATTACAACGGAATGCTAGCTGATGATTCCGTTCAAGATACAGTGTGTTTAAACTTGATTGAAAAATATACAGGGCAACTCGCCGCCTCACCAGCAAACATATTAGACGAATATGTCGAACAACTCTTAATCAAAACTAGTAAAATAGCTCTGTGTTTCACCAAAAATGTATTCCGGTTAGCCTGCGAAATATGTTAATAAACTCGTAATGTAAGGGTCAGGCGCGCTAGAGGTTAGGGGCCTATAGGGATTAGCGATTATACAGAGTAATCAGAGTATCAAAAATGATACAGGAAGAAGCATCACGGCAGCCTTCACACAGAAAAAACATATATCTATTAATCTCTCTGAAAGAAAGATTTTTCATAGTAATATATACAGAGTCTCAAAATTCTCTAGATATTTCGTCGAAATCAATAGGAAATAATTAGCATGATGCTATCACTATTTTGTTTTGTGCTGATGGTAGGTAACGTAGATATAGTTAAGAATTTTGTTTTTATTGTCTACATGTTTATTATTTCTTTTAGGGAAGACTGAGGAGTAAATCTTAACCATATTCCATGATTTCCCAAGTGATGACTATTGTTGAAACATCAGAAAGATATGCATACGTGGATCATCAATATGATTTTCATGTATAATTTATATTTGAGAACTATTTATTACCTATATGAGAAGGTTCATGGCAAACAAAACTATCGAACTATAGGTTATTTATAACGAAATATTTTATCTCCTTTGAAGAAAAAATAATGGGAAGCAGTTCCCCACACACATTTTGTTACAATTAATATAGATTCTGAGGAAACCATATAGGTATATATGCCTAGATGAAATAATTTAATCTTTCAGAAAAAATAACATATACAGGGTGTTTCATAATTGAATGCTGATCCTTAAGGGCGATAATCCTTGGATGATTTCAAAGAGAAAAGTTCATATCAACATATGTCCTAAACCTCTTAGTTATTGAGCTACAGGGTGATGAAATTTCAAGAAAAAAATGAGTTTTTCATCATAATTTTTTATCAATCTTAGATATTGTTATGATATTTTATATACACCTTCTCATTATGAAGGAGCATTTTTTTACGTGGAAGATATTTAAGAATTCTCACCAGTGGCGTCCGTACGGGGTTTGAACTGACAATTTTTGAAGAAAAAAATAGTACGCCACTGACGAAAATCAAACTTTAACTTTTACCAGTGATGTCCTCGTAGACCTGATATTGAATGTTTAGTTTAAATAAACGCTGTACGCTTCTGATTTCAACACCCTGTAGCTCAAAAACTAAGAGGTTCAGGACATATGTTGATATAAACTTCTCTCCTTAAAATCATCCAAGGATCATCGCCCTTAATTATCAGCATTCAAATATGAAACACCCTGTATAATCAAGTTCGAAAAATAGATGTAAAATCACATTCTGATTACAGTAAGAATGATATAGGTGTCTACTTGATGAAATGAAATCACATTGTGAGGTAGGTACCTATTATTTCCAGTATTTTTTTTATTGCTTGGAGCGCACGAAAGGGAATCCCTATAATGTTCAAAGAACATCGTGCGTTCCTAGGGAGGATAGGGACAGGAGGTAGGTATTTGAATTTATTTTGAACTTTTGATTATATGTTGTTGGGAATACTTCCAGACGCAATGAATTCCAGAGCCTAGCCGTTCTTATGGATGAAGGAGTCTTGATGAAGTGAAAATAAATAATATGGAATCACTGATGAAACTCTGCTGCACACTTTGATTACACTTCCACTTGGCACACTGCTTGCACTCAATCCAATCTTCACAATTTACCTGTTATTATATCCAAGTAATAAAAAATCCTCAGTTATCTGAGCTATTTCTCCCACCTAGTTGCAATACTTGCAATTATCCAACATTCAATGAATGGTGGAAATAGTTAACAAATTATTAATTGATCAACTATTCATATTTCATGGTTGCCTTAAAACTTTATCAAAATTCAAATTACATCATCAGGGATGCCATAGAACATGAAACAAATCAATTAACCAATTGAAACAGATTGATGTGACGTCAGATGTCTGAAGTCGGAACTCTGAAGTCTATGGCACGACGCTTCCGTAGTTTTACATGTCAGTGGGTTGCATTGGCAACGATGTAAAGCAGAATCAAAGTTAACCTAATATTTTCGAGAATGTAACCTCTATTTATTTTGGCACTCTTTGAACTGACCGACCTCTTTAGACCAGCCTTTTGAAGTAAAAATGGATAACATTTCATCTCTATCTGGATCTCAAAAAGATGAATTGATGGATCAAGTTAAACAACAAATAGCAGTAGCGAATGCACAGGAACTTCTCACAGTGAGTAAATTTTTCGAGGTGGTACAACTTTATATTATCAGTTTGCATTTTTAGAAAATGACAGAAAAATGTTTCAAAAAATGTATATCAAAACCTGGTACATCACTTGATAGTTCGGAACAGGTAAATTCCTACATATTATTAGTATAGGTGTTGCTTTTCTAACTATTACCATCCGGTGACTCTAGGTGTTGCAAGTTTCTAGGACTTCTGTTGAATATTGGTTTATTTTGTTCAAATGTTCCACAGACAACATATCTAGGTGCTGAGCTTCAAAAACCATTTTAGTATTTGAGGTATAACTGATTGATATGATGATATCACTTTCATACCTCAGATAATTCATTAGAGGAATATATGATCTAAGAATTCATTCCTTCTATCATGTTGAAGTGGTCTTGTGTATATGTGTACTTCTGGATAAAAATTTCATAATTTGCATTTCTTGTTGTTCAGGCAAGAGGAATATCAGATTATTTGGATTATAGCATTGTTTAACAACTGTAATCATTCTGTTTCTAGATATGGAATAGCCCTCCAAACAGCCACAGTAAATTGCTAAAAATAGCTAGGTGTAGAAACCTTGGGTATAGCCAAATGTTTTCACACCAATACAGGGTGGCCCTGAAAGGCCTGTACAAAATCTTAGCACAAGCAACTTACCTCTGAAATTGCCCAGTTTCCAAGAAACCTGCTGGTAAATTTAAAAATTGAAAATCGGCAAGCACACTTCAAAAAAGTATTTTGAACAAATAATTTTCGCACTGCTCATTCACTGACCAAATTACATCCACAAAGATAACAGCAAACATTTATTATTCAAAATTATTCGAATATTCCATAGCCTCATCAAACACTAAAACTTAAAAGAGTGGAAAACGGCACAATTTAGTGACTTTTCTCAAGGGCACATTGTTGCTAGACAATATTCAGAAAATCGTTTCCTCAACAAAAAAAGTAAAAAACCTCACTGAGTAAAAAGTTATTGCCAATCCAAACCATAAGAAATGCATTTGTAAACACCCTCTAATGGCCACAGTGAAAGGGTGTCCACATTCTGGTTACACTTGGCTAACAATTTTTGAATAGCTACTTTCGAAAATGTTGATACACTTTGGAAAATTCTATTTTAATTTTTCAAATTTACCACCCTGTATCTCGGATATGGTGCAATTTCAGACTGAGGTAAGTTACTTTAAATCAGCTTATTTTGACCTCAGGCATATGTGGGGAGATTTTATACATACCTTTCAGATACACCCTGTATATCCTAATTGCTATAGCAATGTACTAACAGGCTATGTCCAGAGGCGTGATCAAGATAATGATTTACAAAGCACAATATCCAAATGAGTACCTAACATTCTTAGTCAATCTTGATTGGGGGTAAATTGGCATAACTTAATGACTATCCACATGAAATTTCAAATTGTAAAATTGGATGTTATTCATTTTCACAAAACAATGTTTCTTTATCTCTTGGAGCGCACAAAAAGAATTCCTATAATTTTACTAGAACATTGCACGTACCTAGGGAAGGCAGGGGTGTTAGAATTTTTTTGAACTTTTGGAAGTTATACGTTCTTGGGAATACTTCCATTGGCAAAGAATTCCGCAGCTTCGCCGTTCTAGACGAACCAATTTTTTGTGAAGTGTTGTTTGACATTTTTCAAGGATAATGATGAAGGGATGTGCTGATTGAACCTGTCGATTTTGTTGGTATTGAGAAAAATTCTTCACATTTCGTTGAAATTAGAATTTCAGTACAAGTAATCTCTCTGTAAGTACTTTGGAACAGCAGAATTTCAGCAAAATAGGTGGTTCCAGAGGTAATTACTGACACTGCTGGCAGTCAATTTTGGAATGAATATTCAATATATAATTATTTGATTGCTAATGATGGTTTCAAACATTCTAGATCTGTGACTGGATTGAGTGATTCAAAATTAAGTTTTTCTGGTGACTGGGGATAATCCTGCATGATTCACTGTTGTGTTCCAATGTTGTTCGATATACCAATATATCAACTTCATTATTTTATTCTAGAGAAATATTCGGAAAAATCCTTGGAAAAATCAAATAATTCAGTCACTTTCCGGATTATTGAAAAAAAATATCATCAGATATATTATGGATATGAAAAAAAGGAATACATATAAAGAAATACATTGAGAATTCGCATTGTCAATCTGATCAAAATTTTAATTCTTTCCAGAATTTCAATAAACTGTTTTTTTGTCTACCTCTGCAAGTATCGACATATAGGTACTGAAAAATGTTGCTAATCATTATATTTTTTATGCACGACCGGTCGCAAAGTGGCACTTTATCGGAGTAAAGTAGCTTTTTAGCGCCCTAGGGCGATAAAAGTGTATAGCGGGTGGTAAAGTAATTTCACTGTTTTTTTCATTAATTTCTAGTAGATTACCAATCGATCTTTCTTCGCCAATGGCATACATAATTTGATCAAATTGATTCAAAATCATTAATAAATTCCATATTGACCTCGATATTGACAGTGAATAAATATCTGAAACGGTCGTGCATAAAATGCTGTATTTCGGGCACAACTTGCTTGTATGGCTCAGGCGTGTTAATTGCCCTCGCTATCGCATGGGCTCTCACTTACGCGCTGCGGTCCATAAAATCATACTTCACGCACTTGATACATAATTAACAATTTTTGAAAATAATATCTGGAAGTATAACATTGTTTTTGGGATTGGGTCACAAAAAAGAATGTTTGCACAAAGCTCCATATTGACTTAACGAAGACTCAACCAGCCTGAGGAATGACGTTTTTTACATGAAATGAGATCATTTTATCATATTCCTCAAATTGAGTTACCAAAGCATTCATTCAGGCATTTTTGATTTATTTTGCGTTCAAGGCCGTGCCCAAGGGGACCACCCTCGAAATGACGGCCTGAATCAGAGTAAGATCTATTTTGCCAAATTCACATTTTTTCATATATGAAAAATAACATCATCCAATACCATCAAGTGGGACTCATGTGAAGTTGGCGCCGTTTTTTAGAGTAACAAATTTTTTTAGAGTTCTGAGTAGATTCGATAAGGTTCTATAGTCCCTGACTGAAATTTTGAATAGTTCCAGCAAATCGTAGATGTATATGGAAAACATTACTTTTGAGCGCTCACTTCACGCAGCGCCGTTTTTCGAGGAAATTAGCTCTGATATATTTTTATGTTGTATTATAAAGAGTTCTGGAGTTCTAATAAACCTACTTCATCAATAGTTCTGCTGAACTAACCAAATTATTGAATAATTTATAGAAATAAAATACGATACCTAATGTGTTTCCATTGGCGCCATTTCTTGGTGAACAGAACAATTCTGATGGGAGTTTTGAGTAGCGCTCGACGAGTTCTCCAAATTATTCTTATTGTGTTTTAGGGACAATTCGATACTTTTTCATTTATCAGCTGTCATAAGGTGCTGATTTCAAAAAACATTTATGATAAAAAATTAATTCCAAAGAACAGAACAGTTCTGATGGGAGTTCTGAGTAACCCTCGATGAGTTCTTCATAATATTCGTATTTTGTTTTATAAAGAAATCGATACTCTTTCATTTATCAGCTGTCATAATAAGGTGCCGATCTTAAAAAACTAACATTTTCGATGAAAAATTAATTTCAAAGAACAGAACAGTTCTGAGTAGTGCTCGACGAGTTCCTCAAAGTATTCTTATCAATTTTGGAGACAAATCTATACTTTTTCATTTATCAGCTATCAGGTGCTAACCTAAAAAACTAACATTTTCTATATTATTGTGTTCCAACTTTTTCATTAATCAGCTGTCATAAGGTACTAACCTCAGAAACTATCATTTCATATAAAAAATTAATTACTTAGCACAGAACAATTCTGATGGGAGCTCTGAGTTGCGCTCGACGATCCATTATTGGTTAGGGATTATCATAACGAATTCAACAATACCAGGTTCGATAGGATTATTTCAAAGATTAGCAAGATATTTGCAATCTAAAGTTCCATTTGACCCAATGGGTGTGACGGCGCAATATCGAAACTTCATTCTCTGTCACACTCATTGAGGTTACGGAAACCTTGAATGCAAATATGGGTGCCGCCCCGCTCTGCTGCGCTCGTGCTTAATATACTCGTTACCAAAAGGACGTTTATAACACTTGTTAGAGACAAGCAAAAATTGATATCATATTCGAACCGTCATGATTGGATCAACCAGTTTTCAATTTCTTAAGATTCTGAAAACTCATTTCATTGAGTACAACGCCAGTACAGTCAGAATTCACAGCATTATCGGAACAGCTTCATCTCGTATAGACCATTTTGTGTGGCTTGTGATTATGTCCGGTAGTAACTAGAGAAAAAATAGACCTATGCAATAGTGATCATAGGTGTTTCGCGCTATTTATTAAGGAATGCTCATACCAATTCTGTAGTGACTTGTTATAGTATTGCTTCAAGCGAAAAGAGCTTCGTCATTATTTCACAATAACCCCTTCAATTGTTATTGTTGGCGATCTGGCCCTATTTTCATGGACGATGCTCTTCTCCGCGAGATTAACCCGTCGAGTTGAGGATTCGCACCCTTTGTGGTCACTTTGGAGACCTGCAGAACATCTCTTTCCAAAGACTCGTTCATCCAACAGCGAGACTCTGGAACACATTGCCAAGGGAGGTGTTCCCCGAGGCATACCGGTTATCAAACCATGATGAAGTCTTGGGGAATAGCTATCCTCTCTTCCAGTAGCGCGTCCTCTGATTGGTCAATATTCTTCATTTCACCTTCCCTTCTCTATACGCTTTTTGTCGGATTTATGTCGGGAGTTTTTTTATTTATTAGAGCGCACGAAAGGGAAGCCCTATTTTATGTTGGAGGAACATCGTGCGTACCTAAGAAGGATAGGGAGAGAAGGTACGCAATATTATTATGTCTTAAAACTCCAGTGACCATTCTCGCATGATGTGGTAGTTCATTACCATCAACCAGTATGAAACTGTCACCAAAAGTTTTGGGCAACTGGAACGACAACTTCCCTAACACAAAACCTACATGTCTTGAAACCGAAGAGCATTCATATATTACCTACTCTCTCTCAAAATAACCAACGTGGATCGATATGATTCATCATGATACCGTTCATTTTGATTTTACGTATCATTATTTCATTAAAAATATTATATGTTGATAATTATTATCTGCATTTTGTTCGTAGTATTTGAAAATGTACAACATATTGTACAGTAATGGAGTTGCAGATATGCCAATCTACAATTCTGTTGGAGTTGAGTTTATGGTGGTTGAACGGTTGAACATATCGGAATGCAATATTTTGTGAAAAATTCCATATATCAAAACATCCTGTATGAATCCTCTTGAATCCAAAACCATTTCGAAGAAACTCATTATCCTTCATTTTATCTCCCTCAATGAAACATTTGAAAATATCCCAGTGAAACGGGGCGATCCCAAACTTTTCGAAAATTATCACTTATTCAGATATCATCCTCTGTGGCCTGTAGGTCATCATATCGGGAAGGTGGAATAACGAAAAGGTACTGAAGGTGTACTCAAATGAGTTATCACAATCTTGAAAGAAATTTAAAATTGGTTGATCCAATCCAAAGTTATGACGGTTCGGAAATGATGAGACATTTTTGCTCACCTCACTTCAAATGTGGGGCAGTTTAGTTGGTAATGCCACACTTGACATCTTTCCAACATCGCAGGAGAGATAATTGACGACTTTTCACTTTTCTATAGATTTTCCCTCACCAGCAATACCTGCCAGTTGAACTTGACTAGTCAACGCCCTTTTTCGTTAGTTTTGAAATATGTCGAACACCTCTCTACTAAAACTTGTTTAGTCAGAACGGTAAATCTTTAAAAAATGTTTCCCAATGATGAAGTATTCTCTAGAACGAAAAACCCGCACGGAGTTCCAGGAATATAATAAGAATCTCATTTGTGCGGCGTAAAAGATTAAAAAAAAGCACATGCACCAGAATTTTTAATGAACTGAGTGTTTTTGATTAACATCACATCAAGACACTGCACTGGGTATTGGGTAACCATATTTCATAATCCGACTTCTGAAAGAAGGTCCGCGATGTCTATCCAAAATATTTGGAAAATTTTAAATCTCATGCGCTAACCAGAACTTATATAGTAAAACCATTGAATATAGTCAGTCCATTTATTAGTTTTCGGAATGAAATTTTCTCTAATTTTGATATGTTGACAATTTTAAAAACTACCGGAAGATTTAAAAACGCGTTTCCTGAATAATGAACTTGAATACTGTTTCAACATATGGGGTTCAGCACCCAAACGTACGCTGAAGCTCTAAGCTTCAATCCTGAAAGGATCCCATCGCTTGGTGGGTTGATGCCAAACTCACTAATTCTTTGACACCATCGAAACCATGAGAAATGTTCTTCAGCAATCACTGCTATCATTCCATCACTAGTTATACTAGTCAGACGTACTCGACAAGCCCAGTCAGCACATCCGTTCGTCGTCAACCTTGAAATATCTCGAACATTCCTTTACCAAAACTTGTTTGTCTATAAAACGGCAAAGCATTGAAATTCTTTGTCAAAGGAAGTATTCCCAAGGACTTGTAATCTATATCAGTTACAAAAAGAATTCGCACGATCTTCAAGAGATAAAAAAACGTTAGCGATTCTTTTCGATGGACGTGACCAATAAGCTTAACCACAAACGAAAGGTGAACAGAGTGAATTTATTGCTTTTACAACTTTCAAAAACCCCGCCAGGTGGCGTATGCTAATTTTCCATCGCAAGTACTCTTATCCCTTTAGATAGGCAGAAGGGTGTGCCAAAATATACCTTATGTTGATAATGATGATTCATTCATCAGTAAGTTCGAAAATGGTATTGAAAAAAGTCAATATTTATCAAAAGTTTGGCTTCAATAAGTTGGATTTGTTCCATTTTTTTTTCGCCTACATTTTCAATCTACATGATTTTTGAGTAATTGTCGATTTGGATATACAGGGTGTTTCTTAAGTACGTGTAGAAAATTCAGGAGCATGTTGCTGACGTCAAAATGAGAAAAAAGTTCGTATACATACAGAGTGGGCCTTTGAAAACGAAACAGAGGCTTTGTAGGTCGCCAAAACCGGATTATCAAAAAAAACTGGAACACATCAACTACATTTTCGAGGGGGGCATCGTCCTACAATATTTTCAGCCCTGCGGCGTTGCCGCTGCTAACGAAAAGAAGCAACAACTTTGTTATTTCAAATGGAACACCTTGTATTTTATTGCATTTTTAGATTCTCCCCGAAGAGCTGATTTCATCAATGCATCACACTTGGGGTCTAGCTGTAATGGTTTCGGGGATATAAGGTGTTCAAAATCGAGATTTTTCAACTTTAACATTTTTTTGTATCGAAACTATTCATTATTGGTCAAAACGACTCCCATGTCCCTATCTCATCTTGTGATTCACTATCTACTAACATTTAATTGGAACAGATACGAGAGGGTGATCAGAATTCTGAATCTTGAACCACCCTGTATTTGTTTCAAATAAATGTCAGTAGATAGTAAATCACAAGTTGAGATAGGGACATGAGGGCCGTTTTGACCAATAATGAATAGTTTCGACACAAAAAAATGTTAAAGTTGAAAAATCTCGATTTTGAACACTTTATATCTTTATATCCCTGAAACCATTACAGCTAGACCCCAAGTGTGATGCATTGATGAAATCAGCTCTTCGGGGAGAATCTAAAAATGCAATAAAATACAAGGTGTTCCATTTGAAATAATAATAATAATAATAATAATAATCTTTATTGGTCCTTTTGATCACTCATATGATATAGGATACGTCACAGTATTGTATACATAAGTAACAACAAATAACAACATCAAAAACAAAAAAGAGTATAAGAGGACAAGGGCACAGTATAATTACATAGACATAACATAACATAAATGTATATGTATATGAATGGTCAATAATAGAACAATACTAATTAGTTCTATACATGATAATCACATCTTGAGATATGCATCCAATGAATAAAAGCAATTTTCAATTAGGAATTTTTTAAGGGCTGTGATAAACTTCCCGCTCTCATTAGTATTCTTTATTTCTTGTGGCAATTTGTTGTAAATCATCAAACCCATATATGCAGGTGAGTTTTGTGATACCCTGTATTTATAATGTGGAATATGAAAATTTTCTTTCTGTCGTGTATTCGCGTTATGAATGTTTTTATTCAGAGGAAATTTAGTTTTGTTCTTAAATATGTAGTTGCATAATTCATAAATATATAAAGAAAATATTGTCAGAACATTATATTTAACAAACAATTCTCTACAAGAGTTGGTTGAAGGAACGCCTGCAACTACTCTCAATATTCTTTTTTGCAAGATGAAAATATCATGAGTAGAAGTTGAGTTGCCCCACAAACATATACCATATCTAATTCTTGAAGCTACCTGAGAGTGGTACAAGGATAACAGTTGAGGCTCCTCTAAGACTTGTTTGAGATTTCTGAACAAATAACACAAAGAGTTCAGTCTCTTGCTTAAGAATACACAATGATTTTTCCAGTTGATATTTTCATCAATGATCAGGCCCAAGAATTTTGTTTCATTAGTATTATTTATTAATATATCGTTGATGCGGACGGTTAATGGTAGACATGTTTTTTGCCAGTTGTGGAATTTCACGATTTGTGTCTTAGAGGCATTCAAATATAAATAATTCAAGCTACACCATTCATTTATAGATTTCAAAACTTGTTCACTTTTTTGATGTGTTTTGATTTCGTCCTTATCCGATAGTATCAAAGAAGTGTCATCAGCATACATCGTTACATAGGACTCTGTTAGGTACTCCTCAAGATCATTGGTGTACAGAAGAAATAAAATTGGCCCCAGTATAGACCCTTGCGGAACACCTATATTCACTAATTTCGTTTCAGAATTGATTTGCCCTGGTATGTTAACGTATTGCAGTCGGTTAACTAAGAAGGAAGAAATCCAACCGAGGGCTGAACCCCTAACTCCATCATAGTTGTACAGTTTTGATAGTAAAATTTGATGGTTAACACAGTCAAATGCCCTGCTGAGATCACAAAAGATCCCAGCGGGACATTCTCCTGCTTCAAAGAATTCAGCAACTTTTTCGAAAAATGAAATTGCGGCTGTATTTGTTGAATGATCACTTATAAATCCGTGTTGGTTTTTGCTAAAAATATCAAACTTTTTTAAAAATTTCAGGAGACGATCTAAAAATGAATTCTCAAAGATGTTCGAGAAGCTGGACGTAATTGTTATCGGTCTATAGTTATCCATACAGTTGACAGGGCCTTTTTTATGGATGGGAATGATTTTTCCTGTTTTCAGGGTATCAGGAAATTCACCAGTTAAAATAACAAAGTTGTTGCTTCATTTTGTTAGAAGCGGCAACGCCGCAGGGCTGAAAATATTTTAGAAAGATGTCCCCCTCGAAAATGTAGTTGACGTGTTCCAGTTTTTTTTGATAATCCGGTTTTGGCGACCTACAAAGCCTCTGTTTCGTTTTCAAAGGCCCACTCTGTATTTGTCCGAAAGTTATTCGTTTCTGAGATACAGAGTGTCAAAGTTGAATTCTTATTTTTGTTTTTTGTTAATAAATTTCAAAATAATCATGATATTTGAATGAAGTTTGATATCTAGGGGTATTTTTCTATGACAATATCAAATTTTATGTTAGTTTGTCTCTTTCGTGAGGGTGGCGCCACCTACATGTCTTTTGAGTCTTTTAAAAAGCCATAACTCTTTTGTGCGTACCTGCATCACGTTTCGTATTAGGAAAAGATGATTCTTACTTCTTCGTACCTACTCTTTTGGACTTCCAATTCAAAAAAATAACAATCAAGTGAGTACTTGTCATGTTATTTCAATCCTTTCTTGTGACAGTAAGTTTGTTATTATTATTAGTATCAAATTGTAATTACACCCGATTCCTATTTTGAAATGAAATAGAGAGAAATAATTTTCCTTACTTAATAAATCAATTTTGAATTCCAATTTCTTGTCATTCCAAATTACTTGCATTGATTATTTCAAATCCCAATAACTCGAAAACAGTTGCTCGCAACGACCTCTAGCAGGAATATATTTTTTATACGAAAGTGTTCTAGAAATCTATTTTCCTACTATAAAACGTGATACAGGTACGCACAAAAAAGTTATGACTTTTTGAAAGACTCAAAGGACTTGTAGGTGGCACCACCTTCTTGGAAGAGACAAACTAACATAAAATTTAATATTATCATTGAAAAATACCCCTTGATACCAAACTTCATTCGAATATTTGAATTAGTTTGAAATTTATTAACAAAAAACAAAAATGAGAATTCAACTTTCACACTCTTTATCTTAGAAACGAATAACTTTCGGACATATATTTATACGAACTTTTCTTCTTATTTTGACGTCAGCAACATGCTCCTGAATTTTCTACACGTTCTTAAGAAACACCCTGTATATAAAATTCACTGAAGGCAAAAAAATACATTCATGCCAAAATCACCTTTGCGAAATGTTGCAAGTCGAGTTGAAATTCGAATAGAGATTACTGATAATAACTCCAGTGAAGTTCGGAGATGATCGTGAACCATCATGAAAAATCAGGATATGATTTTTTTTAGAAATGCGTAGCCATGTGCATGGACAGGTATATGGACTCATGGAACTTAGTATCAAGAGCTTATAGCATCCGAATCCAAAAAGAGAGAAGTCACATGTAAATGTTCCGGAGCATCAAAATAGTCATTTTTTCTTTATAACCTATCTCTTCTCAGGAACTGATACTGGCCCTTTTATTTTATATGGCCACTATACTAGTTGTAAGAAGTTAAATCCCTTTGTTAATAAAAAAATATATTTTATTCCTGTTTTCTTTTCAATTCTCCACAAAACAATATTTTGAGCAATTCGTAATTGAACGTCAAAAGTATTCATAAGGCACAATATTGAGATAAATTAAAATATTAAGTACACAATAATAACTTATCAACTACCTAACGCAAAAGTCCCAATGGAATGTGAGACAGAATACAATTATTAATTCCTATCTAATTCGTGACATTTTTTGAGTTTCTCAATGGTTTTAGTGCTGGTTCTGTTAAAAACTGTTTCACTTGGTAAGTAGGCGCCTACTACATGTATTTGAACAGTGATTTGCATGAAAACATGTAACTATATTATGATTTTGAATGAGATTCGCTCTACCATATCATATTTTTTATACATCTATCTTTGAATGTCTTTTATACCCATAATAAACTGCCCAACACAACAAATTTGAATTATCATAGCTTGTGATTGCCTCAACCGATTTTAATGATGCATTATCAACATATTCGTATATACAGGGTGGTCCTTGAACAACAATTATGTCATCAAGTAATGAAAAAAATCAAATCCTTGTTTTGGCGAGCAAGAAAACTTCGAAGAATTCTTATGTGAGGAAACTGATTGAAAAGTTTTCTGGCGATCAACGATCGAAGCGTGTAGGAGGAAATTGCCGTCACCATGTCAAGTTGCTACAGAATCTATTGTCAGATCGAACCACTAGAACTTAGAACAGGGATTTTGAAAGCATCGTTCTCACTTTGAGTTACATGTTTGAAAGAAAGTTTCAAGGCAAATGAGATAGCATGATGATATATACAGGATGATGCCTAAATGAAAAAGTTGCTTGCGAGACATGACATACAACTGATAGATTTCATCAAAATTGCAATAGGTCGACGAGAATCGGAAATTGATTTCATTGAGCGAGCTTTATCTCTTCTATACGACCGAGAGGGGCCGAACTGACTATCAAGAATTCATGTGTTTTGATTTTTAATACTTATCATGTTCACTTCATTGTTGAATTTTATAAAACGTAATATTGATTGATGCCATTTGAACTGGTGTTATTGATGAAGTCATGGAACTGGAACACTGTGATGGAATTCAATATGAAATTATCATGTTTTTTTGTGCCTGGATACTCTTCTTTCCATAACTATGTGACTTCTCAGCCTGTGATATGACATTTCTTAGATGACCCGTTTAGGTAGCAATGCGACATCGCAAACGTTACATCGCTGCGATGTCCATAAGCAAACACATCTGCGACATGATATCTCCGAGATGTCGCGATGAGGCAACACTGCAATATTACGAATGTCCCATCGCTGCGATGTACAAAAGCAAACACTTCTGTGAAATGACATCCATGAGATGCAACTACATTGCAAAAAATATATCGCTGTTATATCGCAGAGAACTTGTGGCAGCGACGACGCTTGGATGAAACTTGAGTGGGACAAAATAACATCCCTCTGACATCGCAGCGAAGTATATGCGACATGGAATATGATATCACAGATCACAATTGTCACATCGTGCGATATCTCTCTAATGTAACTGTGTTTAGTGGGTCACGTCTTCTATTTTTTTTTTTTAATTTCGACATACATTTAATTCAAGTCCAACGTGAAAACGTTCACCGCGACTGCAATTGAGATAAATTCTGTCAGTTGCATGTCATGTCATTTGCCTTGAAACTTTTGAACATGTATCACAAAGTGAAAACGACGCTTTGAGAATCCGGTTCTTCTGAAAAATCCAGTAGTTCGATCATACAACAGATTCTGTAGCCACTTAACATGATGAAGACAATTTCTCCTACACGCTTTGATCGCCAGAAAACTTCTTAATCGTTTTCCTCACATAAGAATGCCTCGAAATTATCCTGCTCGTCAAATCGAGAATTTGATTTTTTTTTAACTCGATGACATCCACAATTGTTGTTTGAATACCACCCTGTATATGAGAATATGTTGATAATGCATCATTTCAAGATATTCGACCACCGTTCGAACCAGGATGACAGGTACAAAAATACAATAGAAATTAGAGCTTCAAACTATGCATTATCTTATAAAAATACCCCGTTTGCCAATGAAACGAGCATTCAGAAACTGAAAAATAATTCAAAATCTGATGAGACAATCGAAAGTTGTGACGAATTTGATAGAAAAAATGCGAAATTACGTTGCATGTGTTGAGCAGTTTATATAAAATTATCTAGATCAAGTTGGTAATAGAATTTAATTCAAATGTCAGCTCGCCTCTTGACCATGGCCTCATAAATTCGTTTCAAATGTGAAATAATTTTGTTTGGAATCTTTTCAAGGAAATCAAAGTATCTGTGAATGGAGCGAAATACAATATACGTTCACTTGTAAGTATTAATAAATTATTCTGAATTTGTTTCTGAATGGCCTTTATCTGTTCTCTTGAGACTTCCTTCAAAATGTTTGAACACGGTGTTAGAATCAGAAATCTGTCTATTGGGTGATTTCTGTTTGTCATTCTTGATAGATTCATCGGTTGATCTATTCTTAGCAGCATTTTGTAATTCATCTAATAAGTTGACCTTTGACCTCTCTGATTTCAGTGACAAGTCATCCCCATCACAAATAAAGTCTTCTTCATATTCTGCTTCCATCTCAAAGAGTTTATCAAGTTCGCGTAGGTTGGACTTCTCCTTGAATTCTTTACTATACAATGATGGTAGGATATCATTGACACGAGACTTATTGAGTTGCAGAGGTGGAAGATCAGTCAGCGAACTCAAACTACTCTTTGCTTTCAGTTTATCAGCCTTTGGGGGAGATATTTTGGATCTTTCAGAAACTTTTTCCTTTGAGTTAATTTCGTCTGAGCCACTGACGGTTATTTCAGGTACTTTATCTGCATTGTTTGTGTCGTTGAATTGAGAATCAGTGTCATCCACTAGAGAACTTGAATCTCCATTAGTATCATCTTTGTTTCCAGTTTTTATGTCTGAAGATTTGTTAATGTTATTTTGATATCCATTGGTTTCATCGAACCTATTCACCTTTTCATGATTTTCAGTATGCTTTGTTTTCAGAACATCAACAGTTGGACTAGATAGGTCGAATGTAGCATTAAACTTTTGTTCATCACGAAGAGTCTTAACTTCTAACGATTTATTGTTCTCAATAATATCTGAACAATCACTAACTGGCATAGTTTTAACAAGGCTATCAGATTTATCTTCACTTTCAGATTTATCTTGATCAAATTTAGCACCAATGTTCAAATTTATTTCTATACTTCTTGACTTTGCTTTCGTACTTTGTAAGAGATGCAATAAAAGAGGTCCAGTTCCATCACTTTGCAAACCTAGTTTATCGACTATCTGTTGCCTTTCTTCATAATCAATCTTAGTTTCTAAGTAAGATTCAGGTTCGTAAACTGATAGAGTAAACTTCAAACCACAAAATTCAAGGAACTCGTGAACGATACAAAACATCGCTTTACCTTCTTCAGTATTCAAATAAGTGTTAATCTTATTGTTGAGCAGTGGTTTCTGCTTGCTAATCTGAAAAAAAAATGAATACAATCATTAATCTGAATATGCAGCATCTTATATGGAATACATGGACATGCCTGATACCTATTCCTAAATTTTATACAGGTTGATGTGGAACACACAGCATCGGTAATGAATACCACTTACTAAACAACAAAATATATGGGGAAGCCTATGACAAGGCGGAAGCCTATGACAAGGCGGAAGCACGTGACAAGGCAGTATTCCTGTGAACATGTTGTATTCTTGATGATAAATTGAAGGCGCAGCTGGAATTCATCAGGTCCCGACTTGTATACAGTAGAGGTGTAGTATCGAAAAAAAAAAATTCTTCTCAAAGTTCAAATTGATCATAGCTAGAATACTTGTAAAATTACATGTCTTCCCTAAAAATGAAATTCGTGGTCGGAGTCCACGGACGTAACTACTATCTATACCGCTACATGTCATATCTCAGCTACCCGAACATTTCTGGTAAATAGCACAAGTCTTCGCGTAGTGAAATTTTCAGAAACGAAAATACCCGAAGCAGTGTTGACAGCAGCGACGCGACAACAGAATGAGTGCTAACATTTTCACTCTCACCAATTATCGCTGCTAAAACGTGAGATCAGTGTCAAAGATCCCAAAATTTTGCCGGACTGTGGCCTGGTTTATCGAAAATATAAAAAAAAAAGATGTGGGATATTTGAACGAATATAGATAGATTAGATAGATAGATAGATAGATAGATAGATAGATAGATAGATAGATAGATAGATAGATAGATAGATAGATAGATAGATAGATAGATAGATAGATAGATAGATAGATAGATAGATAGATAGATAGATAGATAGATAGATAGATAGATAGATAGATAGATAGATAGATAGATAGATAGATAGATAGATAGATAGATAGATAGATAGATAGATAGATAGATAGATAGATAGATAGATAGATAGATAGATAGATAGATAGATAGATAGATAGATAGATAGATAGATAGATAGATAGATAGATAGATAGATAGATAGATAGATAGATAGATAGATAGATAGATAGATAGATAGATAGATAGATAGATAGATAGATAGATAGATAGATAGATAGATAGATAGATAGATAGATAGATAGATAGATAGATAGATAGATAGATAGATAGATAGATAGATAGATAGATAGATAGATAGATAGATAGATAGATAGATAGATAGATAGATAGATAGATAGATAGATAGATAGATAGATAGATAGATAGATAGATAGATAGATAGATAGATAGATAGATAGATAGATAGATAGATAGATAGATAGATAGATAGATAGATAGATAGATAGATAGATAGATAGATAGATAGATAGATAGATAGATAGATAGATAGATAGATAGATAGATAGATAGATAGATAGATAGATAGATAGATAGATAGATAGATAGATAGATAGATAGATAGATAGATAGATAGATAGATAGATAGATAGATAGATAGATAGATAGATAGATAGATAGATAGATAGATAGATAGATAGATAGATAGATAGATAGATAGATAGATAGATAGATAGATAGATAGATAGATAGATAGATAGATAGATAGATAGATAGATAGATAGATAGATAGATAGATAGATAGATAGATAGATAGATAGATAGATAGATAGATAGATAGATAGATAGATAGATAGATAGATAGATAGATAGATAGATAGATAGATAGATAGATAGATAGATAGATAGATAGATAGATAGATAGATAGATAGATAGATAGATAGATAGATAGATAGATAGATAGATAGATAGATAGATAGATAGATAGATAGATAGATAGATAGATAGATAGATAGATAGATGATAGATAGATAGATAGATAGATA